>CM062289.1:233837954-235037954 GCA_031216915.1 Pictodentalium vernedei | reverse complement strand
TGTTTAGCAGGAGACTGGAATTAACAAACAATGAATTGTGTACGATATAACACTTTGCCACCCCCCCCCCCCCCCCTTCCAAAAAGTGCTACAAGGCATTTCTCTCAATGCTGCCTTAGTCTTTGTTGAGGAAAACAAACGCAACAGTCTCTATTTATCACAAGGGTGTAACTCGACAATGCATTTAAAAAAAAGACAATGCTATTTTCCGGCGAATGCAGGAGAAGTCGGCCCCAAACGAAGTCGGCCCACAGGAGAACTCGGTCCAAAACAAAGTCGGCCCACAAGAGAAGTCGGCCCATAAGAGAAGTCGGCCCCAAACAAAGTCTGCCCATAGGAAAACTCGGCCGAAAACAAAGTCGGCCCACAAGAGAAGTCGGCCCATAAGAGAAGTCGGCTCCAAACAAAGTCGGGCCATAAGAGAACTCGGCCCAAAACAAAGTCGGCCCATAGGAGAAGTCGGCCCATGAGAGAAGTCGGCCCCAAACAAAGTCACCCATAGGAGAACTCGGTTTGATTGTTTTGAAACATGGTATGCTTATTTACGGTGACCTCTAGATGGGAGCTATTGATTTTCTTCAATTTCCGGCAAAAAATGTTACGGAAATAGATCAGTGTATTGTAATTGCTGCAAATTAGTTCTGTTTGCAGTAAAATAATGTCTTTTTATCACTGATAATACCACTACGTAACACCAGTTCCTAGAAAGCCCTGTGGGCGTTCTAGGAATTAATGTTAAGTACTGGTATTTTCAATGATAAAAAAACAAGACTGCTTTTTTCATACATCTCAAATTGTGAAGTGTTGAATCGTCATTACGGCGAAATACGGAAATAGATCAGTGTATTGTAATTGCTGTAAATTAGTTCTGTTTGCAGTAAAATAATGTCTTTTTATCACTGGTAATACCACTACGTAACATCAGTTCCTAGAAAGCCCTGTGGGCGTTCTAGGAATTAATGTTAAGTACTGGTATTTTCAATGATAAAAAAACAAGACTGCTTTTTTTCATACATCTCAATAGTGAAGTTTTGAATCGTCATTACGACGAAATACGGAAACAGGTTAGTGTGTTGTAATTGCTGTAAAATAGTTCTGTTTGCAGTACAATAATGTCTTATTATCACTGACAATACACAATACCATTACCTGCTATGTCAATTTCCCTCTGTTGTTGCTGATTATTTTTAACAATCTTAATTAAAAATTGAAAAAAAAACCCTGTTATGTTGTCATTTTTGTCCTTTGAAAGGATCTTACAAACCCTACCGCCCCAAAATGGCGTTTTTTTCCATTCAGTCGAAAGCAGCCACGCTACGTTTTGTCCATTTCCATGGTGGTACCCCAACCCCCGCCCTCCAACCTTGCAAATAGTGAGATTGACCAATGTCCCACAACACCATCGGCACCTGCTTTCTGCCATTTGACGAGCTCAACACTACATCTTATATATGTCACTATTTTATTTCATGAAATGACTGATACCGGGTCCCTGTGATCAGACTTTTTGCCCTAAACCATCGGATGTTAACCTTTAGTTCGTGGGGCCGACTTCTCCCAAATTGTCTGGGTCGACTTCCTAGGGGCCGAGTTCTCTTGTACTTCATAGGGGCGACTTCTCTCGTGGGCCGACTTCTCTCAAATTGTCTGGGCCGACTTCTCCTAGGGGCCGACTTCTCCTGTAGTTTGTGGGCCGACTTCTCTCATGGGCCGACTTCTCCGAAATTGTCTGGGCCGACTTCTCCTAGGGGCCGACTTCTCCTGTAGTTTGTGGGGCCGACTTCTCGCATGGGCCGACTTCTCCGAAATTGTCTGGGCCGACTTCTCCTAGGGGCCGACTTCTCCGGGGCCGAGTTCGCAATGGGCCGACTTCTCCTGCTCCCTTTCCGGTAATATTTCCCTGTACTTTTCCCGTTGTGGTTCTACAGAAATCAGTCGCCTAGCCGCCGGTGATCATGACCATGTTTCACATAACAAAAACTCCCCAAATCATGCTTGTCCCAAATGGAGCTACACACACTAAAATTACTTCATATTGAATCTTAAAGCACGGAGTTTTGCAAAATGTTCTGTTTGGTCTTCATGCCATTGCCTCACCCCCCTACTTCCCTGAAGGGAAGTACGAGGAGTGGAAATGACCGAGGTCCTAGTTAGAATTGAGGGGGACCTTCGAAATCTCACCGAGTCTTTTCAAATATCAAGGTTGCCCACACACACAATACTTTAAGAACGAAAAACTGGCTAGCCCTCCACCCCCACACACACAGACAATTATAAAATCCGGACTACGCCCCTGCTATATTGTATATAACTATATATAATCGATTTCTCTATTTTCGAAATGGGGATGTGGGGGGGGGGGGGGGGGGGGCAAGTTCGATATAACGCTGACATATTTCGAAGGACTGACCCATGGAATTGGGCGTATCCCCCCCTCCCCACGGTTGAGGGTCTGAAGGCCCCTCTACGTATATTTTTTTCAAATTCTGAAGCACTGAAATCGATTCTGATGCCTCCTGGGAATGATAGATGTTAAAAACAGTAAATGACAGTTTGTATTTGGGGGTAAGTGACAGTTTGTATTTGAATTGAAGATCCCCTCCCGTCCCACCACTGGGAGCTCACACACAGAGATTGGTGGAGTGTGCACATGGGGTCCCAGTTATAATGGCTCCTAAGGCTTTGGGTGGGTATCATTGGGGTATCAAGAATAAACAGAAAGATAGTGCTTGAAATACATGTATATTGTTACTGACAGAATAAAGAATAAAAAGATTAAAACAGCTATGATAGTGGACTGTTTTTAGTTTGAAAACCAAAAGCTATCAGTAGTATGTCGTGTGGTTTTCAGGGATCATTGGCAGGACCCCGCAGGGGGTCCTCGGAAGGGAAGCAGTAATGTGTCATGTGGTTTTCAGGGATCATTGGCAGGACCCCGCAGGGGGACCTCGGAAGGGAAGCAGTAGTATGTCTCCTATGTTTGAGTCCTCATTGGCAGAACCCCGCAGGGGGACCTCGCAAGGGAAGCAGTAGTGTGGCATGTGGTTTTCAGGGATCATTGGCAGGACCTCGCAGGGGGACCTCGAAAGGGAAGCAGTAGTATGTCTCGTATGTTTGAGTCCTCATTGGCAGGACCCTTAGGGGGACCTCGGTAGGGAAGCAGTAGTGTGTCATGTGGTTTTCAGGGATCATTGGCAGGACCCCGCAGGGGGACCTCGAAAGGGAAGCAGTAGTATGTCGTGTGGTTTTCAGGGATCATTGGCAGGAGCCCGCAGGGGGACCTCGGAAGGGAAGCAGTAGTATGTCAGGGGCTTTTCAGGGATTATTGGCAGGATCTCATCGGGGGACCCCGGTACAGGGTCGTTGAAGGCAGCCAATAAGCTATCGAGCAGTTACTGATAAGTCATTGCTCGAATGACTCGAATCCCATCGAGCAAATGAGCTTTAGAGTAATTGCTCGATCGAGTGACTCGGCATATTGCTCGAACGACTCGAATTCCATCGAGCAAATGAGCCAACGAGCAATTGCTCGTTCGAGTGACTCCTCGAACGACTCTTAGGCTCATTTCAGGAAAAAGGGATTCCATAGCCACAGCCGTTTTTGAAAAAGGGATTCCACAAATGGGATTCCCCAAAAGGGATTCCATAAGTGGGATTCCGTTTAACCTCGAGTGACTCGCATATATTGCTCGAATGACTCGAATCCCATCGAGCAAATGAGCTAACAAGCAATTGCTCGTTCGAGTGACTCCTCGAACGACTCTTAGACTCATTTCAGGAAAAAGGGATTCCATAACCACAGCCGTTTTCGAAAAAGGGAATCCACAAATGGGATTCCCCAAAAGGGATTCCATAAGTGGGATTCCGTCTTTCCTCGAGGGACTCGCATATATTGCTCGAACGACTCGAATCCCATCGAGCAAATGAGCTAACGAGCAATTGCTCGTTCGAGTGACTCCTCGAACGACTCTTAGACTCATTTCAGGAAAAAGGGATTCCAAAAAGGGATTCTTAAAAAGGGATTCCGTAAGTAGGGCTTTTTTAGTCGTATGAGGCCATGAAGGCTATGTGAAAGGTATGGCGGTCCTATTGCACTACGTGCTGCAAAATATTCTTGAAGAATCCATATCACATATAGTCGGGTTTGTTTGGGGTTTTTTGGTGATTTGAGGATTGGTGGGAAGTAGTGGGGTCTGGTGGGGACTATTTGGGGCTGGTGGGGACTAGAGGCTAATTGTCGTAAAAACCTGTGGTTTCTACAACCGGATCTCCACATCTCCTCCTACTTCCCTTCCCCTCTGGCTCTCTCTCTTCAATGGCCCCCTGCGGGGTCTCCCGATGAGATCCCCCAACTAACCCCTGAAAAGCACCTGACATACCACTGCTTCCCTTCCGAGGTCTCCCTGCGGGGTCCTGCCAATGATCCCTGAAAAGCCCCTGACATACTACTGCTTCCCTTCCGAGGTCCCCCTGCGGGGTCCTGCCAATGATCCCTGTAAACCACATGACATACTACTGCTTCCCTTCCGAGGTCCCTCTGCGGGGTCCTGCCAATGATCCCTGAAAACCACATGGCACACTACTGCTTCCCTTCCGAGGTCCCCCTGCGGGGTCCTGCCAATGAGGACTCAAACATACGAGACATACTACTGCTTCCCTTCCGAGGTCCCCCTGCGGGGTCCTGCCAATGATCCCTGAAAACCACATGACATACTACTGCTTCCCTTCTGAGGTCCCCCTGCGGGGTCCTGCCAATGAGGACTGCCAAACATACGAGACATACTACTGCTTCCCTTCCGAGGTCCCCCTGCGGGGTCCTGCCAATGATCTCTGAAAACCACACGACATACTACTGCTTCCCTTCCGAGGGCCCCCACCGAGGTCCCCCAAACTATCCCTCAAAACCACATTACATACTACTGCTATCTAAGTGTTTAGGAGAGTTGTTTTGATTTTAGAAGGGTTTTGTAATATGTTTTAACTATTGTTATTTTATGTACTTAGCAGATGCCTCTCTTATGTTTCTCACTGTTTGTATCATTTTATTTTTATGTAATTTATTCAGTAAAACAATTTTAGAATTCTTTAACTTATCTTTCCTTTTAAAGTTTTCTCAATAAGTGAAGGGTGGTGGAAATAAATGCATAATGGGGACGGGTCAGTGGGTGATCCCATAGTGTCAGAACGCACTTGTTCCAGTCGTTTGTGTTTTTCCTCCCATTTGCATTTCTCAGAGATGATTATATTATTAAATACATAAAAATATATGCGGCAATCAACTATTTTTACAAGATTACCACCCACTGAAGGTTGAATATGACTGGAATATCTTTGTTTCGTGGTAGTCAGAGTGGATTTCGACAATGACGGACAACCCGATAGTACAAATTAACTGAGGTATGCAATCAAACAAGGTTTGATAAAATAAAAATAAGAAGCTTGCTCATCAGGCTTTATGCGGATTGATTCGGTTGAGGGGGTTGATGTCGCCTTACACACAAATATCACTCCACAATAACACTGATCATAAGGAACAGATCAAGCAAAAGCAATTATTTATACCTTCTTCAGATACTAAAGCTCACTTCCATAAATGAGGTGTTCACCCGACAGTGGCCGATAAAAGCCCAACCCATAACTGATATTCCAACCTATCTGCTTATTGACAGACATGTACCAACACTACAAGTAATTATACAAGTAAATAGGTGAATAAATATGTTTTTGGTCAGCATATGCCAGACCAGAATATGATAGAAGCACATGCGTGTGGTGATGGTCTCTGAAGTTGAACACGTCTATAGTGGGTGCTTCATATTGGACTGTATCTCTATTTTTACACAACACAGCTTGGCGGATTTATGAATTGTCCCACTGAGGTGTTCAATGTTAGCAGTAACTTAAGCAAATCTGTAATGCCATATCATGGGTTTACAGAAGGATGCAATCCAGAAATGACCACTGTATGTGTTCCACCGGAGAAGACTTTTACATGTAGATAATGCCTGCTGATATCCCCTGTGTCCGGTTTTGCCAGCCCCTATCAACACATAACTACAATTTTAAAGCCCAGATAGAGGTCCCGAAAAAGGTTTTCTATCGGGCCAGTTGAACTGTCAATCGCCTCTATTCCAAAGGGGTCCCCATCAACGCCAAGAACATCCAGCTATGATTGTCAAGTGCAGTAACTGTTTCTAATATACCCATTTGTGTCCTTGATGTTTTGTAACTGGCCCTTTTGGAAGTCTTAGCATGGTCCTAAATGATGTCCGATCGGGGCACCCGAGATGTCAATCTTTTTAGTCCTCGCTGCCTCTCATAAACCACAAAATATCTAGCTCTTTTCACAAACTTTGTTGATATTTTGTAACTGACCCTTTTCGGAGTCTTAGTAGGGCCCGATATGGCGTCCGATTGGGGATGACGTCGTGTCAATTTTCTATTCCTCGGATGCAATCTATCAGCAATAAAATATCTGATGATTTTTACCTATTTTTGTAATATTTTACAACTGGGCGTTTCAGGGCTTCAGTAGGGCTCAAAAATAGGGTCGAAGGATGAACCCGAGGATTTGAATAATCTCATAATTTACGGTGCCACCCTAGAAGGCCATTTGTTCTCAATATTTCAGCCAATAATTACCATTTTGACCGTTTGGTCACTTTTAGAGTCCAATTTGGCCCCTAAAAAGGATCGGGAGGGTTAACGTTAGGATTTGAATAAGCTTATATTTTCGGGCGCCACCCTATAACAATAACAATAATAATAATAAATACAGTTTAGAGCCGTGAATCCACCTAATTGCTCCCAGGCTCTACACCAAAAAAAAAAAGAAAACAAAAAAAAAAAGAGAGAGAAAAAAAAAAAAAACGCCGTTTGTTCCGCAAATTTCCATCAATAATTATGACTTTGACCATTCGGTCAAATTTAGGGTCCAATCTGGCCCCTAAAAAGGGGTGGGAGGGTGAACCTTAGGATTTGAATGATCTTGTATTTTCGGGCGCCACCCTATGACGCCGTTTGTTCCGCGAATTTCCGTCAATAATTACGATTTTGACCATTTGGTCACTTTTAGGGTCCAATCTGGCCCCTAAAAAGGGGTGGGAGGGTGAACCTTAGGATTTGAATAATCTTGTATTTTAGGGCGCCACCCTATAAGGCCGTTTGTTCCGCGAATTTCCCTCAATAATTACGATTTTGACCATTTGGTCACTTTTAGGGTCCAATGTGGCCCCTAAAAAGGGGTGGGAGGGTGAACCTTAGGATTTGAATGATCTTGTATTTTCGGGCGCCACCCTATGACGCCGTTTGTTCCGCGAATTTCCATCAATAATTACGATTTTGACCATTTGGTCACTTTTAGGGTCCAATGTGGCCCCTAAAAAGGGGTTGGAGGGTGAACCTTAGGATTTGAATGATCTTGTATTTTCGGGCGCCACCCTATGACGCCGTTTGTTCCGCGAATTTCCGTCAATAATTACGATTTTGACCATTTGGTCACTTTTAGGGTCCAATCTGGCCCTAAAAAGGGGTGGGAGGGTGACCCTTAGGATTTGAATGATCTTGTATTTTCGGGCGCCACCCTATGACGCCGTTTGTTCCGCGAATTTCCGTCAATAATAACGATTTTGACCATCTGGTCACATTTAGGGTCCAATCTGGCCCCTAAAAAGGGGTGGGAGGGTGAACCTTAAGATTTGAATAATCTTGTATTTTGGGGCGCCACCCTATAATGCCGTGTGTTCGCCGAATTTCGGTCAATAATTACGATTTTGACCGTTTTGTCACTTTTAGGGTCCAATCTGGCCCCTAAAAAGGGGCGAGAGGGCGAACCTTAGGATTTGAATAATCTTGCATTTTAGGGCGCCACCCTATAAGGCAGTTTGTTTCGCGAGTTACGGCCAACAGTTACAAGTTTGACCATTTGGTCAATTTGAGGGTCCAATATGGCCCCTAAAAAGGGGTTGGAGGGTGAACCTTAGGATTTGAATGATCTTGCATTTTAGGGCGCCACCCTATGACGCCGTTTGTTCCGCGAATTTCCGTCAATAATTACGATTTTGACCATTTGGTTACTTTTAGAGTCCAATCTGGCCCCTAAAAAGGGGTGGGAGTGTGAACCTTAGGATTTGAATAATCTTGTATTTTAGGGCGCCACCCTATAAGGCCGTTTGTTCCGCGAATTTCCCTCAATAATTACGATTTTGACCATTTGGTCACTTTTAGGGTCCAATGTGGCCCCTATAAAGGGGTGGGAGGGTGAACCTTAGGATTTGAATGATCTTGTATTTTCGGGCGCCACCCTATGACGCCGTTTGTTCCGCAAATTTCCATCAATAATTACGATTTTGACCATTTGGTCACTTTTAGGGTCCAATGTGACCCCTAAAAAGGGGTTGGAGTGTGAACCTTAGGATTCGAATGATCTTGTATTTTCGGGCGCCACCCTATGACGCCGTTTGTTCCGCGAATTTCCGTCAAACATTACGATTTTGACCATTTGGTCACTTTAAGGGTCCAATCTGGCCCCTAAAAAGGGGTGGGAGGGTGACCCTTATGATTTGAATGATCTTGTATTTTCGGGCGCCTCCCTATGACACCGTTTGTTCCGCGAATTTCCGTCAATAATTACGATTTTGACCATTTGGTCACTTTTAGGGTCCAATCTGGCCCCTAAAAAGGGGTGGAAGGGTGAACCTTAGGATTTGAATGATCTTGTATTTTCGAGCGCCACCCTATGACGCCGTTTGTTCCGCGAATATCCGTCAATAATTACGATTTTGACCATTTGGTCACTTTTAGGGTCCAATGTGGCCCCTAAAAAGGGGTGGGAGGGTGAACCTTAGGATTTGAATAATCTTGTATTTTAGGGCGCCACCCTATAAGGCCGTTTGTTCCGCGAATTTCCCTCAATAATTACGATTTTGACCATTTGGTCACTTTTAGGGTCCAATGTGGCCCCTAAAAAGGGGTGGGAGGGTGAACCTTAGGATTTGAATGATCTTGTATTTTCGGGCGCCACCCTATGACGCCGTTTGTTCCGCGAATTTCCATCAATAATTACGATTTTGACCATTTGGTCACTTTTAGGGTCCAATGTGGCCCCTAAAAAGGGGTTGGAGGGTGAACCTTAGGATTTGAATGATCTTGTATTTTCGGGCGCCACCCTATGACGCCGTTTGTTCCGCGAATTTCCGTCAATAATTACGATTTTGACCATTTGGTCACTTTTAGGGTCCAATCTGGCCCCTAAAAAGGGGTGGGAGGGTGACCCTTCGGATTTGAATGATCTTGTATTTTCGGGCGCCACCCTATGACGCCGTTTGTTCCGCGAATTTCCATCAATAATAACGATTTTGACCATTTGGTCACTTTTAGGGTCCAATCTGGCCCCTAAAAAGGGGTGGGAGGGTGAACCTTAGGATTTGAATAATCTTGTATTTTGGGGCGCCACCCTATAATGCCGTGTGTTCGCCGAATTTCGGTCAATAATTACGATTTTGACCGTTTTGTCACTTTTAGGGTCCAATCTGGCCCCTAAAAAGGGGTGAGAGGGCGAACCTTAGGATTTGAATAATCTTGCATTTTAGGGCGCCACCCTATAAGGCAGTTTGTTTCGCGAGTTACGGCCAACAGTTACAAGTTTGACCATTTGGTCACTTTGAGGGTCCAATATGGCCCCTAAAAAGGGGTTGGAGGGTGAACCTTAGGATTTGAATGATCTTGTATTTTCGGGCGCCACCCTATGACGCCGTTTGTTCCGCGAATTTCCGTCAATAATTACGATTTTGACCATTTGGTCACTTTTAGGGTCCAATCTGGCCCCTAAAAAGGAGTGGGAGGGTGAACCTTAGGATTTGAATAATCTTGTATTTTAGGGCGCCACCCTATAAGGCCATTTATTTTTCGAATTTCTGCTAAATTTAGAAAGTCGAATAAGGAACTGGGAATAAGTAACGGATTTCACAGCGCTCTATTAATATTACAGTGCAACACACAGCTATACAATTTCACACAGTATAACGTTGATGTTTTTTTTAATGCAGTTGTTACAATTTCAATTGTTAAGATTTACCCAAAATAGCGTCAAATTGATGTCTTTTTCTTGAACGTTTGATACTGGAAACGCTATTGAACTCTGCTTCTAAAAACTTTGGAAAAATAGTCTCCAACAAAAACCTCTTCTGAAAATGCAGTATGTTGTTAGCCAGCGAAAAATTCGAATGAGCGGCCGTTGCGATGATTGTCGAACGTCAGCGTCGCGAAAATTAAAGTTCGTCCAATTTCCATGAAATTTTAGTATGTTGTAGAGCCTGAAAAATAAAAAGGTATCTGGTTTTTGGATTTTTTTTATTTAACGTCATTTTCGACGTTTTTACGTCAAACTGCGTTTTTTTGCCTAAAACACGTGTGAGAGATACCAAACTACTCAAATTGCTGTGGCAGTAAATTTTCTACAGCATTGGCAAGATTCTTTGTGATTGATGCCAAACTTTTCGAGTAACAATGCAAGTAACGCAAAAAGGGAAAATACCGCTTTCAATTTGTGTCATGCCCACAACCGTCATAATACAGCTCAGACTTCTTCGCCAAAACGGCGTTGGCGGCCGTCTCGGCCGCCATTTAGGCGTTGGCCGTGCTTCGTTGAATGACTTTGTTATTTAAAAACATCTAGTTCTAACCGGAATTGTAGATGAACTGCAATTTGTATGAAATGTTTCTAAATCACATATAATACCTTAACTGTGAGTAGAATATCATGTATCGCCCCCCCCCCCCCAAACCCCACCAGGTGGGTCTCATCAGGGGATCTCATGTGACGTCAAGTTGCGGTGCATTGTAGGTGTCACGTGGGTTGTCACAGCAACCCACATGAGTGACCAGGTTGTGTAATCATTGTCATGGTGATACGTGGTGTGAGTGCGCAAGAGCTGCGCCTGTTGTCGAACTATATAAGAAAATTCGAACTATTTTGAACTCAAACTTTTGAATTGAAATCAGTTCTTCTTCTTTCAATAAGAATACTTTATGCTAATTCGCGGAATCCCATTTCACGAAGTCCAATAGGAATCCCACTTACGGACTCCCTTTTTAGAATATGGTTGTGGTCACAGAATCTTTTTTTCGTTGTATGTTCCTATGTGCTTCATATGTTGTGCACACATTGGGCATTTTCACATAAGCCCATATGTTGCATACAATGATTACATATTGTGACACTTTGTACACTAGCACACAAGCACATTCTACCAAACACCAGTCCCACGTTCCATGGAATCACTTCTACCTCCCGAGTATGACTTTTCATCGTATGAATGTGCTATGATATAATTCACCACGTGCATATGTGCGAGTACACATTGTTACACATTGTACACTGGCACACCTTCACATCTGAGCATGTTGGAATAGGTAGAACAGGGAAGTCCTAACATGGGTAGAACAGGCCACGGAACCGAGGAAATACGGGCAGGGATACGGAAAACAAGAATTCTAGGAGAATCCGATCCAAATAAACGGTTGTCGGGTTGTTTTGGGGTACTTATTCACACTCCAGATCAATCAAGGGATGTCCCTCCAGGCCTATAGCACTAGATACTTCTATTAGCCCCAAATGGCGGTTTTGCCGGTCTGTTTAAGCGATTTTAGGTAGTTGTCGGGTCCATTTTGTCATTAGATATACTCCCTTTCAATCGAGCACCCTCGCCCGAGCACACCCTAGCCCTATTAGTGAACTTTGGGTCACTTAGCAACCACGTACCACCATACACCTCGTATCAGCATGACAATGACATAAAGGCGTGTCCACTCACGTATGCTACTATAACCCACGTGACACCTAGAATGCACCGCAACATGACGTCTCATGAGATACCGATGAGATCCACCTGATGGGGGCGTCCGGGTCCATGATATTCTACTCTCGTGGGTACTTCGGGAAGAGATGCAGTGCTTGTTTACTGAGGTAGACAAGTTCTACATTACGACCGGGTAATCAATGCCCGAGATGACTCGGACAAGCGATCGGAAATACTTGACTTTATGGTTGTGTATGGTCGTTATGTGGCCATAAATATTGAAAGTGACCATAAACACCAGTGAACAATCTGGTATAATTAAAAAAGACGCTTTGCACGAAATAACGCTGAATCGTGTACTAGTCTAGGCGTAGATATCTGACAAGAGGGAGTGATGCCAACTTCGAGTTAATGATCGGAGTGGAGGTCGGATGAGTAACAAGGACAAATAGTTCGTTGGGAGTACAAAAGAAGGGAATTGTTTGTCTTTGAGAAAGAAGAGCCATGTTCTGTTAAAGGTATCCATGCCTCGTATGGACTTAAACATAGCATATTTTACTTACTCTCAAATAAATTGAACAACATCAGAAAAAATATACTACAATTCAAAGGAGCAACCTTCTTGGAAATATTGGATTTACGTGTGCGGCACAAAAATAATTTTATCGTACAAGAGTTTTACCATTCACCTAACGAATCGCTCAAATCCGACCAGCGTTATTTAAAAGATTTGTTTGAAAAGAAATTTTTGCTCCATAGACAATAATACATGCCCCACCGGAAGCATAAAAGGGCCACGAGGGGACACGTTTGGGAATGTTAACTTGGCATGCGACGCTGGTATAGATAATTAACCGAACGTGATGTCACTTACTTGTCATCTCCCTATCAATGAATAAATATGAAATATAATTATGTTTTTATCAGAGATTCGGCTGTTGCATATTTCGTCAAGAGAGGCGAATCTTTCGACAGCCTCAGGGCAATCAAAATGGCACCTTTGTCAAAAATGCCTATCTTTGCTTAGGGCGGGGATATTTTGTAACCAAACTGGTACACATATCTAATATGGCCTATCATCTAAAAATGGAGGCAATGCATGTCGTAAATGGGTAGCTTTGGTTATGACATACTCGACTATCGAATATTTTACAATGTTTTAGACATACTATTCGACTTAACTCTATTTATATGGTCCGTAGCATTCATAATAAGGCGATAAGGATCCATATTAATCTCTAACGCTGAAAGTTACATTAACAGTAACACAGTTTAATTTCACCTAATATTGTAAATGCGGTATTTGTTAATTCCATATTGGGTGAGAATGAAGAACGAACTCAACACGAAACTAACTGGCATCATATATACCATATTAGGTCAAAAACAAACAATATAGCAAATACATCTTCTCGACCACTTTTTCCTTATACCGATACGGAACTACTAGTTGCGATGAATAATAAACGATTAGCACTTTTACTTGTTTAACGTGAAGCTGTTATCGTCTGCCACCATTTTGACAGATGAATGAACAAGGGGATCACTCTGCCTTGCTAGCTGTGTATGGATTTGAATAGACTACGCATGGTTTACACACAGCTTGCACATTCCTTTTTTTAAATCAAACTTTCAAAGGATGTAGGATTTACATTATAATGAGAAAAATTATTTGCTTCACAAATTACCACTTAGTAAATAACTGCAATCATCAGGCTCTTCTGTTACATTTTTTCTTTCTTTCTTTTTTTCTTTTCTTTGGACACGATTTTAGGGTATATTCCGTTCGCCCACACTCATGAAATTTAGCACAAATCATTGAAACCTGTCTAATGTTTGTTGTTGGGTGTATTTTCAAAACGAAGTTTAGTCAACGTTGTTTTTATTAAATATATCACATCTTAAATCTCCGAAGCGTATCTCTTTCAAATTTTTAAACTTATAACTTATAATTTTTCGTATTTTGTAGCCGTCTTGGAATAAATAGCCCCCCCCCCCCTCCCACCTCCAATATCTCTTTTACAACACCGTCTATCCTCCCCAAAACATTGGAAGGTTTTGGGTAAAATGCAAAAAGCATTGGTTCTCAATGTCGGAAGTAAGGATTACAGATGTGTCATTTCTGATTTCCCAATTTCTCGCATATAGAACAACAATCTAACCCAAAAGTACCAGATATAAAGCATAGGCGTCGACACTTCGACACGACATTTCGCAGACCCACTACTCAGAATGGTTCACTACCCCGAAGGCCCGATACTCCGAAAGGCCAGTACTCCGAAGGTCCGATATTCCGAAGACCCAATACTCTAAAGGTCCGATATTCCGAAGGCCCAACACTCCGATGGTGCGATACCCCGAAGATCCGATATTCCGAGTGTTCTAGATTCATAAAGTCCTATGGACTAAGGATTTGAATCGGGGATTTCAGTTTTCAAAGACATGGAACTTTAGCTGATCTTTAAAGCATATAAAACGACAGCGTATTAGCGCAACACAAAAATACTAAGTTGTTATATCAAGATAGGCAATATTATAACAAGACAGATCAACTGTGGATTCCACCCTTTTAATTTTAGTTGCCTCCTCAAGTTGTTACATAATCTGAAAGTTACATATCTCAGTGGTTGCCTAAGCCAGTGGTTGCATATCGTGATGGTTATTATACTGGCGGTTGCCTATCCCGTGATTATATATTCCGGCGGTTACAGATTCTGGTGGTTTCTACCATAATGTTTAGGTATCTTAGTGGTTACATACCCTATTGATTACATTTCATGGCGATTACCCATTCTACTAATTACATATCGTGGTTGTTACATATTCTAGTGGTCACAAATCATATCTGTCACGTATGGAAGTCGTTACCTTCGTCAGTGGCTACATATCCTCGTGCTTACATATTTCAATGGGTAGCACTTCAGAAATCACAAACTCTTGTGGTTACCTACCATAGCGGTTACTTAATAATAGTGTTTACAAATCTCAGGGGTTACCAACCTTGTAGTTACATACCCTAGTGATTTGATATCTCACTTATTTCATGCTCGTAATGGTTATAATCGTAGTGATTACATGTCATTGTCGTTATATTGTCCAGTAGCTACACACCATAGTGATTACCAGTGAGAGTAGGTGTTGTGTGATCGGTATGAACAGGGTAGCACGGTGAGTAAATGGCGGTGCAGAGATGGCGCCAGGATTTCCCCAACAAGAGGGATTGTACTTCCCGACAGGGAAGAGTGCTAAGGTCTTATCAGACAAGCCCAAGATAAAAGAGGGGTTTTCCACATGGGGTATGGGAGAGGGCTAGGCCCCTCTGACGGGGATCTAGTCCTCATGATCCCCTACACCGGCGTCACCACTATGAAGGGGTAGGGCACCCATAGGGTATAGTCTCTGGGTCGAGTTAGGCTAGAAACGGGATTGGGACTGACTTTGAATGAGTGATAGGTGGAAGAGTCACACTATTAGGTGGTAGGATCGGTAACATTTTGTTGGAGTAGTGGTCGGGTCTATGGCTTGAGATTTTTACGTGATCGGGATAGACTGGGTCGCACGGTGAATAAAAGTTAGGGTAGGGTAGTGTCACGCCCTCGTTTGTAGAATCGGTTTTCTTTGTCTCCCTTAGAATGGGCACAAAGTCACAATGGAATGGGTGGTAGGAATCGGCCCTCCTGGTCGGGTCACGGGAAGGACCACTGGATGGAGGGGTCAAGTGGTATGTGTGGGTCGCCAGGTCAAATACTGTATTGAATGGGAAGGGTCGTGGGTTAGAGATGTTTAGAGATAGTGGAAAGGTAGACGGCTGAGACATGGATTTCTATTACACGTTGTCTTGACCTTTTGACCGACCAAAAGTTCATGTCTGTCCCTTAGGTAGTGTATCTGTGATTTTTTTTTATCTTAGGCCAAAGCGCTGTTAAGTTACAATCCGGAAAAAAAATCGAACGGATGGCCCAGCAGCTCCACGAACGCACGGACATACGTACAGAGCGATTACAATAGGGCTCCCGTCATTGGGAGGGGCACTAACGAGTACGACCAGATGCATTCTCAAATTCTATTTCCAAACGTAACACCAAATAGCAGGCTTACACTGGGAAAATGAGTGTTATATTGAAAAACCTCAATAGGCCTTCGGAATATCGGACCTTCGGAGAATTGGGTCTTCGGACCATTGGTCTTTCGGAGTATTATGCCTTCGGGCAATTGTGCCTTCGCAGAAGAACGTCAGAATATCGAACCTTCGGAGTACTGGGCCTTCGAGATATCGGTGCCTCGAACTATTTGTCCTTCGGAATATAGTGACGTAATCAATGGACTTTAGGGATAGTTGCTGATGTTAAAGAGTCTCATTTTTTGCTAATTTCCCATCCAAAACGTTTGTGTCAACCATATCTCAGTAAGTATAGAACATACGGCGAGTGGTCTCCACAAAGTCGCATCTATGAACGAACTGGTACATCGCCATGGTTTCCTTGCCACTGCTTTTAAAACCTGAAAACTATTAAGCTCATAACGTAAAAACATCTGAACAAAAATCCATTTATGACACCTCTACCACATGAATCGCACATGGTATCGCTGTAAATATAATATTCCACAGACAGCACAGTAGATAATTAAAATGATGGAATGTCGCATTCGTATGAATTGTCAAAAATATTTAACATTGTGGCATTAAAAGCGGCCGACGGGCGCTAAACGCCTAAATTAAATTTCTCTCTGACTCTGTAAACAAACTTCAAATAATTTTCAAGCACTTATGATCCCAAATAGAAACTTGAACACATTTCAAAGCATCGAATATCGTCAGGGATATCCCCTCCAATTTTGTGACAGTCCTACCTCAGAAACTACAAGAGGTACCTTTACAATCTTCCACATGCAGATAAATCAGCAAGTGAAAAGATGCCCTGTCGCGGCAATGTCACCTTTTTACTCCCACAGACCAAAACGTGACGTAGATGCGCAAAATATCAAAATCACTTTTCACTCCAGAATGTTCAAATTAACACTTTACCCATCGTAACGGCCCAAACCGGCCAGCGCTATTCTCAAAACTCGCCAATTAATTTTCATTATTTTTTCATTTTTTTATGAGCCCTCGTTGGAACGAGCTCGTTCCAATGAGGGGTCATAACCTACGTTTATGAAATAAAAGTGAAAAAAATAGTTATTCAAGAATTGTTTTTGCAAGTGTCGTCTGCTTTTCATATTAGGTAAAGGATTACATGACTAATTAGCACTCGTGGAACCAAGTTGAAAGTTTTAAAAAAAAATCGAAGATCCGACTTCAAAGATCGGAGATATGACGTATAACCGCCAGTCTGTGTTCTCTCATTGTTTGTGACAACCGCATATCAAGAGACCAGGGAAACTACTTTACAGAATGTTACAGCAGTAAATGCAAGTACTCCCTGAGATGTTTTCGTCGTGCTTAACTCAAAACCTTAGAATCTTTATCCCTAACAGCGTCCAATAATGCGATAAATAGCTCATCCCTCGTTTTGACGCCCATACTTTGGGGTTCACGCGAGTTGTTGTTCTCAAAAGTTCCGCATACATTTCAATGGATGGCGCGAAGTCGAAATTGTGATGGCCTTGCTTCGTTGAATGTCTTATTGAGATTTATGGCGCGATCTCAAAATCTATCCGGTTTCTTTCTCATTTTTTAAAAATTATTCACTTGATTATAAGTTTGATATTTAATTTATATAAAGCATGGATTTTGAGTGTTTAAAAAAATACAAATTAAAATTTAGAAAGATATGTCCAATTGACATGACATAAATTTTCAACTGTTGGAAATTTCTGTCCTACTTCTGGGAACTTTTTGTCCAGGGAACTGTCGTCTTATTTTTCCCGCACGCCAACCGCAATTCCACCCCGAATGTATCTATGTTGATTTGGTTTAACCCATTGTACCCGAGTGACCGTTTTTATCCTGTCTTGGGCCTTGATATGACATAATTGTCTTAAGTAGAATGGTCGCTCAGCGAATGTGTGGGGTTGATCAATCAGTTTATTAATTAATCAAAATATTAATTGGTCTATCCCCAAATAATAAATGTGGACTCTTCTAATTGCCCTTATTGAACGAATCTGAAAAGTAACATCAGGGTTCAAGAGGTTAACTTTTCTTAATCAGCCTTCAGTTTTACTTCTTTCTTTGCTGCAGCCTATTTTTGAAGTATTGTTTGTAACAACGTAATTCAAGAGCTTATATATAAAAGGTGTCATTTGTCTCACGGATCATTTAGGTATCTTTTATCGGGTTTTCGATCTGGCGATAAAATATGATCTTCACCTCGAACGTAGTTTATAGTGACATTTACGAAACTCGTAACTTAGGTCAGGACTTTGCCAAAGTTAGGTCTACCCTAAATCTATTTACCATGTCTCGTAAATTTCACTATAAACTAGGGGCATCCAAGCACGCCGGTAGCATCAAAAATGGCACTCGATTTTGGGTGTGAGTCAAGTCCGGGAATTTACAACGTGCCATAAACTATAATGTGACACTCAATAGTATTGACATAATATATATATATATATATATATGTCGGATATAAAGATTTAGAAATCATCCCACTGACTGTATAGTTTCTGTGTTTGCTGATTATCGATCAAACTCCGTCATTATACCCCCTACCCCCTCCCATTATTGGCACTGGCACATGTAAGTTACGTTAGAAACGAATACTCGAATGTTTCTCAGTTACAGTTCTCGGAAGCCGAATCTTTCCACTAGTGCACTTCTGGCGAAAGGGGCACGCGATACCGCTTTGCCCCCAGCATCAGGGCACGGGACAGCTTCCATTCTGCCTGCCCCCTCTTCCGTTGACGTTGGTGATCCTATATTTAAACATATAGCATGAACGTTTATTCATATTCCACTGTATCCATTTGTTAATAGTAGTAGTATATGTACCCGATAAACCCTAATCAGGGGGACCTAGTGAGGGGACGTAGGAAGTGACGTCATAGTCACGTGACCAAGTGACGTCATGTTTGGTTGTCGTGGTAGTCCGCATGGGCGGTCATCTTCCGACGTCATCCTCACAGAGATATGTGGTCTTAGTGCGCATACGCATGCGCAGCGCGTGTTGTTAGGGTGATACGTTTTTCCATCGTCATTTTGTATACTGGAGGCCGCCATCTTGGTTTCTATGGTAGCACGTAGTTGTTATGTTATCCAAAACCTTCTTATAGGACAGGGGTATGTTTGGAGGGTATGTTTCTTTGTACAAGAGTAGTATAGGCGATTGGAATCTCTTTTACAGAATCGATGGAACGGCCACGTTCCGTGTCACCCAACTCCCAGCGCCCCTTTTCGAAAATCGACTGACATTCGGCATCCCTTTTACCGAAATGATCACAAGAGTCGTCATATGTGGAGGCACTCGAACGAGCAATTGCTCTATAGCTCATTTGCTCGATAAGATTCGGGCCGTTCGAGCAATGACTCTTCAGTAAATGCTCGATTGTCTTTTGGGTTTGAGAATCACGAAGGCCTTCGTTGTACACAAGGGGGATAACTCTGTATGGTTAGGTACCGATTATGGAAAATCAAGCAATCTGATTGGTTAGTTACCTGCAGTAAAGTGAACTGATTGGATGATCTGAATAAACGAAACAAGAACAGAATTACCTGGAATAGGATGAGAACTGGACTAAACAGACTAGAAAAGCTAAATGTAGTAACAAAAATGTTCCAATTGATAGGCTCTTCTACTGTACTGGAGTATACTCCGATTCAATCGAACGCGCCTTATAGCACTTCGTGCTACTATTATAAGCCCCAAATAGGGCTTCGCCATGTTCGTTTCGGCAGTTTTAGGTGAATTTTGGTGATTTTGGGACGTTGCCAGGTTGTTTGTGGTAATTCAGCGAACCTGGAAACTACTCTTGTACAAGAAAAATACCCTTCAAACGTATCCCTATCCTATAAGATCGTTTTGGGTAACATACAATCATGTGCTACTATAGAAACCAAGATAGCGGCTTTTAGTATAAAAAATGGCCGACGGAAACACGTAATCACCGTAACAACACGCACTGCACATGCGCACTAAGACCCAATATCACTATGGAGATGACGTCATCTGATGGCCGCTCACGCGGGCTGCCATGACAACCAAACATGACGTCACTTGGTCACGTGACTATGATGCCACTTCCTAGGTCCCCATTAGGGTTGATCGGGTACATGAACTACTACAACTGGTGCTCCGGTTCCGGTAAAATCTCTTTACTCCTGTGAGTGCAAAAAATGAAATGATCAATATTCTGAGTTGAACATTTCATTCTTTTCACTGACAGGGCTAAAGAGATTTTCAATGTTTAACTGCCTGCCCCCAGGCTTGTTGAAGATAATTCTGGTGAAAGGTTGCCTGAAAAAAGTTACGATAACCTTTTTCATATTACTTTAATCTGCAACCTTGTAAACATTCATGCCTGAAATCCCCCGTTATGGGAGGGGGGAGGGAGGCTCCACTAGTCCTCACTTGAACCCTACTCCACTATTTGGAATGCGAGTTAATTTTTTTCCGAAGAACCTCCATGACCTTCGCCTCCAACTCCAACTCAGCACTAGGTGAAATGAAGTGGCGGGAAAATATTTTTTTCTGCTGCAATTGGCAGCAGAAAAATATTTTGTCCCCTCACTTCGTTTAGAAGATTACCTTATTGCCTCTGGTCTTTATTTATTTATTTATTTATTTATTTATTTATTTATTTTTTTTTTTTTTTTATTTATTTATTGGGGTTTAACGACACTTTCGACAGCCAGGGTCACCTCGTGTCGGACAGTTTTACTAGTGGAGGAAGCCGGAATACCAGGAGAGAACCACCGAGCAATGGCGAGCAACTGTCAGACTCCACATCATACTAAATCTGCACAAGCAGGGTTAGCATGGTTGAAGACAAGTGCACCATCGACGCGCGGTACGCCTTAGCACACAACGTCACCGTGCCCCCACGTGAGTAACTGGGGTGAAGTGTCTTACCCAAAGACACAACGCGATTGCAGCAGGTGGGATTCAAACTGAGGACCTCTCAACTTGCAGCCTGCATCTCTATCTAGTGAGCTACCGCGCTCCCCGCCTCTTAATTTCTTGGGTTAAGGCAAGGCAACTATCGAGAAAAAAAACAAACAATTACTCATTGTTAACCTTTTACCTAACGTAACGCTCAAAAGGGGCCAGCGCTATGCACAAATTTCATCATTCAGTTTTCATTATTTTTACATTTTTTGCCTTCAAAACAAAGTTTATGACCCCTCATTGGAACGAGCTCGTTCCATTGAGGGGTCATATGCAATCTATTTGACTCAAAAATGAAAAAATAGTTATTCAAGAATTTTGTTTTCAGTTGTCTGCCTTTCATGTTAGGTAAAGGGTTAAAATATTTTGTCTCTCAACTTCATTTAGCCTGGTTACGCTTCTGACCTTCATTTATATCTTGTATTGAACTGTCTTGGGTTAAGTTAAGGCAACTATCAAAAGTAAAACCCATTCACTGATTGTTAATACACCGTTAAACACCCCAAACAATCAATACTAGAAAGTAATAAATATAAATATGAATGATTGTTGACCCTATGTGATATAGAAAGGATGATTGTGTATATAACTTTAATATCTGCTGAAAAGGTGTATGACTGTATGTAGTACAAGTGTCGTAAATCACGCCAGCCCATTGGACAATGATTGCTTATTGATGGGAATGAATATTGGTTTATATCTCCTTGACCTAATCGATACCAACAAGCACAATAAAGCACAATAAAGCGGTTTTAAGAAGGTGATTCTTTTCACATTAGATATTTCCCCTCAACTCCCACACTGATATTTCCATATTACTGAATAAATTGCACGGAAGGCTATCTTTAGTTTTTTAATATATATGTATTTAACATATAAACTGATTTATGCCAAGCATTCATTAAACTATCTTGGATGTTTACAAAGTTAGTGCTACTCTATAACCCCTTTCTAGTTTACTTCAGCAGCGAACTGTTCAAGAAGAGAATATAACTTAAGAGGCAGTCCGAAACCTCGGGATTCCAGTCTCTTTGACATGCGTTATGGAAAGTGATTACTTGAACTGATCGACACTCTTCCACTGCTCCAGGCGATGACATCTGTGATCCGATACGTGCAGGTAGGTTGGAATATAATATCACCCATAGTCCACACACCACAGGGTATAGGAGGGTGTTGCTTACCTTCCGACGGTGGGTGTCATATTTGGACGCCCTGGGGCGATATCTGAGCGTTTCTACAACATCTGACGTGGTCTTGAAAGGGCCCCAGATTATGCCAGATAGCAATTTGAAGTTTGATTTTGGGGGCCCGAGGAAAAGAGGGAAAGGTGGGGGGGGGGGGTGAATGAAAGGGGGGAGGGGTGCTAAGCTCCCCATATGGCGCAACCACTGGTGATTGGTGAGAAGATTCTTTTAAATGTTTCGCCAATGACGCCCTGTGTGAAAATACTGGGCCTGTAAGTGGTGGGAAACGGATGGATGGTGCCTCATTTGGTGGACCCCGGATGCAGCGTCATACTCACATGTCTCAATGACGTCTTGTTGTGTTTGGTATCGTAGCCTGTGTGAGCGATCATGCTGTGACACCACCACCATTGTTATACGTCGTGATAATGTACTTGTGTATTACGTGTTGTTAGGGTGACACGTTCTTCCGTCGTCCATTTGTTTACTGGATGCCGCCATCTTGGTTTCTATGGGGATGCTTGGTCGCAATATAACCCAATGCCCTCTAATAGGACGGGAAATGTTCGATTAGACGGGTATATCTAATTACCCAACTAGACCAGACAATTTGCTCAAATCACCAAAAACGACTGAAATCGCCGAAACGGACCCAACAAGAACACATTCATTTGAAGCACTTGGTTACTATTAGATGCAAAGTCCTACAATAGGAACGAGGTCTCCAAAAGGTGCGTTCGATTCGATGGAAGTATATGTCATTACCCGAGTCAATCCCACAATTGTTTAGGTCTAGTTACAGTTATTCGGGTTAGTACGTCGGTTTTCAAGAAATACAGAACTTCTCATTAACACGACCGAGAATGTTTACTCATTTAAATTATCCCCCCCCCCCCCCCCCCCCATTCACAATCTTCACAATGTATACAATTTCTGGAAGCTCTCAGTGTTACCTTTTCCGAAGAAAACAACACACAATCAAAATCTTAATATATCATTCCAATACACTCAGCCGAATGACACAGTTAATCGAAAAACTGGTCAAATGATCAACATTTATCTGAATAAATTTCCAATTTCCGTGTATCGATAGCAATATAACTATGCTATAAGAATTCTTTATTCCCCCACTGATGATTTTACAACATAAGATGAACAATCTGACATTCTAGCCCTATTTCTACTACTTCTGTTCTTGTTCCAAAAACTCAAAGACACGTATCATTTACCAAAACCAACTAACTAATCAAATTGCCCCACTAACCTAAACCTCACCCACTCTCGGTTCATCGAATTACCTCCCTTTGGTGATAGGTGAGGTTTCTTTCTGACTTGTCGACTGAGCCGAAGAACAATGAGAGGAATTGCTTCTTTGAGTAAATGCTATTAAAACTCTTCGACTCGGTTTCAAAGAAGTGATTCTACAGCCAGATAGTAGAATGTGATTCTGCAGGCTCCTGCATAGTCAACGGCTTCTACATCCATTCTTCTACCACTATCAACTCCGTGATCGGCTCTATGTATCTATCAACGCACCACTACCGCTACGGGTCCCAGTTCATATTATTATCATACTCAACTCCCACAGGCAGGTTTCTTGCCCTAACTATTCTTTGAATCAATGATAGGAATTCGTACTGACATCCAGTTAGTTGTAAGATAGGGATGCTGCGCACGGGATGCCGAAAAAACATGGATGATGATTTCGTTATTGAACCTGTTCACTATGTCGATTGTATCATTATCCATATCGCTAAAATACATAAGCCACATGTATGGTCGGGACGAGGGTTCAGACTAATGCGCAGAGGGCATGTCTTGACCCGTACAAATAACAAATTGGGTTTTCCTCTTGGGGAAATGTAGTTCTATTGTCAATTGTACCATTTTTATGGTACACACCCGGGGTAATGAGGGTTTTTACAACTGACCTTTAATTGATATGACGAAACAAATGTAGAGGTCTATGTATTCTTAAAAGGTTTTTGCTATTGTACATGCTCCTTATTTCAATGTCTAGCGCATTCCAGATTCCACGAAAACTGTGTACCGAGAAATTATCCACAGCTTTTGTTCGCGTTTTCTCCACTCGTAGGAGACCCATTTGTTGAGTAGTCATACTGGAGGATGAGGGTAATCTATTATTTCTCCAACCAAACACGAATGTAGCAGCGTTGAGCTTAAACAACTCAGCAACTTTAAGAATTTTGTCCTTAGCAAACAGAGGGTCAGTGTAAGCATTATATCTTGTGTTATTTATTATTCGTAATGAGCACTTCTGCATAATCGCTTATTTTGCCCCAAATCAGAATTCCATTTGTCAAATGGCTGCATATTGGGGCATAGTAAGGAGTTCTCATGGCTTCATGAGGGAGAATGGTTTTTGACTCCATTGAGACTGTAATTTGCTCGGGCTATTTTGGAGCATATTGGGGATATGTGTGACTTATACGATAAGTGTTCGTCGATACTTATCCCAAGAAATGTCAGCAAGTCTTCTGTATCTCAGCTCCCTACTCTATCAGCTATTTGGTTATTTATATGAATTTCCTTGCTCATGTTGCCATTGTACTTATAATTCGGGTTAAAATATACTTAGTTTTAGTGGCGTTTAGTAGTAGATGGTTAGCAGAACACCATTCAAATATTTTCTGAACCTCATTGTTGAAGAATACCGCTAGAAGATCATTATCAGGGCCGAAGTCATACACTGAGGTGGCATCAGCAGGAAGAAAACAGGTTAAGTGATTTTGAGTTACTAATATCATTGATGCACAAGAGAAATAAGATAGCTCCTAACATCGATCCCTGTGGTACACCACAGTTCAAATTAGCAAGGTAGGATTTTTGATCGCCATACTCAACATACTGAGATCTGTTTGATATGTAGCTTTTAAACCAATTATTTGCGAGCCCCCCTGATGCAGTAGGTTTCCATTTTACTCAACAAAATATCATGCAATGAAGGCTTTGGATAGATCAAGAAATAAAGCTATAGTGTTGTGATTTCCTCGTTTGTTATTTTACTGTAATGCTATTTACTAGTCGAAGGACTAGGTGAAAAGTACAGTGGTGTTTTCCAAATCCGTGTTGATGGGGATATACAATTTTGAATGTATCTAAGAAATATGTAAGTCTGACGGACATAAGCTTTTCCAGCACTTTCGAAAATACAGGTAACAGACTGCATGATGGGTCTTTAATTGGTAAAGATGTGTTCGTCACCAGTTTTAAAAATGAGTATTGCCTTTGCGATTTTCATTTTATCTGGAACTATACCGTTAGAAAAGGAAGTGTTAACAATGTGCAGGTGGGTCATTAATTTCGTTTGCCATTTTCTTCAGGAGACAAATGGTGAGATCATCACAATCTTTGGTAAATTTAGATTTCATCTTATTCATTATGAAAGTAACTTCAAGTTAACTTATTGGTCTTGGATAGAAATTACTTGAAATCCTACTGTTCATATAATCTGTGTAGGTCTTATTTGATTTTTCAATTACTTCACACATTTGTTTACCTATATTAACAAAAAAGTTTATAAATTCCTGTGCTATATTGCTCGGAGCATTTATTTCTTTGTTCTTAAATGTAAAGAACGAAGGTAATTTCGATGTTCTTTTTGCTTTTGAAGTGTGATATTGATAGATTGAAGTTATCATAAAATAATGTGCATAGGAACCAGGGACATAACACTAGTATTGCATTACCATTCATTTGCTTAACCAATCATATTTGTTAGAAAAGTCTCGTCCATGGATGTTATCTTTATAATGGAATCGTCCAACGTATACTATACAAAGGTACGTTCCCAGTAAATCATCCCCACTTGATGAATTCTTTCATTCAGGTTAAGTCTGGGTTAAGAGCTGCGGATTCTGTGATAGAACCAAGCAATATACCGTTTGTTTTTATTATAGAACACTCCTACTAGAGAGTAGTGGAAGTTATAGGATAGATTCAACAGAACAGAGTTTCGGGAAGCCTGTCACGTCTCAGACTAACAAGCTGAAACACAGGTTCTGAAAATATCCAAAAGATTCCAACCTCTCTAGTATCAGGCGTTAAGGTCAAGCTCATTACGTTACAAAATTGGTGGCAACTACGTGGATTTGGAGAAAACGATCCAAATCATAAGATGGACTGGACTAGCCTTTCCCAGATAAATACGGAGATAGCGAGACTGAATATTCAAATAGATAAATGACAGAAACAGTCTGAGTTGTGCTTGTTGCAAGGACATATTGCAGAATTGGAGCAACAGAGTGCAATGTATGATGAGGTTTAGGTTAGCTTCAACACCAAGGGCAAGAGGGACGTTTTCAATGCTGGACTCGGGCATTGGAAGTAGACTAAGCATGACAGTCCTGAACACATCAGTTTTTTATTCACAGGTGCTCCAGCTCAGGTGTTATCACACAAGACTAGCATAGCACCATCCAATAGACCCAGTGCATCTAAATGTCCCGACCATCAGTTGTCTCCGCTAAGATCAGAAACGCCGACAGTAAAAGCACAGTGTAGACAGTGCTCAGATCCAGATTTGGCATAAATCATGTAAAAATCGCAACTTACGATGGAACTACTTCATGGACTGATAATCTGGCTCACTTTCAGATTTGTTCTGAAATAAATAAGTGGATGGAACACGAGAAAGATTTATATCTGGCCACATCATTACAAGGTCAACATACCATCTTCAGATAGGAATTATGACACATTGGTCTTGTCATTGGAAGAAGGGTTCGCTCCAGCCAATCAGGCAGAATTGTACCGAGCACAGCTTCTTGAACGATGCTTGAAAGCATCTGAGATTATAACCCCATTGGGGCAGAACATGAGGCGCCCAGTAAAGTTGGCTTACCATATAGCTCCTGTCGATACTAGGGAAACACTAGCCAAGGAGCAATTTATTGATGCACTGCCTATGTCAGACATGCGGTTGCATATTATGCTGGTCAGACCCAGCGATCTGAATGACGCAGTAAGGTTCGCTGTTGAGCTTGAAGCATTCCTGAAAGCAGATTGCAAATATAATGAACAACAATTTTTATCTTCGCACCACTATGGAGAGCACAGGGTGAGATAAAGAAAGTGATGATGTTAAATCCCATGTTAAATCCCATTGCAAAATAGTAGAGTCATTGAGGAAAGATGTTTATACTATTCAAAATAAATCCAGACAACAAGACTCTAACCAAAATACAGTGGACAAAAGTGAGGACAGTTGCAAATCTAATGCTCAGATTACAAGGAAATGCCTTGAATGTGGTTCCCCAAACCACCTATGAAATAAATGCCACCACGGATAGACAGAAAATGAGGCCATAAGCGGGTAGCTCGAAGCTCTTGCAAATTACACACAAAGAAGAGGAGTAAACAAAAATTGGAATTAACCAAAAAGCTCAAGAAGCAGGCATGTATATCTGAGCACAGTTCGGACCAGCAGAAGCAAACTGCTTAGTTGATACAGGGGCCATCCTAAGTTTGGCATTAAAACAAGTATGGGATTTCATACTCTCCAAACAAAAGCTTGAACTCCAAACTATTGATTTCGAAATTCTTTTAGCTAGTGCCCCTGTGCTTGATGTTGTAAGTAAAACCAGGTTGACAGTAAAGATAAACGGGTTGATGTTTGAGACCAAAATGATCATAGCAGATATTAATGTTGATGCTATTTTAGGGTTAGACTTTTTAAAGTCTAATAATTGTATTATAGATGTTTCATACAACTGCTTGAATGTTGATAATGTTGACTGTTGGTTACAGTTTGTGGGATCTTTTGGATGCTTGAGGGTAGAAGTGACCGAGATGATTAATTTACTGCCAAAGTCAGAAGTGAATGTAAAAAGGCAAAGTTTGTGCACCAAATAACGAGGAAGTCCCATCTCTAGTTTGGGAATTTTTTAACCTCTTGAAAAATTTACCAAGTCTGGTAAAGGGTTAGTCGGGTAAACATCAGTAAAAGGACAGTGCACAGTCCCAGTCAGGTTAATGAATCCTTCTAACAAGCCACAAACGGTATATAACGTGACTATGGTCGCACAGTTGAGTTCAGTACATGAGGTCATTAGCTACAAAGATGAAGGCAAGTCGGACTGCCCTGAAACCATCCCAAATCATTTACAGCAGCTTTTTGAAGCTTCGACAAAAACTTTAAGTGCTGGTGAAAAACAGAATATTAAATCACTATTATGTAAGCATGCAAGAGTGTTTTCTATGTCTGATACCAACTTAGGTAGGACCACAATGGTTAAATACAAAATAAATACTGGCAATGCACATCCAATAAAACAAAAGCCAAGAAGATTGTCTGAGCATATGCATCAGGAAGTCAAGCAGCAAAGTGACAAAATATTGGATAAAAATCTTATCCAAAAGTCATCAAGTCCCTGGTCTTCGCGAATTGTGCTGGTGAAGAAGAAAGATGGCTCAACCCGTTTTTTTGTGGATTGTAGGTGTCTGAATTACGTCACGCAAAAGGATGCATATTCACTTCCTCGCACTGATGAGTCATTAGATCAACTGTCTGAAGCAAAGTGGTTCTCTACCCTAGATTTTTGTTCCAGATACTGGCAAGTAGCCATGTAGGAAGTAGACAGGGAGAAAAGCACGTTTGTAACGTGGTGAGGATTGTTTAAATTTAACGTGATGGCAATGTGGTTAGATTGGCTCCAGCCACGTTTGAGGATTTTGTTAAAACTATACTCTCGGGATTACAATGGCAAGTGTGGCTAATCTATCTAGATGACATTATATACTTTGATATACTTTGAAAAAAACATTTTATGAGATTTTAGAGAATTTGTCATCAGTATTACAGAGAATTTCAGCATCTGGATTGAAGCTCAAGCCTAGGAAATGTCATCTCTTTAGGCGAGAAGTTGAGTTTTTTGGGCACATAGTGAGGATGGTATTAAAACCGATCCCCGAAAAATGGAAGTAGTGACTGAATGGCCAATACCCAGGTTCGAGCATGAGCTTCACTCATTCCTGGGGTTTAGCAGCTAAACTAAAACTCATTGGCAATTTTGAGACCATAGCCATGCCATTAAACTGCCCCTTAGAAAAAGGTAAACACTTCCCGTGGACAAATGAGTGATCTCCTCAAGAAATGTTTAAGTGAAGCACCTGTACTTGTGCATCCTTATTTCTCAAAACCTTTTATACTTGACACAGATGCAAGTAACTCTGGAATTGGCGCAGTTCTTTCCCAGGTTCATGATGGGGTAGAGAGGGTCATTTGATATACCTGTCAAAGTTTGACCGATGCAGAAATGTTGTATTGTGTTATAAGAAAAGAACTGTTAGCCATAGTATTATTTGTAAAGTATTTCAAACATTACCTTGCTTCATTAATTAATTTGTTTTATGACTATTCCTATAATTAGTGTTTGCAATATAATATACTAGCAGAAAAAGAAACTATGCATATGGAAAATTTCCATTGTATTGTCAATAGTAAATACTTCGATATAAAACTCCTCATGAGGATCATGTGAACACCCTTTGGAAGTCATGATGGGTGAATGCCTTTCTCACATGGATGGTTTCTTGTTTTCGGGGATGATTGTGATTGCATGTTTTTTGCAGGTGGAAATCTGGGGCAGTAAAGCTTTGCAATGTTATCACTGTCGAGTCAAAATTTTAAAAGCCAGATGATCGGAAAACAGGTTTTTTCAAACGAAAATTTTCAAAATGCTATGCCCAGACTTGGCAAAAATGATCCACTTCACGCCATTGGCATGGCACAGTCTGGAAGGAGCCATAACGATGTTGCTATCCAGTTTGGCATCCACCGTAACATAATTCATAACCTCTGGAGATGATTTCAGCAGTTCGACAACACCAGAGACTGTCCTCAATCAGGACGGCCACATGTGACTTCAACACATCAGGACACATACAACTGTGTTAGCCACCTCCAGAACCACTGAGGACTGTGACCTTGACTGCCAGAAGTATCCCTGGGTTGAGGAGAATCAGTGCAAGAAGTGTACAGAATTGACAGAGAGAAGTGAACATCAACCCATGACGTCCGACTATCCGACCTGCTCTCAAACAACATCATTGACTGGCTTGTCGGGACTGGCACAACTGGCATATCTACTTCAGTCAGAGAGATTGGGCCTGTATCCTATTCACAGAGTAGTCAAGACTCTACTTGGACAGCAGTGACGGAAGTTCAGGAGTTTACCATCGCACAGGAGAATGATACCTTGACTGCTGTGTTATTCAGCGATGTTCATTTGGTGGAGGTAGTGTTATGGTGTGGAGTGGCATCACTGCTGATTGAAGAACATGCCTTTTGGTCATTGATGGAATCTGACCAGAATCTGCTACCCAGATGAGATCCTGCAGGCTCACGTTATCACCTTCCTGCAACAACACATTGTCACCCTTCAGCACGGTAATACTAGACTGCATGTTGCTCATGTTGTGACAACCTTTTTGGCAATGACGGATGTTGACGTGTTGCTGTAGCTGACAGTTTCACCTGATCTCTCACCCATTGAACATACCTGGGACCAATTGCAATGTCGCATCTGTAATCTTCCACAACAGCCAGTGACGTTGGATGGGATATCTTGAATGTTGATCCAGGTGTGGGATGCCATACACCAAGAGTTCTTCCGTCACATTGTTCAATCCATAAGGTGCCAATGTCAGGCATGTATGGATGCCAGTGGTGGACATACTGGGTATTGACTCTGTGAACTTGTTTCTCAGACACTGTTTGCTCGTAACGTCATAATGATGCCAGTGTGACAATTTACCACTTGATCACATGTTAATTGGATTCTCATTAAACTGTCTGGAAACTATTTGGTACTGTATGTTCTCAACTTATCGTTCATTGGCACATTTTACCGATGCACAGTTTCTTTTTTCTGCTAGTATATTATTGCGTCCATGAAATACTCCCCACCCCATGGAAAGTGACCAATCCATGGCGGCTGTACTGTACTTGTTAGAAGTATAAGAGTCATTAATTTTTGTTGAAATCACTTGTCCCATACAATGAATCTACACATCTGACTGATAAAAGGATTATCATTGACAACTGCTATTGTGTTGTTGGAGTAATTACCATAGCTACCTAATACGTAGTTCCAGCACCTAGTGTGTTCTATTTTAGACACTCTGTTATGCAAATACTCAGTGAAGAGGGGAGCTTACTTTTAAATGGACTGTTCACGTAGTGATACTGAAACACCCAAACCACAATTGCATTGTTTTTCAGTACTTGTTTTGGTAACTATCCAAACTTTGTCTGCGTGTTGGTGAACATCTAAAGCATCATTATTCTGTTTAGTTGTTTTGATTACAATCTCATATCTGTCAGGTTTGTGAAGTGATTAATAAATATGATTGTTGTTGTCACAAGCAACTTATTCTTGTGCTAATGTTTTAATAGTTATGAGTGCCTAAATAAATCCCACTGACCACAGTGATAACCTTTCACTTTCTGTACAACACACCAAGTTGTTCTGAAAAAAAAATACCTATCCATCCACAAAGTACATCATCTCTTGAAAAAATTAAACTGGAAAAAATATATGTTGCCACATGAAATTTCAGTGTAAATTTCGAATTTTCACAACTACCGTATAGTCTTGCATTGAATGACCTTAACACTTTTTTTTCCATCCCTCATGTTTTTGAGAGGTTCTCACACATTCCGGCACCAAATTACAAACAAACTTATTAATCCTTTCTAAAGTGGACGAGTCAAAATTTTAATTAATACTTTCAAAGTAAAAATATATTTTTGTCCTCTTCTTTTTCCTTCCCCCCGCTGTTTTGATAAATTTATACGTCAAAATTTATTAGGTAAACCCGGTTACTGTATTTCAAAACTACCCAATGTTTCCATTAGGAATCTTGTTTTTGTTTTCTAAAAAAATAAAATTCAGATATTTTCATTCCCAGTTATTCTGTTATAAAATATTTGGACTAGAGTTCTCTTTATTCATTTTTCTGGTTCTTTACTTAATATCTTTCTATCTCCACTGGTATTTAAAACTTTATCCACAGAACTGTTGCAAGGACACGATGAGACCCTCTAAAACATTTTATGGATAATATCGTGATCGGAAGCCTTAATTGCCGAGGTCTTTTTTCTGAAACAACAAAGCGCAGAGACATCTTCTCTCATTGCAGGGATAAATTCGATATAGCTCTTCTGGTCGACACTCATTCAACCCTAGAAATCGAGAATACGTGGAAATCAGAATGGGGTTATGAAGCCATCTTCTGCTCTCACGCAAGCTCAAGTAGGGGAGTGGCCGTCATGTTCAAAAATACATTTATGCTCCAGATTCATAACACAATAAAAGATCCCGGAGGCAATTTCATCATTCTTGATATGACGATTCAGGACCAAAGAATCACCCTTGCTGCCGTGTATGCCCCCAATGAAGACAATCCAAAATTCTTCGACAATCTTTTTAATAAAATTGAGAGAATTGGGAACTGCTCCATATTGGTTGGAGGAGATTGGAATGTACCACAAAATTACGATATTGACACGATAAATTACCGTCACAAAAACAATGTTAGGGTAAATGAGAAAATTCATTCTCTAATGGAAAAATTTGACCTATGCGATGTCTGGAGGGAAGAAAACAAAAATTTAAAACGCTACACATGGAAAGGCCCTGGTAATAAAATGGCGAGGTTAGACTATTTCCTCATGTCCACTGACCTACAAATATTTCACAAATCGTCCAAAATTCATATACATTACAAATCAGATCACAACCCTGTAGCCTTAACCCTCTCCTTATTAATCAGCCAAGAGGAAGGGGCATTTGGAAGTTCAATAACAGCCTGCTGAACGATCCGGAATACATGACATTAGTAAAATCTACAATTGCTGAGACTGTTCTTCAGTACTCAGTTTCAGATAACAACGGTAGCAATAATGATGACAATAATAATAATAATAATAATAATAATAATAATAATAGTCAGCCATTTACTATTAACGACCAATTATTTTGGGAAACTTTGAAGCTAATGATAAGAGGAAAAACCATCTCTTATTCTTCTAAGATGAAACGTACAACGAACAATCGCCTGGCAGAAATTGAGCAAAGACTTGAAATCTTATACCCCGTGCTCGATAGTGGCGACTTGTCAGTAAGTACCAAACTTGAAACCCTTGAAAATGAACTCCTAACCATTAGAAACAAAAGAATTAAAGGCATGATTCTGAGAGCAAAATCGAGATGGAAAGTAGAAGGGGAGAAATCAACAAAGTACTTCTGTAATCTAGAAAAACGCCATTACACGGAAAAAACTATACCTAAACTTGTAACGGGCTCTGGCTTGATTACAGAAAACATATCCGAAATATTAAATGAACAAAAGTGTTTCTACGAAGATTTATACTCCTCCAAATTAAGCCTGTCAAACAGTTCCAAAGAAAATGACCCGTTCTTTGACAAATCCAACCCCTTTTTACAGTTTTTAGACGACGAGGAGAGTGACTCCTTGGAGGGCCTTTTAACAAACTCTGAGTGTTTAAGAGCCTTAAAATCAATGAAAAATAATAAAACGCCCGGATCAGACGGATTTACCGTGGAGTTCTATAAATTCTTCTGGAAGGATATTGGCTCCTTTCTGGTCGAGTCCCTAAATCATGGATACAGTGTAAAGGAACTATCCAATCTGCAACGAACTGGCATTATTACTTGCATTCCAAAGCAAAACAAACCAAAAGAATTCATAAAAAACTGGCGTCCCATTTCACTAATTAATGTAGATACAAAAATTGCCTCGGCTGCTATAGCAAATCGTGTTAAGACGGTACTACCAAAACTCATATCAGAAACTCAGCTTGGGTTCATGAAAGGGAGATATATCAGAGAATCCACAAGACTAACGTTTGACCTGATAGAAAAGTGCGAGAAACTAAATATTGCTGGAATTCTGGTTCTCCTAGATTTTGAGAAAGCTTTCGATTCACTTGAATGGTCGTTTATAGAAAAAACGTTACAGTTCCTCAACTTCGGGCCCTCTATTATAAATTGGTTTCGTACTTTTTATTCAAATATCTTTAGCTATGTCCTCAATAATGCGCACTGCTCTGAAAAAATCAACCTGGAGAGAGGAGTAAGACAGGGCGATCCCCTTTCGCTGTATTTATTTATTTTGAGCGTCGAGATATTGAGTGCCGCACTTAAAAACAACCCTAATATCAATGGTATCAAAATAAACCACTCGGAACATCTCATAAGTCAATATGCTGACGACTCGACTCTATTTTTGAGTAACGACTCCCAATCTTTAAACACGGCTCTGGAGATTGTTAACTCTTTTACAGAGGAGTCAGGCCTTAAAGTCAACTTTGAAAAGACTCAGATTGTATGGATTGGGTCTGAAAAAGGGTCGAGTAAAAAGATTGCCACGAAACGAAATGTTCAGTGGAACAATAATGGGAAATTCACCATATTGGGTATAATGTATGATCTATTTAGTGAAAATTACATAATTCAAAATTACATTGAAAAATCTAGAAAGGTGGAAAAACTTTTGAACGACTGGTCGTTTAGAAATCTTACCCTAATTCGGAAAACTGCCATCGTAAAAACGCTGACTTTACCAATACTCATACACTGTCTATCGGTCCTTCCAAAACCACCTGACAATATGTTAGATGCAATGCAATCCAAACTGTTTCATTATTTGTGGGAGGGTAAAAATGAAAAGATCAAACGTAGGGTTCTTATAAATCAGGTTTCTAATGGAGGGCTTAAGTTTCCAGATATTCGGTCTTACAGCCATTCTCTAAAAATGTTTTGGATTAAGAAACTGATTGATCCCAGCATAATATCACCCTGGAAAACCCTTATTTTAGATGACTTCGAACAATATGGCAATGACAAAATTTGGCATTTACACAAAGAGGGGTTAATAAAAATCGGTGAGAACGCAAACAGTTTTTGGAAAGACGTCCTCACATCCTGGTCACTATTGGATAACGAACCACCCACAGACTCCGTAGAAATTCTTTCTCAACCAATTTTCTATAACAGAAGTGTCAGAATCGAAAATAGATATATTTTCAATCAGGCTTGGTGCGATAAAGGTGTATACTTTTTAAACGACCTCTTGAGTGAGAGAGGAGGCTTCTTAACGTTTGAGGAATTTTCCACAAAATACGATATCAAAACACCATTCACTGTCTTCCAGGGGATAAACAAGGTGATTCCAAGGCTGTGGCAGAAAAAAATTGAAAGGGAAAAAAAGTCCAACTGTGTTCTGAATCCACAAATTGAGAAACTGAAAGAAACGAAAACGGTCAATAAAACATTTTATCTGTTATTTCTGCAAAAAGCGATTTCCGATCCTGTTCATTCTCAACAAAAATGGAATGAGCGTTTGCATACTGATCTCACACAGGAGGATTGGAGATTGATATACAAACGCCCTTTCATAATCACAGACGATACTTATCTCCAAACCCTACACTACAAAATTCTAAATGGCGCTCTATATACCAATTCCCGTCTTTTTAAATGTAAATTGTCGGAAACAGAACTGTGTACATTCTGCTTCAACACCAAAGAAACTGTGTCACCTTTGTTCTTTGAATGTCCCATGTCAAAGTCAGTCCTATTACAGCTCGCTGAAAAATTGAACGAACAATGTGGTGTTCTATTGCCACTGACACCACACTTTATCCTTATTGGCTGTAATAATAATAACAATAATAATGATAATAATACTAATGATAACACTTTGTGGTCTCAAGAAAATAATCTTTCTCTTCTAGTTCTTCTGTACAAAAAGTTCATTTATTCCTGCAAGGTGAGAAGGTGTCAGCCCAGCTTTCAAGGGCTAACTGAAATTCTGCGTCGATATTGTGAATTGGAATTATACTCCCTTCACATGTATTCGCCCAAAAAATCTCGACTAATACGAACAAGATGGGAACTTTTCAAAGGACTGTTTTATCCTCCTTCTTCAGATAATGTGTCAGTTACTGGACCATAGACCTCGACTTTCTCTTTCCTTTTTCTATTTTTTATTTGTAGTCCCCATACAGTAAGGCTTCACCTGCGGCAACATTTTGGCATTGTGTCACCAACAGTAACTGTTATTAGGTTGTTTATTTCTGTCTCGAAACACCTAAAAATGATAACCTTGGTTAGAGAGCAGAAATGTGATGGAAAACAACTTCACACAGGAAGACTTCTGTATGCATATGTAATCGTGTAAATTATATACTTGCTGTACACTGATTGTGTGTCTATATGTTTTTACCTATTTGTATATGGATTTTATTTCATCTGAATAAAAAAATTGAAAAAAAAAAAAAAAAAAAAAAATAAATTTTTTTTAACCTATCGGCTGATCAGTCCTATTTAATCCTACTCACAACTCTGGGTGTCAAATGCTCCAAGTCACGTGTTCACTTATTTAGTGGTTCATAACCAGTAGTAGAAGTTTGCATGTTTATATTTCTGGTAGTTAGAGGGTTACAATGTGCATAAGAAATACTTTATGCTTGGTATAGAAGAAACTTTTAGCTCATTTAGTATTACCTTAAATTTATATCTCATTTACGCTATTTACTATGTGACCATGATGTTTGCAACTTTATTACTGGAAAGTGTGTACTGTGGGAAAGCGTGAGGTGATCAGTAATGCTTAGGGAGTGTGGTGGCACAGTGGTAAACTTCTATGCTAGAGGTACCAAGTTCGATCCCCGTCCATTGCATTGTGTCTTTGCAAGACACTTTATCTCAGTTGCTTACATGGGTGCACGATGACACTGTGTACTGCGTACTGCACATCAATGATGCACATGTCTTCAACCGCTGTAACCCTGCTTGAGCGGAGCTTGAACAGAGTTAGAATGTTGAGGAGCTGATAGTTGCTCGTTGATGCTCAGTGGTTTTCTCCGAGTACTCCGGCTTCCTCCACCCATAAAACTGTCACGGTCACGATTAGCCATTGTGCATAAGTATGTGACCTTAAACACCAATAAATAAATAAATAAATAAATATATAAATAAATAAATAGTAATGCTTAGTGATTAATAGGGGTATAGGATTCACATTTTGTTTGTGTGGGATGATAGAATGCAAGGTAATGAGAGAGTTATAATGAAGAGAATTGTTATGTAAAATTTGGAAAAACAGTCTTAATAAGTACTTAAATAACTATTCAAAAGGAATTGAAAATCAGTGGGTGTTGTCATCCTATGTGTGGCTCTTTACATCTGGAATGGGAATGTTGATAGCATTTTGTATGGAAGCCTAGAGGTGCAAGATATATATGATTGAGGTGAAGTGGAAAGCAGTGTGGCGTGATGATCAGAATGTATCAAGAACATGGTAACTGGTTTAGTATGGAAGCCAGTATGCGTGATAATTCATAGATGCTTAGTGCAATTCTTAGTGAAATATACTCAGTGTATTTTCTTAGTGAAAACCAGTTTAGTGCATTTTTTCGTAAATGTATGCTTAGTTCATTCCTTTGTTGCTTAATGCTTTTCTTAGTGAAACCTGCAAATGCTTAGTGCAGTTATTGTGATACATTTTATGCTTTCCTTAGTGATTGACGTGCGTCATACTTATGTTGGGTGTTATATGATTGAAGTGTGGTTTGCTATAAATACTGCCCAGGTAAAACTCATATTTATGGAGTTCCAGCTTAGCGTTGAACTGTGTGTATTATAATAAGAATAGAGGTGCTAGTCATTACCCCTAATGTGGATGTTGAAACTGTATGAGGTTCTGAACAACTTTAGGTTTTTTTTACTGATAATACAATGTTGCAAAATATAAAACTGAGTGTTATCGTGTACCCACTCTCGGTCATTTGTGACAGTTGTGAACACATAGGTAAGCATGCTAGTTTCCTTTCACGTTCCTTCTAAATTACCCAAAAACACCTCAAATAAAAAGAATAGTTTTTATTTGGTGTGTACACATAGGTAATCATACTAGTTTCTTTTCATCTCCCTTCCAAACTAAAAAAAAATATAAATATACTTACTAAAAATACAAAAAAATATCGAAATTAACTAAGAGTTAATTTAGACCTTTTCTCCATCAAAAATACAGAAATTATTTAGGGCTTTTCTCCTAACGCTGCAAAAATGACTCAGGGCTTTTCTCGGCAGAAGTAAGTTGAGGGCTTTTCTCCTTAGGGCTTTTCTCCTTAGGGCTTTTCTACACTAGGGCTTTTCCCTGTCCACCCTTTACAGAACAGGGTTTTGGAAAGCCTGTTACTTCTCAGATTAACAAGCTGAAACATAGGTTCTGTACTGAAATATCCGAAAGATTCCAACCTCTCTAGTGTCAGGCATCATGGCTAAGCTAAGCACGTTACGCTTTATTGATAACTTCATTTTAGGTGCAATGTAAATAATAGAATTTTGTTTATTTTGAAATTCCCACCTCTGATATTCCTTACATTAAAATTAAATATACACAAATTATACAGCAAAATGAAGGTTGGGAGGTACAGAACACGAAAAATATATGACGTCAACTCATAGAGTTGACAGCAGGCACCACTGGTTCCTGGAAGTCTATGTTAAACATATTTTTATTTGCCATAGCTATTAAGCAAAAAGGGATTGGAGGACAAGTGCTTTCCACTTAGTAGAAACCTCCGCTCCCATAACATGAATACAGAAAATGTTACTATGGCGAAACAAACAAGTTTTTGAAATTCATAAAAGTAAAATAAACTATTTGGAAGGGTTTATATATATATGTGTGTGTATGTGTATAAATAAGTATGAATATGTATCAGTAAACAAAGACAGAAAAAAAGAAGAAAGAAAGAAAGAAAAGCTGTTGATGTCCCTTTTGCATTATGTGTCTCTCTCGATTTGAATCAATTAATATCAAAGCCAAAGGCCGCTTTGGCGCTGTTCTGATTAGGATGTGTTAAAATAATAATAATAATAATAGTTTATAATGAAATAATAATAATAATCATCATCACCATCGTCTCTTCGCCTTCTGAGCAGCAGTTTATGGATGTGTCACATTAGATCCATGCTTGTTCACACAAGAGGTAAGGGAGATGCCGCGTCAGCGACTCAGGCCACAAACAGTGCAACTGTGACTATCATTGTGACTGCACAATCTGTGTACCTAGGCGCTGGTTCAACGTCATCCCGATGACGCGTCCATTCCGTGACTCCTCTGTGCATATTCTATATTGAAATGAATACCTTGAGGCAGCATTGTTTTGCAAATATTGCTAGATAGGAAACTTGTTGCCGAACCTCCCAGTGCTACAAATAAATTGTTGCACAAATTTAAAAATCAAAGTGTTAGTTTTGGTTTCTAACACCGGATCACCGTACAGTAGATTATCCACCGCATTCAAATTAATACTAAGATTTGATTACCAATAAGAGCGTTACGAGCATTTGAATAAGATGAGCAGACAAGGAAATAATGTTCTGTGTCCTCAACAACAGTTATACAATGTGGACAATGTGGACATTCGGAGATGTAATTGAGGAATTTATCACTTTTCAGATCATTATAACCAGTTCTAATTCTACTGTGAATGATATTGTGTTTTCTAGACCATACGAGAGTATACAGGTGGTCTGCATGGGTGGGGGGGGGGGGGGGGTGGGGAGGTGGGTGTGATATGAGTTTTTTGAATTCAGTAAGTGATGAACAATTTCGTACTATTGGGATAAATTGTTCCACGCTTCCGTTCAAGACGGAAAGAATGATCACTTAAATAGCTCAGTTTGCATGCTGTAAGACATGAAATTTGACGAATTGCAAAGGTTATAAGACGATGTGTCACAAACCCGTGGTGGCAGAAGTTCATAGAGAAAATCTGGCGCATCATTGTGTATGATGTTGTAAAAGATACACATCTTTTGAACGTGTCTTCTTGTTTCTAGATTATTCCACCAAACTTCTAATAAAAGGCGATCATGTGGTACTGATCGTGTCAGGTCTGATACGATTCATGTGGCATTGCAGTGTATATCATCAAGGTGCTTCATTAAATGTTGCGCAGCACCGCACCAAACAGGACCACCGTACTCTAATATTGGTAGTACGAAAGCATTATACATCTTTCCCAGGATCTGTTGGTTAAAAATGTGCTTCAATTTTTTCAACTGAGAAAGTCTTGCACAAGCGTTTTTACATATATCATCAATATGGGCTTCCCAACTTAAGCTGGATTGGATAGATAACCTCAAATGTTTGTGGACAGCAACAAAATCTAGTGTTTCGCTTTTGAAAACAACATTTGGAAATATAACATCCCTGCTGAGTGTAAATAGTATAATGTTAGTTTTTTAGCATTAAATGTGACCAACCACGTGTCAGCCCATTTGTTATTTTTTTAGTTCGGTGTTGATTTTAGACTGAATTCTATGAGTATCCGAAGATGCCTCTGTCAGACAAGTATCATCAGCGAAGAGTCGAACAATAGACTTGATATTATGGGCTCTGTCGTTGATGTACACCAGACCAGAAATAAAAAAGGGCCAAGAACGGAACCTTGTGGGACACCAGCTTTTATGTCTTTATAATCCGATTTGCAGCCGTTATTTTTCACCCTTTGCCTTCGGTTTAAGAAAACTATGAAGCCATCGTAGGAGTGGACCAGAAACCCCATACTGCTTTAGTTTAAAAATTAGTCCTTTGTGCCATACCCTATCAAAAGCCTTGGGAATTTCACAGGGAACGCCACAGGTTTGCATGTTTTTGTCTATTGCGTTGCTAAGGTTGTGATAGACTTCTATTAATTGGAATGCGGTACTATTTTTCGGCAAAAATCGAGACTAAAATTTATAAAATAACCTGTTATTAAGAAAGTATTTGTGAATAACTTTAAAAACAACTCGTTCGGTGATTTTCCCAATACAGCATAATAAGGATATAGGCCTGTCATTTTTCAGGTCGTATTTGTCTCCCTTTTTAAAAAGTGGATTCACATCAGCTATTTCCACTAGTCTGGGTAGGTACACTCTGATAGGGATTTTTTGTAAAGAAGGAAAAGTGGTCTACTGACAGAAAACTTTGTTTCCTTTAACATTTTATGGCCTATTCCATCGTAACCATTCGACTTGTTGGTTTTCAAGCTTTTTAGAATATCGATAATGTCCTCTTCAGAAAAAAAGATATGATACTGATGGATTGTGAACAGCTACGTATAAAGGGTGGGAGTTTTTTGGAATGTGACTTTAATTCACTGTTAATAATAAAAGTCTCGTTTAGGAGGTTTGCTTTTTCTGTGTCATTTTTGATTATTTCACAACCCTCATCAGATACACGGTGGAGACGGGGGATGCCTACAGAGCTGGAAAAGTTGTTCAAAACCTTCTTAACAACATGCCAAAACTGACGAGGTTCCGAATCATGAGATAAGGAATCGTAAACTTTTTCCAAATACGCATTTTTGGTAATTATTTTCTTGTTGTTGACCTTGTTCCCGACTGACTTATACTTTGTCCATAGTTGGGCATATCATTTTTCAAGGCTGATTTCCTTAGTCGATCACGGTGGTGGCGTAGCGCTCTTCTAATGTCGCTGTCAAACTATGGTTTGTCATTTTCCGTACTGTTATTGTGGAATTTGGAATGCAATGTTTTGCTAATTTCAAGAATTCAGAAACAGAGTTGGATGCAGAATCGTTTACTGTTGGGGCTTTACATATTAGTTTTTCCCTCTTTGTTTCAACTATCATAATATTCATTCTTTCAAAATTGGCTTTATTGTAAAGTCAAACGTCGCGCGTGGTCACAGATTTGTTGCAATGAAAATGAGAAATATAGGCATTTGTAGCTGTATGATCGGATAACCCCAGATCAAGTGTTCCTGAATTGACCGCGCTGATGGTGTCACTTACTATTATCGGATCTAGCAGTGACTGCGACGTAGTAGTTACTCCAGTGGGTTCCGTTCATGGTTGAACGATGCCATGAGAGAGTACAGTTCACTTTGGGGCTTCAGGAGATTAGAGTTGATATCTCCTGTAATAACTATTGCCGAGTTAATGGTTAAGGCAAGATAAGATCTATTTTCTCTTCAAATTTAGACCAATATTCAGCAATTCTTTCTCTCTCAGACCTGTACGTCACACGTGAAAGGAATGTGTGGCTGGTTCCAACCTCGAACCAGAGAATGTCGTCGTTGAACGAGAGACGGACTATTTGCTTGTGATAAATTTTGTCTTAGAAATACAATGCGATGCCACCACCGAACTGGTTCCTGTTGTGAGTGAAAGGAATTGAAAAGTTAGGTACAAAAATATTGCTAATATCATACTCATCGTCAAGGTGAGTTTCCGTGAAGCAAAGAATGTCAAAATCGTCAATATCATCAATAAGAAGAGGCAGTTTGTGACGAATACTCTGAATGTTGTAGTTTAGTATTGTAAAAGTAAATGACTCGGCAGCTGAAAGTCTGCCACCGTATTGGTACCAGAACTGATAATACAATAATATTTCCTGAGAACAACTTGTGGCCAAATGTGCTTCACATATCCAAGAACAAAGCTTGGGCATCGAAATCCTTCCCAACACAGCGACAGAGCTGCATGGGGGTAAATTCCGAAAGTGACGGCTTTGTTTACATGTATTCTTACTTTCGATTTCCGGTCAACGTCATCGGACGGAAAAGGCATCAAAAACGCCGTCTAAAATCAAATAATGAGAAAGATCGCCCTAATACAGCATACTATTATTATATAGAGACTGCACAGTTTCCATATTCTATGCAAGGTATCTTCACACCTAGTGAAATTTCTTAGAATTACGATTTTGTTTTTTGATATGGAAATTCGTGGTATTGAGTGATTGGCGCATGTCCTTTGAACATGGAATCCATCTTCAATAAAAAGTGCAGACAGTGTTGTCATTTTCCCAAAATGCAGACCTATCGCTGCATCCTAAAGTGTTTTGAATGCCTAGTTTTGTTCTTGGATATGTGATACTCCGAAGGCTGCACGTTGAAAATATTAATTGGACTACCCCCAAATAATCACTATGGACTCTTCCGATTGCTATCATTGAACTGACATGGAAGATATCATCAGTGTTCAAAGGGTTAATGAATTTCTTACTACGATAGACACGTTTAAGGGAAGGCTGCGTCATGGGCCTTCGTGTAAATATTTAAGAATGTTTCATTAGAAGTGTTGGCACAGTTTGATTGCATTAATGTAGAGAAATTACTTAGTAAGAGATTTTCTTTGAACACTGCTATATTTTCTGAATTAATGGTTCTAGTCAAGATTGGGTTGTGTGTAGTAAAGTGGTCAAACACATCTGTGATGATTATACCAGAAAGTTTAGATGAGAGTGTGTTAGAGATATGTGGTCAACTAAGGTAGCAGAATGATTGGCTTCTCTCGTTGGTTTGGTAATGTGAGGTAAGAAATTTTGACTGAAAATGAGGTCGATAAATTCGTCCGTCTTTGGGTGAAGAGATTTTTTTATCAAATCTAACTTGAGATCACCCATTATAAAAGTTTTTTTTTTATTTTCAGCATTTAGTATCCTAGTTATTTCATTTAATTTAGATAAAAATTGATTAACATTCGCTTTCGGGGGTGAATTAGGTCTGTATATGACACCAGCTATTTGGGAAATATTCTTATTCTTTATTTCAATAAAGAGGGATTCGAAGACATGCGGAATGAAAACTGAGAGGTCTTTTCGGACTTTTGGGGCCGTACATTCTTTCATATATAGCCCTCTGCCGCCCCTCGACCGTCGTCGTTTTCAGATCTCGAGGTTTCAATCAGTGTAAGTGTGTCTGGTATCCCTCTAAGGAGAACGAGATATTAGAAGGGATTTGGAAAACTTCAGTAAGTCCAATTATATCGAATAAATTCACTTCGTTCTGTAAATGAAATAATAGGTTTTTAATTGATCCCAGTGAGCTTTTAGACTCTTAACAATTAATGTGAAAAAGAGAAAAATCAATGTCTATTTTGCTGGTAGCTAATTGGAAATCAATTGGCAGAAGGTAATTGCATTGGCTGAGATGATTCTTGAAAGGGGAGTTATCATCATCATGCAAGGAGTACACTTTTTCATTGTATATCCGTGTGAAGTCATTCGCTGCGCCAGTCTGAACCTCGTCCAGTGTCAAATCATCCGCCATTGAGAATCACGTAACTATCATGACTCTCTAGCTGGATGATTATGCCAGGCCTTTATTTCCAAGCATGATGGAATAAGGATATATTCAAGCACGATAGATGGATAACTTGATCCCCCGACTTAGTGTATCTTATATTTAAGTCAAGTATTGCTTTTTCTTGTTTAGTTCTCATCGACGGCTGTTGAAATTTTGACGTGAAAAAGTGAACGATAAAAATCGAATGTAGACATGTGATCAAGTGAAAAGCCATAGACATTAAGTGTATTAGGATATGCTGATAGGTGCGAACGAAATACATTCTCAATATTACCCACTTTGTTTTCGGAGACTTTCATCAGGTAGAGTATCAAGCAACTATGCATGTAAATTAGAAAGTTGTAAGTATACTGAGTTGATTTGCAATTATCTCCATCCATTAACAATCAAGAGTAAAACTTTAGACTGATGTACCTTTAGTTTGGCACACTCCTCTGGAGAGCACCCATAATGTCATTACCTCCTTTCAGCTACATTCGAGTAGTATTGCCCATCCAACTGTAGGTCGTTATATCTTTTTGAAAAGTACCCATGGGTCATCGTCAACAAAGTGAATCATCCAAAGTTGATTACTATTGCTCATCGCAGCTGCGTTCAAGTAATATTGCTGATGTGAATATACGCGCTAAAAACTAAAGTGTTAAAAACTACACTTGAAGTGCTGTATTTAACACTTACTAAGTACTGAACTAGCACTTTGTTCAAGTGTAGATATCCCAGAACTTGACTGGTGTTACAATAATACCACTTGACAAGTGTAATGTCGCGACACATAAAAGGAAACAACGCAGATGAAGCGGATCAGGCTCGAACTCTCGAGCCTGATACGCGTCATCTGCGCTGTGTACTTTTAATTATGTACCCACCAAGCGCAAATCAAATTATGGACGATTCTGGAAGAACCACCAATGCTAGACACGTGAGAAGTGCCAGCCATTCAAGTTTCAGATGTCTGACGATTGTAATGTCTAAGTGTTTTAAGCATTGCACTTTGAGTGTTAAAATCAAACCCAAAGAGTTAGAATGGGGTTAACACCTTGAAAGTGTCAGTTTTAAACTGTAGTTTTTAGTGTGTAATTTGTCACACTCTATTGGAAAGTACCCTCTGGTCATTTACAACAGAGCATTTCAAACATCTATATGTATTGATAGAAGATACTGAACACGCCAAGGTAATTAGTATCATTATATGACTTTGTAATTTAACTGCTAAATATAACTACTGTTTGGCGATCTTTTCCTGGTCCTCGGAAAAACCACAGTGTGAATTCGATTCCGTATCACTATAGTATACTATTAAAAAAAATAGGGGATATCCAAACTGATGTTGATATTTTCGGAAAATGGTATTGGATACGCGTGATTGGACACATCATTATGTTACCAAGTTTAGTGTGGATCATGAATGTCACCGGCCCACGAAAACTTCGTGCAGGTTTTTCCCACGAGCGCCGCGTTAATGTCTGTGGGGTACGTTTTGAAATTTTCATTTGTACTGGACGGGCTTTTTCGGAGGTCTCATCGTTATTTTCTTGGTATAAACTCGTTCATCAATAGTTTCTGGTCGAAACGTAACTTTTGAGGTATGCGAAGACTGACAGGTGACGAACGTTTACGTGCCGTTGGCATGTTTGAAGCTGGCAACAGACAGACTGCAGTGGCTCAAATTCTCAACGTTACTCAATCGGTGATTAGCAGGTTGTGGTCAGGCTACAATCAGACAGGCAATGTTGATGACAGACGTCGGTCAGGTCGTTCAAGGGTGACAACTGCTAACCAGGATCGTTTCATCCGAACCACAGCATTACCTAACCGCCATCAAAGTGCCTCAGAAATTAGACAGCAGCTGGTCAGACTATCCGAAATCGCATACACTGCTGGAATCTGTACGCTCGACGGCCTCGAATAATTCCACGTTTGACCGATCGTCACTTCGCAGCAAGGCGTAATTGGCGTGGAGCACGACAGCGCTGGGACAATCGTCGGTGGAGCAACGTCATGTTTTCCATTGAATCGAGGTTCACTTTCGACTTCCACGACGGTCGAAATAGAGTGTGGAGGCGGCGGCGGCGGACCGAACGATACCGTGACGCAACCGTTAGGTAGCACGATCGCTTTAGTGGTGGATCGGTTATGGTGTGGGGAGGCATAACCATGGCAGCATTACATGCCATTCAATGGCGTGTCACAGGGCAGTACTACTATGACCACATGTTAGCAGCCCATGTGGTGCCATTTGCGCAACTTCACGTCCGTCGATTCATTTTCCAAAATGACAGTGCAAGAGTACACCGGGTCCTTGTAGCTACAGAGTTCCTTCAGGATCAGAACATCACTACACTGCCTTGCCCAGCACTACGTCCAGACCTTTCACCAATCGAGCACATCTGGGATATGCTTGGCAGGCGCCTACCACAACGCCAACAGCCCCTATCAATGTCAAGAAACTCGCCGCTGCATTGTAGGAAGAATAGAATAACATCAGTCAAGCTGATATTGAATGTTTGGTAAGGAGTATGTCACGTCGGATCCGCTCTTGTCTTGCGAACCGAGGAGGATTTACAAGGTATTGAGCTCTTGGACTGAATGTGGAACATTCTCTAACTGACCGTCCATGTCTTATACGGCTCAGCGCGTGGCATGTGTGCGTTTCAGACACCCAACTATCGCTGAAATCATTCACCAGATGTCACAATGCAATGCCTCAACTGACTTTTTGATGAAAATATAAATATATTTCTTCATATATCTTACTTTTATCAAATATCCCCTACTTTTTTTGAATAGTATATGGCGGACTATTTACGGATGCGTTCGAATTCGCATAATTAGCTGTTCCGGTCGCAGAGTACTTTACTCCGAGCTGGAATGGGTGCGTTCGAACGGCGGTCCGGGTTTTCTTTATCGCATTTATATTTTTTTATCGTATTCATGCGCATCGGGGATTCCCTAGAAGTGTGCACCCGTTACAAAAATAAGTGTAAACTAAAATAGTTCTTTTTTACTTCAATTCAATTTACCAAAAAAGGTTGGGGGAATTATTAATGCTAGCATTGGAATGCGACGTTGAACTATACATCATATAATAAACCTTTTATCGCTACAGTGAAGTGATCTGGGTCGTCGCATCGCGTTTCGCTGAGGAGGTCAGATCGCCGATCAAACTCGATGACTGCGGCAGCTCGTTTGATCCGGCGATTTGACCTCCTCAACTCGACGTGATACGACGACCCAGATCACTTCACTGTAGCGATAATATGTACTTCTCTACTTTCAACTGCATTCAAGTAATATTGTTGATATAACTATTGTTTAAAACAGTTTATAGTGAATTGCCCATTCTTTGATGCAACCATAGTTTGCTACACCCTATTATGATATACCCACAGGTCATCTCCAACAAAACGTATCAGACATTTATATGTTTGGTTACAAGATATTGAACATCACGAGTTAAATTATCCCGCTATTCTCAAGTAGTATTGTTGATATAACTCTAGCCAGTCACACTTTGTCGACAGAATCTCGACATCTTGAGTTAACTTTCGTTATATCCTGCCAGCTACATTCCAGTAATATTGTTAATATGACTTTAGTCAGTCACACATAAGTGAACAATACCCATAGGTCATTTCCAATAAAGTGCACCAGTCATCAATATGTATGAGGTTAGCGAGTATTAACTTTCCCGAGTCAAGTAAATCAACCTATAATAACATTGAAACCCTCGGGTATTGACTACCCCTGAATAATTAAGTCGATTGGTAATAACCTCCGAACCTTCAAGTTATAAGAGTAAAACTCAAAAAAGATTTCAATCACCTCCCATTCAAGACTGAACATCCCGAGTCAATCAACACGCGAAGGCTTTAGCGAGTTAATATTTGATTTTTGGTACCTGGTGGGGCAATTTTTTCGGCAAGATTCAGCCTATCCAGTCTGAAATCAAGTTTCAATTCCCTCAATTTATTAATCGCAGTTTGTTAAAGATTCAAATTCAATCTCAGAAGAATTTTTCTCGAACTGGTTAACTTTTAGGTTAATGATTTTGTCGCCGATATTAATTATATTCAGTCAACAAACATTTAGCACAATAATTATGACATTAATGAAGTATCGTTAAGGTTAAAAGGAAGTTTTGAATATAAATGACGCCGGGACCAGCACTGGTAAACAAATATGTTAAGAGAAATTGAATATTTTCAACTGGTTTTGGGTAGGAATGATTCCCTCCACATTGAGCAGTTTTATAATCTACAATTTAAAATTTTGAAAGAAAATTTTCTCCGAACGTAAACTCTGGTAATAGACATTTAATTTCAGTGCATTGAGAATTTAACCCTTTCCGAAAACTATATATAGGCCTACACTTTGCGTAAAATATAGTTTGGCAGTCAGCGACCAGACTACAAAATCAACAACAAATCGATCGATTGGAAGGCGTAGTAATAATTGGGGGTATACATGGGAATAATGATGTTATTGCCGTAACAGTCTTCTGACTATTGAAAGGCGACACAAACCAATAGTAGCGTTGGACCTTTATTTATGGAAGGGCATATGGGAGACAGGTTGTTCATCAAAGGAGGGGAGGGACAGTTTTATAATTATTTAACCCATTACCCAATACGAATTACAGACATCACGTATAAACAATCGTGAATAAATAAATAGTTTCATTTACTGCATCAGAAACATAGCCTCTGATACCTCATCGGACCAAGATCAACTAGTTCGTACTAACAAAGCCTTTGGAGACAAAAACTGATAAAAAACATAATAAAATTTAAAAGGCGATTTTTCTGTGAATAACGCTGTCCAACAATGACCGTTACGTTAGATAATGAATTGCAAGTTAATGCTGGGATCGTATGGCGTGGGTGGAAGCCTATTTTTCGGGTCAAACCTCTCCCTTGTGTAGCTACCACTGATATCCCCCCCCCCCCCCCCCCTGATTCACGGAGAATCAGAAGGATGGACGTGGAGGGCGGGGGGGGGGGGAGGACATGGCAGTTTATTTCAAACGCAACATAAATGATAACTCGTCGTCTAAATTCAGAAACGTCTTATTAGTGAATTTCGACAATTTGGCCTGAATTTTTTATTGTATGATCAGATTCTGCGTGCCATTTTACGTCGTATACGTTTGGATGTTACTACCGGGCCAATCAAAAAGGTGAATTTTGCACATGTGACGAAAAGTCATATTTCTCATTGTTCTGATCTCTTGTTTCGGAAACGTCGTATGGATTATACGTTTCCGAATGACAACTCATCAGCCGCCACCGAAACAGAAATTGCCGATAGCTCATCATCCGCCGCCATAAACGAGGTTGCTGATACCTCACCAGCTGCTGTTGCAACAGAGACTACTGACAAACCATCAGCCGCCTCCGAAACAGAAAATACTGACAACTCACCAAGCGCCGCCTTAACTGGGGCTGACGACTTTCTACAGCTGTTGTTGCAATTGCGATTGACAACTCATCAGCTTCCATCAAAAAAAGGAATTGTTGATAGCTGATCAACCTCATTGGTAACTGGGGGTGCTGACATCTCATCAACTGCCACCACAGCATAAGCTGCTGCAAATCCACCAACCGTCGCCACAACAGAGAATTTAACGAATTCTGCCACATCGGTGACACATTGAGAACAATAAATTATAGGATCATGGACGGGAGTTGTACGGTGTTTAAGGGAATGTTTGATCACACTTGTGAAATCGGGTCTCCAGTAACAAATTTTATCGTGACGGAAATTTCGCAAAGTTGGTTGTGGAAGTCTCTCCGAGTTATCCACTGTGAATCACAAAGTTACATCCACTGGTTCCGGGACGGAAATAAGGGAGCCTCGCAGGAGTCTGGATAAAAAGGAAGTGGAACAAACGACCCAGCCCCCCCCCCCCACCCCCCACCCCCCCAAAAAAAAAATTGGGAAAAAATATAAATTTTTGCAAACGTGTGAAAGGTGAATTTTGCATCGGTGAGGGAAATAAACAAATTTTTTCCAACCACTCGCAAATTTTTTCCAGGCTACATTTTCATCAAGATTAAAGACATTAAGATCAATCTACTATATTAAAACATCATTTAACACCATATATGGCTAGGAGGGGTAGTAATAAGTAGCTGTACCGGTTTGATTATCGAAAATATTATAAAATAAAAATGAAAAAGAAAACGTTAAATCCAATAAGCTTCCAACAAAAAATTGAAACAAAATATAATCTGTCCAACACTTTCACCGTTAAAACTCAAAATAAAATCAACACAACAAAACAAAATGTGTTTCTCACAACAGGAAATACAAAAATCACATAAGAAAATTTGACCAGTTGGTCTGACTAGATCCACAAAAATTATTGTTGTCTGACACAGATGTAAAAATTACTTTCAGACAAAGCCCCATGGTTGCAATTTTGTCCAATAATTTTGTCCAACTAATCATTTTAGTCCAAATGTCTCACTGGGGGAATAGGGTGTATCAAGTCTTTGTAAATATATGTACATTGGAAAAAGGGTGAGTGGGTCCCTCTGAGGTAAAATGCAAAAAAAAAAACAGCATAGTGCCCTGCATCTGTTTTTTGCCCCCGCCCCCCCCCCCCCCCCCTGCAGGATGGGGAGTTTATTCTTTATTCTCCTTGGAAAGAGATGAAATGGTGAGAAAAATGTCCTATGTTGCCAATTTTGTCACCAAAATGCCCCTTCTTGGTGCGTCTATCATTTGAACAAGTAGACTGGACATCGGAGAGAGAGCATGCTACGCGTGGCTGCAAAAATAAAAGGGGTAAACAAAGGGAGGAGTCTCAAACTGTAGAAGACAACATAAAGTCCTCTTTGAACGCACTACCAAAAATGGAATCCCACTATTGTAGTTCCTCTTCCAACAAAATATACTTAGAACCAACATTTAAGTCATTCTCTGAGTTGTACAGCGTGTATAAAGAAAAATCTACCAGTGAAGGCCACTTCGTCAGGTCCATAACTACTAATAAAAAGATGTTTGATAACCTGAATTTATCACTATTCAGACCTAAAAAGGACCAGTGTGATATTTGTTGCTCATATCAGACAGGAAATGTGGAGAGACATGTATATTCTTCTCAGTTGGTCATGAAGATTCGAGCTCGTGGGGAGAAAATCGCGACAAGGAAAGGGTTTTAAAGGACACAAGTGTGCGTGTTCTAACAGTCGATAAACTGGCCTGCCGTTCTTTTAGCCACTGTCTTAAAGGTCAGTGCCTTATACTATAAGACAAAATTAAGTTGTCACACTTACACCATGTATGATTTGGCTACTAAAGATGTTGTGGTGTATTTCTGGAATGATTCTGAATGCGATCTGAACGCTGATACATATTGCTCTGGTATCAGTGCTTACGTCCAATCTCTTCCAGATGATGTTAAAGAAATCATAATATACAGTGACGGTTGGACAAATCAGAATCGAAATCCCTTATTGACAAACGCAATCCTAAAGTTATCCATGGAAAAAAGAGTTGTAATACAGAAAAGTACGCGGAGAGGGGGCAGATTTTTCAACGCCTGGACTCGCGCATGGAATTTTAGACTACATCCGGTCTATAGAAAAATCAAGAAAATTGCTTAGCGACTTCGAGACGAGGAAAGTTATGGGTCGAAAGAAGCTGAACAATTTGCATCTGAGAAACGAAAATACCCTTTGGAGTCATTAATAAAAAAAATCTCGTTTCTGGATGTTCTGCCAGGAATCGATATGGGAGTTCACACTACATCCGATCGACGACAAAGTCAGTGTTCTCTGTGCCAAAAGACAGTTACTGAATATTCAAACATATTGATTGTATGATTGTAAAATTATTGTAAAACTACTTAGTGTTGTAAAAATTTCTTATTGTGAGATTGTAAAATTACTTGTAAAAACTGATTTTAAAAATAAAAAAAATAATAGAGAGAAAATTTAGAGTTGTTCATTCCGTTTCAGCTTACCTATGAGTTGAGCATGCTATAGTAGCTTACTACAACACGCTTATCTATTGGTCACATGGAAAATACCGCCGCGTGGTATGATCTGATTGGATAACTGTTTGACCAATCAGAGAACGCCTGCGTGGGATAATTTTACAACACGTTTATCTATTGGTCCCATGGAACATACCGCCATGTGGAATGATTTGATTTGACAACTGTTTGACCAATCAGACACCGCCGCGATCTTACAGGGTTATCAAACACCTGTGACGCGACACCATCTTATCTATGACATAATCAAACAGAGTGCATGGTCTTTATCATATTAAGCTTCTTATAAACAAAGAAGACCTTTATCATAATACCTTTATCTATGACATAATCAAACATACCAGTTGCCCCTTATCTATTTGCATACCGATACAACGTTACACTATCATATCTGCTTATAAACAAGGATTCCCTCTATCTTAATCACCTTTATCTATTCAATACAAAGACCAGGTGTTCTCTCTCTTAATTCCTTTATGACATGTCAAAACAAACCGGATAGTCTTCAAATTAATCTTTTTGTTTGTAGTTACATGTACATATCCTTGACTACATTTACCTTAGATACACCAACATAGCTCGAAATTTACGTGGGGGAAGGGGAGGGGGAACTCTTTGTTAGTACTCATTGGGCACCTCAATTTGGAATTCCCCCAGCTTTGGGCTAGCCTTGGGCAGGGGAGGAACATTCCAGGGCTTTGGTGGGGAGGGACTTGGTTTTGGGGAGGGGGCACATACAGGGAAAGCCAAAACAATGCGGGGAAAGCCTAAATGTGCTATACATGGCCTGGTGCCCTAATGGGCTTTGGGGAAGGATAGCCTGAACAATAGGGTACATATAGGGCGGGTAGGGCAAGGGGCGCCTAAAATAGCTCCGGTCTAGTGTGGAGAGGGGAGGGGAGAGAGGGAGGGAAGGCCTAACAGATTTGGGCATCGAGGTCAGTGACCTCGGGGTCGGGGTCAGACCTCGAGGTCCTGTTAAAAAGGGCAGATCTCAACCTTACATACTACTTGGGGTGATTGGAGGGAAACACACCGCCCAGAAAAAAAACACGCACACACCCTCTCACAGACACACGCCCAAAAGTTCTTAAAAGGGCTGTTAAATCTTTATTCAAATTTTATTGATTTAAAATGTACACTCGTCCGAGCCAGGCAAGCTTGTTTCACTCCTTGCCTGGTGCTTGGTGGTTTCCTGTGTATGTTAACAGAAAGGTAGGTTGTACCACTTCCACCTACGCTTCGTCTACTATTTCCATGCGTCTTCTTGATAAGGGTGTTGCATGCAAGAAAATTTTAGAATGTTCAATTAGAAAAGTTACATGTAGAGAGAAAGATGGGTATCCGCTATTGTATATTGTGACTGTTGAGTTATTGTTGCTATAAATGAGGTGAGGGTGGGTTTCTTCGGAGCCCAGTCCCCACACGCAGAGTTGCGAGGCAGTCCTCACAGACTAAATCCTAAAGTTCTCAATGCGTAGCGTGGCAACCCTCACCGACTCCGCGCAGTTTAATCGTATTGAGTAATTTTAATTTACTGTGACTTATTTTGTTTTTCTGTTAGGGTTCGTTGTTCGTTCAGCTCCACCATTGATTCACTATCCTGGAGTCTGTGGAGGGTTTTGTTTTATAGGTCTTATTAAACGCGTTTCAATCGCGCTTCAGCAGAGTTGTGAGGCAGTCCTCACAGACTCAATCCTAGAGGTAATCCTCACTGACTGCACACAATTTAATTATATTGCATAATTTTTATTTTCTGAAAACTTATTTTGTTTTTCTGCTAAGGGATCGATGTTCGTACAGCTCAACCATTAATTCTCTATCTTGAAGTCTGTTGAGGGTTTTGTTTTGTAGGTCTTTTAGTCGCCTATCAATAGTTTCTTTTTTTGATAGCTCGTGGAGTTCCTTTATCGGTGTCCTTTTGAGTTTGCATAGTGCCACACGCAGGGCATAATTTGGAACCCTCTGCAGCTTCTGGATGTTGGTTATACTCAGGCCACTTGTTATTATGGCACCATATTCTAGTACCGGGCGTATAAATGATTTGTGAAGTTTGAGAAACACATCTTTGTTTGCTCCCCAATTTTTACCTCTGATCATCTTCAGAAAAGTTATACATTTAGTAGCTCTAACCGTAATGGAGTTTACGTGACTGTTTAGACTGAGATTGCTATCTAGTATAAATCCCAAACATTTGGCCTCTTTGCTTGCTTCTAATTTGTGATCGTATACTGGAGATCGATACTGGGGACTAGTTTCTTCTTTGCTTCTTGAAGAACGTAACATTTTTGCCATACCGAGTCGAGCGCTTTTTCTCCATCCAGGAAAAACACTGTTCCGATTTCGTTTTGACTAAATGCTGTTTTCATATAATCAACCAGCCTGTATGCGTGTCCGACTTCCTGTCTGACTCCTATACGCGCTTTGTCATTTGTTGAAAAAGATGATTGATTCGAGATAGTTGCGAAGTCTCGTACTGAGAATCCGCTCAAATATCTTTCCAACACGGCTAAGCAAACTAATTGGGCGGTAGTTAGAACGGCTGGTAAGGTCTTTGTCGGGTTTAGGTATCATGACTCCTGTGGCCACTTTCCAGCATTTTGGGAAGTACCCATGGGAGAGACAACAGTTTAGGAGTTGGGTAAGTCTACAGTAGAAGAGGCTGGGGCACTGTTTCATTATTTTATAAGATACTTCGTCTTCTCCTGAGGACGAAGACCCCTTGCAGTTTCTGATTATACTCGTGACCTCTTCTACGCTTATTGGTTCGGTTAATTCATGGTCGTCTCCGTCTTCATGCCTTTGCTCGAAGTTCGGTTCATTGAAAATTGAGTTGTTATCTTGAAAAAAAATATTTACTTTTACCTTAAAATCGTTGTCATATCTGTTCTCTTCTTGTGGACGATGCGCTTTCTTTAGAAGTTCGGCAAAAGCGCTGGCGTTTGCCTTGTCGTCCATGGCCATAGTTCCGTCGCTAGTCTTCACCGCATTATTATTGGCACTTTTGCTCTTTTGGCCAGAAAGAGTTTTACATGTATCCCAGAACCTCTTAGGCTCTTTCAGCCCATTTAGGTTTTCTGTTGCCTTTTCCCATCTCACGCGATTGTCGTTAGTTATAGCCTTTTTCACTTCTCCATGTAGGTGATTATACGCGGTTTTACTCCATGTAGGTGATTATACGCGGTTTTACTCCATGTAGGCGATTATACGCGGTTTTACTCCATGTAGGCGATTATACGCGGTTTTACTCCATGTAGGCGATTATACGCGGTTTTACTCCATGTAGGCGATTATACGCGGTTTTACTCCATGTAGGCGATTATAAGCGGTTTTAGTCCATGTAGGTGATTATACGCGGTTTTACTCCATGTAGGCGATTTTTCGCGGTTTTACTCCATGTAGGCGATTATACGCGGTTTTACTCCATGTAGGCGATTATACGCGGTTTTACTCCATGTAGGCGATTATACGCGGTTCTACTCCATGTAGGTGATTATACGCGGTTTTACTCCATGTAGGTGATTATACGTGGTTTTAAGTTCTGCTTTTTTGATTTGATCATTGTCTGATTGGTAAGCCTGGAAGGCTATTCTTTTTTGTTTAATTATTTGAAGAGTTGTTTGGGTTATTCTGTTAATCCGTGTCTTTACTGTTTGCTTGGGAAAGATTTCATCTAGTGCACTGCTGATAACCTCGTTAAGATAGGTGCAGGCTTTTTCTAGTTCATGAGCATTTAAGGGGTCAGTTGCATTTTGTTTTACTTCGACAATGTTTCTGAAGAGGTGTCAATTTTTGATAGGTTCCTCTTGTTCGCGGGAGGATCTTGTACTCTTTTCGTGAGTCCCTTATATATGTGAGGAGTTCGTTTTACGCAAGAAGTGTTCAAGTAAATGTTCAAAGAAACCGCGAAAAACAGTATAAGATTATCTCACCACGGACAATTACAGTCCACATAAAAGGTTGAAGGGTTCAACGAAACTGTAAAAACAGTATATGATCGCCTAATCAAGTGCGATTAAATCAATCAAGCTTCAGTCGCCCTGTAAAAACGATGTATCAGTATCTCATCAGAGGCCAGAACTTTGATCACTACTTCAGAAGAACTTTTAAATTTTTAATTTTAAGTTGAGTTGTGCGAAACAACATCCAAGAAAAAATATGTCATTTCGGGTTTGCATGTTGGCATTGGAGCACATATATTGCCATTCTGTTATTCAGTACGGTGGGTTTTATACAATGGATTTTATATTTCATTATAATTCATTATTCCTTATGGTTTGGTCTTGTGCTTAATATATTTCGACTTTAGGAATAAAGGTAGGTACGCCATGTATATTATTCTTAAAAAAAATATTACAGAAAACCTTCTAATATACAAAAAAAAACCAAAAACAAAATGAACTAAAAAGTTATTTTTTAAAGGTATTTTTCAACTCCCAAACTCCCAAAATTTTTACCGAAAGTGAGAACATTCTGCCTCGACTGAGGCCGAATGTTCCCGGAAAAATACCTGGGACCGAATGTTCCGGAGGCCGAAAAGACCCGGACCCATTCATACACACTAGCTCATGTTTCTTCCCGAAGGGAAAATACTTTATAAACTCAATTTCGATGGCGACGAAAACAAAGATGTTCAAAGAAAGCACACATGAGCAAGTGTTTTCGTGGTTGGTTATGAATCGCGATAAGGGAAAGCAAGTATGACGACCTTCAAAATTAAAAGGCCGTCATTCCAAAAGATATTCTTTCCCACACCTGACTTTTCTCTATTTTCAATGCGTTGTTTTGGACATATGATCCTGAGGGCCATCCGTTTCTGTGTTTATGTGAAACGTGATGATATTCACGACAGCAGCTGCTTTTAACGAACACCATCAAATGCACAAACACATCTTTATGATATTCCTTTGAATCGATAGAGTTATTGTTTGATATCAGTTTATTGTAGTTAGAAATCACCTCCATATAGTGATTCAGGTATAATAATCATTTCGGAAATGAGATCTTTCTTCCGTGACTGTATCTTCAATTTGACGAAAAGCTGAACCTTTTCCGGTATTAAGATTTTTTTTGTTTGATTGAACTCAGCGTCAAAGAAATGTTCTATACCAGTTCATTAAAATGTTGCTTCATTTTGATAACAAGTATTCAGCATCGCTTTCACTTTTCACATAATTATCTTGGGTTCATTTCCCTCAATCAAGGTACTCTTTGTCACACTCTCGGTTTCTTAACGATTCTCATTTAAAGGAAAAAACAAAATTTCAGCACTATTACAAATTTCTTACAATCCTGGAACATGTAATTTGGGAGCTGAGGGGAATTGGTGCTTATGTGAACACCAATTCTACTTTATATCTTTTAAGCTTGCAATATGAGAAACATCTGATTTATTTTAGAAAATGGTACTTTGCGATTTCAAAAGCCTGTTTTTTTTTTTTGTTTTTTTGTTTTGGAGGCGGGTGAAGGGGGTGGGGGGGGGGGGGCGTTGTATTTATTCATATTTAGTTTTTTTGAAAATCCGAATACGATATAGCAAGTTGCCCAGGACTCCTAAAGCTCTGGTGGCTCAATTTGTTCAGATGCGCTTGAGAAGGCTCATCCAAATAGTTCAAGCTGTGAAGTCTCACGCTGAATAATAAGTGTGTAAAACTAGTTTGGGCGTAAAACAACCCGAATAAAAGTGGCTTTTGCGTCACAAACTAGTTTACGACATTTCTGAATTTAGCCGACGAAATGTAGACTTGATCTTCAATCCCCTACGCCACTCCGTCCCAACCCATTGGACCCCATAGCAGCCACACGTCTTGATACTACCGTTTCCAATTTCACCGACAAATTACTCGATACAGCATCTAAACATATTCCGACGAACAAAATTATTACTTCAGAGTCCGACCGGCCGAAATGGATCCACAATGAGATTAGACTATTAATAAGAAAGAAAAAAGCGTCTGTATCGCATAGCCAAATGCACCGGTCTTCCGAACGCTTGGACAAAAAATAAATGGAACGAAGTACCAACGGCTACTAGAAAGACCAAAAATGTCAAAGTCTATCTAAAGTTCAGACCACACTAAGGGGCAACGACCCCCCCCCCCTCCCCCGCGCCCATCACCGCGGTGGAAGACCATGAAAACACCCATCAGTAGCAGTAAAACTGTTATCCATTTAAATAAAGTATACTCCTCAAGTGCTCAAGTGTTGAGAAAGCAAAAGTGTTAAATGATTATTTCTGTTCTTACTCAACAGTTGACGAATCTAAAGCCTCCCCACCTCATTCAGCATCCAGGCTTTACAATTTATTGATAGTATCACTCTACATAGTTGTGAAGTACATGAAGCAATAAAGTCGATAAAGGTGCCTAAGACGTCTGGTCCTGATCTTGTAAGTCCATGTCTTTTTAAAGAATGTAAATCTTTAAAAATCTATGTGAGCCTCTTTCCATTTTAGTTAATGTGCTTTTGAATAACTCTTATTTTCCTTCACTGTTAAAAGAGCAAATGTCTCACCAATTCTGAAAATTTTGAAAAAACAGCCATCCAATTCAGTCACTAATTATCGCCCAATATCACTGATAAGCTATGTAGGTAAAATTTGAAAACTATGTTTTCAAACGCTTGTGGCAATTTCTGATTGACAACGATGTTCTTAGTCAATTCCAATCAGATTTTACACCTGATGATTCAACTGTCCCCCAACTGACTGACATATACTATGAATTTAGCCGAACTCTTCATGAAGGCAAAAACTCAGGGTGGTCGTCTGTGATGTCAGTAAGGCTTCCGACAAGGTATGGCATGTTGGTCTTATTCACAAGTTGATGAGAATTGGTGTCTCGGGTGAACAACAGTTGTTTCCTGAAACTGTACCTTTGGGATAGGTTGCAACGAGTCGTTATAGGATGGGAAGACCCGAAGACCCAGCATTGCTGGTGTTCAACAAGTGACGATACTTCGGCCGTTATTATTCCTAATGTATATTAATGACACAACTGAAGACTTACTCCGTAGCATACGCCTCTTTGCAGATGATACCTCTCTATATCTAATGGTAGAGAATCCAGAGCAAGCCTCGAGCTTAATCAATCAAGACTTTGCCACAATAGAACACCTCGCCAAGACATGGTTAGCTGAGTTTAATCCCAGCAAAACAGAGAGTTTGCTTATATCACATAAAAGCAACCGCACCGCCACCCGCCATTATTCTTGGGTGATACACACACGGATATCCGAAGTCAGTAATCATAAACATTTAGGAGTCATATTAAATAGCACATGTACATGGAACGACCACACTGACCATATCTGATCTAAAGCCTGGTCTCGCTTAGAACTACCGAGGAAGCAGAAATTCAATCTCGATCGCAGCGTCTTCGAAAAAGTTTACTTTGCCTTTGTTAGGCCTCTACTCGAATACGTTGATGCTGTCTGCTCGGCCGCTAAAGTCACCGAGCTAGAAAAAATACAGATCGCAGCCACAAGGATCATTACTGGGGCAGTTGTCAGTTGTAGTGAGGGTTTGCTTTATTCTGATACAGATTGGGACTCTTTGCAAGAAAGACGTCGCAAACACAAGTTAATACAATTTTTTTCCAAAATGTATCATCATATGTAACCCCCATAAATTGCAAATAAAGTTCCTCTGCCCATCTCATCGTCGAATCCATCGCTCAATCTCCTGCCATGTCATAACCACAGAGGTCTTCTTTTATCCCCAGTGTTACAGACCAATGGAACAACCTGCCGTTATCTGTTCGTGAGAACTCATCCTTGATCAGTTTCAAAACTTTCCTAAATGCTGGAAATCAACGCCCACCTGCGTTTTACAATGGGGTGAAATCAATCTCGCACTGCTCAAATATACCATTGCATAGTGCAGCTTTGTTGTAGTAGACTTAATTATCATTTATATGATAATGGTATGTCACGTACCCACTCCTGTCAGTGTGGGAGTGCGAGACACCAGAGCATTTTCCTTGCATTGTCCATTCTTCTCAAATGTTCGTAACAATACTATCAACCTACTCCCATTTACTCTAGATGTATCAACACTTCTTTTTGGCTCGGAATTTCTGAATAAACAGGAGAACCAACTTGTTTTTGAAGTGGTGTACGGCTTTATCTTATCACGTGGGCGTTTCCAATGACTACAGTGCACGTAGTATCCTTGTACGATTACCAAACGTGTCCAACTAGATGAGGTTACCCATATTCTCCCTCACAATTTAGCCTACTTCTCCACCTTACTCAGGCTCAGCAACACCAGGGTTGTATCAAGGCTGTATGGGTATTTATCATTATTAAACGTGCCTGTGCTGCTTACCTATGAGATTTTTAATGTGAAGGCAGCGCATCATGTCTTCAAGCTGGCTTCCCATTGCATTTCTTCATTCCAAATCCATCCTTTTATATTCTCTTTCCATATTCTCTTTCATTTACATACAAGGCTTAAACAATGTCACATATCGCTGCCTGGCGGTCTGGGCTACCTATGTTCATCTTCTATGATCAGAATTGCCAACAGTTGTTGTCTCGGTTTGTGCCGAGCACGGGCGTAGCATCTTTGGACTTGTAGTTAGTTACCAACGTATGTTGGGTACGATGTTACTGGGTGATCGGTGAATGATCCCTCGGTCATGTGCTCACATTCTAAGGATTTCGGAAGGACCCTTTCTGTGTGTGTAGGGGTGCGATGTACGGGCTTGGTATCGGGCGGGGACGATGACTGACCTCAAAATTAAATCGACATGCTGATCGACGACTTGCCCTGGCCTCCAGAGGAGGATTTTTAAATCCGTCTACTGTTTTATGCTGCCTTTTGAGTAAATTTATTGTAACAGACCAGCCTTCAAAATAGTAAAGTATCGTAGAGCGAGCAATCAAAATGCAGGACTGTTCATTACATTGGTACCAGTATCAAACTGAAATAACTCTTGGCTAGATTTTCCTTTCTCTATTAAATGTACCTACATTAAGCATGGTGGTAAAATTAACTGTGTACTGCATACAGGTTATTGATATGTGAATAGTACATAACTTTCTATTTGCCTATAAATTATATTGATAGAATAGCTTGATATTAACTGCAGGTCACTTTTGACATGAAGTAAATATGAATAACTGCTGGTCAGTATATTGGTTAATATATCCCTATACCACTGTTCTGATACACAGATAATGATTGGTTGCATGTAGATGTAAGTGTATAGCCTATCTGCATATATATATATATATATATATATATATATATATATATATATATATATATATATATGGTACATGCACAGCTAAATATCGTTATGGTCTGCTGATGTATGGTCTGGCCTACATGTCTGGCCTGCATGTATATGGTCTACATACAAGTAATTATATTTCAAAAAGAGGTTGGCAATTAGTATATGGTGTCAATATATGGTACATGCACAGGTAAGTACTGGCTCAAATAGTAACTAATTGGTTGTTGTTAGGTCACTTATTGCAACAATTGACGGTATACATCTTGGTTTCTTGAACAACATAAGCATAAACATATAATTTATGCAACATTCACGCCGCATTCACAAGTCTACCTATCCCCTTTTATTATTCTATAAATACAGGGACATGTAATAAGTGTCAGGGATACAGAAAAATATACTATTCTAAACAAGTAGGGGATATTTGATAAAGGTGAGATATATGAAGAAATATTTTTATATTTTCATCAAAAAGACTGTTGAGGCATTGCACTGTGACATCTGGTGAATGATTTCAGCGATAGTTGGGTGTCTGATAAGCACACATTCCACGCTCTGAACTGTAGAAGACATGGACGGTCAGTCAGAGAATTTACCACAATTAATCCAAGACCACAATACCTTGTAAATCCTTCTCGGTGCAGGTGGCATACTCCTTACCAAACGCCCAATATCAGCTTGACTCATGTTATTCTATACTTCCTGCACTGCACTGCATTAGTAGGGGTCTGTTGGTGTTGTCGTAAGCGCCTGCCTAGCTTATCCCAGACGTGCTCGATTGGTGAAAGGTCTGGACTTAGTGCTGGCCAAGGCAGCGTGGTGATGTTCTACTCCTGGAGGAACTCTGTAGTGACACGAGCCATGTGTGCCCTTGCACTGTCATCTTGAAAAATGAATCGACAGCCATGACGTCGCGTAAAGGCACCCCATGTGCTGCTAACGTGTTGTCACGGTAGTACTGCCCCGTGACACGCCCTTGGATGACATGTAGTGCTATTCTGCTTGTCGTGGTTATGCCTCCCCACACCATAACCGATCCACTACCAAAACAATCTGGCTGCCTAACGGTTACGTCATGGTATCGTTCGTTTCGCCGCAGCCACACTCTGTTTCGCCTGTCGTGGGAGTCGAGAGTGAACCTCGATTCATCGGAAAACATGACGTTGCTCCACCGACGATTGTACCAGCGCTATCGTGCTCCACAACAATTACGCGCCTTACTGCGATGTGACGTTCAGTCAAACGTGGAATTATTCGAGGGCGTCGAGCGTGCAAATTCCAGCTGTGTAGACGATTTCGGATAGTCTGACCACTGACACGCACGTCTTTTTGCTCGTTGAAGCTGCTGTCCAGTTTCTGAGGCATTTTGATGGCGGTTACGTAATGCCGTGGTTCGGATGAAACGATCCTGCGTAGCCGTTGTCGCCCTTGGACGACCTGTCCGACGTCTGTCATCAGCATTGCCTCTCTGATGGTAGCGTGACCAAAACCTGCTAATCACCGATTGAGTAACGTTGAGAATTTGAGCCACTGCAGCCAGTCTGTTGCCAGCTTCCAACATGCCAACGGCACGTAAACGTTCGCCACGTGTTAGTCTTTGCATAACTAAAAAGTTACGTTTCGACCAGAAACTATTGATGAACGAGTTCATACCAAGAAAAGAACACACGAGACCTCCGAAAAAGCCCGCCCAGTACAAATGAAAATTTCAAAACCAAAAATTCCGAAGTGATCCACACCACACTTGGTAACATATTGATGTGTCCAATCACGCGTATCCAATACCATTTTCGGAAAGTATTAACATCAGTTTGGATATCTCCTACTTTGTTTTGAACAGTATATAATAGCTAAAAAGATAATTCAGTCCGAGATCTCATCAACATAGCTCAAAGAGTTCACTAATGCATCATGTGCAGAATTTTAATGGCATCGGGTATCTTTAAAGAATAGTTCCAGTACATAGTAGTAGGCACTGATTGAAATATTTCTGGAATATTCTGAACAACAGGTAAATAAAATATGAAGATCTCCAACAGTAACAATAAAACCGTTTAATATAATTTGTGATGGTAGATGATATATACATGGTTTTCTTTAGGTAATCCTATCTGTTTTCGAAATTTCGACTGGTTTGTAATGTAGCCAGCAATACTTAAATGTGTACTGTTAATGTTAGGCCTATTTGATCCTAATATAAATAAATCCTCTCTAGTCAATGACAAAACAGCTCATGATAATTTAACCTGCGTCAATTTACATATATCATCGTCTGATAAAAGCAACTGTGGATGGAGGACGCAACGATTTATGAAAATAAATTGCCATTCGAATTCATATTCCAATGCTGGCAATCGTTGTATTGTTTACTATTACAAGTATCGCAGTAAAGATAGTAAAATAGAGCTAGGATGTTTTATGTGGTAATTTTTGTCCAGGACTGTTTAAATATGGTTTGCCTGGTAAGCGGCTTATGATGTTCTACATCTTCCTTTGAAAAGTTATCATCTGTCAGCTTTGTTTTTACAAGATCCGGTAAATAATGTAATAAAGACCACGAACAATAGAAAATTCTGCTTTTATAGTCTTTGACCTCAAAATGGCGGAGAGAACTACTACTTGTCAGCCAGAGTAAGTGACGATAAAAACTGGACAGATTTACATAAGTCAATATGGTTAACATTGCCTAATACGGAGAATGAAAAGGGTCACAAGAGGAAAAATGCCAAATACGGCGATTGTCCTCCCAGGTATCCTTTCGCAGATTAAATAGAAGTAATGGTGGAAATAGAGACAAAACAAGAACGGTTTACAAATAAATCTTATGTATTAAAGATAAAGTCAATCCAACATGCCTTACCGTAGCGGTTAAGCACAGCGGAAGGGTGAAAACCCATAGACGCTAAGTTCAACACATGATAGACGGCCAAAATTGTAAATGCGTACATACAAAACTCCAAAACGGCGAATTACCAAAATTATGATTTTCACCACCACTTAAGCTTACAAAGTTACGAAACGAACAAACTATTTTACAAACATTTTTAGATATGGATAAATTATATTTATTACTAGAACGTAATTTAATATTATTTACAAATAACATTAACGTATGCATAAAAATATATGGACTTATTTTAGGGATATAAAAATGCATTTTGGCTACATTTAGTATGACTCAGGGAGATGACTTACATAAGCTGCAAACTTCCGGTCAAATCACACACTACTCATCAAATTGTTTACTGTTAATATATGTTATATTGTAAGCTGCTGTGCTTTCATTGTCACTGTCCTGGTGATAAAGTATGTAAGATATAGCATATTCATTGAATAAATATTGTTTAAACTAACCACAAGTCATCCCACAAATCCAAAATGCCGGCCTTCACATAACAAAATTGATAACGAAAATACGTGTCGTCGTATCCCGCAATGCGCATGCACACCCACACAGAGTATCGCCGTGGTAAGGACGTCGCAACACGGATGCTCGGGCGGGTTACCATTGTATACTGACATCCATCATGCCCTCACCGTACGCCATTACACGCTCTTCCATATCTTCTTTCGCAAGTTTTATACTCTAAAGCCATCACAGATATTTTCAGTAAGTATCTGAAGAGGGCAAAATGACACTGTTCAAGATCAAACTCTACCAAGCCTTCAGTTGGTAATATACATTTACAATATTGAAACATATAGCTGAAATGATGTTCTTACGATTTGACGAACGACCCGATTAATCAATAAAGCAATAAAGAATCCCTTGAAACGTCCTCATCACAACTTTATTTTGCTATTTTCTTGTCTCATTAAGCTGCCATAAGTCCAAGGTAAGTTTTCTTCATTACAGAACACACCAACCTCTTTCTAATACACATGATTCTCAAGAAACTGGAAGAAAATTACAGATTACAGGTTTTTATTATTAGTATAAGAAAATATTTGGTCGAAAAACTCAAAGGAAATTTAATTTTTTCAGCCGGAAAATAAATTGTTCAAGTGTTGTATTCCTGGATATCGTACAAAGTACGCACAGGTTGACACCAGGAACGGACCCAGATGGCAGCGGCAATTTATCGTCGCATAACAATTAGCAATATCAGTGAAATGCTTTATTCGCCGCCTTATGGCCCTGGTTTTCTTAATTATGAGAACACGAGTCCTTGGTTACCTCTTAGACCACTAGAAGCTCTCGAAATATGGGTTTTATTCAACTCTGAGCCTAAAAGCGGATTTTTCTTATTTGCTACGCCCTTATGAACACCAGATGTATTCAATCGGGGTCCAACCCGGCTTGATTTTCATGAGAAGGAAACCACATCGTGATTGTACGAGTTATTAAGTCTGTTTAGGACCATTCCAGGCTCTTGCGATATGTGTTTTTTGAAATCTTAGCATAAAAGCGGACCACTGTTATTTGCGGTTCCCTTGTGAACACCGGATGTGTTCAATTAAGGTTCGACCCGACCTGTTGTACTTGATTGAATTGAATAAAGATGATGGTGACAAACTATTAAAAAGCCTGGAGGGCATACACTGATCAAACAAATGCAGAATTTGCTAAAGTCTTCACTTTTACCCATTATTTTGTTTCTCATTTCTCATTTGGTCTTGTCTCACAAGGTAAAGCAAGCCCCTATGGAATTTGAAACAAAAACGCAGTGGTTAGGAATAATCATTAGAAAGGGCTCATTGAGCCTATTCCAGTGATATGTGACAATCAATGTTTTTAAACACAGAAAATAGTATCTTACTATAACTTGAATTATTCTGTTTCCACGTGACGTGACCTATCTCTCCAGACTCTACCCTCAAACTCGGCTGATGCATGTATTTCTGTACCATACAGCTACATCGACATGTTTGGTGACAGCAAGTTGAGTTATTCTTGAAAATTGGCAGTTGTGTCCACTCCTGTGTTTTTCTGTAAAATCGGCAGTTCTGTCGCATCCTTTGCTATTCTCTGTACAGACACGTGTCGCCATTCAACAGCCATGATTCACCATTGAAAAACCGTGCGTTGCGCGCGTCCATCCACTAGAGATATTTTACATACCGAGGGGCACTCTTAAGCTATCAAAAAATAATAGAACTTGTAATTTCTTACATTATACATTTGTTTTTTGAAGACATTGATGAAATCCACAAGAACACGAAGAAGCCTGAAAACTCTCATGTTTGAAATGAAGACGAGGCCATGAAGCATGCTGGGGAACAGTTCTGACTGTAGGCGCGAGACTAATGGTATCGTTGACCCCCTTCCCACTCCCACTCCTGACTCCGACTACACAGCAGATCAGTGCTGCATCATAATAGAAAAATAACATTCGTGTGTTGTGATATTTGGCATCTCAAACTGACTGCCATGGAAATAAAGGGTAAATTTGTCTCTTGACTTGTGGGACATAATCAAGTGTTGTAATTAATTGACCTGTCAATATCGCGTGATCCTCGCTGGTGTTCCACAAGGATTAGACTTAGAGCCTTATTTATGCTACATCTATATTAATGACATTGCAGACCAAGTATAGTTAGGTTTAAAATTATATGGCGCTGACCCATCGCCGTTTTAACAGTGTAGGATCCTTACTAAGTATGTGAGATACATAAATTCTGATCTTAGACACAACAGCAACTGGTCAGAAGCCTGACGTTTAAAGCTAATTGCAAAGAGAAAACAGTTGCTTTAATTATTGTCTGTAATTCTACTGCACAGTTTGAAAACGGGCCCTTTAAAACATAGCTTATGGACCCTCAGCTCCTTGAGCTCGTTCCAATGAGGGGGCGTGCTGTATATTTTGGAGGCAAGAAATGAAGAGTTTTGGTTATTCGAGAAATTGTTTTTGCGCGTATCGTATTCGAATTCTTTTAAGTAGGCAGTAAAGTAAGCTCAAATGTAAATTACTTTCATAATCTTAAATATCGTTTAAAAATACCAGATTCGGGAGCACTGCACACCTATTTTATTATTCCCACGATAACTATGACAATCTTGCTTGAGATAACTACAGCTCCATGGAAAAATTATTAGCACGTTATTTTTTATCCAAAGTTAATTGGAACATTTTGATAACGGACATGAAAAAGAAAGGCCTGAAACTATTTTAGTTCCACATATTGTTTCCAAACAGACGTGCAAAAACATTTATATGACTATGTAATTAAACCGCCAAATATCACTACTGTTTGACGATCTTTCCCTGGTCCCCGGAAAATCCACATTGTGGAATTCGATTCCGTATCACTATAGTATGACGGACTATTTATGGGTGCGTTCGAATTCGCATAATTATCTGTTCCGATCGCAGAGAGTACTTTATTCTGAGCTGGAATGAGTGTGCTCGAACGGCGGTCCGGTTTTTTTATCGTATTCATGCTCAACGGACGATTCCCCGGAAGTGTGAACAAACTTAAGTGTAAACAAAAATAATTCTTTTTTACTTCAGTCCAATTTACCAAAAATGGTTGGGGTAATTGTTAATGGTAGGGTTGGCATGCGATGTTGAACTCTTAAGTCTTATACTAAACTGTTATCGCTACAGTGAAGTGATCTGGGTCATTGCATCATGTCTCGTTGAGGAGGTCAGATCGCCGGATCAAACGAGTTGCCACAGGCAGCGAGTTTGATCCGGTGATCTAACCCCCTTAGCTCGACGTGATACGACGACCACGACACATGGACAGAGATATAAATTAATTAACAACAAATTTATAAAATGAAATCCGATATAAGTCCTTCATATTTATCGATTTTAGTACCCAAACATATTTTGCTGCTAATATCATATACTCTTCCCAACTCTGCAGAACTGCTTCTTTCCTTCTGTGTATTTGTTCGAACCGCAGAAATGAAATTGTGGAATGATATGTATCCTGCAGTACGCCAAAGAGAATGTGCTGAAAATCTTAAAAGTAAATCGAACAGTGGACACAGAACTGTTCCCGAGCATCAACGAACTTCTGGAAGGTCTAAATTTATCCATTTTAATTAAGAATTGAATGCAATTTTTATAATCTTTATTGGAGTATGAACGTGTGGGAATGGGTACAAATTGAGGGGATTCATACATAATTTGTACCCATTCCCACACGTTCATACTCCAATAAAGATTATAAAAATTGCATTCAATTCTTATAATTACATTCTGTAACTGTTTAAACTACTTTTTACCAAACAACAAAGCAGAAAGACGAAATAAAACATGTACGAACGAACGAGGCGAAAAACCACCCTCACACAAAATACAAAGCGGACAACTCTGATTTTTAATTTTCACAACTTTAGAAATGGATACGAGTATTTTCGTAACGAGCTTTATGCCACAGTTGGGAAATGTCACCAAAGAAACAGCAGCGGAGTTGATCACTGCGAGAGGCGCTAAAAGTTAAAAACCTCCCAAACACCGCCCGAATTACATTCTGTCAACTGCGCTCTACCGTAAATGCGGGTCTAAGTTCGACCAAATGTATTCATTGGAAAATGAATTACATTTGGTCATGACGTTGTCACCCAGCTAACCAATGAGAATTGAGTATTTGGACGCAAAACGTAGAACTACATTAACAATGTAATTATATACTTTTACACGATGGTGATTTGTATATTCATACTCTTGAATGATTTTTTGTCTGATCAAAAGACACGTTCATCTGGTCACGAACAACATTTTCCATTTGATTTCCATTTTATGTTCTACTCATCAACGGGTGCTGAAAAAATTAAATCGTGTAACACTATGCTATAGTGTTGTGTTGCGGACGTAAGTCACCGAGGAAGCTGTTCTTGTGTCCTCTTGCGTTTAGTATTTTTTTTCATTAGAGTTGTTTCCCCTGGTAGAAGAAATAATACGAGAGAAGAGGAAGAAAAGGGTTAGGCCTGGAGGTGATGTGTTTTTGTTCAACGTACATGTTATTAATTTGTATATTTTCTCCAAGTTGGAAAAATAAATATAATGACAGTTTATTGTGTTTGCTACCAGAGCTTTCCCTATCACATGGTGGAGAATCTGAATTGTGTTTTCAGAGTGTGAACGGCAGATAAACATTTCGTCTAAATTTTGTTCTCGATGTTTCTTTTTCGACTCTTCGTGCAAGTGTTCATTCCCGTGGTTGTGTTGTCGCCATTTCCGGCCAGACTTTCGATAACCATGAATCGGAGTAATCCGTTTTTGACAGACGTGGATCCGCGAATGCCATTTTTGAATGACAGTTTTGAGCAATTACATTCGAGTTCACCACATTTGTCGATGCCACCTACATGTAATATTTTTGACTCGACTCCGATTCAGACCGCACCTGCGGCGTCCTCATCAAACATCGGCCATGACATTGATAGCAGCCCTAACAATCACACAGGCAATACCTTTTTGATTCGTTCTGAACCGACACTTGGTATGTTGGATAAAACCATCAAGAATTTTTCCGGGTTTATGCATGAGAATGCACAGAAATTTCTCGATGAATTTCATTCATATTTATTATTGACCAACATTGAGGCAGACAGTCGCCGTGCCATAGCGGCATTTCATTTGCATTTACAGGGTCCCGCACAAGTGTGGTTTGCGTCTTTACCAGATTCTGTAAAATCTTCGTGGCAAACTTTGAAGTCAGCATTTTTAACAGAATATTGTAATTTCTTATCCAGCCCATCATTGATAGCTGAAGAGGCTGCTTTTCAGAATTTGACATTATTGCCTAATCAGAGTATTGAGGAATTTCATGCTCAAGTTCTTGAGAAGGGTAGAAGATTACGCAAATTGGAATCTGATATGTGTTTCAAATTCGTGGGTGGTTTGCCCGACCAGCTGGCATTCTTTGTTCGTGCCAGTCGTTGTTCGACTATTCGTGATGCTTTACATATGGCAAAATTAGGCGAGGCCCATGGTTACCGCTCTGTTCGGGGGGCAGACAGTATACACAGTATCAGCATGCAACAGAAAATTGATGCGGTCACTCATCGTCTCGCGAAGCTGGAAGGAAGTCAACATGTACCCACAGATCAAACATTGAAAGCTGATTCTCCTACACCTTCCCAGAAATCTTCCACCTTGGTGTGCTTCAAATGTTCGGCTGCAGGGCACAAGAAATATCAATGTAACTGGACTGGTCATGGCAAGCAGTCTCCAACTACCACTTGCCAGTTGTGTTCTCAGCAGGGCCATGGCGCGAAAAATTGTACCACTCTCAGTTCCCTGACAAAACAGTGTAAACCCATTTGTCAGTTGTGTTCCACAGCTGGCCACACCGCTACAGATTGCCTACCTTTAAACAGGGGCGGCCTGGGTGTGTCGCGCGACACTCGGGTCGAGTTATAAGCCAAGAAAACTCTGTTCACTCTCAAGATTTGGCATATGCTGACCAGCGCGATATTTGTACAAATGAGAAATCTGGGTTTTTGTATTTGAAAACTTTTGTTGGTGATCGTCAGGTCACCGCACTTTTGGATTCTGGCAGTGCAATCAATGTAATGTCCAAAAGCTTCTACTTATCCGTACCTCACAGTTTTAAAACAAATTTTGAGCAGAGTAACTCCGATATTGTTTTGGCTAACAATTCTACAGTTAATATATATGGTACTGCCAGTGTCCAGTTATGTACACCCTCTGGGAACACACATTGGTTAGTTGTATACATCTTGTCAGATGCAACTCACCCTCTCATTCTAGGTACTCGGTATATGAAAGACAATTCCATAGTCTTGAATTTTGATAAAGATTCCAATATCAGAGGTATTAAGTCTAACACTAAAATTAAATGTGCATATTCCTGTGAAATTGGGCCTAATTCAGAATGTGTTATCACAGGTCAAATAAATAAAGCTATCCCCATTGGTACTCAGGGTATTTGTGTGGGCCACACTGAACTTATCCACAAAGGTTTATTTCTTGCCAGGACAATGGTTACAACAATGCCCAACTATTGTGTTTCCATCAAAATACTCAATCCAGGTCATGACAAAGTGTTTATCACTAAAGGTACTAATCTTGCCACCTTTCTGGTATGTGACAATACTCATGATATTTTATATCTACCTACCCAACAGGCAACATGTGGACAGGTAATGGGGCCTGTGCAGACCGTTGATACTGTCAGTTCTCCGGCAGTCTGTCCCGTGGGTGACACTGACAGTACTCTTGAGTCCGATAAATCAGAATTTAAAGACTGTTTACAGAATAGTATATCCCCTCAACTTTCCAAGGGTGAAAGGGAGGAATTGTTGCACTGTTTATATTCCCATAAAAATGTGTTTGTTACTCCACAAAATCCAGGACTTGGTCTCGCTCATTTGATAGAACATCAAATCCATTTGAAAAAGGAAGCTAAGTCTAAACATCAGAGACCATATCGCTTAACCCCAGATAAGCGTGCAGTTTTGCGACACCATTTGGATGAATTGTTAACCCAGGGCGTTATTTGTCCTGTTTCGGCAACTGAGACACTTCCTATTACCAGCCCAATAGTTTTAGTTTCCAAGAGAAACAAACCCAAACAAAATCTTGATAGCTGTGACAGACAACACAGTCTGTCGAGCTACCGATTTTGTGTGGATTTTCGATATCTCAACACGCAAACTGAGGAGTTCAGGTATACGATACCTGATTTGCAAGAGCTCACCGAATCATTTTCCGAACACTCTCCCACTGTTTTCACATGTATCGACCTTTCCAAGGGATTCTTTCAAATGCCTATATCTGCTGATTCCACCAAGTACACAGCTTTTAATACAGTATTTGGGACATATAAATTTTTGAGGTTGCCCATGGGATTGAGACAAAGCCCTAATTCATTTCAGTTGTTGATGGACAAGATATTAAGAGGGCTGTCATTTAATATAGTATTGTGCTACTTGGATGACCTGTGTATTTTTTCTAAAAGTTTTGAAGAACATTTATGCCATCTTAACGATGTTTTGTCCCGTTTGGACCAAGCTGGACTCAAGTTGGGCCCAAATAAATGTCAGTTTGCATTTTCAAAATGTGTATTTTTAGGTCATGAAATTTCAGCAGATGGTGTTCGTCCACCTCCTCAGAAATTGGAGTACATTGCTCACTATCCTACGCCGGCCAATAAGAAAGATTTGAAACGGGCCCTCGGTCTGTTCAATTGGTTTAAAAAATTCATTCCTCATTACAGTGTTATTACATATCCTTTGCACCGATTGCTTCGAAAGCACTCCTCATTTATCTGGACAACAGAATGTGAGGAGAGTTTTCGACGGTTGAAGGATTTGTTGTTGAAGTCAAAAGCATTAGCTTTTCCAAAATTTAATTTGGAATTTCGGTTGGCAGTGGATTCTTGTTCAAAAGGCGTAGGCTATATGCTATACCAAATTCACGAGGATGGTGTACCAAGAGTTGTTCGATTTGGATCGAAAGGGCTGTCACGCTGGCAGCAGTCGTATGGACCGACCAAACTGGAATTGCTTGGTCTGGTCAGCAGTGTCTTGGATTGCGCCTCATATTTGCGTGGCCGACATTTCGTGGTGGAATGTGACCACCAGGCTCTTAAGCCATTGTTACAAAAACAGTTGAAAGGACAGATCTATGAACGTTGGTTGGCAATACTCCAACAATTTGATATGGATATACTTTATCGACCTGCATCTGAAATGGCAGTGCCTGATGCATTGTCGAGAACCGGTCTTTTTGACAACATTATGTATTCTAGTCCTGAGGAAGAAGATCCATTTTTTCCATATATGTCGGAAAAGCCGACAAATTTACGCCTTATCACTCCGGATAATGACATTATTCAAGATTGTCGACCTCTACTCTGTCATGTACATCCAGATGACCATTTGGATGTATATGATGCAGATGCGGAAGACAATAATTCTGAAGTAGCAGTTTCTCATCAGGACTATCATTCTGCAACCAACAGTGACAGTGTTCCTGTTTTAAGTATTCCACATACTGGTACACAGTCTGATCCATCTAGTTCTCAATTATCCAATATTTTAGCTCATTTGAATGTGTCACATGACTATATTCGTCAGTTACAGCATTCCGATGTCAATCTCAAACCCATCATTGGATATATTACTCAGGGCATTCTGCCATCATGCCAAAAAGCAGCTCGACAGATTTTACTCAAGCATTCTGATTATTCAGTGATTGATGGTTTATTATATCATGTTCCTACAAGGAAGGGGAACAAACTCCAATCAGATTGCCAGTTTCTTCTTGAATTGCCCAAAGAACTTATTCAGGATATTTTACAGCTACTTCATGATTCGCCAATGGGAGGTCATGGCGGTATTCAGGATACAGTGTCGAAGGTCAGGGAATATTATCATTTTGACAAATTGTATTCAATAGTCAGTGACTATGTAAAATCATGCCACTACTGCCAGAGCAGGAAAGTTACTCGTGCACACTCCAAAAATGCCATAGTAGCCTATCCAACTCCTGCAATGCCATTCAAGGTTTGGCAAATTGACTTATATGGCCCCCTACCAGTTACTTGTAGAGCCAATTCTTATATTTTCACAGCGGTAGATATGTTTTCAAAATACTTGTTTGCCCTACCCATACCTAATAAGGACTCATTATCAGTGGGGGAGGCACTTTTTACTTTGTGCACCACATTTGGCATTTGTGATACTCTAATAAGTGATCAAGGGTCGGAGTTTACTTCACAGGTTTTCAAGCAGCTTTGTAAGTTACTTGAAATCCCACAACAGTTTACTCCAAGTTTCGTGCATCATTGTTTAGGGGCTTGTGAGCGAACTCATCTTACCTTAGCGAGTAGACTTACCCCCTATATGAATGAAGGTTGCACAAATTGGGATCAATACCTTCAGTCAACTGTCTTTGCTATAAACAGTGCAGTCAATGTGAGTTTAGGTTATTCCCCATTTGAAATTGTTTTTGGACATAGACCAAGATTTAGTCTGACTCCTATTACCACTGATTTCAGTTCTCTTCCTAGGGATATTTCCACATACTTAAAGCAAAAAGCACTTGCTCTTACAGCAATTCATAACAATATTCAAGAGAATCTTCAGGTGTCACAGGGAAAGATGTTAAAACGAGCAAATGAAAATTTAGAGCTATTAACCCTTTCTCCAGGTGATTATGTTTATCTCACTGATGAATCTACTACATCTGCCAAGAAACTTCATAATATGTATGCAGGCCCTTATGTAGTTCAGAGCATTTGCAGTCCCCACATGGTAAATTTGATTGACCCTTCAGGAAAGAAGAAGTTCTCTTCTCCCATTCATGTAGACAGGTTAAAAATTGCTTATGTTCGTGAGCCAACCCCAACAAACTTCTTTACTGTTCATACAAAGAAGCAGCTTACAGTTGAGGCGAGTACTCAGACACAAATACTTAAGAGCGAGCTTCTAAATGATACTAATTTGGACAAAGCCACTGACATTTCAGTTTCAGATGTTCGAAGGAGTAGACGCAATGTTAGTAAACCTTTACGGTTTAGGGACTCAGATCATGTAGATCCTTCTGAGGTGCTTCTGTCTTCTGATTGTAGCACCCACAAGGTGAAGCGTGTTTTAGCACAGAGACATACTATTGATGGAATCCAGTATCTTGCTCATTTTGTCGGGGAACCCGCTCAGAATGCACAGTGGGTTACAACTTCTAACTTGAATGCAAAATTGCGACAAAAACTCCAGTTGAAACCCTCACCTCAGATATGATTTATATGTTAGCCTATGCGCAGTTTCTCCAAACTGTAGTTCCGGTAAATACAGTAAAGTGTTTTTATTATTGTTATTATTCTCAAGATATGAGAGTACAGTTATGTATGAATTACTATGCAAAGATAATGTCGATATTTTTTTTTTCGGGCTCAGTTCAGCCTGTTTGGTTTCCACTGTACTCAATCTCAGTGTGTCTTACTCGACTCTTATGATAGATTGTTTTTCAGGTGTGGATTTCATAAGTTTACTCAGTACTGAATCTTAAGTGTTTTAGAGTGTTCCACTGTATAAATGTTGGAAGCGCTGGAATTATGGATGCTTTAAACAGCTACCTACTATGAGTAGCCATTAATTCGCGATTAACCTTCATTTTCATTTCTTATATGAGTTTTGCTACCTGTGTTTTCATTGAAATAGGAGGTACTTGTGCATTGATAATTTGCCTCCCGTTGGATCTTCATGGGTGTGTGATTGAAGACTGCGAGGAGCCGTGTATGTTTTGATTTCCTTTGGGCCCCGGGATCATATCGTATGTTTGTGTGAATGCCTGTACATTATACCATGAATATCTAGCTTGATGCTGATTGTTAGTGTTCTGTAAATATTTGCTTTGTTTTTTTTTTCTCTTGAGAACTTTCTTCCTCTGTGACTTACCATTAAAATTGAGGTTCAATTTTTAATTTTAGGGCGCGGATGTTGTGTTGCGGACGTAAGTCACCGAGGAAGCTGTTCTTGTGTCCTCTTGCGTTTAGTATTTTTTTTCATTAGAGTTGTTTCCCCTGGTAGAAGAAATAATACGAGAGAAGAGGAAGAAAAAGGTTAGGCCTGGAGGTGATGTGTTTTTGTTCAACGTACATGTTATTAATTTGTATATTTTCTCCAAGTTGGAAAAATAAATATAATGACAGTTTATTGTGTTTGCTACCAGAGCTTTCCCTATCACAATAGGTTATAATTTTAACGGTCCTTAATTTGGCTCTAAATGTCACAATTATGAAATTTAATATTTAAAATACCTTTGAATAGTTGTATATTACTGAAACGCGTAGTAAGGACAGTAAAATGCCGGAAAAGGTAAATGTTGACATCGATGTGATTTTACGTACGTTGGGTTTATTGAAAGAAGTAAATATAACCTCAGTTCGTTGGGTCTTCTTTCGGTCGTTCGAAACGTACATATAATATTTTAAGGATGTGGCACATTTATACCTAAATATTGCTGAAACAGCCCAATATTAAAAGAACGCATATTGGGTAGCGTTCTTCCGCTTCCATTTCTGCGTTTGCACCATACATTTTCATGTAATATCAACAAATGTATTGGAATTATAGTTTGTATAGCTACACCGCCTTTTTGTTTTGCCATACATTTTTTTTCAATTTGACAGAACTAAAGTATGTTTAAAAAGTAATTTACCAACCCCCCCCCCCCCCCCCCCCCCCCCCCAAAAAAAAAAAAAACAAACAATTATTATTATTGACTCGTAACTGGTTTGTGATTGGATTTGCGTTGGACAAGTGGAGAGGACATGCGGATTTCATTGGCCAAATGCAACTAAAGATGTTTATAACTGCAGATAATATATTACAGGAATGCCCGTATATTGACATATTTGTACATGTATTCATTCAAACTTTTAAACCCACTCTGTCATTGTCTGTGAGTCAAATATATGGGGGCATGTAAGAGGGCACGTGACCTCCTGTGACCCCGTTCCGCGACCTTTTCATTTGGCCGTTGATTAATTTGTTTCTACAGATATACTAATCGATTACAACATATGAATTATTTAACTGGCAAGCAGAATCTGGATTTTTTGTCCATGTTATTATTTTCCATTAGAAGTGAATGGTTCTGGCATTAATTTAATTTGTAGGAGCCCTAACCAGTTCAAGTTCAAGAATCGTTATCAAAAACATTAAGTTCAATACAATAACTAACTCTTTTATCACTCAACACGCGTTGGTTTCAGTTACCCCCACGTGCCATAATCACTCATAATCTACGAAAAACTATAGAAAAATCAATTAGTTGAAACATTGCTTTTGCAGGTTCAATCAAAGAACACATATATATGTTTATATTCATGGATTTTATTTATGAAATTACCATCCCTTTCTTTGCAAATAGTTACACACCTAACTATATTCAAGAATACTGCTCCCTTGCCGATGGTTTAAACCCCCTTCCCAAATAATGGCCTTGATATTGGTTGAGGGGAGGTTTGTTGTGATAACAAAACGTTTATGGTTAAAATGATTTTTTTACTTCCTGGTTTCGAATTATTTTTTCTGTTGGAAATCCACAATTGAATTCGGTGTGATAAAAGACATGGCTTTTTTGTCGAGCTAGTAGATCGTTAATTGCATATTGATACGATCACGTCGGAAATTGTCATATTGACATGTTCTGAGTGTGAGTAAAAAATCTGGTCGCCCACGAAGTGAGGAATATTGACATCGAGCTGTGAATAAATAAAGAAGATTGCAATATTTGATATGTACCTTAATACGGAACGTTTAAGTCTAAATATCCACTTCACTGTTCAATAGATACTAATGGACAAATATATACACATCAATACCTCCACATGGAGCTGTTTGTCTCAATATGCTTGTATATTTAAATGTAAAAAATATCGGCTACACTTTAAGAGATTAACATTTGAAGTATTTGGTTTCACTGCAACTACTGATGTGTACAATACCCAAAGTAGGCCTAACCTGTCTATAGGAATCCAAAAATCCACTAGTGATATTCCTGTAAAACCCAAACAAAGATATTCTGATCGGATTCCATTCCACTCTTGTATTTTTAATTTGATGTCTATTACAAGTAAGCTGACTGCCTTCCTATAGACGGGAAAAATGAAAATTAACTTCGAGGCGTTCAACGGGAAGGAAAGTTGACACAAACACCCATGGTGGTGTGCAGCACATGGTTGTCAAACAATTCAATTGACTGAACTGTGTGGTAATACTCCAATGCTGGGTTACGCAGTATGAGTTTTAGCACTTGAGATAATCGGATATCCCGTAACCTTGGAGTCATTTTGAGGCAGGCGGGCAAGCTTTGTGGTCACCAGTCAAATTCTGTAAGAAATCCGATGCTGTTGTGTCTGTTTGTTGCCCAGTTTTCGTGGAGTTTGCGCGAAGAGTACTATTAATTTAATCTGACGCCCCAGTACTAAAAATGTCGAGATATTCCTTTGTGCTCCAGACATAAATATTCAAATCAATAAGTATTTAATTCGCCGTGAAAACCTCAAGATATTAACACAAGCACAATTGGTGGAATACACGAGGTAATACTAAAACACCATCTGTGATGAGTCTTCAGTCATAATTATTTAGTAAACACACGTATCTCATTAATATTGGTAAAATCATTAAAAATGCGGTCAAATAAAGTCTCGATTGAGAAACATTTCTTGCGTTGATCCAACGAAAATGAATGTTTATGGCATTCTTTACCTTTTATCGGGCGGAATATTTCAGTTGGTGGGAAAACCGAACCGTAGGTTCACTTTTCCACGCAGCTGAAATCTTCCAGACGATTAAATCAAAACATAGGCCTTGGGTTACTTAAGAGCTAGACTGGTTCCATACCATAACAACGCTTGGCAGGCACAGAAGAAAAAAAACAGTAAGTATTTATGGGATAACCTTTTAATAGACAATGAAACAGCAGATCAACTTGTTCATGCCTGCATGACGACTCGGCTTGACTACCGTGGTTTTCTGTTCTTTTGTTCAACAAACACTAACATTGTAAAACTACAACACTCACAGAATTGTGCAGACAGAATGGTTACCAGGAATCAGATAACATGCCACAATTGTAACACCAGTCATGTCTGTTTTTTTCAAACTTCTTGTCCTATCATACATAATCGAATTGGTGAATTGGTATGTACCACACAGAGCCTTAAGGTCGAGTAATGGAACCTTGCTCACATAGCGGAAAACAAAGTTAGAGGCTGTAGTCGACACAACATTTTTTTGTGGCTGCTCCCATTTGTTTCCGAAAAATACAAAACAAAATCGTCTGGTCCCTGTGGTCATTTGAATGAAGCTTGAAAACACATCTCTTTCAACGGGCATTCCACTAGAAACATTCTCGAATTACCGATTGAATAGATATTGTTTTAGAAATTATAAAACCAAAGATCACATTTGAGGACTTTGGGCTCATAAATTATTATTATTATTATTATTATTATTATTATTATTATTATTATTATTATTATTATTATTATTATTATCAACTACTGCTGAAGTCGCATACCTAGAGAATGCACCTGATGGTGTCACTGGTACATCGAACAGAGATGATAAAGTGACTAACTAGAGGGGTGTCATTTGTGTGCAAAGCACACTATAGTATATCCCCGCATTCGCATTTGTGATTATTGTCGGGGCCGAATCAAAAATCCAAAAACTTTATGCACATCTACAGACGCTATTGATTAACATGAACACACTTTTAGTGTTTCGAATTGAAACCCCCAGGAGTTTTTCTCCGGAAACCATTCTTCTAACAACAAAAATGGTGCCCCTTGCACCCCTCGGGGCCAAATCAAAAATCCAAAACCTTTATGCACATCTACAGACCCAATGGATTAACATGAACACACTTTCAGTGTTTCGAATTGAAACCCCTAGGAGTTTTTCGCCGGAAACCATTCCTCTAACAACAAAAATGGTGCCCCTGTGCCCCTCGAAGCCGAATAAAAAATCCAAAGCCTTTATGCACATCTACAGACCCTATTAATGAAGATGAACGAACTTTCAGTGTTTCGAATTGAAACCCCTAGGAGTTTTTCGCCGGAAACCACTCCTCTAACGACAAAAATGGAGCCCCTTGCGTCCCTCAAAGCCGAATCAAAAATCCAAAACCTTCATGCACATCTACAGACCATACTAATGAACATGAACACACATTCAGTGTTTCGAATTGAAACCCTTCTCTGGAAACCATTCCTCTAATGACAAAAATGGTGCCCCTTGCGCCCCTCGGGGCCGAATCAAAAATCCAAAACCTTTATGCACATCTACAGACACTACTAATGAACATGAACACACTTTCGGTGTTTTGAATTGAAACTCCTAGCGGTTTTTCGCCGGAAACCATTCCTCTAACGACAAAAATGGTGCCCCTTGCGCCCCTCGGGGCCGAATCAAAAATCCAAATCCTTTATGCACATCTACAGACCCTATGAATGAACATGAACACACTTTCAATGTTTCGAATTGAAACCCCTAGGAGTTTTTTGCAGGAAACCATTCCTCTAACGACAAAAGTGGTACCCCTTACGCCCCCGAGGGCCGAATCAAAAATCCAAAACCTTTATGCACATCTACAGACCCTATTGATTAACATGAACACACTTTCAGTGTTTCGAATTGAAACTCCTAGCAGTTTTTCGCACGAAACCATTCCTCTAACGACAAAAATGGTGCCCCTTGCGCCCCTCGGGGCCAAATCAAAAATCCAAAACCTTTATGCACATCTACAGTCCCTATGAATGAACATGAACACACTTTCAATGTTTCGAATTGAAACCCTTAGGAGTTTTTCGCCGGAAACCATTCCTCTAACGACAAAAGTGGTGTCCCTTACGCCCCCGAGGGCCGAATAAAAAATCCAAAACATTTATGTACATCTACAGATCCTATGAATGAACATGAACACACTTTCAATGTTTTGAATTGAAACCCCTAGGAGTTTTTCGCCGGAAACCATTCCCGGGCGTACGGACGGACATTCCAACTATTTGGGTTTAAGGGCTACGAAAAAAACATTTTATATGTCCATCACCTTATTTTAGCCAGAAACCCACCCCCTCCACCCTAGAACTTATATTTAACCCTAACCCCACCCCATCCACTCGAAAACCACACCCTAACCCTAACCCTACCCTACCCTGACCCTAAACACTAAAACACCACCCCTGACCCTAACCCCCACCCCCTTGGGACTTAACCCTCCCCAACCTTAAGATCTACTCTGGGGCTACCCCTAACCCTAACCTAACCCCACCCCTGACCCTTACCCCACCCTAACCAGACCAAAAGGATTAGGGGCTATTTTTTGGTTTAGGGGCTATAAAAACTAAAACCCCACCCGTGACCCCAACCCCCACCCCACTGGGTTCTAACCCCCTCCAACCTTTAGCCCTGCCCTGGGGCTAACCCTAACCCCACCCCTCTCTTAACCCTAATACTTCCCTAATTTCGACTAACCTCCTAAAAATAATACCTCCTAAACAGGTTTAGTTGGCCCGGACGGACGGACGGACGGAGACAACCAATATATCCCCGCAATTTTTCAAATGCGGGGATAATTAGTAAAAAGGATGAAAATCATATATTCATCCAACTGATGCAGAGTTTGCATATTTGCTGCTGGTGTAAAAAGCCTAAGCTGACATTGTTTCATAACATGCAGAAATTGAACTTTGTCAATCGAAAGGCCAAAACAAAATTCGTGTTTATCTTCCCACTTCCATTTAACTTTGAAAAATATTTGTTCTTATCTCCACTAAGATCTCAGCGATTATATGACGTTTGCAAACTGACAATTATACTTTCGAATCCGAGTATCTCCTAAACTGACTGTTTTATCAGAGGAGACAAATAGAAAACATAGCCTTTAAAAGGTGGATATTTATTGTTCAGATTGCCACCACTTCTACGATAATCCACATATGTCGTATTATTATAGATTCTCGTGCCCGAAAAATGTGGGATTCCAAATAGATTTCCGACATATTTGATGAAACATTACCAATGCCCACGACAATTTAGCCCGGAAGGTGAATATTGGCCCATACTTTATTTTGGAGAAACACAAGCATCCCACCAGCTGATTCCCAAGGCAAATATTAAGGCTACACCATGAAAAGAAAATTTGCTTAAGTTCTCATATTATTATTGTATCGGCTGTTAACCCTTTACCCAACGCAACGGCCAAAACCGGCCAGCGCTATTCTCAAAAATCGCCAATTAATTTTCATTTTTTGTCTCAAAAACATAGGTTATGACCCCTCTTTGGAATGAGCTCATCTATGTTTTTGAGACAAAAAATGAAAAAAATTAGTTATTCAAGAATTGTTTTGCAAGTGTCGTCTGCTTTTCATGTTAGGTAAAGGGTTAAGGGTTTGTGGCTTATCAAGCGGTCATGCCGACTGGTTGTATACGACAAGCAATAAAAGACTGTTCAAGCTAACTTTCTATGAATTGTACAAATGACCAGGCAAAAACGGAAACGGCAATTGAAAGACACCGATTTTTTATTTATAATACTCAATTCTAGTGATGCTAGGATTAGCAAAGGGGTCTATTATGGGAAGGTTTGAGACTCGCGGAATTTAAAAAGAACCGAGGAACTTTTGTCCCTCCTGCAAGGGAGAAATCTTTAAAAATAGCAGGAAAAAGACTGTCCCTGGTTGGCGACTTCTGCAGATCAATGTTGCCTAAATGCATGATAAATATAGTGTGATACGTTACCAGTTACCTAACAGACTGACGAGGTCATTAACATTTACCCCTAAAATAAATGTCTTATTTGGATGAAGATATCAAAAGTGGGGTATGTTATGAGTATGGCGAGCTGTCCCGTGGCACAGGGCATGGGAAGACCTTTGGACAGCAAATTACCTTATTTTATAAAATAGGGAGTGGTGTCAAGCTCTCCATATCCCTATTTTCTGATAATAGGACGCGTATGGTTCTGGGTTCTCAACGGCTCATTTAGCATCTGCCAAACTCAGCATAACGACTGCCTAAATAGCCTTTTCGAGAATGTGATTGTGCTACAAAAATAACTCCAGGTGTCACATGAACACATTTTATCATTAAAAAAAAACAAAATAAAACTGAAAGCGGACAAAACGTCTCAGAAAATAAATATAACGATCTCTTTGTCAGCTGAGGCGTGTGAATAACAGCAATAAAATAAATGTAAAGAAGAAAATAATAGAACAATCAGCATAGTTTGCTACTGTTAGATATTGGAATTAGTTTTTTGAGTTGGTTACCTTGAACTTCATTAATATTCATGTTCATCTTGTTGTTATGTTTTTTAAATAATGATGAGTAGCAGATGGCGAAAATAAAGTTGATAATACTTGATAATTGTGATTTCTCTAAATCTACTGTAATCTTCCATATCTCATGGGAGCGCGGTGGCTCAGTGGTTGACTGTTGGACTTCTATGCTAGAGGTCCCGAGTTCGATCCCCGTCCTGGACGACCTGCTGTGTGTCCTTGGGCAAGGCACTTTATCCAGGTTGACTACATGGGGGCACGATGACGCCGTGTACTAAAGCGTATTGCACGTCGATGGTGCACATGCCTTCAACCGCTGTAACCCTGCTTGAGCGGAGCTTGAACAGAGTTAGAATAGTGAGAAGCTGACAGTTGCTCGGCAATGCTCGGTGGTTCTCTCCAGGTACTCCGGCTTTCCCCACCCGTAAAACTGTCACGGTCACGATTAGCCATTGTGCATAAGTATGTGACCTTAAACACCAATAAATAAATACCATATCTCATAGAGAATACCTAACAGTTACCTATAAATGAAAAAGAAAAACATAGAGAACGCATCACAATACTCCGCAGTCTGTGACAGCACAAAATCAAATAAAAGAACCTGTCAGCATTCCAATCGCATGAGTCGCGACCCATGTTTACCCGATCAACACGAAGCTGCCTGGCTGTTCTTATATTCATATATCTATGCCTTTTAGCGAGCGAGCTATTCATATATGCAAGGAGTGAACACTCACCAAAATTCTGGGCACGGCTTTTTTACCAGGGGCTGCCGAGCGAATTTGAATGTGAAAGTAAGTGGGGGTTTTGGACCCACTATTCAAAAAAGATGTAAAACTAAATTTGTGACACGAGAAGCGATCTGGGCAATTTTAGGACATTAGCGGATTCGGTGCTGTTGTCTTCCAATGCCCTAAAATTGAACTGATCGCACAAATGTCCGATACAATGTCGGACACGGTGAAATCTGACACGCTGCTGGGACGGTCCCTACTCCAGCACCGACAATCAGTTAATCACGTAAACCTATCAACTAGGATAATAACGTGAATGTTGTCAAAACTCGTTAGGTTACCATTTTCGAAAGTGCGAAGGGCCGAATACTCAACCCCATCCGCTCCGGCTCCTGTTTATGAATGTGCATGATTAATTTTGAGTACTTCTTCGTATCACAGATCACCAAACAAGTAACTATATATAACTCTGACTGTTTTATGGCTGTACGGGGGTCTTGAAACAAACCATGTTGCCACATTCTGTGAACAATGTGTGATACCTAAGACAGCTGAGCTTTCCTAGGAGCGTGTGTCCTAACTTCGGATCCTCATCCAATTGTCACATTAAAATAAACTTGCGGCTTGGCCCGATTATACGATCGAGCAATAGTATTCCGCCCGGTAAGTGTAGCAGACAGTACCAGACACTCGGATTTACGACCATGAATCAGGTTATTTTGGAAGCCTGGGCGCATTATCATGTGTCGTGAAGATATGACGAATCGGGGAACTTATTTTATTCACCACAGAAATGGCTGTTGCTAATTACGCAAATCTAGTCAGAAGACAGACCGACGCTCTCAGTTTTTGTTTGCCATACCTCGAATTTACCGACTTCTCGTTTATAAAGTTTGGGATTATTTTATATTGCTTTCAAAATATGTTAATTTACACTCGACTTGTGGAGTTTGAGCATTTATTTTTGATCTTGTGGCCTGCTGTTGCACCCCATCCAACGCGTGCCCACGCATGCATGGCTTGAAGCGTGTTCGACGTAAAGTTGTAGCATAACCATCAATATTCACAAGTCTTTGCTAAAATTATTAACCAAAGAGTTGGAATCCTTTTGTATGAACGGGATGTCACACCGACTGATATTATTTGCTTTTGACAAATGGGAATAGAACCTTTGCACATTTCGCCCTTGAGACCATGAAAAATATATAATGAGGTGGTTTGTGTGGGGAGGTGGGTGGGGGCACATCCTTGTAGCGGTGCCATTTTAATGGCACCGAGAAAGGCCATCCGCCTACCATTTTGAAAGAAAGAACGCCTTCCTAAGTATTAATAAAAACATAAATTAATCTCGAATCAATTGTTTAATAGCCCTCTGGGATAGGCATATTCACAATTCTATTCAAGTGGAGGAGTACTTAGGACAAAAGAGCACATTAACATTATCAGCAGAAGCGTAACGTTGACATTGAGTAATGCATTCGGCTCCACCTTACTTGCATGAGGGAAGAACACATTCACTAAAACGCACAAGAAGCATCATTTTGTGTGCTGTTTTGAAACTTTGAATGGCACCTGTCTCTCTGTCTTATCCCCTGCCTATGTCTCGCTCGGATCCTCGAGAACTAAACCTGGCTGTCCACAACTTTTTCCAGTTCAGATGAAAAAAACGCTGCCCATTCAGGACAATTTTTTTTTTAAATACGGCCCTAACATGGCTTTATGAGAAAGTTATCACTCTCGTTATATCGAATGTAAAAAAAACAGAACTGATAATTCTTGCGATAAGCCAACAACATACACCAGTTATGCACACAAATTTCGGAATTTGACACAAGGAACGTGGGACGAGAAGAGTCCATTTAGAATGCAATCTTTTCTTCATACTATTCACCCCAATAATTAAATATTAATATTTACAAAAGTGTCGGCGAATAACACTAACAACTTATATGCTTTCAAATAAATCAATGCACCAAGTTTTCTTTTTATGCTCGAAGGCAAATGTCACGGTACGCCTTTATTGGAACCAATTTAGTCGTATTTTAAAGATAAGTTACGTAGATAAAGTATGCTAGACCATTGAGATCTTTAATAGAATATTCCTTTTCTTTTTTGCCGAATAAAAGAACATTTATTAAAAGTCATTATAATGAATGCAAGTAAAAATTATATTTTCTGTGATTGAGCATTAACTCTCTGCACACTGAAGTTAAAATACCGAAATTTAAAGCAGCAATTGTTCCCAAAATGCAAACAGGAATTGAACCAATTCAATATGGATCGAAAGGGCTCCACGATGGACAATCTTTACTGCCCTTACATACAAAAGAACAAAATCTAAAGCAGCCACTGACTGCATTGTAAGTAAGGCTACGCGGTATATCGATAAACCGATACATAGAGAATATCTTGCAGTTTCTCTCGGTCACAAGTGAGATAATTTTCGGTATCCACTCAAAAACACTAGATTTTCTTTTTATTATACACTTTTTATAAGAATCTGATAATTCCAATCGTTTCAACCATGAATTGATGCATGAACGTAAACAGCACATTGAATCATTTATACTCGGTAGTGATTTGATCGATACTCGGAATAGTTAGCGCCTTGCGATCTCATTCAGTTGGCGGGTTTCTAGTCCAAACATGGCCTGAAAGTCCATAATATAAGTTTTAATATAAGTTTTTGGTTTGGTACTCCTTTGAAAGGACGTAAGTAGTATGTCATGTACCCGGACAGTACACATTTGGGGGACCCTGGTGGGGGACCTCGGAAGTGACGTCATGTCACGTGACTCAGTGACGCCAAGTTGTGTTGTCTTGGTAACACGCGTGAGCGACCATGTTGTGACGTCATCCTCATAGTGATACGTGGTGTTAGTGCGCATGCGCAGCGCGTGTTGTTATGGTGATACATGTTTCCGTCGTCCCGTCGCCCTTTTGTATACTGGAGGCCGCCATTTTGGTTTCTATGGTAGCACGTGGTTGCTATGTGACCTAAAACCATCTTATAGGACAGGGATATGTTCGGAGGGTATGTTCAAGAAATGACTTATCAGTAACTACAAGATAGATTCTTGGCATTAGGAATTATATAGGCTTTCATGGAGGTTATCTATCAGTTGACTATAATCCAAAGGAGTCCCTCAGTACTATAGCACTACGTGCTACCATTATAAGCCATGGTATGGAGGTCCTAAAACGGATTCTGGAGGAAATCCGAACCAGAAAAACTACTCTAGTTCACTCGAACTTACCCCCAGCCCCCCCCCCCCCCCCCCCCCGCCCCCCGATACTATAGCACTGTGTGCTACTAATACATGCCCAATCTAGAGGGGAAATCTGTAGTAAAGAAAATGGATTTTGGTGATTTGGAAGGGATTGCCGGGCTTATTTGGGTAACTGTACGAATCGGGAAATTACTCTTGTACAAAGGAACATACCCTCCGAACATACCCCTGTCCTATAAGAAGGTTTTAGGTCACAAAGCAATCACGAGCTACCATAGAAACCAAGATGGTGTCCTCCAGTAAACTATTTTTATTTGCACCACGACATACGTTTTGCAGAAAAATAAGTTGCGTTGGAAAAACTACTTTGTCGGCACAAAAGTTTTTTCCCAACGCAGCTTTATTTTCTGTAAAACTTATTTTTACGTTCAAGAGATAAATGAACAACATTACCTTTTTGAATTTTATTCCATGAATATTTTGTAATACAACTTCGTAGTGTTTCAATTGAAAGAAGAATGTCACTTTCAAATGTTTAATGTTTCTTGAGCAGCTATATTCATCACATTGGGGAAAAATGTATTGATTGCATCAATTAATACATTTATTCCTCATGTAGTGTAGTAAATACACGCGCTTTTCAAAAATTATATGAAACATTTTCACATCATACATAAATCTTATGGGTATACAAATTTAGTTTTTTTTTTACAAAAATGTCAAAGTAGAACATTGAACAGGTAAGATGTCTCTACCACTTGATCCTGTACTTCCTGCATACTTATAGGAACTTACAAGGCTTTCGAATTTTAGTATGACTACAGATCCTATTTTACAATCCAAGAAAGAAGAATTACCTCAAAGCTGGATTTTTCTATGTGGGAGAACATAAAGTATAATGTTTTGTATGTATACAAGGTTTAATGAATTGGGAACCTTAACCCTTTGAATTCTAGCGGCAGGTTTTTCCGGCCAGCAACATGATACGACATAACATCATTAAATAGGATGGCTGTTCAGTAAATGTGTGGGGAAGACAAATCAATATTTTCAACGTGCAGCCCCGTGGCATTTCGATAACTTATAATGTGCATTAAAACTTATCATACGACTGGATTTAGATTGTTGAAACATATTTTCCACAATAGACTTGTGGAAAAGATGATGTCCTTCGCGATTTTTTATTTAGAATTTTATCATATTTTTCATAGTTAAAAATATTTGTTCTAAACTGTATCCATTATCACTGATAATATTTTATCTGGAGACATTTGCATACATGGTGATGGTTTGTATATTTATAATAAGTTTGATGTAAGAACAATTTGGAGAGAACGAAATATGTTCCTGTAAAAGAATATCTTTACCCTTTGGACCCTGGTGGCATCTTCCATGTCAGTTCAATGACAGTAATTGGAAGAGTCCACATTTATTATTTGGAGTTTGACCAATTAATATTTTTGCAGATTTGACGTCGGTGATGAGCGACGTAGCCTCATCACACAGCACTATACTAATATCATAGTCGACGAGAGGAATTCTTGAAGTCATGTTATTTGTAGTTTCATCGATCGAACGCCGGAAGACGTTAACAACGAATTTTACTTCAAAATCTGTATTTCTTTTCTTCCAGCCGACTTTTACGGTACTTATCCTTCACATAGACTCCTGACATTTGGCACATTTATTGATGGATGTCCTGCTTACAAATTTGTAATCTGACTTTTTTAGTTTCTGTCTTTATCCAAAACAATACCCGATTAACTCGTTTTCTTCATCCTTTAACATCGACACCTGCATCATGCCTCCCTATGTCAACTTTTGCAAATCTCTTCTCTGACAAAAACCATATCTAAAAATGTCGTAGCGACCTTGAAAATTTTCAACGCTCACGGCCAATTTTTCATGTCATACCTTTCACACCAACGTCACCAAAATTAAATTGTGTCCAATTTTCATTAAATTTTAGTATGTGGTAGAGCTAAAAAAAATAAACATATCCATGTTTTGGGTTTTTTTTATTTACGTCATTTTCGACGTTTTAACATCATTTCATGTTTTTTACCCACCACGCCAATCTGATGACATCCGTACACCCCACACTACATAACAAGTTGAAAAAAAAAACCAAAAAACAAAAAACAACAACTTCACCTTCCGGAGTACTGACGGGTGTCACCACCTGCCATCCAGCGACTGTATGTGGCCTCAAAACTACACCACGCAACACTATACTTATATCACAGTAGGCAAGACGAATACTTCAAGTCATGTTGTGTGAACTTTCATGCAAATTGTCGGGAAAATATTAACGCTATAACGTTAGTGACAATCGAAGTCGGGAAACGTTAAAACTGAATTTCACGCATAAAATTGAAATTAAGGGAAAACTTGAAACTCGCGGTCCCGATTAACTGGTTGAGTGCTAGAAGCCACTATCAGGGCTTTCAGAAAAATTAGGGTACCGGAGTAAAAGTCAACATTTGCCTTGCTCATGTTTTATATTCAGTCAAAATTTCCCCGGGAAGTGAAGCAGTGCCTGTTCATTGCGGTAAACAAGCTCTGTTTTACTGGTAAAATAGGACCCAGTCACCAATGCTTGGGAGGTGCAAACCCTCTCTAAAATGGGCTTATTAACGCTCACCCCTGGTCTTGATTTGATATTCATGTTGTGGTCATGATTAGCCGTTGTGCAAAAATATGTGACCTTAAATACCAATAAATAAATAAATAAATAAATAACTACATAAATAAATAAATAAATAAATAAATAAATAAATAAATAAATAAATAAATAAATAAATATTCAGTCAAACGCAAATAATATTTTGTTTATATATATTTGTTTAATAACAATATTATTGAAGAATGAGTGTGGGCACTCTCCAATAATTTGTAATGAAATAAATTCTGAATAACAAATTCAGACCACCAAAAATAATTTAGCTCTCAACCAATTAACAAGTTGAAAAACTTTTGAAAATCCAGCTTCAACTTCCGGAGATATGACATCAATACCCCCTCCCACTTAGTGGCAACCCTAGCCCCCAAACTACATCACACAGCTATATACTAATATCGCAGCCGGTAAGTGGAATAACTGAGGGCAAGATGTGTGCAGGTTCATGAAAATTGCAGGAAATTTTTTAACGCTATGGCGTTATTAGAGTATCGGAAAGGGATATGACGTCATAGGGTCCATAGGATCCAAAGTTAAAGTGCGCCGGAAGTTTTTAAAATTTTCTATGTTGTACCCTTCACAAAAAAATAAGAGATAGTTGGGGGTTTTTTTCGAAGTATCAATTTTTCAACACTTCAAGAAGTGTTAACAAGGTCTTTATTACTTTAACCTGAACAAAACATTTCATCGTGATGCATAACATCCGCGACTCATTCGCATCTCTGACTTCAGAGTGTGAGCACCTGATTAACAATCATGGAAAAACTGGAATTACCAGAAAGACTCGTCAGAACCATCTCAGCTCTGGACATCTCTTGCCCTGTCACCTGGGCTGTCCATGAGACAGGTAAGAGAGTCCACCTGAGCCTGGAATTTGAAGTAGAGACATCCAAGACACCACTCTCTTCTGGGAGAGGTAGTAAATTTGGCGAGAGAATCCCCTCTCCCACTAGTCCTCACCCGAAGGGGCACGGAGGCCCTGAAGAGAGAAACAGGAAGAAGAGTCCATCTGCCAAGCGCAGGGACGCCCGGCGCTTAGAGGCCTTCCGGAATAGGAAGAAAGAGTTGAGTCAGGGGGTGGAGGTTCTGGAGGCCGCCGCCAGTTCTCCTCCTAGTCCCACTGGCACACCCAGCCAACTGTTGGATGTGGAAAGTCCAGTGGAGACGGAGGCGGAACTGGAAGTTGCATTTTCACCACCTCCCTCCCCTCACTCCCCCTTCCTTCACCTCCGGAAAGCCCGGACCTGGCAGATCTGGACAACACTCCATCGTTAGCAGACCTCCTCAAACAGTCTAAAACATTTATTAAGGAAGCTAATCTACAGGACCCGGCAGATCCGGACAGACAACTTAACACCGTTAGCGGACCTCCTCAAACAGTCTCAAGAATTGATAAAAAACACAAATCAACTCCGTACCACTACAGTGGCCCAAGAAATCGAAGAAACCAAAGCAATATCACCATCACAACCACCTCCAAGGAAAAAACACCGAAATAAGAACAGACGCAGATAAGCCTCCTTCTTCCTTCCTTTTCATCCTCTACCACGCTTTGACATTCTACAAAAACAAACAGTTAACAAGGGTCGAAAGGGACTTGCCCTAAATCGTTCCTGCGCGACTTCGGCGCGCGAAACCATTCAATTCGCTCGATTTCATCTTGCACGGGCCCATTCGGTGATGTGCGGGTTTCGTTGGATGAAGTCTGGATATCAGCTTGCGATTTCAAAATAATCTAATTATAACTATATATGCATCCAATTGTATAAATGATTGCATTCTTCAGTAGAGGCAATTATTTAAGTGTACTGTGGTGATATTTTAATAAACTGCATTTATATATGATAATACCCCAGGTAATCGAATCTCCGACTGAATGTCAACAAGAAGACATTCGATCAGACATTGGATATATCATACTGAATTACTGATTTAATACATGGGCAATTAATATTACCTCGATGCCACAGCGGAAATGTCAATATCCATGGCCTTAAACAGTTATAAATTACCTCAAAATTTATACGGAAGGGTAGATTACTCAGATTAATCAGCAAATCCCACACAGGGAGTCAGACTGACTCTGTTAACACAATATCCTGAATCTCCCCATCAAACGTCAACTTGTTTAACGGTGTTATTCACAGTATAATCACGTACGGGTGGTTTTTAAGAGGTAATAAGCAAAATTCTATACATTCCCATAATTTTATCCAACACTCACATGAACCGCAAAAACGACTTGATTCTATAAAATCTAGGAAGACATAATCATTCTAAATTCCATCCATCAAAAAGATCCAGGGCGAATGTTGATTTAACAGAATTAAAAATTACATGATATCGACATTACCAGCCGCCACAGGGAAATCCACCCACCCACCACACATAAGTCCGCTTGTAGGAAGTTATTGTTTTTCTTTGTTCCGGGTTAATACTGCCCCTACGATATAACGAATCCCTAATCCATTGTCTTCTTTGCAAACAAAATCTGCATGAGAACCCAAGTGCTATTGTCAAGGTTCTCACAACATCGGTTAAACAGACTCCCCCACTCCCTTCAGATGCAAGCTTATCCACGCCCCCTGTCCCATTCGATATCTGGGTTGTGGACGAACGGGGGTAACATTGGAGAGTAGCCGTACTAATGCCCAGGCTGCGCCAAGGCAAATCGTTTCCCCACTGCTGTTTTATTTTAACTGTACACTAAAGTAAACAAACTAATAATCTTTTTCATCGAAAAGTTATTTTTATTTTCAAACGAAATGTAAAAACAACAACGATACTGTCCTCATTATTTGGATAGGGATTTTTTCCACACGTTTTCTCCTGATTGGGGTAGAATGTTGCGTTGAGTCTGACAAAAGCGAAGTCTTTACAACCGTTTACCGAAAAACAGCCAATCAGCTTTTTTGGGTAAGTATTGGGTAGTGTTGTGTAAGTATTGGGTAGTATTGGGTACTATTGGTACCTGTTGGGAGGTATTAGGTAAATGGACGTGTCGATCTTGTCCAGAATAATTTTTGAGTAAGTTGGTACTATAGGTATTTCTGCCTTAAGTTTTAAATTCATATTTTATCGGAAGATTACTGCTATAGTTAGGAATCCCGTAGAAGTGCAGTATCCGTTTCGCCAAAACAGCGATATGCTGAGATATGTCGCCTTGATTGTGCAGATCGATGTTTTCCTGAGATACACCTTTCACTGGTGGTCGCAGGGTTGTTTCAGTACGTGTTATTTAATAATATTCGTCATTTGCGCGAATGAAGAACTACTTTACCAGTATTGCCTGGTTATACAACGTGTGCACAATGCACAAGTAAACAAACACACCCCGCCTTTTCCCAGTACACACCCACTCAAATCATCTCGGTCCAAACGGACAAACGACGTGCCCTTTGTAAGAGCTGTCATGATACGTCGTTTGTACTTCATAACCGAGTCTCATTCAACAAAGAGGGATAATACATATATCGATGGCCACACAACGGGGGTTACTCTTGTGCTTTGATGACAGCAATTCCAGATTTATTTTCTCTCTTTATTTATACAGTTGAAAGAAAGGTTATTCAGACACCTGTTGACGAAGACTCGCGATTATCGAAAATAATTTCTTTATGCACAGTGTAAAAGCTGTATGTAAAGAGGCATTGACTAGAAAGTAACACTGCACTGAAACATGAATAATCCAGACATAGTGTATATTGCCAATGCAATGTGCCAAGTGGATAGCAACGATTGTATCGAGTGTGTGTGTACATATGTAATGGTGACAGGTAACTAAATGCAGTACTATTCTTTCAAATGAATAGGTTCACAACATTTAAAATATATGCACAAATTGATGGAATTATGTTTGGTATATCAAAAACAAATATGTGGGAAAGTACGCGTTTCTTACATTTGATCACGATTAAAAAACGAAGGATGATTATTGGATGTTAACGTTAACACAACGTGTGACAGTAACTTGCTTCGAGGTGAGTTTGGAAATTATACACCCTGGAAAGATCTAAATAGGGTACTTTGAAAGCGTTGGAATTTATCGGAAAAAATGAAAAAACTGAAAACAAAAACAAGGATAAAAGCTAGAAATCAAGATTGAAGAACTGCATGCATATTGGGTCGGGAACTGGAAAGGCATAGGGGTAATCTACTAACTTTGTTCTTACTTGTGAAAGTTTTCTACGGTAAATGTCCCATTTTTACAGAGTGACTGTGAGTATTTTTTTGCATGCTTGGATACCTCTAAAAGATGTTCAAAATGCATGAAATGACATTATTTATGACCAAGTTCAAATCTTCATCAGGAGAACTCCCAACCCCATCTCCTACCCAGCAAGAGGGAGTTCACATCATCTTTCATGCCCTTCTAATCTCGTGTCAGCACCCGTTCTGCCCCCTCTCCGGCCTTATGCCAAACAAACAAAATTTCGGTTCAGCCCACTTAACACCTTGTTTGACGGGAAGTGCTACACATTAAATACAAGTAATTATTTTTGTGGAAACCTCACTGCGCGAGTGTTTTTATAATAATCCACGTAATTGTGTACCATTTAAATGTTAAAAGTATCATCCAATACCCCAACCGCTATTTATTGAACCCCCATATTTTTAAGACAGGGATTTCGTACTTGGGAGTTGGTCATACAAGGGCACCCACACACTGATCTCTATCAGCGGTGGTCCAAGTATCTTGGTGACATGGCGGGAATACAATGAACAAATCTGTCTTTGCGACTCCTCCAACTCTACATTGAAACAAATGCGAATTTTTGTCTCCACATTTAACAAACAAAAAAAAACCATCGGACCGAAATAATGAAATAGCCTGAATCTTGTTAAATAAGGGACAAATAACATGCATCTTTCTCGACTTTAAAGGCTGTAGAAGAGACAAATCAAACAAGCGAATTTTCAGTCATATCTTAATCCTTTCAAAGCGGTGTGCATAAATTTTTACGTGAAGAAAAAATTGGAAGTGGACGAGCAGACGATATAAAGAGCAAAAAATCTGAAGCGAGGCTCAGTAATAATTTAATCCAACTGCTCCCATCAAAGATGCGGTAAACAGGCTCTGTTTTACTGGTAAAATAGGACTCAGTCACCAATGCTTGCGAGGTGCAAACCCTCTCTAAAATGGGCAACATGGCTTAGTAACGCTCATCCCTGGTCTTGAGTTGATACTCATGTTGTGGTCATGATTAGCCATTGTGCAAAAATATGACCTTAAACACCAATAAATAAATAAATAAATAAATAAATAAATAAATAAATAAATAAATAAATAAATAAATAAATGTCTCAGTTAATTCTCGGAGGTCATTTAATGTATATGTACATGAAAAGAGGATTATTGAATTAATGCGGCCAACTCTGGGTGCTAAACTCTTCCGTAATGTCACTATTGAAGGGACAAATATTTTTTCTTTCTGTTTCTGAAAAGGGTTTTGTGAATTTTTTAAAGTTTTATTTTAATATCAGAGAAGTAAATAAATAATGTATAATTACTATCCAAATACATCATTTACTTGTCCTACCTGATATAAAAAAAATCATACATCCATTATGTTTTGAATTTTTGTCCCAAAAAACACAGTGCGCAAAACAAGCAGACAGATTGAGTCTAAGAGGCGTCTGTTAGAAGCGCGGGGATTAATCACAATTTGATGTGGGTGGGTGGGTGTGGGCAACGTGATAGGAACAGTGGCGCAAAAACCGGGAGAGGGCGGGGAGAGTGGTTAGAGGGGTATTTACCCCACCCTCACGATCTTTTCCAAAGATTAGCAAAATTGTCCCTAAAATCGGTATTCTGAAAGTCAGTCAATGTGATTCTGTTTGCTCAGCGTCAAAAATAATTTTGGTCAAAATTACTATGGGAATTTACCCAATGAGGGGTCATGATCCAAATTTTGAAAGCCAAAAAAAAAAAAGAAAATGTAAAAAAGTGAATGGCGATTCTTGACTTTTGCGTTAGCCGGTTTTTGGCTGTTACTTTAAGCTTTTGCAAAAATGAAATTTATTAGTGATATGAGAATATTTGTTGTAAGGACTTTGAACATCATATTCAATGAACAAGCTTAATCAATCAAGCGATATCCAATTAAGTGAGATCCTACGCGGAATTGCACTTCTATTCTCCCGAAAGTTCATGCTATATATAGTTCAATCAGTGAAAAGATAATTACAACCGCAGACAAGTCGATGCCGTCAGCGATCGTTCACATCAGAATTTCGAGATAACCCTTTACCTAACGAATCGGACACATCCGCCCGCGTAATTCACAAATTAAGCTGTTGAAAAACTCAAAAGTTTCCAACAAATGTCAACAAAACCACATCATGTGACCCCTCATTAGAACGGGCTCGTCGAGCCCGTTCCAATGAGGGGTCACATGATGTGGTTTTGTTGACATTTTTTGGAAAAGATTGAAAAATTTAAATTAAAATAATATATTTTAATATTGTCTGCGTTGGGTAAAGAGTTAACTGCCTTGCTCATTCCGGTAGAATTGTTGGTAATGGGTTAGGAATAAAGAGTCTGTGCAGCCCCTTCCTGCTAATTCCTAATAAGATTGCAATGGTGGCTTGGTAAAGATGATGTTGGCATAAACAGTCCCTTTCTCTCTCTACTATTTCTGGAAAAAGTTGAGGGTGGGGGCACGTGCCTCATGTCGACTATCCCTACATCCCTGGTTTAGAACCTATGGTGATCAATACACAACAGTTAAGCCTTCTAAAACCTAAAGTCATATTAAAACAATCAAATAATTTAGTTCACTCGGATTTTTTTCTCACACGAAGACGATCAACGCAAAAAATAATTACCAACAGTTAAAGTCAAGAAGATTACGTCGTTTGGGCCCAATTTGTGGAAGAAAGAACACGTTAACCCTTCTTTCAACCTGTTATTCCTAGTTTTGGGATAAAAAAAAATACTAAAAAGGTAAGTTGACACAATTCCATCACACACAGCAAATCGGCAAGGAGGGTCAGAAATGATTTAATCATAAAACCCCATATATAGCCTTACACACAGTGGCGGCGCCAGAGTTACAAAAGTGAAGGGGTACACTTGGGGATTGTGCAGCGCCGAGCTGGGGTGGGTTTTTTTTTAGGGTGGTGGGTCCTCTCCCTAAGTTGAGAAAATTTTTAACTCTTTTGCAACAAAATCATACGAATATGGATATCATTGGAACCGGCTGAACAAGCCGGTTCCAATGATATTCATATTTGCATGATTTCATTGAGTTGTACCTTTCAGAATTTTTCTAAAATATTAAATTTTATTTATTGTTTTTTTTTAAATTGCTGTAGGCTGAATTCCAAACAGATGCCTCGCACGCTCTCGATTCTAGCATTCGTCGAATACTCTTAAGCACTATGTTTCTGTCCGTTTAAACGCGGCATGCCTTGTTGCAATTTGGACTCTCGACTCTTGTTTGTTGTTTGCAGCTAGCCTGTGTGTGGGGAGACTGGGGGAGGGCAAACATAATTTCAAAACTTCTCTGATTTAGTGCACTTGGGAATATGGGATTAAGCATACCGACCATTTACACCGCAACGTTCAATACAACAAAAATTAAAATGATAGTTACTACGCTTGGCGAAAAAAGTGGAGGGGCAAGTACCCCCACATACCCCCTCCATGGCGCCGCCACTGCTTACACACGGTTGTAACATTAAATAATAATAAATCTTCCTTATGAATACAAAAGAGAGCAAATTACTGGAAATTATAGTCTTCAACTGGTAGAGTACTTAATTATTATTGGTTATCAAAAATTGGGAGAGTGCCTACAGGCATATGGAGAATATGAAGCCTTTAAGTTGTTGTTCCTGCACTTCAGAATAAAACTCAAATATGGGCTTCTAACACCCTACCAGTTGATTCAATACCATTCAGGAGTAAGTCTCTGAATGTGGTAATAGGGGTATATGGGTGGCGACCCATTTTAGCAGGGGCAGAACTAAGAAGGATATGGGACAGGCCGGAAAATAAGCCGCCTGACATTTGCAGAATGAGGTCCCCAGAGGGTGAATTTGATGATAATATCCCATACAGTGGGCTATTTATCCTCTGGGTCCCTATTTCTGTTTCGTTTTGGGACCCTGATTCAGATTGAGGTTCACAGAGAGTAAAATTAGTGATGCTACCCTGCTTTGCAGGGTAGCATCACTAAATTCACCCACTGGGGACCTCATTTTGCAGATGTCAGTCTGCTTATTTTCTGGCTTGATATGGGATGACATATCCAATAATATTTTGCAGCCGGGACAATTGTTTTTTATTATTTGGAGTCTTAGCAGTCGATTCGCTTTTGAAAATCAAAAACTCTCTTACTAAACAAGATTTCATTCTTGGCTTAATGTCGAACTGCATCAAATATAATAACTGACAAATATTCCAACTGCATTACCGATGCATGCCGTCGACGATTACTTTAGCGCCTGTGAGTGCAATTTTTTAGAGCTGTTTCACTTTTTTTCAGATCTGAACATTCATGCCATGTTGTTGTGGACCACGTGAAATGATGTTCTTGAGACATGTTTTAACCCAGAATTTAATAAAGTGACTCTATCCGCCCCTGCATATGGAATTCATTTTGTTTGATACAAACCTTAATCCTTCGCCCACACGAATAACAGTATTCACTTTCCAGAAAAAAAAGTTTTGAATACCTAAAAAATACACACTTTACCGGGATATAACCGCCCTGTTCGGTGAAGGGTTTAAACCATCTTATTGGAACGAACCCAGAAAATGTGTGTGTTTATATGTGGATGGAGTGGGGATAAGCGATGTTTTTAGAGTGAAAAAAACACGCTTATTGTCAGATGTAACGAGGCAGCACCCTGTGAAATATGTAAAAGGTTTCGATGGTGGGGTTGGACGGGTGCAGACCTGGCGTACGCCCCAACTAAACGTTTCCTAATATTTCTAAAGGTGCGTATATGTAGGCATAATCAGGTACCTGACGTTTGTGCGCCATAATGAACTGCGCAAGTCATATTATAATCTTGGCAATCATTTTTGAAAAAAAACATCTTATATATCGATTCGCTATTGCTAGTATTCATGCACGTTCTCACGAAACTACATTTGATACCCGGACTTATGTCACACACCCTCACTCGCACATATATAACCTCATTCTGGTTTAGCCGTGGATGTAAAATTTTGTTGTTTTTTTTTTCTTTTGTTCTCTGTGCCAAACCATGTGACAAACAAGTCTCCACAAAATCGGGAAGACAAACCATAACCCATTGTTTTCTTTGCGGGGTCGTGAAGAAAACAAAGCAAATTCCTTGTTGGGACGCAAACACTATTAATAATTTAATAATAATAATAATTTATTTATATAGCGCTTTTCCCAGCGAAACGCTGCTCAAAAGCGCTGAAAACATAGGTGACGGTAACAATGGTATAATCAGCGGCCGAAGGCTGCTTGAAAGAGATGGGTTTTCAGAGCTTTCTTGAAGTGATCTGCATTTAGGGTTTTTCTACGGTTCTGAGGGAGGGCGTTGCAGAGTGAGGGAGCTGCAAAAGTGAACGATCTCTTCCCTGCCGTTGATCGAATTTGAGGTACAACAAGGAGACTCTCAGAAGCCGATCTGAGATTCCTCGACGGTGTGTGTACTTTGATGACCTGCTTAAGGTAGATTGGTGCTTTGTCGCTATGTAAGATGTTGTGTGTCACCGCCAATACCTTATACTTAATGCGAGACTCAACTGGCAGCCAATGCAGAGATTTCAGGATTGGTGTAATGTGGTCATATTTTTTCGCACCGGTAATGATCTTAGCTGCTGTGTTTTGAATACGTTGAAGCAGGTACATTGATTTCAGAGGAAGGCCGAAATAGAGAGAGTTGCAATAGTCCAAACGGGACAGGACCAAAGACTGTATAATAGTTTTCAGAGTGTTTTGGTCAAGTAGCTTTCTGATTTTGTTGATGTTTCTTATTTGGTGGAAGCAGCTTTTGCTCACTTTTGTGATTTGGTTATGCAGATTAAAGCAATCATTAAAAGTGAAACCGAGGTTTAGGGCAGTTTTACTTGAGCTAACTGCGCTATCGCCTATCTTCAAGCAGTTAATTGGAACTTTGTCTAGCTGATGTTTGGCGCCTAACTGTACAAATTCTGTTTTATCATCATTTAATTTCAGAAAGTTTCTCCCCATCCACTGTACATGCCTCCAGTGTTGTTAAGGAGTCATTCATATTGGAATGATCAGCAGACAGATACAGCTGGGTATCGTCTGCGTACAGGTGAAAATTTACAGAGTGCTTCCTTATGAGATCCCCAAGTAGTAGGGTGTAAACTGTGAACAGTAATGGTCCGAGTACTGAGCCTTGGGGGACGCCATATTTTAGCTCGACGGGCTCTGATAGAGTATCGCATATTTTCACAGATTGCGTTCGGTCACTTAAGTAGGAACGTACACACTCAAGGGCAGATCCGCGTATTTTGAGTCGTTTCTCTAATCACGACAAAAGAGTTCGGTGGTCAATCGTATCAAATGCAGCAGACAGGCCGAGCAGCACGAATGATGTTAGCCTTCGATCGTCCATCGAATTCAGCACATCGGAGCTGACACGAATTAAGGCTGTTTCAGTGCTGTGCCCGGGTCTATATGCAGATTGAAATATTTCCAGATTGTTATTATCTGAAATATGCTGAATAATTCTTGACGCAATAACCTTTTCAAGGCATTTAGACAGAAAAGGAAGGTTAGACACTGGTCTGTAGTTTTTTAGAACGTTGACATCTAGGCCTGGTTTCTTCAGAAGTGGAATAACATGGGCATGCTTAAATGCTGTTGGTACAGTTCCAAGAGCCAGAGATGAGCAAAATATACTAGTAATGGTGGGAAGTATTATCTAGGTTCTCATTCGCCTATTATCTAGGTTCTCATTCACAAAGTTGGGAAGAAAGCCCTTCCCCTCTCACATATCCTTACTCACGAACACACAGTAGGACATGTAAATAGAGGTCTGTGACACCAGGTTCGGGTCGTTGGGGGTCCAGCATGACCCATTCGAAGTATGATCTGTGCTAATAATAACATAATATAATAATAACACTTTGGCCAGCCGATGATTTGTCGCGGTTCTCGGACGAGAAGGCCTTGGTTACCCCTGTACTCCCAACTGCCTCCCTATTCCCATGCTTCTCATCTCCTCCCAACACTCGTAGACGAACTGCTTGAGAACATCCCATGCCCCATTCTTCCCAATCTCTCCGATTAGCATATTAACCCTCTCCTTTGAGTCTCCCCCTAACCACATGTCCTTCATTCTCCCATCCCACTTCCCCATTATACTCTCAGTGAATCTTATTCTTTTAGACTGGTACTTTGGGCATTCTAGAAGAAAGTGTTCCAGGGTCTCCACCATGCCCAAATTACACATCTGGCACTCCCGTTTACTGTCTTTCCCAATTTTTCCCTCAGCTCCAGCGATCGCGACCTCATCTTGAACAGCAGTGACCCCCAAAGGTGCCATCAAGGTACTCTTCAAAGCCTGGCTTCTCTTTATCACGCAGGCCACCCAAAGACCTCTTTGATTTGACCCCCTCTCGCCAATTACGGTTGCAATCCTCCATGACCCTTTCTCTGACGATTTTTTTTTACCCTGGTTGGCCCCAACGTCCAGGTCCGAGATCTCCATTTAGTAGTTCTCTACTAGCTCCCTCACTTGTACCATCCACCCCGTCTTTATATTTGAGTTGAAAATTCTCAGGAACATTACTCTACACCATCGGCTGTCTGGGAGATTTACCAAATAATTAAGATAACCGAGTTTCAACAGGTCTATCCTATCCCTGATCCTCATCCTGTTGCGAAGTGAGCCCACGGGGGTTAACTACACTTGTCAGCTTGGGTAAGAGCTCGAGCTCTTGGGGTCTTTGTTGGAGAATTCATTAGACACGAGTTTATTTAACTTTTACGCTGATTTTCATAGTTTTGGAACAGCATTAAACAATGTAATGAAATTACATGGAAGTATATAAATTGGCGACCAGAGTACAGACTTACTCTGTGGGTATACGCCAGATGTTCTGTTGGCAATACCAGGCATACCTTTGAGAGCCAGTATCGCCAACAAAGCAGTAACATTTGAGGATTTGTTGACAGATGGGACAATAACATTCGGCAGTATTACTGGGATGTTGGTGTTCGAACTGCCTAACAAATCATAACTTGTACCTGGTGAAACTCCCCATTGAACCGGGGACGCTGACTTGCATTTTTGCATCAGTCACCGGGACATTCCACCGGTTAACTGGCACCCGGCGGAATACTAATTTAGAGTCAAAATTGCATGGACTGCATGCAGACTGACCGACCGACAGTCTGCATGGCAGTATAAGAGTCTACAAAATGGCGACTGCCACGTCAGGGGACTTTCCCTCAGTTTCCCTGAGATCAGGGAGAAACTGTTGACGGTCGTCACGTACCCCAAGTATTGCATCGGAAATCTGGTGAATATAAGCACCAATTTCTAACTGCTTAGACAAGTTATCTTCTGGCTCCTGAAGAACACTGACTGCTCCACCAGAAGAAACCTAGATGCCGACACAGTGTAAGGTATGAACTTTGTTGCTTGTACATTTGATCTCTAATGCCAGAGACAACGACTTTTCAGTCGCGACATTTATAAAAGTTTAGTCTTAATAAAATAATAGATAACTTGGAAACTGGTCTCCGTTGTGTTGTACACGACAAGTTCGTGAAGTTACTGAACCCAGAATCTGGAGCCTGTGTATGATATCGTCTGGTAAGGAAACTCAAAATGCTAAGGGCTAGTGGATCCTCACAGAACCCCCAGTAAATAACGTGGAAAAATCTCAAATTTGACGATCCTAGATCGATAAACTTTTCCTTCTATTCTGCAACAATCCACCCAAGCTCACCCCTGATTGCTTCTAGCGCTGTGGCATTACTCGACCCCGATATCCATCGGCCTGCATCGTTCTGCAGGATTTCTAAGCTCTTTACGGCCGTCTGGTTAAGGGGTACCACTTCCGTACCGTATGTGATACTTGGCAGACCCACCATTTCCCAAATGGTTTTCCCCACGAAAACCTTATTGAAACTGTTTCTCCCTATAAGTTTCATTTGGTTAAGGATTCGCTTCCCCGTTTGAATCAATTTATTTGTGTGGTTTTGGTAGATGCCTCTTCCTGTAATGTTTATATTTACCCCCAAATACTCGTAATCACCTGTCTACCCTACACTGAGAAGTTTGCTGTTACCTTCCGGAATGCAGAACTCACCCACTCTCCACCTGCGAGTGGGGTCCACTTTGCGGCCCACAGGTATAACTTTGCTCTTGCTTTCATTCAGTTCGAGTCTCCATTTGCTCCCATATTTCCCAACAATTCCCAGCAGTTTAGTTAGCCCCTCTTCGCTTTCTGACACTAGCACCATATCGTCTGTAAAAAGTAGCCCCGGGATCCAAGCCCCCAACTGCTACCCCTCCTCGTTATGCAGGAGTTCATCTCCTAAATCTTTGATATACAATGCAAGCAGGATTGGCAAAAGGATACACCCCTGTTTTAGGCCTATCTCCATAGGCACACGTTTTGTTGTAATGTTTCCCAGGCTAAGTTCACTCTGTATGTCTTTATATAATGTTTTCATAATTCCAACAAACTCGCCTCCTAAGTCCAGAGCCTCCAGCTTGCGCCACATATCCTCCCTCCATACTCTATCGTATGCCTTTTTGACATCCAAAAAGGTCTTAAGCAACTTTTTCTTTTTTGCTTTCGCGGATTCTACCATTTGGGATAGCGTGAAAAGATGGCCAGTAACTCGCCTTCCCTTCCTGAAGCCATTCTGGATTTCTCCCAAAAAACCCTTCTCTTCAACCACCTCCTCTAGTCTCCCATACAGGACTTTACAGAAAATTTTTCCAGTGTTGCTACTGACAGAGATCCCTCAATAGTTATCCAAAACGTCTTTTTCCCCCTTTTTGTGAATGAATGTCACTTTGCTTTCTTTCCACTCCTTCGGGACCTCTTGATTTTCTATGGCTAGATTGAATAGGGCAGTTAGGCTTTCTACGAGTTCCTCTCCCCCTTTTTTGATAAACTCGTTTGGAATTTCATCCACTCCTCCCGCTTTTCCATCCCTTAATTTTGAGATCACATTTCGCACCTCCACCTTTTTAATTTCGCTGCACACGAAGTTCGATAGGTTTTCCTCGACCTGATTCGGACACTCAGGTGGGCTCCCCATGCCCCATCGTTTATCGTTTACCTTTTCCCAGTGCTTGGCTAGTTCTGATGCGACTTCATCTTGCTCGTCTGTCACTCTGCCATCTACTTTAATACTCTGTGGGTTACTTCCTTTGTTACGTTTATTCACCCATTTCCAAAATACGTTCGAACTCGACCCCCCTGTCGTTCTTGTCGTCCTAATAAGACTGCTATTTCGCACTCTCCGATTATCGTCTTTAATTTTATTTACTTTATTTCGTGCTTGTTGGTATTCTTCCTTTGCTACTGTGGCCTCATTGCTTTCCGCCCCATTAAGTTTTCTACTTCTGTATGCAGCACATTTAGCTTTTCTTCCCTTTATGGCCCTTTTCAGTTCTTCATTCACTCTGTACCCAAGTTCCCGTGTTGACACCCTGATATTTCCTACACTTTACTTCCCTGCCTCCACTAGGCTCGAAACTATGGCGTCCGCCATCTTCTGGACACTGCTCCCCTTGGGTACGGTTGCAAGCTTTGGTTTCAGTTTTTCATTGAACTTCGCCCAGTCAGCATCTTTTTTGAGTCCCCAAATCTCCTTAAAGCTTCCTTTGCTTTTTATTAGATTTTTGGCCCTGATCGTCACTGTAATCAAGTTGTGATCACTATCCACCTCCATTTTACCATCATCATCCACTTCTACTCCTATCACCCCCCCCCCCCCCCCCCACCCCCCTCCATAAATTAATATCTGTGAGAATGTAGTCGATTATTGGTTTTCTGTCGTTCCTATCCCATGTTCATTTCCCCTTACACCTCGAGTCCCTGTTCAGAATCTTCAGATCGAGCTCGTTTTGAAGTTCAACAGCTTCCTTCCATTCCTGTTGACTTTCTTGTCCCCACCCTCTATGCCTTCTTCCTCGTCACCTATGTGGCCATTAAAGTCACCCATCAGAATCATACCGAGCCCCTTGTTTTGTAGCTCTGTGATATTGGCCCTTAGTGTTGAGTATATCGAGTCATTCCACTCGGGCTTGCTTCCCTCCACCGCACAGTACACAACCCCAATGGCAATACTTTTGTTTCTCAGACTGATCCTTACCCATCCAATTTCTTTCGATACATCAGCTGAGGTGCTGACCTCTTCCCGGTCTATGGTCAGCGACGGTTTTAAATCCCCTTTAATGTGCATGCGTACCCCTCCCCCTTTTTTTCTGGCCTTCCGTTCGCCCCACACCTATCCACACGCACCACCTTACTTGGTCTACCCGTTCCTTGTGTCTTATTTCACTTAGGCCCATGACGTCAAACTCCTCTGCCTCGATCAATGCAGCAATTTCACTTACTTTCCGATGGAGACCCTGGATGTTGCTATACCCCACTTTCAGGATATCAAGATTCATTGGCTTCCGCCTACTGGTCCCATTATTATCTAGTCCATGTATGTTTGTATATCCTATTTTGTGTACCCGTGCTTTCCTTGGGACGCTATGCCTATTCAAGTGGATTTTTGGTCCCTTTTCCTTATCCCGCTTATCCCAGTTTTTACAACTATGGTTCGTAACACATTTCCTGTCTTCATTCCCCCCTTCTCTGTTCCCCCCTCCCCTCCCTATACCAAAAAAGGCTCCACCACCTGCAACATATTTCTTCCTAAAACCTCTGTACCCCTTGGGCTAAGAGGGAGACCATCCCTTCCATATAGGTCCTTTCTGCCCCCAAAATGATCCCCAATTGTCTATAAAGGGTATCCCAAGTTCCTTACAATACTCCCCCAATTCCTCATTGGCTCCAATGATCCGCGAATTACGCTCGCCCCCACCACCTAGTACTGGGAGAAGCCCCGAAATCATTACCTGTGCATTCTTGGCATTCAGTTGAGTTATTAAGTCCTTGTAAGTATCAATAAGCTGAACTGATTTTCTCTCCCTGATGTTGTTGGTCCCCACGTGAACAACAACCACTGGGTCTGGGCCTGAGCCCTTTACTAATCCACCCACTCTCCCTTAGGTCCTCCATCCTAGCCCCCGGAAAGCACAAATTGGTCCTGTTGACACTGTCAGGCCCACACACCACCCTATCTAACCCCCGCACTATACTACTCCCTGCAACCACCAACTGTCTCTTTCCTGTCCTACTACCCGTTACCACCTCTGTTCCCTCTGGACCGGCTCGCAGTCTTGCACTCCGCCACACTAACCCCCAAGCCTACCTCCACCTCTTCAGGCCCCACCTGCTCCTCAGAATTCTCCTCAGAATTCTCAAATTACCTAACACACTGAATCTATTTTGGACACTGCACTTCACTTTTTGCCCACTCCCACTACAAGCCTCCCTGTCCTCGTTTACCACCTTCCTAACCTTCCCTCTGGCTGCTGCCCTGACAGACGCCACATGGTCATCGCTATCACCCTCGCTATCCGATTCTAAACGAATACGCCTTTTGACCCCCCGACTCACACTACTAGCCTGCGGATTTGACACTCTAGCCTCTACTTCTCCCCTACCCTCAACCCGACGCACCTTCCTATTCCCAAAGGCCCCACTATTCACGTCAAAAGTCCGCTTCCTACTACCCACCACCTTCCACCCCCATCGAATGCCACCCTAACTGGGGTAACACCAGACTTTCCTGCCTTCCCCAGTTTCCACCTCACCTCCTGCACCTCTTCCTCCAACTTTACATAGGCCTCTAACAGCTGCATTAATTCTACGCAGATAGCGCACATCCCCAACTCCCCCAGCTCACGCCCATCCACATACACCATATCACAGTGCTTACACACCACCGACCGCTGGCCGTCCGTTGATAACTCACTAGCCCCCCCCCTCCCCCCACACCTGTGCTGGCCTCGACCACTGCCCCCACCTGTACACCTATACTAACCGTCTCTACGCTGCTTGTCTGAACCTCCCGCGTCAAGAAACACTTACCGTCCATAGCAACCATAGCCAAAATTACAAAGAGAAACTTAAAATTTGAGAAAGCGGTCGAAAACGTAAACAAAAACAAAACACCGAAAATGACCCGCGCGAAGATAGGGAACACGCCACTAAAATCCGACAGAGAAACTAAACTAAACACTAATATAACTATCTGTTATTACAAATCACATCTATACAACACTAAAACAATATATATATCAACATAAACACCTGAAAGAAAAGTATGAAATTATTAAAGCTAACATTTGACAACTGAAATGGCTATACTCCCTGTTGGTTTCCGAGATGGACATGACCACTAATGTTCCCACCAGGGAAACTGTTAAATATGGAGCCCCAAAAGGTGCATTTTTCTTAATGTACACGTGCGTGACTCCCAATCATAGCTTTGTTATATTGTATTCCTATATCATCGCATGGCTCATCACTGATATATATATCAGTGTGTGGGTGCCCTTGTCTTCCACCCCACCCTTCTCCAAGTTCGAGTTGTTTTCTACTCCAGTGTATTATGGGACAATACTATGATGTGTAAATCTGACGATCTCATGTCACGAGTCAAATTTTATTAAGAAATGCGACGTTGCTGTGGCCTAGAACCAGTCCAGCCATTAACTCTTAACCCGCTGACTATTTTCAAGATATTTTTCATCAAATCTGGTCATGGCTGCTATGAAGCAGCCATGACTAGATTTGATGAAAAATTCATCTAACATTCTGTTTACAACGAAAATCTAGTAAGAAGTGCCAAAATGATACCTATTTCAGTGGTAAGAGAAATCCTGTCCTTGGCAGGAAGATCCGCCTGTAGCATGTAAAGAGTTAAATAGTCCATCGTTTATGTTTAAATTCAATGGGATGGAATATTTCAGTTGGTTGGAAAAACGAATATACGGTTCGCTTTTCCGGCCAACTGAATTATTTCATCCAAATGAATCTAAAATCACCACAAACATTCATTTTCTTTGAATCAACGCAAGAAAAGTTTCTGATTCCAGAGTTCACTGAACCAAATCCTAAACCACCTTTCCAATACTACTAAACATATTTGCTTTTTAAATAATTATGAATGAAGACTAGCCACATTCATAGTTTTATAATTACGCCGGCCGTGTAATTCTATCATCGCGACATGTTGAGAACATACACAGAACGACACACGCGTGTGAATGGGTTAATGGATATGGCACGAGTGCCAGCGGGGAAGGATTTAACGAGAGGCCACAGGCCTCGAGTTTTATCCTTCCGCGGTGGCACAAGTGCCATATCGATTAACCCATTTACATGCGTGGTCGTTCTGTGTTTGTTACATGCCTTCACGTCCACAAAAACAATTATTAGGGGGACACTCAGCAATTCATTTGACAGCTATCAACAAAAAGAACATATTTTATCACCAACCAAATTTGCGAGGGGAACCCGTGTTATTATTTCGTCCCCTGAGTTTCAATGTGTTCTATGTGTCTACTGGCACACATTGGAACTCATGGGATGATTTTCAGCTATCGCCCGCTATTTAAATTGTAATTGCGTTGCACGATTTGTAGAAAATTGAAATTCGCTTCTGTTTCAAAATAGTCTGTCAACGATTCCCGTTTCGCAAATATGTGCGGAACAGATTTTCATTTTCCGCATGGTTTGGTGTTGCTGTAGATGGGGATTACATAGAAAGGGCGTGTAATAAATAGACTTTCGATAGAAAACACTAATCATATCCCATTTAATTTCAATTGTTTCAAACGTAGCATGTTCCTTAATTGATCGTGTATTTCTATTCAGTGTTTCCCTCCTTTGTCATTACCTCCATTCAGTGTTCCCTCCGACACGACGTAACCCTGGCTGCCGAAAGTGTCGTTAAATTCTAATAAATAAATAAATAAATAAATACATAAATAAATAAATAAATAAATAAATACATAAATAAATAAATTCAGTGTTTTCCCTCCATTGTTTGTTTAAGCTCTATTCAGGACTGTCAGTCTGGAAAATCAAGGAGTGCAAAAAAATTGCCCTCTTCAGATTACTTGAGAGTGTAATTGCACCTGGAATTTTCAATACATATACTTGTATGCTATTTTGGTTACAGTACGTGGAGGGTGGATTGTCATCCAATCACCCATGGAGTGAGGGTATCACCCAAGGTACGACCCTCAAATTTGGTACAGAAACACAAGAAGCGCAAGTCAAGTTTCAACAAATGGACCTCCGGGTTTAACCCGGAGGTCCATTAGCTGAAACTTTGCTTATGCTAATTACAATTTGCATCAAATTAGCGTTTATTGCTTGACTCTACAGGTGATTTATTGACAGTACATTTTCTATGTACTGCATATTTAATTCAAGGTATTACTATTGTGACTGAAAAATTGTACTACATTTGGCTACATGGTAGATAAATTAGCATACATATATTCTCATTATTCAAAATGTTGCATTCAATTCTGAAATGACTGTCTTTTACACTCAAAATGTATCGAAATGCGACACAGAATGGGTCCTGAATTATTGCGAATCAATGCAGCATTGACAGATGATAATGGATTTTAAAGGCAGTCCCAAACAAGTCTGGGTGCAAAAAAATGCCCTCCTCAATTTTTTCTAGACGTGCAGTAGGCGTACAGCACTCCCGCACTCCTAAAGAATGCCAGGCCTGTCTATTCAAGTTACTATCTTGCACGTGCAGGTTAGCTATCTTGCACCTGCAAGTTAGTTATATTTGAGGAACATCATTTTAGTCATATTTGAAGTCACGTTCATCAAAAATAGTATATAAGGGTCCAACCTAGCCCCAATTTGCCGGACCTAGGTTCGGATTTGCCGGATCCCCTCCAGAACTACGGGAATTTCTATCGCTGAGATAACCACTATAGGCTCATTGACCATGTTTAGTCGCCTGGCTATGTACGTTTCGCATCGCAGGCTAGGTGTCGATGCTTTGTGTTGGGGGGGGGGGGGGGGGTGGGAAATGTCAGGCATGAAGAGTAAAACGGTTAGAGTTGCAATGACGTCGGTGACGTCATGGTGAGCTCGCGATGTCATGACGACGTTGACCGCTGTCGATATCCACACAGATGAGTGACTGGCACCTGCAAGTTGCTATCTTCCACTTGCAAGTTGCTATCTTGCCCCTGCAAGTTACTATCTTGAACGTGCAGGTTAGTTTTCTTGCACTTGCAACTTAGTTATCTTGCGACAGCCACCCAGCCACCCTATCTCAGAAGCTCCGGCTCCCCATACGTGCCCCAGTGGCTTACATTCCCATATTTGATAGCCACCCTATCTCAGAAGCCCCGAATCCCCATACTTGCCCCAGTGGCTTACATTCCCGTATTTGACACGGTGACCTTACTTCTGCCGCTTGACCAACAGCGACACAGTCGCCCTCCCCTTCTTCCAGAAGCCCTTCACCCCACGATTCCCTAACCCTACCTTCTCGACCAAATACCCCCATCACATCAGAGACCCGTCGACCTTATTCCACGAGCCCAGGCTTCCACGACCTGAGGCAGTGAACCAGGGACCCTATACCGAGCGTTCCGATTAAGAGCGGCACAGTCACTCTTCCCCTTCTTCCAGTACCCCTACCTCGACAAGCTCGAACAGTCGCCTGACAGATCAGCCATTGCTGGTGATCACTATAATCCAGATGTAGAAGAGTCGTTCGAAGAGTCGCTGGGACTAATTCTTTGATTACTAATTTGCTCCTCGAAGGCTCATTTCAGAGAGTCGCCCAAAAAGCTGCTTCTGGAGCAGCTCCCCAGTTACACATCTGTACGAGTCGTTCGAGGAGTCCCTTCTCGAGAGGCTACTCTAGTGGCTCCTTGGTTCGAGCCCTTCGAGCCGACATATATGACAGAGTCGGTCAGGAAGAAGAAGGGTCGAAAGCCTGAAAAAGGACATCCCTGTTCCTGTTAAGGGGTATTGAGACCAGGTCCAGCAGGGGCTACTCAACGGCACGGTCATCTATAGGGAGACATTGGCAATTCAACAACCCTACGGACGTCCAGTCACTCATCTCTGTGGACACCGACAGCGGTCAACGTCGTCATGACGTCGCGAGCTCACCATGACATCAACGACGTCATTGCGACTCTAACCGTTTTTCACTCTTTATGCCTGACTTTTCCCATTCACACCCCAACATAAAGCATCCACACATAGCCTGAGACGCAAGCGATGTGAAACGTACATAACCAGGCGGCTAGACATGGCCAATGAGCCTATAGTGGTTGTCTCAGCGATAGGAATTTCCGTAGTCCGGGAGGGGGTCCGGCAAATTGGTGCTAGGTTGGACCCTTATATACTACTTTTGATAAACTCGACTTCAAATATGGCTATAATGATGTTCATCAAATATAACTAACTTACAGGTGCAAGATAGGTAACCTGTACCTGTAAGATAGTAACTTGCAGATGTAAGATAGCCAACCTGCACGTGCAAGATAGTTACTTGCACGTGCAAGATAGCTAACCTGCACGTGCAAGAGAGATAACCTGCACGTGCAAGATAGTAACTTACAGGTGAAAGTTAGTAACCTACAGGTACAAGATAACTAACCAGCACGTGCAAGATAGTAACTTGCAGGTGCAAGATAGGTAACCTGCACGTGCAAGATAGTAACTTGCAGGTGCAAGATAGCTAACCTGCACGTGCAAGATAGCTAACCTGCACATGCAAGATAGTAACTTGCAGGTGCAAGTTAGTAACCTGAAGGTGCAAGATAGCTAACCTGCACCTGCAAGATAGTAACTTGCACGTGCAAGATAGTTAACTTGCACGTGCAAGATAGAAATAATACACAACTGGCGCCTCAACGCTTCCGTAGGCATCTGACTAAAACGCGGTGAAAGCTCACTTTAATCTTTATTCCTAGCAAACTTGTAGTGACACGACTCATTTATTGTATTGCAGGCCTATATATAACATTGATTACAAGTAAGAGTTCAGTTATAGTTTGGATTTCCAAACGTTACTCTGTTTCATATTTTGGGGGACATCCCACGAGCTATTGCTGTAATATTGTCCGGATATCCAACAAGTCCAGTTGTTAAATGTTTATTCCTCTTAGACATTTGGAATACCAGATTCGCTATTAAATTGTTATCATCGTTAATTTGTCATCAGTTGAACACAAGAATTACACAACAGATTCGGACGATTATTCCCCACGTTTATACTTCCACCAATTGTGTCAATGCCTTGATTTTTTCAAGGCGAATTAAATAATTATTAAATGAAATATCTATAACCGTACCAGAAAATATGCCTGCATATCTTTGCGAGTAAAGGGACGTCATATTGAATCAACGATAGCGTGCGGGCAAACCCCACGAAAAGAAGGTAAACAAACAACTCATAACAGCGTCGGATTCCTCAGAGAATTTTACTGGTGACTTGAGAGCTTTATGTTTCTGTAAGAGAACGATTACCCCTCTTTCTTCTACGGAAACGTTAACTGCCTGAATGATCTCTTGATGATTTTGGTCAGATTCTCACCTGATCATTTGTGGTAAAATGACGCTGATGTTGAAAAGTGTCTTTGCCGTTGGGAACAGCTTGTATTGCTATGATTAGATTACGTAGAAATAAACAGGGGACGTGACAACCATTATTTATTCCCAGTTTCATATTCGACGTTCGTTATCAACCGATAAAATCGGTTGATAATGAATGACGAATGAGGAACTAGGAATAAGTAATGATTGGAACGTCCGTACCAGACATCAGGTCACCAAAGTATGACTGAGTATCTACAAGGCACAGTAGCTGCTTTACTGGTTGCAACAATGTTTTTGCATACTGTTGATAGATGGCGTGGGCAAATGATAGGCAAAAATCGGGTGCGTTGTTATAAAACTATTTTACTAATAAACATGTTACTACATTTGTTTCTAATTCCAGATCCCACAGACAGAAATGGAAAGTGTTAAGAATGAAAAACAACCACAGAATGAACATCAAGTCAAACGATTCGACATCAACTACATGCACCGACCACCTAGAATTATTCCAAATTATGGAAAGAAAAATAAAATCAGTTTTGTGCCGAAAAGTAATGTACCCAGAGTGTTGCTCTATGACAATTTAACACAACAGCAAATGTTGGACGTGAGATTATCACACATAAGATTGGAAAAATCACGGAGTACCAAAGTCCTTGCTACACAAAAAAAGACGTTTCTTACGAGAAGACTGAAGAAAAATAAGCAAGTAAGGGACTCTTTAGAGCGAGTTCAACGGTTACACGCCGATTTAAAGTATCACATTGAATCGACGCGTGAGCCAGCTCAATCAGACAACATCGGATCTGCCAACCAGCTTAATACTCATGACATGCAACAACCAGCGATTACTGACGCAATAGAGGGGCGACCAGAGTCGTTCAATAACATGGCTAATATAAATCTCCCTCCTATTTCTTCAGCTGAAAATGGGAAACCCATTAATGAAACAAGGGCGTTAACTTCTGCGGTTCGGGCATTTAATTTGAAGGGACCCTGGTTTTCAGAAAGCAAACCTTCTAAAACTAAACGGAACAGTATTACAGGTGACTCGAGATTCTTGGAATTAGAAGCAAGTCTGTCCAAAACCGACCATTCTCTGGGTTATTTAGAATTGAGCCCAACGTTTAAAAGGAAGTATGTGCCTATCCCAAAACACCTTTTGGAACTGAAAGAATGCCAAAAAGACAGTACCGTGGAATCAGAAGAAGATGTCGACAACGAAGGTGCTTACTCGACTGATTCGCAACTGAGTTCCGAAACACCTGATGGATAGTATTCGTTCTAAACACATGCAAGTTGCACAATGAATTAAGTCGTGCCTTTCTTCCCCCGTCACATCAGTTCCATAAGATAGCTGTGCTTGAAATGTTCTAGTGTCATTAGCTAAACTATAATTATGATATAGGCCTTTAGTGTGTGTGTTTTTTTGCTGAAATGTTGTTAAATATCACTCTGTTGGAAAGGCCTGGTTGTGACCTTTTAACAACATGGAGTCTAAATAATAGCATTTTCAGCCTTATAAAATGAGATGCCAGCAATGAGCTGGTAATAAAACGCTATCTTGATCTGTCAGAAAAAAAATATATAATAGGCCCTGGCGCCAAGGAGGAGAAATTTCAGCAAATTTGCTGATTTCAGCGAATTCATGCACAAAACGCTGAAATTTAAATTCTATACATTCGCATGAAAATGGCCCCAAAAGACCATTTTCGTGCAAATTCATAGAAATCAAATATCTGTCAATCAACACTTTGACTCTGTGCTGTTTTAGTTTTCGAAGAAAGATAAATTTCACAAAAACTACCCAAAAAATTGTGAGGATTTTAAACAATTTCAGCGAATTTAGTTTATGTGATTCTCATCCCCGTGGTACATATGTAGGGCACAGCTGTGTTTTCAAGCATGGGCGTCGGAAAATACTATTTGATAACATTTTTGATGGATCCTGTTCGGTCTCCACAAGATAGGCCCATATAAATATAAAAAGGTACACATCTCGTCCAACTTTTCACACGCACCAGCCATCTTTCTTTTCATTTCAAATTTGAACCACTTCGTGTATTCCGGAATTCTTGCAATTGAAAGAGGACACAATAAGCTTTATACTGATGGATGACTTAACTGAGGTTCTTGGGTAATTCATACTTACTGAGATGTTGGGAGAAAATCTAAAAAATCTTTAGTCGCTGGTGGGCACATCCACAGGATTACCAAGTCGCACCACTTAATTTCCTCGACTTTACGAGATTTCAAGTCCTAACGAAAGCAGATTACAATATTGACTCTTACGTATTAAAGATCTTTAATCATGAATCGACTTTAACCCTTTACCTAACATGAAAAGCAGACGACACTTGCAAAAAAGTTTCTTGAACAACTAATTTTTTTCATTTTTTGTCTCAAAAACATAGATTATGACATAACCTATGTTTTTGAGACAAAAAATGAAAAAAATAATGAAAATTAATTGGCGATTTTTGAGAATAGCGCTGGCCGGTTTTGGCCGTTACGTTGGGTAAAGGGTTAATGCATACATTACTGAGGAAAATTTCTGGGCATGTACCGTAGTGATTTCTACTCGGGGTCAGGGCCCAGAATTGTGTCTGGCCGACGACTAACAGAGACGGTTCTCTCCAGTCAATAACAATGATCATTGTATCCAATAATAATGAGCGACAATATAATCTACAGTGAGTTCGCTTCCCAAACTCAGTTTCTCATCTGCTCACTTATCCGGGCTTACCAAATTATGCGAAAAACTCGTTTATTACTAAAACTAGTCGCTTAATTTATCAGTCATTCACTAACTATTATGTCCTTTAGGCTCTTCACAGTGTGTGTTTATATATCGTTACATAGAATATCATACGACCCTTGGCTGCCGAATGCCGAAAGTGTCGTTAAACCGGTGGCGTAGCTACGGGGGGTGTGGGGTGGGGGTCTTGCCCCCTAAAATTTTCACTGCCCCCCCCCCAAAAAAAAACATTGGCCCAATGCATGTTTCACACAACATTGGGCCCCAAATATAAGGTCTACACGCGCTACAAATGCCTCGCATTCGCTCTTAGACCACTAAATTTTGGAATTTTTTTCTTGGGTGTGTGTGTGTGTGTGGTGGTGGGGGGGGGGGGGGGGGGGGGCTAGTCCTAATTAGGAACCTCCGGTCGTGGCTCCTCCCACCATATGGGGAATGGGATAAGAAACGACCGGAGGTCCTAGTTAGGGCTATGGGGTGGGGGTGGGGGGCTCAAAAAACACACAACGGCCTTTTAAATATCATCGTTGACCCCCCCCCCCTCCCCGCCCAAAACTGGCAAAGGCACCTCTATTATAAAAATTTTGGTCCTGGCTACGCGCCAGCGGTAAACCATTGTAAATAAATAGACTACCTGTCTAATATAAACGTTATCACTACAAGGTACTATTACTTTCATATTCTAAATAATCAGCACGAATCTTCCGGCTTCTTCACAGCTCATACGACTTGAATCGCATTCCTGTTTCCTAATAGCAGTACTATCACACCGGCACCACATAAATATAAGATACTATTTTAGTTTCATATTTTATCGCGACCCACTCCTCTTTCTTCCTTATCTTATTCAATAAATGTGAAACGTCTTATATAGGAAACTGTTTTCTTTGTTTCTTTTGAAAATGAAAAACATCTATCGTCTTAATCGCGACTTTACAAAGGTACTAATTTACAATAGGATTATTAAGGCGTGTCCCGACAAAGGGCCGACACCTGAGTTGAAAGAGCTTAAATTGGAAAACTTGTCTGTGCAACGTCTTTTTGACAGGCCGTTGAACAAACACAGATTTTTCGATTGTAACTCCCGAACAGACTGATTATAGTGTATCTTGAAATATCTTAACTCAAGGGAATCAACCGCGATTTTTGAAAAGCTCGCCAGAGTGATTACTACGTAGGGCAAGCTTTGTAATCTGGTCAATGGTAGCCAACTATCCCACTAGGATGGTTGGCTTTGGTTAGACCTTTCTCATGTTAAAAGAGAGAAAATGTAAAAAAGAGACCTTTGGTCATCGGGTATGAATTAAGATCCAATCGCAAAATAATACAAAATGGTAATCCTGCATCCGCTTTCGATAGACCAGAAAAACTTGTTAAGTAGAACAATAGCAGCAAAATTCCTATTATTCATTTCAGTATCTTTGCTTGATAGTAATTAATTTTTCTTCTTCCTTGGCACCACCCTTGAACTTTACATATGAAATTCTTAGGTCCATCCTTCTGTATATTCCAACAGAGATGCGAGATAGATGTAATACAAGTTACGTGGTCTCAATATGCCCGCGTATGGGATGATACGTGGGTCACTAGGTTTGCACCAGGTAGAGGCGAGGACGAGCTCTAGTAAAAATCTACATTCCTATGACAGTCCCACACACGGTCACGTCTGTACCGTGTAACCGAGGTGTGTTGAGCATCTAGTAAGTGATACAACTAACGTACTGTGAAAAAAACTTAAGGACTCAACAATAAAAAGGTCTGTTCAAGGAAACCGGGCAGACTCCGTGAACAACGAATTTACCCTTGTTGAGCCCACCGATTTGCTACACGTCATTCTGACAAGTGAGTAAGAGTATATACATATTCTCCCAGCTAGCACAGTATGCTTGCAACAATGTATGAGAAACGCTGCGTTTTGTTACCACAACGTTGACTGACTGTTCAACTGTGGACTCCTGGTGAAGTCTTTCATTACGTTGGCAATAAATATCGGATCAACAACTCCTAACCTAATGTTGCAATCACGTCGTGAAAACGTTGTACAATAAAGCCATTTAACAACTTAGCAAATTAGCAATGCTTTTGGGATGATGAGGGCAACACAACCATTTTACAACATTTAACAACCTCTTCCTTGATATTGTAACCATCTTGTGGCGACATTGCAGTTGTTTCTGGTCAAGGCACAGGCAGTTAAGAGTTGTCTAGAAACAACTGCCAATGTGCTCAAAATCTAACGTGTAAGTGTCTCCAGAGAAAGCAGCTGGGGCTCCTGTTGTATTGCAGTAAAATGGTCAAATTGATTCGGAATTAGTCCCTTAAGGGTTACAACTTTTTACTTGACGCTCTGGAATCGTTGTGGCAAAACAACTATCTTGCAACATTCAACAACTTCTTATTTAACGTTGTAGACTTGTTGTGGAACCTTCCCATAACCAACTAACCACGTTACGAATCCGTTGTCTACCAGCTGGGTAGATGGCCACACAGATAGATGTGGCCGAGTACAAAATCATCATATGTACACTGGGGCTGTGCATAAACTGTTATGCAGCTCCATGACAAAATTAGTAGCACCTTGTTTGTTTTTCAAAAATATTGACATATTTTATTTTCGTAAGAAATGAAAAACAAAAGCCTGAAAATGTTTTAGATCCACATTTTGTTTTCAAAATAGATACGTAAAAACGAATACAAAACACCACTTACTCAAATATTTATTTTCGACCGCGTTTATTTCTTGAGTAAGACGATAGTCTTCCAGGCACATTTTGAAAAGTGTTCCTTCGTCTCGTGCCAAAAGTTTTTGGCTTCCATCTTTTCCTTCCCAAATCTCAAAATTTTCCATTCTTCTGCACCTCTTTTAATTGGTTTTAATTAATTGTTATCTGGAAATATCGCATAGTACGTGGTCGCGTTAGCTTGAGCATTGAACTCCAAACCTAAAGGTCCACGGTTCGATCCTGATCTGCGCTAACTTGGTTGTGCCGCTGGACAAGGCATTTAATCCCGATTGGGCACATGGGAAACGTTGGTGTGGTGCTGTGTACTAATGCTACCTCTGTTTTTTGTTTGTACGTTGGGGAGTCTAACAGTTGGTTACTGCTGTTCGGTGATTCTGTTTGATAAGAAGCAATGACTGGTTCGTTCATAAAAGTGGGTAGCGATTTTTGACAGGTGCAGTTATGTTTATGTTTGTTTCAAGTTTTCAGATGTCTGCTGAATTGTTTCAAGAAACATATTTTTGCTGGGGTAATCTTAACCGCATTTGTCTGTACCCCTTTTAGTGCATCGTGCTCCATTTTTTATTTTCTTGTCTAACACTCATTCTACACATTTGTCAAAATTCTTTCATATATGAAAATGTTTGTGACAGTAATCTAATCTTCCAAATATGTGTCATTTATTTAAGAAAAAGCAATGCGCTATTAATTTCGCTGTGCAGCTGTATGCGTTAGTAGTAGTGCCCGCGCCTTTCATACCTAGGTTGGACAACCCCGGTGGATAAGTGATAGTGCCACAAGTCAGTATTAATGGTACAAAGGTTGCATGGGTGGTAGAACGGGTGGTAGAACACAAGAGTAATGGTGAATACAATAGAGGCTATCATAGGATAGACAGCTGAAGAAGTGGCAGAAGCCAATTCTATAAGTACTAGGAGCTAAGAGCTGTATAGGAGCCATGTCATGGGTATCCTGAAATACCGAGATGAATCGAAAACTCGAACGTAAAGTCACTCGTTCGAGCAATTGCTCGATAACTCAGTTATTTGATAAGATTCGTCCTAGCGATACCTGTTCCAATCACTACTTGAAAGCTCATTTACTTGATAAAATTCGAGTTACTAGATCAATGCCTGTCCCATTTACTGCTCGAAAGACGCATGGACTTATTGTTATGGACCCATGTATCAGGTAATGACAGTGTGTGTGTGTGTGGGGGGGGGGGGGGGGGGGGGGGTAGATATTTATTTATTTATTTATTGGTGTTTAAGGTCACATGTTTCTGCACAATGGCTAACCATGACTGTGACAGTTTTACGGGGGGAGGAAGCCGGAGTACCCGGAGAGAACCACCTGGCAACGGCGAGCAACTGTCAGCTCCCCAACATACCAACTCCACCCAAGCAGGGTTAGCATTGGTTGAAGACAGGTGCACCATCGATGTGCAGTACGCCTTAGTACACAGCGTCACCGTGCCCCCACGTGGGCAATGGGGTGTGAAGTGTCTTGTTCAAGGACACAACGCGGTTTGCCACAGATGGGATTTGAACCGAGGGCCTCTTGGCTTGCAGCCTGCACCTCTACCAACTGAGCCACCGCGCCCCCAGGGGAGGGGGTAGATGAATGGAGTGATGTGATTGGTCTTGGCCGAAGGTCGGGACAAGAGATGCCTAGAATTAGATCAAGAATAAAGCTTGGAATAGGCAGAAACGAGGATTTGAGGAGAATCCGAGCCAAACAGACATTTGTTGGGTTGTTTGCGGCAATTAGATTTACTCCTATTTAATCGACCGCAACCTTGAGGCCCTATAACACTATATGTTATAAAGAGGATTCTAGGGAAATTCGATCCAAATAAGGTCGTTGTCATGATTTTCGGATGTTATCGGGGTCCATTTGGGTAATTAGTCATACTTCTAGCCAAAAGGACCACTAGAACACACTCCGCGGTATTAGAAGTCTTTCAAGTTTATAGCAACCACGTGACATTAGAGACGGTGGTAAGGCCAAGTAAAAACGAGGTTTCTGGAAGAATCCGAGCCAAATAAACAATTGTCGGGTTGTTTGTGGTAATTAGATATACTTCTATTCAATAGAACACACTCTCCGAGCACACCCCGTCCTATTAGAGATTTGTCGGCCTCACAGCAACCACGTGCCACCATGAAAACCAAGATTGCGACCTCCTGTCAGCAAAATGGTCGACCGAAACACGTGCCACCCTAAGAACACGCGCTGCGCATGCGCATTGACACCACATATCACTATGGCAATGGCGTAACAACCTGGTGGGCTCATAACGGCGACCATGACAACCCAACATGACGTAACTGGTCAAGTGACTATGATATCACTTCCGAGTATAACCACCGGAGTCGTCCAACCTCGGGATGAAAGGTGCGAGCAACACTACTTACGTTAAACCACTAAAACATTAATAATATATACTTGCGATGATATTCTGTAATACTTTGCACGTGATGTACATAATTTGGCGTCCTCTTCTGTTTGGTCTGACTTCAGTCAACAACCGTGTTTTTGTGTGTCGGCGAATAATGTGCTTCACGAAATGGCGCAAAAGTCTGGATATTCCTTGTCGACACGATAGGTTGTGGCCAGCAGAACCCAGGAACTCACGTGATAGGCCTATACTCTAAAACTTTTTCGAAACGGTGTATACACTCTGTTACCTACTTACACCGCATTTAACCCTAGAGAGTCCAAGTGAACAAATGCATCTTCTCTCTGTCGAAGTGGATCAGGAAAGCAATTACGGCGGTTAATATAGTTAATGGACGGATTATATATTAAAATAATTTCAACGGAACACTTTCTTTGAAAATAATATTTAGAAGTTCACTTTCAGTTTCAGCGAAACTCAAAACCGTTATCATCGAATCATTTCAAGCTATCGGGCAGCGTTTTCTCTCAAGGCCAAAGGACGATAACATCAAATTCGAATCCACGCCGGGAGAGTATGTAGAATTTAGTGATGCAATGATATGATGAAAAATTGAAATATTGAGTATTCCGTGTGTTCTGTTCTGGCCTCGTATATCCTTGGTTAACTGGCATTCCCTTTTAGGATCTGTCGGTGACCGAATGGAGGGCGTGGTTTGTATAGTTTCGCTAGGCGGTTGGGGTGGAAGGAAACTCTCTTGGCTCGAAATCCCTCTATGCCATTGTTAATAGAACCCATTAATTCCATACGCGATAGCACAAGCCCAGTGAGCGTTTGTTGCGCCCACTTTTGTGATAATTTGCTCTTTTGAAAGAGGTCCCTACTTTTGTAAAAAATGTTTAGCCCTTTTGTAAGAGGTCTCCACTTTTGTCATAGTTTTTTAACCATTTTGTAATAATTTCTCTTTTTGGCCGGGAACATGATTTTAATGAGTTTCGAAGTTTTTTCATAGCATTTGATACCTGCAAGAGGGTTCGAGTTGAACATAGAGAATTTTGATTAAAAAATCGAACTTGGCCAAAACTGGCGAAAAATTTCGATGTCTGTTTTTACGCGTCAATGGCTTTTTTTTGACCCGATTAAAACGGAAATCGCGCCGTTTTCTTGATTATTAATCAATGCAAAATGTCCCACTTTTGTAAGAATTTTTTTAGCCCTTTTGTAAGAGGTCCCCACATTTTTTTAGACCTTTTGTAAGAGGTCCCTACTTTTGTAATAGTTTTTTCCCCTTTTGTAATAATTTCTTCTTGCCGGGAAACATGATTTTACTGTTTTTCCCCGATTCGCGCATTCCATTAGTAATTAGAACGAAAATCCTGCGTTGTCACAATTTGTCATCTATATAAAATGCCCCACTTTTGTTAAAGTGTTTTGGTCATTATATAATAGTTTCTTCTGCTGATCGGGAAACTTGGTTTGGATTACTTTCGAAGTTGTTTTCACCCCCCCCCCCCCCCCCCCTTAACACACACACACACACACCAGCGAACCGTTAAGAAGTTAAGAAAAGTATCCGACTCCAATGAGAAAAAGTTCGGTGCCACGAGAGTTATTCCTGGCTGTCGGAAGACGGGCGATCTGATCCGCTAGAAAGTCCGAGATGAAGTTCAGGAGTTGCTCATCCCGAGACACCAAAAATATTTCTCAATCGTCCCCGTTCTGCTCCTGTACCATCGCCAAGACAGTCGACGACAAAACCTTTTGGTCACTATTCATGGGCCGCTGGTCAACGAACGGTGGCACAATGAAGTCATCGTCCCCAACCATATCGCCGACGTGTCCCATCACACCATCAGCGCAGTTGAGCGAAATATATATGGCGTATATCGGGGCCTTAGTTAAGCATTCACTGCCCACTCCAGACAGTAAAAGCTCCACAGAGGGTTTGTATCATCGATGGGTATCCCCAGTTGTATAACCTGGCATACCTAGCCATCAGCAGGATGCATTTCCTGTTTCATATTCAGAGGGTAGCTCGTCCCTTGTGAAGCAAGAGAAAATTACAGCCCATTGGGCCCAAACTCCGGAAGATCACCCACAAAAGCTTGTGTACTACAAGCGCAATGGGCATAAAAAGGTCGAAAGTTCAATCTCAGTGTGGTCTACATGATGTGCAGCGTGTAACATCGAGATGTTCTAGTCCTTCGATTCTACAGTCTAGCACAGACAGGATAGACAATAGCCCGGGACACTGCGAGATAAACACGTTACCCTCTTACCTCTAGCTCACCTGGCTGATAGAGGTACCACACGTAAGCATTAATGGGGATCTTTCTTTTACCCCAAGCCAATAGGCCAACTTGAAACGACAGAGGGATATTGCGCAAATATGTCAGACTTAATGGCTTCCATTGACTTTCTAACAGTCAGATGCGTTACTTCATTGTTTAGAACTGAGACGACAGTCGGTAATCGGGCAAGCCATTCCGTGTATTTTTACCCTGAGATGACGTAATCTCCTGTGCTACTGGTGCCCAAAATAGCCGCTCCGCAAGCTTACGCTTAAACCTTAAACTTGGACACAGCCCATGGAGACGTTTGGGTCATCGCAGAGGTGCGCGACTGTAAATACACGACAAAGCACAAGCTGCTGTTTCTCCTGTATCGTTTAAGGTCGGAGACTTAGCAGCTTAGCAACGACTGGCCACATCTACTATGCATGGTCAGGGCACACTTGAAAGCCACTCGATTGCGGGACAAACTATCCGGAGGGAGAAATAAGATGTCAACTTGGTGAACCTCATTTGGCACAGAGACGTCAAATTGTGGTCTCGGGATGTGTCGTGATGCCGGCATGCAGATCAGCCAAATAGCCTGCCTTTTTACCCCCTCCCCCTCTAGTGATATTCTGGGACCTTGGTAGCTTAAGCAAGTTGGGCTTGAATAGCTTAGGGATCTTCTGTGGCCTTATCACCTGAGCTTCGTAAGTTGAGAAGAAGTAGTTTGATTCACTGAAGGCAAGTACGATCACTTGGGCGCCCCGACCAGCATCACAAGAGTCGCCATTGTTACTGTAACAATATAGATTGTAATAGATTACTTCCATATATCGGGTGGCATTATACTCCCATTGCTATTTTGCCTAGGCGCGCATAGCCCATGGACAAGCCAGATACCACAGGCGAGTGGTAGGCCATACTCACTGGAATATTTTCGCCTGCGCTCGGCGAAAAACATTGTTATTACCATTACGGGTACTTTAACCTTTAAATTACCATTAGACCCTTGGTGTTTAGCAACACTTTGTGCATATGTGTTAGTCCCTGGAACTAGCACCACTGGTGACGTTCAACGGGGTGGCGTTCGTTGGGTCAGCAGCCAGATACCCCATATAACTACCAGACCGCAAACAAAAAATGTGGCCATGCTTGATTGGTTTATACCATCGTTTTTTACTCCTCACACTCTCATGTTGTTCAGACAAGTCAATATCTGCCTCCTTGTTGTTTCCGTGTATTGCAGACTTAGCCTCACGTAACCATTTTCCGCCCATCACCCACCTTCTTGGAGTCTTTCACCCGCTTATGCATCACCTCTGGCCAGTAGGTTCATTTTTTTAAGTTTGAGATTTTCAGGCGAGGCTGTCAACCTCAGCATCTCCTGTGCGGATGTCCCCATCTCTGTCGAGTTATTGTCTGACAATGGCTGGTATAGTCACGGGACAAACATGTCCAAATTGGCGATGTTTGGCTGTTGTCGCGGCTACAGTTAGCGGAGTTAGGTATATGCCATGCTTGTAGGACAGATCAACGTCGCTGTTCTCAGCGCATGCTAAACGAATGGACAGAAACCTATAGCCCACCATCCACCCATTTCATGCAGCCAGCGCAGTGAACCATTCTTGCAGACTCTCTTTTGAGTCTCCATCAGTTGACGTTCTTTTTGAGCATGTCCAAAGTCCTTCTGTGTGTGAACTCCAGCGGCACTGTCAACCTCCAGAAGACGGTCTAGAAGTTCCTTGGTGTTGGTTCCAGTTGTTGAGTTCCTCTAAATGGAACAGTTGCACTAACTTTCTTACTTTGTGAAACACCATGGTCACCCGTCTCCTAAGTCTCAAATATTCGTAAAACTCGTAACACAAAATAGTAGCCTGGCATGATGAGACAGTAAGTTTTGACATATCAAGCAAAAGTGCTTCACATACGCTATTTCGGATAGTGGCTTGGACACTGCCGCTCGTTCTTCAAGTGAAGAAATTACATCGTTATCCCGAAGACATTATTCGAAACTGTCACGGTCTTTGCAGTGAAATAAAGCACCCTATCAGATCTCTTCTCTTGGGTCTCTCGGGCTGAGTTTATTTTGGGGTAAACACCCACACACTTTGCTCTGCAGCCACTTAAAGCCAGCTCTGACAACATGTCCTGTTTCTTGATGAAAACGTTGAGGCGGGCGGGGAAGACAGGTGTACAGGGTTGGTTCTCTTGAATTGGTTGCAGAATTCCCGCAAAGGGGCTCTCTTAAATAAACGATATAGATTTCGCTGTCCGACCAGATCCATTAGCGGGCCCGTTACGTTTTGTTATCTGATTATTAGCTAGAGGTTCACTATGTCCCTGATAGTGCCCCGAACCTGCTCATATACAAACCTTTCTCCTCGCTTCCTGTCTCGCCGTAGATGATTGCTGAGTGGGATTCTCTGTGATACTTGATAGAGTCGATAAAGCGAGGTATAGCGGCCTCTGTCGATGTTGAGTTGGGTGTCAATAATCACATGTATGCAGGTGTTTAATGCACCGTTTTTATTTCAGTGACCATGGTGATCTAAACAGTGACTCCCTCGCTCGTATTTCAATCCTTCAACCTCTGCCTTGAAGCAAGTCGTCATAAGTCGCCCACATGTGCAGCCACATACCGAATTTAACTCAAGAACTCACCCAGGGAGACAGCAGCTAGCGCCAAGTCTTTTGCGACTATCGCTACCCCGGTGTGTCGTTTGCTCACTGGCGAGTCGGCAAACTATTTTTGGCTTTCTCCCAATACTGGAAGGAATCCACTGGCCATAGGGACGGTTGGGTAATCCCCAGTGACGAACTCGACCTTTGTGATCTTAAAGTTGTAGAAAGACGCAGTATCGCAAACCTTAGCAGCACCCGTGTCAACCGGATCCTCGAAAGGCATCAGTATACCCTTCATTCTTCTTGCTAAAATTCGTGTTGCTCTTATCCTTGGTGATTTTTGCGACGTTGTAGGTTTCGGTCGAAGAGGATGGCAATGCGTCCCGCGTACTTGCTATGAATCAGTCTAGCCAGGCCTGGAAAGGTAACATGTCATACTCCAGACTGGTATTATCGATCCTGTACTTGGTAACAGTATTGTCTTTGGTCTGGATAAGTCGATTGTTGTCATTGAAGGTCACTTCATACTCTAACCTTCTCCCGAGGGCACTCTGGTAGAAGAGCGTGGGGTCGCCATAAGTTCGAAATCCAGGATACAAAGAACCTGTTGCAGTACGCGTCAGGGAGGGCCTGTGTCTGAAGCGTCCTTATCACACGGGTTGGCCCATAGCTTCGTTACGTTTCCGACGTACAAGGTATCGATACCTTGGTACTGCACATTTTTGCGTTACTGGCGACCTTCCAGAAGTCGCCGTAGTAATTTACAGTTTCGCTGATTTACGTTCTAATTGCTAATGGGGAGCGCGAATAGGGCAAACAAAAAAAACACAACCCAATTCCACTGGGAAGGGGCAAGACACAATCGTCGAAAGTAATCCAAATCACGTTTCCCTGTCAGACGAAGCTATTACAGAAGGACCAAAAGACCGTTATAAAAGTCTATCGGGTCAAAAACAAGCAATTGGTGCAGAAAACCACACATCGAAATTTCAATTTTTCCGGGTGAGACTCAAAGTGGCCAACTCGAACCCCCGGGCAGGAATCAAGTGTTATGAAAAACACTTCGAAACTCTTTAAAACAATGTTTCCCGGTCAGAAGAAGAAATTTTTACAAAAGGGCTTAAAAACACCTATTACAAAAGAGGGGACCTCTTACAAAGGGCTTAAAAATTCTTACAAAAGCGGGGACCTCTTACAAAAGGGATAAAAACTTATAACAAAAGTGGGACATTTTACATTGATGAAAAATCGAGAAAAATCGCGATTTCCGGAGCGCGAATCGGGTCAAAAACAAGCCATTGACGCGGAAAAACAGACATCGAATGTTTCCGCCAGTTTTGTTAAAGTTCGATTTCCTGATCAAATTCTCTATGTCCAACTCGAACACTCTTGACAACTATCAAATGCTATGAAAAAAACTTCGAAACTCATTAAAATCATGTTTCCCCGTCAGAAAAAGAAATTATTACAAAAGGGCTAAAAAACTATTACAAAGGTGGGGACCTCTTACAAAGGGCTAAAAATTATTACAAATGTGCGACATTTTACAAAAATGAAAAATCGAGAAAACACGCGATTTCCGTTCTAATTCCTCACAGGGAGCGCGAATAGGGTCAGAAACAAGCCATTGACGCGGAAAAACAGACATCGATATTTTCCGCCAGTTTTGGCCATGTTCGATTTTTTTTTATCAAAATCCTCTATGTTCAACTCGAACCCTCTTTGCAGGTATCAAATGTTGTGAAAAAACTTCGAAACTCATTAAGATCATGTTTCCCGGTCAGAAGGAGAAATTATTACAAAAGGGCAAAAAAATATATTACAAATGTGGGGACCTCTTACAAAAGGGCTAAACAATTCTTACAAAGTGGGGGACCTCTTACAAAAGAGCAAATTATTACAAAAACGGACGCAACAAGCGTTCACTCAGTTTGTACATGAAAGTGCAACCGATCACTTAGTGGGAGTTCCCTAGAAACTTGTCAGAGGTGAGGAACATGAAAATCACGACACACAGGAAGTCCATGAGGAAATCGTTGACTGAAGGTGTGAACATGATAAAATACAAAACGTAAATTGTCTCCAATAATTTAAACCTCTGCAGGAAAGACGATTCACTGTATGGATACAAAAAGCACGCTGTCTGGATTGGGGCACATCAGTCATTCTCTCCTTAAAGGGACAATAAGCCGCTAATTTGATAAAAAAAATATTGAGTCTTAGATTTTGCTTGTATGTGAAAGGGCATGTGAACAACACTGTTTGCTACGTGCAAGACATTGGAATGAATGAAAAATTCCTTAAATCTGTAATTAAAAAGTTTTAATGCAGACGAATTTCAGAAAACACGACATTGTGAAGATATAATCGAAGTTACCCGAAAATTAGTGGAAGCAAACAAATTTGTGAAATCCTCGGGACATATTTTCTGAATGCACGAGGCTTCTAATTTTGACTCTGCAGTTGTTCACTTAAATGAATTGCCACGAACAATAACTGTGCATTATTTTGGCACTAATTTGGTATAATTGGATAAAAAAACTCTTTGCATTATTTCAAATAAACTGCAGTAATGTATTCAATAGATTCCACAGCATATAAACTTATCGACAACGAAAAGTATTTCATTGACACATACGCTATAAATAGACCCACCTGAACACGAACTTCATATTTGTTCTGAGAAGCCTGATGTCGACGAATGTGGAAAATGAAATTACCTCGGAAATGTGCGTGAGTGATTGGCTAACTAGTTTGGATTGAAAAACCATGCTTGTCTTTTTCATATATTCGATGTATTTTCGCCTAGTAGTCAATTTATTTAATCAAATCGAACGCTTTCATGCGAATGATATAAAACATGACGGTACTTTTGCATGCTGGAACTGGTGTTGTTAACTGGCCAACTTATTTTTTTCAAACTCGCGGCTTATTGTCCCTTAAACTGACAGTCACACATGTTCCTAAGAAGTAGTTTTCTTAAATGAACACATTTTAGAACATCTAATAATTTCCAATAACCTTTATCTGATTATGTGATAATAAATCACTTCAAGCACCACGGGCTGTGAAAAAAGAAAACGAAGAAGTCTGTAGCGTTAATATATATGTGGGGATATGCAAACATAACATTTGTTACGGAGAGATATCGAGGAAACACTTATGAGATGGATCTTTCAATAATTAAAAACGTGTAAACATCGTCTCCCCTACATTTCTGGTCGTTGTTGAATTAAACGGTAGATATAGGCTAGTCCAGGGGTACAAAATGACCTGCATAAATTTGAAAAAAAAACACATCTCATCATAAGAATTTCATTTGGAGGTTTGAAGTCGACGAAAACATATTTTTTTAGTCCATAACCCGTTCAACTGGGTATGTATACATGTTTGCGTGAAATGAAATTCGATGTCTGCAACCAAATAACATAATGGACATCCAACAGTTAGGGAGGCTCGGTGTTAATTTATCTAATGGATTAAATTAATACTGAGCCTCCCTTCCAAAAATAAAAATAATTCGTCCAATCGCTGTAACCAGTTTGGCATGTGGCAAATGCACTCAGGAAGTCGGCATTGAAAGGGCTAAGCTCCGGTAATTTAATAGTATTATCACACAGAGTGCGTTATCAATGTTTTAAAAGGTGGAAGATCTCCAACAAACCTCCAGTTTAAAGTGATATTTATGAAATGAGGTCGGTAATTTAGATCTGGAATATCTGTATATCGTTGTGAAGTCGTTGTGAAGTCCAGGCCTAATTTACTGGGCGAATGTGGTAAATGTCACGATACACTTGGCACAAGATGAAGATTCTATTAAACACTTGGTCCAAAGCCTGACAAATGAATCGAGCGCTTCCAATAGGGGCAAGCCGCCAGCCAACTTCTAAAAGGAACTCGACCTTTTACTCACACTAATATACAGACATCCTTTTGTGCTCTACTTAAAGATATTCCAGTCAAGAAGTATTTAATTCACATTGCCGACATCATGAGATTGAACACAATTAAATGAACTACGCTGCGTAATCATAAAAGGACAGTCAAGGCAAGTCTTCATTCATAATAGTAATTTCATCCAAGACTCGGTCAAATCAGGTCTTCATTGAGATATATTTCTTGTGTTGATTGATTCAAAGAAAGGAAATGTTCGTGGCATTTTTAGATTCAACCGGATGGAGTATTCAGTTGGTCGGAGAAGAGAAGCGTTCAGGTTCATTTCTGACCTGCTGAAATATTCCATCCGATTGAATCTAAAGTTGACGATGGACTATTTAAGGGCTACGACCATAACAGCGTCAAATTCCTTGAAGAATTTTACAGATGGCTTGAGAGTTTTCCAATAAGGCTAAAATTGTATTGCTAAAAACAATGCGGAAAGAAAGTAGAACTCATTGACGTAGATATTTTGAAGAAACCAATAATTATTGAAACAACGGTCCAAAATTCATAAATGATGGGCGCATTTATATATTTTATTATCGCTTATAAAGTATTTCTATGGCCGAAAAAAAGAGTCATGTAGCAAGTACTAAAACGTATCTTTCTCTTCTTCAATGATAGTACAGCATGCAAAAGTGATGCTCGAACTTTTTTTTTTCACAACTGGTTTTCATATCGACATCAGAAACTGCAGCAGTATAAAGTATTTATTATTCATGTCAACTCCACTCCCTGCGTCCATGTTCGATTTCCTGTCCGACTTAATGTCCAGTCGCAACCGTAGAAATCTGATATAAAAGGGTATTTTTCCGATTTCTATGGTCACAACAGACCTGTCAGAATGATCTTGTATTCAAAAGAGCAAATTTCAAGGAGTTTGTATGAGTCCACAGATATTTGTTGACAACAAGAAATCTCTCACCTCGCTACGCCCAGAACAGCACTGCAGCGAGTTTCTGAACTATTTATGACTAAATTTAGATTTACGGTATTTCCAGCTACAATAAAACGAGAAGTGGGGAAGAAAACATGGAAACGTGTGTACTGGAACACATGCGTCATCGAAATCGTTACGGTTTTGAAATGTGTTGTATATTTGCAGACATATTGTGACATGAAGCTAACTCGAGGACCCAGACGTTCCAGGACGGGATGCCCCATCCAGCGCGACCGAAAAGTAGTCCATCGTTTATTAAGCCAGGGAGTTAATGAAAGTTGCAATTTCTAGCTGGACGAAGCGTGACGGAATTACAGACTTGCAAAAAAAAGAATGCTTAACCACTGACTTTATTAGGGGGTATAGTGGTTAAATTATATAAAAAAAAACATCATTGGCAACGAATCCCTCTTCCCGAAAAGCATTAAACTAGTTTGAAAACTTACAGTGACCCTCGTTCGGTTGAACCTTAAACTCTACTAAAATTTTGTGCTAATTTCAAATGACCCGTCAAAGTTCAAGTTTGAACTAAAATCTCATTGCTGACCCAAAGCCATCTTTGTATCGTTGGGTTGTATTGTTTCGTACTTCTTCGGTACAGTGTGTGTGGAGAGGATTATAAATATTTCACCTTCTGAGTAAAGTCATCAAAAGACTTAAGTGAGGTTATCCTTATAACCCTGTACCTAACATGAAAAGCAGACGACACTTGCAAAGAAAATTCTTGAATAACTAATTTTTTTCATTTTCTGTCTCAAAAAACATAGGTTATGAAGCCTCTTTGGAACGAGCTCGACGAGTTCGTTCCAAAGAGGGGTCATAACCTATGTTTCTGGGCCAAAAAAATGAAACAAAATAATGAAAATTAATTGGCGATTTTTATGAATTGCGCTGGACGGTTTTGGCCGTTACGTTGGGTAGAGGCATAAAATAGATCAGGATTCTGAGACACTTAATACCATTAAGGCAGTCCATGTAAACTTTTCTGCTATGTGTGTCAGTCCTCGGGCTTTTATGTAGGCAAATGAAAAATAAATTAGTCGTCCTCTTTCTAGGTGATTCATAGACAAACAAAACAACAGTTTGCCTAATTGGTGCAGGCCTGAAATAATTATTTGGGGGAAACTAAAACTTCTCAAGAAATGAAGTCAAGGGTTCAAATTATTAACAAAGGAAAATGGGTTAAATATTCTTGTGGTAACCCTACAACTTACTTTTACTGACATTGTGAGTTTATTCATTTATTTTAATATATATACTGTAAAATAACACATTTTCTGTAAAAAGTTGTGAAAAATTACAACTTGGGTTTTGAAAGTCAGGGTCACATCGTGTCGGACACTTTTACGTTTGGTGGAAACCGGAGTACCCGGAAAGAAACACCGAACAACTGTCAAACTCCCCAACATACTAACCCCGCACAAGCGGGGATATCATTTGTTGAAGACAAGTACACGGGGTCACCGTGTCCCCACGCGGGAAATGGGGATTAAGTGCCCTTCCCAAGGACGCAATCACTCCTGGTGGGAATCGATCCATGGATCTTTCAGTTTGAAGCCGAGTGTCGTAACCACTGAACAACAGCGCTTCCCGACCTCCATTTCAAAGTGACATTTGCGCCCCCCCCCCCCCCCCCCCTACAAAAACCCTAATAATCCAGTAAGCCTTGTTAAATAATTCTTCCAAAGTTACAAAGTTATAAAGTATTGAAGTATTCGACAATTTATTAATGAATACAATTCAAAGTATTCGTTTTCGAATTCAAATACTTTTAAAATATATATTCGTATTTGTATTCATAAAATTTCAAAGTATTCATTCATATTTGTTTTCATAAAATTTCAAAGTATTCGCATTCGTTTTCGAATATATCTACAAAGTATTCATCCCAACCCTTTTATTCTAACGTCTTTTGTCATTTCTGGATTGAGTACCAACATTTAGCATAACATATCTCTCAGAAAAATTAGGCGATTGTAGTAACTCTCTCACTTAGCGCCCTTTTCTCATTTTCCAACCTATCTACAAGTTTCAAGTCTAAACGGTCTTTCATGGAAGACAGGCATGAGTGTTGTTGCCCCAAAAGTGCTCCCAGATTGCAATTAACAAACGTGAAGTATCACACTCGCAAAAAAATCTGGAGTGCATTCACGTCAGCTGAAACGACGTCATCCAAGATAGTCCTGCTATACATGAGTACAACCCTGAATTTTGACCTCAATAAATTACATAACACACTAAATAACCGCTAGTGCCTGTGTGTGACGCCATCCAACATAGCCCCCCCCCCCCCACCCCCACCCCATTCTAACAACAACACGCAGGGAAAAAATATTTTCGGACACTAGGAGCAAAAAGTTTTTTTCGACCCTTGGGCACCCACCCACCCCTTTTTGAAGGAAAAAAACTATTTTTTTTCATTTTTAAATTTGGTACCCAACCCCAAAATTAGAGTAAAATAAACTACTTTGATTGGTAATTTCAACTGGTATTTTTGCTGGAACATGGTTTATATTGTTCCAGTAACCATTCCCGACATTTAATCTACCCACGACCAGCTAATGAAGATTGGTCGGAATTTGTTCCCATTTCTTGGCAAGTTTATAAATTTATTCAAACTTTCTTCTTGGCAAGTTTATAAATTTATTCAAACTTTCTCACGGACACTGACAGACAGTGTATACATGGGTAATCAGGAGAGTATATAGCATATACTGGCATTCTACCTGAACAGTATTAAGACAAGGTGTAGCAGGAACAGGTGTGAAATATGTTGAACATTTTGATGTTTTACCTGGTTTCACCACCGTATTTGCTGCTATTTCCACTGCTTCTGTCTGTTTCTGCCCATTTCTACACTCAATTTTAGTTTCATCAATCTAATATTCTAATATGAATTTATGAAGCATTATCAAGTGCACAATTCATAGAGGCACTTAGCTCAATGTTGTATTGAACCTGTCAAAAGTGAATATGGGGAGGGGTGATTCTTTGGTATCGGATACCCACCCCTCATAAACTGTGCTGTTGCACCTTGGACGAATTGAGTAGTACATCATTTGATGGAGTGGTTAGTAAACTTTGGATGATTCATCTTAGCAAGTCTGATGATAAAGTGCGAAAGAAACGGAAACCACGTTGAGCTGAAAAGGTCTATCATATCTCTCCAAATTTGATCAGGATGCCCCTGTGATATATATATATATATATTATCTTTTACGCAATGAATGTCAGTGTTCTCCTTCAATATATTGGAGGTGTTTCATTCGGCTCAGATGCTTGAAACCTATTTGCTCAAAATACGGTAGAGGACCAGTGACAGGACAATAACTTTCCAAGTGGTTGTTACAATATTCAGCTTGATCTCAGTGAAACATAATGCACATGCGCACTCTTTCTGGCTCAGATGATCCCAACACACTTTATTCTGTGATTTAATTTTTATTCTTTGTTACAGCAAATTGCTATATTTAATTTTTAAAAAAAGTTAATTTTACTTCTATTATAAGATAACCCAACCAGGTGTCTTATATGTGTTCGCAAAGTTTTCAGATCCCATATGCCAGGTTTCTCTCCAGGCATCCAGTATCTCCATCAACATGTGCTATACACTGTGGTGCAGGGGTAAATGGCTGAAATTCATATTAACTCAACTGATTCCCTTTTGACAAACTGTTTACACCATTGTACAAACAGTTTGTTAACAGGGAATCAGTTTCCCTGTTGATAAACTCTCTATCAATAAGATATGATGTCCTGACTATTTGGTGGTTCAGCCTCTCTGACAGCATATCACAAATTGAAGGGAATTGGTTTGAAGGCTACCCAATAAGCCCAAGGCTTGAATGATCCATAACAACCCTATATTTTGCTCATACATGTATTTGACTGGAATTCATAATTACATAACGAGAATCCGTGAAAGTAGTCAGTTCCATTGGGAAATGGCAGTATGCCACTGTTTGTTGTCTACTATTCATGGTGAGAAGAGTCCTTTTATTATCAGATCTGATTCGATTACATTTGTGTTAGATTACAAAAAAATGATAATTCGTTTAAATCGCTTTAACTTTTTTCAAAATCGTTTACCTCTGATTGTGTGGTGGGGAACGGTGAACGTCTGCCCACATTCCCATGATGCTAGCCCCTGTCCTGTACTTCTAATCACCCCCTGTTAACCCAGAGGAGATGGAGTGGTGGCAAAAAGCCTACACAGGCTTCCCTGATCAATATACATCACTTTTTGAAAGATAAGAGCTCATAGGAAAAAAATTCAAGGCATGTAAAAAACGTGTTTTCAGCCCCCCCCCCCCCCCCCCCCCCCCCCCCCCCCCCCCCGCTTTACATCATTTTCTTTACCATCCTTACCTTATTCCTCTGTTTGTAGCATCTTGTTTTACTTACGTGTAAGGCCTCTGTTATGTCATCACCATATGCTGAGTCATTACCACCGTCCCACAACTCACTAATCTTTGATTCTTTTTGTCGCCGATATCCATACGTCAAGGGAAAAGGACACTGGATGCATGTACTCTATTCATGTTTGCACAGACTGGAGATGACATCTACTTTATGATGCCGATGACCAACTAGGTGTTTTATTGTAAAGTGTTACGGAGCTAACCTCTTGGTCCGTCAATGGATGTCCCATTCGGTTTTATCGAAATTATGTTGCCAGGTTAGAAACCCGTGGTCTGTTCTCAGGGTAAAGTGTCATCCCAATAAATACTGCTTTAAGTACAGCACAAAATACAGAATGGCTAGCATTTTGTTTTGGGAGAAGCGGTAATCACAGCTCAGGGTAACCTCATGTCCGGATGCCATATGCTATCACCGCTTCTCTCTCACCCCGACATGACCTCTCCCAAAGCAAAATCTGAAACATGCGAAAATAGCACAAATTCAACCTCTGTTGATGAGTATCCTAAGATGGGCGGCTCAGCCAATCTCCCTTTCAGCTTCTGGAAGATTGACTTGGCTATCTTTGCGTATTTGTCCACGTGGTTTCTGTGGCATGCTGTTATCCCTAAGAATGTTCAGATGTTCTTACCTTTCTCTTGTCATGACATATTCTGTATGACAGCAAACCTTGATTGGTCAATCGGTACTCCTTTCAATGAGACCATGCGACCTAAGATTACATAGAGAGAAATCGCTTGACTGGGCTGGTTACGTGAAATAATTCATGAGAGGCGAGGGACGGTGTACAAACAGGAGTGCGCAAATGCGCACGAGTGTTTTACAATATAGTCCCTCGCTTCGAATGAATTATTTCCCGTAACCAGTCCAGTCAAGCGATTACTCTGTATATTACTTTTCATTATTAACGATAATTATATTATTTAACCCTCTACCTAACGTAACGGCCAAAAACGGCCAGCACTATTCTCAAAACTCGCCAATTAATTTTCATTATTTTTTTTTCATTTTTTTTGTCTCTGAACCGTTGGTTATGACCCCTCATTGGAACGAGCTCATTGAGACAAAAAAAAAATGAAAATAATAGTTATATAAGTTTGTTTGTCTTTTTCCCTCATGGATAACCCATAGCCCTATCAAGAGGTGAAAACTATGATGCTCCTCTAAGATGGTGTCCCACACAAGGAATTGAACAGCTGTATTTTATTGGGTGCCGATTGGGTTTTCTCCACTTTACACACAAACGCCAGGAGAGCCCTTTTTTCCAAGTCCACTCTGTGACGACCAAGGACTGACTAACTTTTCAATTAAGTCGGCATCTTCTGGGTCCTTTATGCACTCTTCCGTGATCTTCCGTTTGACGGCGAACACTTTCCAACGTGATTTAGGGATAGAGTATTCATTAGTTTACTTGGTCATGTGTGTGTTTTTTTATATCTGTTCATTCTTAGTCAAAGGCGTTCTTTGTAAAACAGTCTTGCTTGTCATACCCCAACGCCTTCAGCTGATCATTCTGAACCCTCTGTTAATTGCAGGCACCCTTCGGTAAACCAGTCTTGCAAATGTTCTGGAAGTTCAGTCTGTTCTGCGACATGTTTCACCACTAGAGGAACAGCATCTCCTGGAACTTTTGATTGTCCATTTGAATCAACTGAAAAGAAAATACCAACATGTGTGTTCTTGTAATGGATCAAATCACGGTTTACTGGATTGACCAGTCTGGCAAGGATTCTCAGGTGTGAGACTTGGCAGTTGTCCTCCTCCCTTCTTGCTAGACAATTTCCCCTTACCAGACAAGTGCCGCGTGCAGTATTTCCAGGACACCTTCGAGTTTCTTTCACCACACTGCTTCTGGCTTCTGTTTGGCGATTATCTGACTTGACAACTTTTATGACGTCCTCCTGGTTCTATCCGACTATCCGGGAGTTTCTTGATGCCTACTTTTGAATCTCGTCCTCTCCATGTTCGTCCTTTTATTCTCCAATATGGGGATTACTATGGCTCCGTGAAGTACACATGCACGAGGTCATGCTTCACTGAGTAGGATTGCTTCTTCTCTCATATGACATTTTGAGCCCTTCACTGTTGACCTTAAGTGATTATCACCATACTGGTTCAGGAAACTCATTTATTTATTTATTTATTTATTTATTTATTTATATTTATTTATTTATTTATTTATTTATTTATTTATTTATTTATTTATTTATTGGTGTTTAAAGTCACATATTTATGCACAATGGCTAAGTATGACCGTGATAGTTTTACAGATGGAGGAAGCCGGAGAGAACCACCGAGCAATGGCGAATTTATTTATTTATTTATTTTGTTTAAGGTCACATATTTATGCACAATGGCTAAGCATGACCGTGATAGTTTTACAGATGGAGGAAGCCGGAGTGCCCGGAGAGAACCACCGAGCAATGGCGAGCAACTGTCAGCTCCCCAACATACTAACTCAACACAAGCAGGGTTAGCATTGGTTGAAGACAAGTGCACCATCGTCGTGCAGTACGCCTTAGTACACAACGCCACCATGCCACAACGCGGGCAATGGAGATGAAGTGTCTTGCAACTCATTCAATGCCTTCTCTTTTGCCATTATTCCATCATCTGGATATGTCCAATGTTACATGTTACATAAATCTTAGCCCAAAATCTCTCAGGCTTTAACCTGATTTGCAGCAGCATTGGTACAGAATGATTTCGAAATCCCCTGAAATCAAATCTTTCTTCAATTTCTCCCAAATGCACACCATAGTTCCTACTTGTGCCTCCTGGTAGGCATTCGCAAAGCATTCTGTCTGCCCACAAACTAGAGTAGAAGCTTGAGCCATTGTCTCTCATCCCAATTATTTGCTTGGTACACACTCTTGAAATGACAGAAATAGTCTAGCCAGAGGTTGCCATTTGTACACAAGAACGTCTGTTAAAGGGTTAACTCCGGCCTTAGTCCACCCTCTCCTATCCAACGATGCTGTTAGCTCAACTCGAAGATTCCACACTGGAGTTTTAATTCCACAACTAGGTAATGAGATTGCATCAGAATAAGAATTGTTATCAGTCTGTCTCCATACACTCATGTCAGACATTTGATGCCTTTCTGTGTGTGAAATATGGACCCGACCCTTCTCAAGGTTGCCTGTCCAACAACAAGGCTCTACTGAACGAGTATTCCCACCTGATTTATTTAATATTTATTTATTTAATGGTGTTTAAGGTAACCTACTTATGCACGATGGCTAATCGTGACCGTGACAGTTTTACGGGTGGAGGAAGCCGGAGTACCCCGAGAGAACCACCGAGCATCGACGAGCAGCTGTCATCTCCTCAACATTCTAACACTGTTCAAGCCCCGCTCAAGCAATGTTACAGCGGTTGAAGACATGTGCACCATCGACGTGCAGTACGCCTTAGTACTCGGCGTCATCGTACTCCCATGTAGGCAATTGTGATAAAGTGCCTTGCCCAAGGGCACAACGCGGGTCGTTCCTCCTGATTGATGGTGCGTGTAATCCGCTTCCGGGCAGGGATGCTCTTCGAAATATGAGTCATCTGTGTTAACTATTTTCTGCTAGAAATTTTTTTATGCAAAATCAAACACAAATCTCCTTGGCAGAGGCATCTGTGTTCCCATGGGCGTTGAATGACCTCTTCTTATCTGCACTTCTTTATAGTATATGGCGCCAATCCAAATAATGCTACTCTGGCTTCTGTGGTCACACAGGAGTTCAGTTTAAAATTCTTGTGAGAATGCTTCGTATGCGAATTATCCGTGTTAATCAAAATAATTTTCCTCGATGTCTATTTGCCCAAGTTCCATACCTATTACCAAATGTAGTCTTATTTTCTCCGTTAGCACTGGTTCCTAGTTAAAATAAATAAAATAAGGATTTGATAAGACTGACATTATGAAGCACTATAACATTACATCTGATAATCCAAACAAGAACATGAAAATAACACACAACATGCAACGAAGCATCCTCTAGCTTCCTTCTCCCTGGTGAAAGGAAATGGTTTCGCGCGCCGAAGGCGCGCAGGGACGATTTGGAGGACAAGCCCCTTTCGACCCTCAGTGGCTGTAAATGATTGGTTTTCGTATGTCTAGGCGTGTCAAAGGAGGAAAAGGTAGGACGGAGGTAGCTTATCCCCGTCTGTGTTTCTTTCGGCTCTTTTTCTTGGGAGGTGGTTGAGATGGTGATGGTTGAGATGGTGATTTAGGTGGCGGTGTTGGATCTAGATATCGAGTTCGCTCTATTGTTCTTCCCTCCTCTAATGTTTTCTTGGCCATCTCTATCATGATGTCGAGTGTGTTCTGAGGTGGCTGTTCTGCTGTGGCTCCCGGGCTTTCCGGTAGTGAAGGAAGAGGGGAGTGAGGGGTGGGAGGCGGTGAAAAGCAACTTCCAGTTCCTCCTCAGTCTCCACTGGACGTTCCTCATCCAACTGTACCGGCTCAGGAGCCGGCGGTTGATTGGGTGTACCAGTGGGACTTGGAGGGGAACTGGCGGCTGCCTCCAGAGCCTCCACCCCCTCACTCAACTCTTTCTTCCTATTCCGGAAGGCCTCCAAGCGCCGGGCGTCCCTGCGCTTGGTCGATGGACTCTTCTTCTTTTTCTTCCTCTCCTCAGGGCCTCCGTGCCTCTTCGGGTGAGGACCAGTGGGAGAGGGGATCCTCTCTCCAAAGGTACTACCTCTCCCCGAAGAGGGTGGTGTCTTGGTTGTCCCAATCTCGAACTCCAAGTTCAGGTGGACTCTCTTGCCTGTCTCCTGGACAGTCCAGGTGACAGGGCAAGAGATGCCCAGAGCTGATATGGTCTTGATTAATCTTTCTGGTAGCTCCAGCTTTTCCATGATTCTTCAATCAGGTCTTCACGCTCTGGATTCAGAAGTGTGAATGACGACAACTCGGTCGGATTTAGGATTATTCTTAGTTCTGGCCTGTTGTTTCATAACAAAGCACCACTTTCTTTTATACTCTGCTATCCATAGTCTGTCTCAACAACCTCTATAGTCAGTTTCTGACCTGTTCATACGGGTATCCCCTGACTCCTTCCGCTCCTTTCCACGCGTGTATTTCGTGGACAAAGAAACTTAAGTTCGCCTCGACAGTGTGACAAATTCTCTTCAGGAAATAATGGAAGCTAAACAATACAAATGTATACCTATAATATTTAAGTGGTTTTATAAAGTATTCTAGACTGATTATTAAAATAAGAAAGTAAAGATGCAACAAATATTCTACAAGATCTAAACACGTCTTTAAATGTACCTGGGGTCGACGATGTTGTACAATTTACATATGTTATATACGATTCGAAGAACCAATTTATAATTAAAGATTGAGACAATAAAATATCATCAAATCAATAACACAGAAATAGCACGGAAAACCATAGAGAATAGACTAAATGGATACAACAGGATAAATTTTCTCTTTCAATATGTTTTTGTTGTTAAAAAACGTGAGAAAGAAATGTTTTTTCTCCATACACTCTGAAATCAGTTGGTTTCAGTAAAAAATCAACCCAAGTCACTGCCAGATTGACCAACTGACTAACTAGGCGCAAGCAGGACTAGCATCGGTTAACCCTTTGAACCATAAAGGCGACTTTAACGGTACAGAATCGTGATCCGACCTGAATTCATAAAGTATATAGCTGCTCGGTGAATTTGTGTGGTAAACCAATCGACTTTCAAAGTGCAGCCCCAAGACTGCACGTTGAAAGTATTGATTGGTCTTTCCCAGGTAACGAATATAGACTCTACCAGTTGATGACTCCGGGCTGGTATTGAATACCATCAGTTTTCCAAAAGGCTAAAGGCAAGTGTACTACTGTCGTGCCCTATGCCTTAGTACACAGCACCACCCTGCTTGATTATAACCATTCGGATGAAGTGTCATGCCTAATGACACATCGAAGATAATGCGAGTGGGGATCAAACTGTCGACCTTTAATCAGCCACCGTGCTCCCGCTCGAAAGATAAAACCAAGTTTTTAACCCTTTAACACTGGTGGTGCCTTCTATGTCAGTTCAGTGATAGCAAATGGAAGAGTCCATATTCACTACCCGGGTAGACCATTAATTATTTTCAAAATGCAGCCAGAGAGGCTGCACGTTGAAAATATTTAATGGTTACCCCATACATTCATTGATCAGTCACCCCACTTGGGAAAATTATGACGTATCATGCTCCTGCTGGACCGGAAAGGCGGCCTTTAGTGTTCGAAGGGTCAAGGAACAAAATATCATTGGGTCAAACTATAACATCGACTGGCCATTAAATTAAGACTAAGAGTATAATAAGATTGAGTTAAATGCACTAGAATACGATTAGTTCGTATGTTTTATATGATCGGACAGTTACGCAAAAGCAAAAGCATGATGTAGGCTCACACTGGGCTATTGAGAATAATATTAAGAATCTATTATGATCCACAAAAATAAAGTTGCATGGGCCACAGGTGCCCATTGTAAAAGACTTGCATGTTTTTCTTGACCAGATTAATCAACGTAGTTCACATGAACCCACCAGGTGCATCTGTGTGTAATGCTGAGGCATGGGAATTAAAAGGTGTATTTGGTGCAGATTGCTTACAACACTGTGGATTATATGGTGGTTTTGTTGCAGAACAATCAGGCCTCATGACTATTTATTTATTTATTACGGTTGAACGACACTTTAACAGTCAAGGTCATATCGTGTTGGTGACTGTTTTACGGGCGAAGGAAGCCAGAGTACCCGGAGAGGACCACCGAGCAACGACGAGCAGCCGCCAGCTCCCCAACATCGTAACTCCGCAGTGCAGCACAGGCAGGGTTAGATTGGTTGAAGACATTCGCACCATCGACGTGCATTACGTCTTAGTGCATGGCGTTATCATGCCCCATGTGGACAATCAGGGTTAAGAGCCTTGTCTAAGGACACAACGCGGGAGTCCGAGTCGATCGCTCAGATGGTCACCCATCCAAGGACTAACCTGGCTCGACGTTGCTTAACTTAAGTGATTTGACGAGAACCGGTTACTGCAACGCCACCGCTCCCAATCTCATGATAGAGGATGCCATTGTGTCAGTGTAGATAAAAAACCGCATCAGTAATAAATAATACAGATGAATACCAAAACTGAAGAGGGGGTATATTGTGGGGAAAGTTGGAACATACAAACAGTGACGGGGCCAGTTCAGGTCACTTTAAATAACAAATCTAATGAGCTAAAGATTAAGTTTCATGTCGCTAATGTTGATGTTCAAAAAGATAACTGCTACCTCCAATGTTACACACGATAGTCTTTAAGACAATGAGACCATTTTTTTCCTTAAAACACATCACTTATTCACTAATGAACATCACATCTAGGCATATTTCAAGAAAATCAATTTTGTCGATCTTTGAAATGTCAGTCAGTGTTTTACTTGTGTACTTCTGTGTGATCTGAAAGCCCTACTCCCTAATTTCACCATTTTAATACAATCGTCCATGTACAGTTATGGCACCTGCTTCAAAAGCTTTTCTAATACACCAATGTAATATCATTTTGCGCTGACGACATTAAATAATTTTGTATTGACTTTTCCTGATCTCTTCTGTTCCAAAATATTAAATATTAACAATGTACAAAAAAAAAAATAAATAAAAAAATAGAAGTTCACAAAAATTCTATTTCTGTCCTACCAAATAAACATCGAGAATACATTTTGATTGCTACTGAAATGAGAAATGTACTGTAGAAATCATAGAGAACGCAGCGAGCTCTGTAGATAACGCACATGCGTGTGTGGAGAAACATGCAATTTCCAATGAAACAGCATATCTAACAAACGGAAAATTGTGTCTTCCGGTTTGCCCATCGGGGCGTTGGCTGCGTCACTCTTTCTGAATAAATGACGTTATTTCTTTTAACTTGAACACTGACTTCCTAGAATTCAGTATTAAATTGATTTTGTTACTAGAAAATTTTAAATCCCACTTTAGACCACGAATCTTTTCTCTTTAGGTTTAATGCCTGGATCAAAAGTTGACAAAACTACCGGCTGTAGCAAGAATCTTTTTTTTCAATTTGACGATACAATAGAGTCCTTTGCAACTGCGTTCTCTTCTTGGTCTAACCTAATTCTTATTAGAACTGGCTGGTATGGCTTGCTTCATGTGGCATCATCCCATTGCAATGGAAAGGGTTATTACACATTTTAAAAAGTGTTAAAGATTTTCATATAAGTTCTTGAAGAGTTAACTTAATGAGTTACCAAAAGGTCAAGATTAAAATAACAAAACTGGAGAATTTGTAAAACTAGAGGAGGGAACTGCAAAACTGGGGTGGGGTAGGAATTGCAAAACGAGGGGTATCAGGACCTAATGCCCGAGTTGGGTGTATTTTTTCGGGTTGCGGGGGAGGGGTGGTCGTACAGTCCATTTATGTAGCATCTTTTGTGTCATTGTTTGCTCCTGTGGGGAACTGGACAACTCGGCCTCGAGACATCTCGGCCTCGGGACATACCGACATCAGGACAACTCGGCCTGGGACAAGTCGGTCTGGTTTCAAATTTATATCCAACTTGATTATGACAATTTGGAGATGTCAGTTATTAACGAGAAATGAACAATGAAAGTGCTAAACCCAATTTTATTAACTTCCAAACCAATCCTTGCATTAAAATTTCATATACTTACACGAGAATAAAATTATTAAATATATTATAAGAATTAATTATATCAAGAAACGCATTAAAACTGATAGTATACTAAGTTCCATTAAAAAATTATAATTTTACAATTACTCATTGGAGGGCGCCACTGGGGCTTAACAATGAATAACCGCAAAATTATTAGTAGCAAATTAGCTAATCTATTATAGGAAGTAATTATATTAAGAAATACGTCAAAATTTCGTTAAGTCTATTAAGTTCCGTACAAAAATCTTGGAGGGCGATTTGGGTAAAATTGCAAGCGGACAGGTTTAAAAACCATTCATGATTAATTATTCACAGTAATCATTTCAGTTAAAAAAGCACAAACAGTTAGTGAAAGTAAGATCAAAGTTAACACAAACACTCAAATAATTGTTAACAATGATAATTTCAACACAATCATTACAAAACAAACAAGTACACAAATAGACATGTTTTTTAATAAGCACGAAGCTAAAAAACAATCCTGAAATTGAACACAGTATTTTCCAGTCATTTCAACAGATTGTAGCGAAGGGTGGACGCATTCTTTCCTAGGTGGGTATAGTTCTGAATAATTTTCGAATATTACTAATGATTATAATGGATATTTTTCACTGTGGAATTTAATTCAGACAAACATGTAACTACTTCATATTTTGTTAAAATTTAAAATAAATATTTTTTAACGTGTCCTAAAAGTATCACAAACATATTAATAATACAATTAAATTAATTTTAAAAGTCTTGAAATAAAGAAAAATCATATAAGTGTTTTAAAATATCGGGACAAGTCGGCCCCCCAAACGGGACTGAGCTGTCCCGGAAAAATCGTCCCGGGTCGCGTTGTCACGGAATCCTCCTGTGAGCCGTCTAAGGAATCCGCGAAATCGTACTTCCGCCAATCCGTTCCGTATTCCTTCTATCAACTTCCGGTGGAATGTTTTGGTTGGAAACATTCACGGTGAATTCTGCATTTGCAACGATTTGCATCTTTGTCACCTCACATTTCTTAGGGTAACGGAACTATTCAATAACTTTCTTTCAAGATGTATACAACGGTCATATTCTTGATTATAGTGTCTTGTTCTGAAATACCTTGCTTGTTGCTGACTGTACTTTCACCGCTCAAAAAGACAAAATTACAAAAGTTGTTACTGTGTCGATTTACCCAAATAATGGTTTTGCCCACTTCGGTGAAAGTTTGGAGTTAGACTGGTCACAGGTGGCGGACGCTTGGTCGTTAAAAGAAACACAATCATTGATTATGTAGCGAAAATAATCATATCTTCTTTAAACAACAACCTCCGACATTGTTATTTCTCACCCTTGTAACTTAAGGCACAGGCGTCTGGGGACCTGATCTAGAGCGATAAATAGCACCTAGAAGGTCTAAAATGACCCAACATCAAAATACCCCTACTGTATTATAAATATACACAAGGCTGGAAACTTCCAACGCTCAAAATTTTATACCACGAAATTAGAAACCACTCGTTTCAAATCAACGAAACGCGTTGACAGCTCGCATAGCACGTTTATCGACGCATAAATGAATACACTTCAAGTCTGCAGTGCACCCCTTAGCATTTTCTTGCAGAGAATGCCTTTATTTTCACTCCAACTCGACAAAACACACACAAAATTCAGCTAGACGAACTTCCATTCCACGGGAATCTCCACACTGAATTTTCTCTCTAGCGGGGATATCGGCTCAGGACGTTCAAAATTCGCATTTTTGTGTATCTTGCACTGTTAAAAAAAGTTAAAACATACATGGCTGTGGATAACATATTTGGGTCTCAAAATAATTAGTTTGATTTCATGTTTGGTCGAAAATTGACAAGACTCAGAAAGGGGTGCTGGACGTTTCGTACACGGCCATTTTGGACGTTTCGTACACAAGATTCTGGGACGTTTTGTACACAAGGTGGGACGTTTCGTACACAGGATTTAAATGGGATATATGAATACATATACGATGAAAGACAACAATGCTCTTATTAAAATAATATATTTTATTGAACAATAAATATCTAAACTTAAAAAAATTACGTTTTCAGACATAAATATATATATACCAAATGATAAAATACATTGTACATAAATGGTAAACAGTTTTAACCAGGTAGGGGCGTGACATTTTGAAAGGGAAATACATGTAATGGTTTATCGCTCCGCCCACAGCAGTCATTGGTTATTACATGTACATTCAAATTGACATTTGACAAGCGTTTTCATTAAATTGGAAGAACATTTAAATTTCCGATTTTTCCCGTAATTTAAAGGAGAATTTGTTCAAGTTTTATTGCGTTACCGGGAAAAATTCAGAAATATAAGCAGAAAATCCTACCAGTACTCTATCCGTATTAACAAAGGAATACATACTGATTTATTCAGTAAAATTGAAGAAGATTTAAGTTGCGCTAAAATGCTTTAAATTCTATGTCGTCATCTCGAGCATTCATCGCAGCATAACGCTTCCTGCCTTGGTCTTACTTCATTCCCACACTTGTAACATGGATACACCATGACTGACTAAAGATGAAATGTGAATCAAGTAAGTTTTGGGCCTGTTTTTATACAAATTTCAATTCTAGAAAAACACCGAAGATGAAATGGTTTAGTTTTAATACTAGAAATAACAAATCAATTAACAATGTTCACGTGTTGTTTGGAATAACAACACTGTTCAAGAGGTGATTGGTCCTCATTATACTGGCATCAAAGCATTGAGCATCTCATCAAAATAACTCTGTTTACTGTAAATTACCATTGATTGGATTGATCAAAAATGCACTAGCCGCTTTTAAATTAAACGCTTTCAGAACATTGTCTTTGATTAGATACATCTTCAGGAATGGATCAGCCCCTTTTACAGAATAAATATTTTTCTAACATTTTATTTATTATGAAAGATAATTTTCTTTCAAATGAAAAATATAAATATAACTAAATAAACTAACAAATTAAATAAAAAATAAATCAATAAAATATATATAAATATTGTCCATGTATGAAACGTACTTTGATTTGTGTACGAACCGTCCCATTGTGTACGAAACATACTGTGTACGAAACGCCGGTGTACGAAACGTCACTAATCCCTCAGAAAGAACCTCAACGGAGCTTCCCGTAAGTTTTAACACGTAAGACCTCGTACCGGATTTTGCAAAGCGCCGTTTTTTGCATTTGAAATGCTACAACTGCGCATGTGAGACAATTTTTAAAAAAATTTGAAACATGTCATAAATTTAAACTGCGCATGCTCCCCGCGTTCAATTTGAATTTGTAACTTATTCAAAAACAGTATTACCCACGATAACCTAAATACGAGACGCGATTTTTTGGGCAGTTTTCGCTTTGTCATAGAAAAAATTGAAAGTTGAAAAAAGCAGTCCCTTACGAAGACACTCACGATTTTAGAAGAAAATCTTCATGTTTCATTGTGGTAAGTGAATATATTTATTGAACATTAATTGTCCGTAAGTGCCAACGTAGTGTTATGTGGCAGCGGGTCGGTGGATCCCTCATGAAAATGTACCATGGTACAACCATGGTATGTCCCAAAATACCGTGGTATTACCATGGTAATACTATGGTATTTTGGGACATACCATGGTGTACTAGGAGTGTAAGCTTCGGGGGGGGGGGGGGGGGGGGGGGGGGCGCTGTGAAAAGAAAGCTAAAGAACCACGGGTTGTTTGGGGAGCCAAAGAAAGTGGAACCAGGAATCGGAGGCACGAGTGAAATTGGGGAGAGGGCGGGGGGAGGGGAAGAGGGGGGCAGAGCAAGATTATGGAAGGGTCAGAACTATGTTGGCTAACCTGTGAGCCTTCTACACCCCGATCCAGGTATCCTTGGCTCACGAGTTGAGGGGATACCTGACTCGGGACGTAGAAGGCTCACAGAGTGGAGCTTCCGCCTACTGGGATATCCAAACCTACATGTATAAGGTTAGTAGGGAGGACTGTCCCTTCTATATGTGGGTGTATATGGGGTGCGACCCGGGAAAAGTTTTGAAAAAATAATTTCTCTAAAAAGGTATCTGTAATGATTTGACATTACTGGGTGGACATTGTGAAAAATGACTTAGAAATTAGAAATTTTTGGGAGCGTGTGGAAAATTGGGGGGGGGCACATGCCCTTTGTAGTGTAGCCCCCCCCCCCCCTCTCGTTGCAAACCAAAGAGAAAACATTAATTTTATGTTCAGCTATCAAAACATAGCCCGCGAGTTTTCACCAGAATGCAGAGACTGCCTGTTCAGGGGGGGGGGGGGGGGGGGGGGGATTGATTAACCATTTGTGGAAAAAAAAGAATAAAATACTGAATGTCCGGCAAAAAGTATCGAACATTAACGAATGCCAAGACAATACCACAGACACAGCCTCACCTAAACATCATTTTGTCCTAATTGCATTCTGTCTTAGAATGCACTTAGGGCAAAATAGTTCAGACACACACACATACCCCCCCCCCCCCCCCCCCCCCTCCCCACCACACACACAAATAAACTCTAATGTATAGAAGAAGATTACATTTTCCACTAACAACAATCTTTTAGCGCTGCACTGGTTGTTTTTAATGTGTACCAATCAACAAATTACAAGCTGTCTTAGTATGACGGTCGTGAGTGACTTTGGTAGTTATTCTGTATGGTCCTTTCCTGTGTAGCGCGCGAATTTTGAACGTCCTGAGCCGATATCCCCGCTATAGAGAAAATTCAGTGCGGAGATTCCCGTGGAATGGAAGTTCGTCTAGCTGAATTTTGTGTGTGTTTTGTCGAGTTGGAGTGAAAATAAAGGCATTCTCTGCAAGAAAATGCTAAGGGGTGCACTGCAGACTTGAAGTGTATTCATTTATGCATCGATAAACGTGCTATGCGAGCTGTCAATGCGTTTCGTTGATTTGAAACGAGTGGTTTATAATTTCGTGGTATAAAATTTCGAGCGTTGGAAGTTTCCAGCCTTGTGTATATTTATAATACAGTAGGGGTATTTTGATGTTGGGTGATTTTAGACCTTCTAGGTGCTATTTATCACTCTAGATCAGGTCCCCAGACGCCTGTGCTTAAGGGGACGTCCAACCTAACTTTGGTCAAATTTCATGTAATTTTCTTTCAAGTCTAAAAAAGTCCCAAAATGAATAATCCCAATAAATTATATACCAAAATGCTTGGAATGAAACATAGAACATGTGGAAACTGAAATTTGCCATGGAACTGCTGCCATGTATAAATAGCACCACCTGAAAGTCTGCTGTGGCATAAGTAAGAGAACAAAATTTTTACAATAAAATACCTCAAAATAAAATAACAGCTGTATTCTATAAACATTTAAGTACATACTAGAAGAAATCTTTTCCTAATTCATGAAAGTAATAAAGATTAAGACCAAATGTTATAAGTGGAGTGCTCACTGATTGAAGGCAGACATTTTCTTTTGTTTATGTTTTGATTTGGGGAGTTCAACAAAGGTCAACATGAAGGAGTCCAGCAGAAGAAGTATGGAAGGACAAAAGAGTGTCTCCCAATATAAAGATGTATGTGTTACTGTAATGGTTTGGAAAGAAAATATGATATTCTCCTATTTAGAATGCACTGCAAAGTCATACATTGTAGTTGAATAAATATATTTACAAACCCTTGCACTGTAACCCCTTTTATCCCATGCATCAATTTGATAGCGATTAAATTGTTAAATTTGCCTGGTTTATCAATAAGTATAATAGCTTTGTTCAACTCTTGGACACCAATACACTCATGATATCTGTTGGAGAAGAAATATGAGGGTAACTGTAACCTGTCACTGCAATAAACCATCTAATGTACTTAAAAGTACATTGTTATTCAAAACACATCAAATCAACCTTACATAACCATTATTGCATGTACTTTCCTCAAGGAGGCTTATTGGCATATTGAGATTAGAAGGGCACATCCAGAGGGTCTCACATATTTTTTTTCAAGAACACATTACACAAAGCAATCCCCAAAAGGTGACAAGTGAGCTCCATTTGACACAAAAAATTTCCCGGGGGGGGGGGGGGGGGGTCTCTCTTCCTTGTATGACGCTACCTCCGGGACTCAAGGCATATGCCTTTTTTCTCAAAGTTTAACTCTTTTTTTTCTTTTTGAAGATCCTGGCCACACATGTTCCAAACACTATCAGACAGGTAACCCTCCAAATAAGTGTATCTGCAAAAATCATGTTACATTGCAAAACATTCTTTTTAGACTTTTAGTTCTGGACCTTTCATGCTTCTTACTTCCAACTATAACACTTAATTTATCGATTAATGGGTGAATAGAAAAGTCCTGCCATAATCAACATTTTGAGTTCCATAAGCCTTCAAAACAGCTCCAATAAAAGTGTCAAACATCAGATTGGTGGCTTTATACAGAATATTCATTAGGTTGTTGCTTGATAAGTAATAGGAACAAAATCTTCACCAGAAAATTCTGTAGCCATACAATTGAGGGTATTAGCAGGCACCTTGCAACAAATTGTAACAAATCAACTAGTTGTAAACAAAATTTTCTAACTCAAAAGAGTGAAAAAGTACCACAACTCTGAAAAAATGTGGGAAGAAACACATGCTACAGCAGCTACACAGGCATTGTTTCCCCATGATGCTCGATCACAACACCAAATATCCTTCAAATTGGAGTAGCAATGGTTGAGATACAAGGGAGAATGTTGGTACATGTATTGATTAATGGGTAAGAATAAGATCAAGAGGACAGGGGTCACCACTGCATGGCCCTAGATGCACCTTTGATTTTCCAACTTCCAGGTCTGGGGTATAATAATCGCAACACACCCACCTTATCAATTCATAATTTCAGTAAAATAAAAGAAATTATCAATTTTAATTAATTAATAGATGATGGGAAATATTTGGTTTCCTTTGCCTTCTCGTCCACAAACAATATCAGTTTGATCCCGACAAATGAAACTGAACGCATGTGGTCTGGTTAAAAAGTAACTCGGCATGGATAATGAAGAAATTGCGAATATTTCATGTATTTCATTTGTTTTAATGCCAATTGCAGCTAATACTGACCGTGCATTCGATAATTCGCTTGGGTTTTCACCACACGGCCACGCTGACACTCAGTGATTGCGGTTATGTTTATTGTGATATGCAAATTGGGGTATGGTTTCCGGTGAAGGAGATTTGTCACATTTGTCACTGTAAAACGATGTCAAAAGACACTGATCAACGTTTGTGTTAGTATGGTTGGTTGCAAGAAAAAACTGAATTCTCAGCATCGTCCAAGCGCACCTTATTTAAAATCGCGAATGCATCATTTTCAACCCATCTTCAATCGGTCCTTTGCAGACATCACAGACAGCCGCGACAAATTCCATGGTTACTAGGAAGTAAATAACTTCGCAACATCGGGGGGGAAGTCAACACGCTCAGTATAGTTCTATGTCACTTGGAATATACTTCGTGAAAAAAGTGATTTCCGAAGCATTCTGCTTACTTTGTTATGAATATTGCCTTATTTTATGTGTATTGTCCCGATTTTATACACTCGGTTATTTTTTTACAAGTGGTTGATGCTGTCTTTCTAGTGCGCAATAATTCAGATTTTTTGTCAACAAAAAAGTTCAGACAGTCTGTAAACACGAGAGGGAATTTCGAACCATATTTTGCAGTTATGACATTAACAACTCAAGTATTTGCTGTCACCTGTTTGCAAATCTGCTCATACATTGTCTCGAACAAATAAAGGGCGTGATCACGTCCTTGCATTCTTACGATTGCCCAAATTGAGTATTTCTGCAAGAACCACATCGTAATCACATGACCGGAATAAACATCATTGAAACATGGCCACATCCGGAACATCCAAAATTTGTGTTGGTGTTATTACATTCAAACATCAAAACCCACCAGAGTGTGTGTCAAAAAAATGCTTTCTCCGAGTCTGTAGTATGTTATCATTATATTGAGGACAAGGCTTTCGAATTACCAATTATTTTGTGGTTTTACTGGTTCGTTACTTACGCCATTGGCAAATTAATCTTCTTCAAAATCATAAAATTCACTTTTTTTAATGAAAAAAATTATATGTACCTTTTCTATGCACTTTACTCATTATTTTGATACATAATTTGCCTTTCCTTACTTCTCTTATCTGTTTCTGATGCATTGGGAAAAATGTCAACAAATTGACCAAAGTTAGGTTGGATGACCCTTAAGAAACTAGAAAGTAATGACTAATGTGATACATTATAGTATATAATTAGTACACCATGGTGTGTCACAGTACTTTTTTTATAAGGGTCTGAAATAACAATGGCAGATCAAGAATGGGAATTGGAGGAATAAAATTGTTATCACTAAATCTTGCTGGGTGAAACATCCGAAATGACAGACTCCAACCTTGTTATTTCGCACCCTTATAAGAAAGTAATGTGATACATTATAGTATGTAATTAGCACACCATCATGTGTCACAATACTATTTTATAAGCAGTCCTGGAAATGAGACGGGTGTGAGTGCAATTGTTCCCGTCAGCACCAGTGAAAGATATTGTGGGGGAATAATATACTGTGAGGGCATATTTTTTATTTATTTATTGGTGTTTAAGGTCACATACTTATGCACAATGGCTAATTGTGACCTAGTCTTTGTAAGACTGTGACCTAGGGCCCTCCTGGCCCTCACAGTCTTGGAGAAACCCGTATGAGGTCACAGTCTTACAAAGACTAATTGTGACCGTGACAGATTTACGGGTGGAGGAATCTGGAGTACCCAGAGAGAACCACCTAGCATCGACGAGCAACTGTCAGCTCCTCAACATTCTAACTCTGTTCAAGCTCTGCTCAAGCAGGGTTACAGTGGTTGAAGACATGTGCACATTCGACGTGTAGTACACTTTCGTACACGACATCATCGTGCCCCCATGTAGACAGGTTGTCCAGGACGGAGATCGAACTCGGGACACATTTAAGGTTTCTGGTGTTCGTGACAGTATTTCCTTGAAAATTCATATACCAATATTTTACGGGTGCAATTTACTCCCATCTCTGATTTCACGGGAGCTTAAAAAAGCACCTGTCAATTTTGTTCATTTCCAGCACTGTGTAAGGGTTTGGAATAACAATGACAGATCAGGAGTGGATATAGGAGAAAAGTGTGAAAGTTGTCGTGTGAAAATATCCAAATGACAGTGATGTGTTTACAAGAATAACAAGAATAATATTGTTTTTATAACAACGAAAACTTACAGTTTTGATTTTTTTCTTTGAGGCACTGTTTTTTTTGGACGTTTTTGCATTACAGTAGTGTTGAAATGATTACCTATTTTTGAAAGTCGACAGGAGTAATCAATTCAAAATCGACTAATCGGCTTTTCTGTTGAAAACAATTGTCTCAGTAAATTAGGTGATAAGAGACTGTTACATGCAAGTTGATAATCCTTTCGTTTTAATGACTCGTTTGACAGGTATTTGATGAAGTTTCCTTGTCAAAGTCATGAACGTAGCTGTTCTCTTTTTCGTATTTTGAGTTTTTTAAAACGTTGTGCATATTATAGCTTTAACCATTCAGAAAAAAATTAGGATACCTGGGAAGTGCATGCCTCCTGGTCCTCTGACCGTACAGTGGAAAAATTACCCAATGATGTTAAAACAGAAGTTTCATGAATTTGTAAAATGTTTGAAGTGTGCCGCCATCCGCCCGGTGCAATTAATTAAAAACTCCCGGGTCAAATTTTGTGACGGACAGTTTCCTCACCTTCATATCCGGTCTTTGCCAGCTCGCCCCCAAACCAGAACAGTAATATCATAGAATATGGAGCTATGGCATTCATTTACCTTTGAGGAAGACAGGGCAATTGGCTCAAAGAAGATTCACTTATATACATGTACAAGAGTCAGTTTAAGCATGGAACTCTGCAGAAACTGCAGAGTTATGGTACTTCAACTGACACGTGTGTGGAGTGCAGAGTACTGCGGACGAATGAGAGGAGAAAGGACTTAGCGTGCCCTAACCCTTTACCTGACGTAACGGCCAAAACCGGCCAGTGATATGAGTGTTTCAGGCATGTATTTTATTTTTATATCAATGAAAAAGTGTGGACGACTTGGGTGAGGGACAGAACGCTTGCATGAATTAATGGCATCTTTGAAGTTGTACATCAAAGTATTTTTCTTGAGCGTGTGCCAGTGATTAGGTTAGGTGAAATCAGTGCTTGTAATGCTGCTGAAATCTAAGTTGTAACATTATCGGCATCAACAAATGACAATGGTTGCATTGATATCCACTTCTCAATACAATTTAAAATAGGTCCACCACGAAGTAGAAACGTCTGATGTTTGTAATCATTAACCCCCACTGTTGGCATTTTACTACTTCATCTTTGAGTTTCCCGACTAGTCGACTGGCGGATTTCAGAGTCGATTTTTCTGAAAATTGAATCTACTTCGACTAATCGTTTCAACACTATTTTGCATATCGGCAACGTTTTCCTCTGGACTTGTTTTTTTTTCCACCATTCAAGTCTTTTAATACATAAAGATCTCAAATGAATCAAAGGATGTATAAAAAACAATCAATGGTGAAATCACACTTCATGAATCAAAATCAGTGAATATGAATTCCTGCACTATAAAACATTTACTTTCCCTTTTCGGACCATCAAACAATGGGATTAGCAATCAGCCACCTCAATGCAATTACAGCCAATCAAGTTCTGACTGCGTTATTCAAACTCTCTCACTGAGTATCTATACTCGTCCACTTTTTAGTCTGTTTGGAACAAAATATATAAAAAAGGTCACTTATGATGCAGATCTCGGACCTGGTATGTATTAAGGGGCCATATAAGTAATGGAATTTTGTTAATTTCGAAAATTCTCACCTCTGATATTCCTTCAATTCAAATTAAATATACATAAAATGTACATCAAAATGAAGATTGAGATGTATAGAACACGAAGCACATGTGTAATCAACTCATAGCGTGAACCGTAGGCACCAGTGGTTCCTGGAAGTCTGCTACCATATTTGTACTAGAACTGATAATTTAATAATATTTCACGAGAACAACTTGTGGCCAAATGTGCTTTACATATCCAAGAACAAAGCTAGAGTATCAAAATTCTTCAAAACACAGCAACAGAGCTGCATGGGGGTAAATTCCAAACCTTTGCTTTTGTTTACATATGAATTTACTTTCGATTTCTGGTCGACGTCATTGGACGGAAAAAGCATTTATATACAACGCCATCTAAACTCCAATAATGAGAAAGATCGCCTTAATACAGTATACTGTTATTAGATGGAGACTGCACAGTTGCCATATTCAATGCAAGGTATCATGGTACCTGTTGTAGTTTCTTAGAATTATGATTTTGTTTTTCGATGGAAATTTGTGGTATTGAGTGATTTGTGTATGTTTGTCGAGCATGGAAACCATCTTCAATAAACAAATGCAGACAGTGTTGTCCTTTTCCAAAATGCAGTCCTATTGCTGCACTCGAAAGTATTTTAAATGCCTAGCTTTGTTATTGAATGTCTGAAGCACATTCGGCCACAGGTTGTTCCTGCAAAATATTAGTTTATTATCAGTTCTGGTACGAATACAATAGCAGACTTCCAGGAACCAGTCGTGCCTGTTGTCAACTCTTTGAGTTGTTGATTACATATGTGTTTCGTACTCTATACATCCCAACCTTCATTTTGATGTATAATTTGTGTATATTTAATCTGAATTTAAGGAATATCAGAGGTGAGAGTTTCAAAATAAACAAAATTCCATTACTTATATAGCCCCTTAAAACACATTTTTTACACTCAAATTTTACTTTTTAATGTCATTCTTTGTCATTCCGCATCATACCAAGTCATTGCAGTGTTTAGGAGGACCGCACAGTGACATCTTTTGTAATTTTGAGCAGTGGAAGTAGTCAACAACAAGCAAGACTTTTCAGAACAAGACATAAGGCCAAAGAAAAAAAGTGTTTTGGTTTGGGTTACCCGACCGACCGACCCTGTTTTAAGCATGCGACTCTAGAAATTTTACTGGCCTTTAAGAAATTGTAACATTTGTCTAGCACCACAAACCCAAAAACGTTACTAAATCGGTACAGATTTTACAGAGTACGTTTCTCCATTGAAACAGAACCTGTGCATTTTGCGATTTTAATTCGTCGTATTGCTGATTTTCGTCTGAACTATGTCAACAATCTTGGCTTTAATAAAAAAGAAATGCCCTCATTCAGGCGAAATGAATAATTTGAAGTAATAGCGCAGGAAATCACCACTTAATCAAATCTGATGCACGGCAGTGTATCACGATTTCTGCAGTGCAGAATTGTAACACACAACACCTGATTGTTATTGAAAACTTGTAACAGGCATTCAACAGTACATGTAATTAAGACACACCTTCTACCGACATAAGGTGGCAATTAAATATTAGAATGCAGATACTCAGAGGACGAAATGATGTTCATTCATCTGTTTTCTCCCCTTTTATCAATTCATTTCGCGACAATACAAGTATTTCAAAACGCGCATTGCGTGATTTTCATTTTCAAAGATTGATCATGCAGGTTGATTCAAGACTGCTAAGGCCAAAAAAAATTAATATGGTTTGAGTTACATGACAGAAAAAAATAGAGTTGGTGGGTAGGCTTTTGTTTTTTGTTTTTTTTACTCGTTGAGATAAATAATTTAGCTGGACCTACCAATACATACATGAGAAATCACCCAAGTGGGGGGGAGGGGTGTGGGGGATGTCCACCCAAATGATATACTCTTATTTCTTTGACAAAGCAAACGCAAGGAACACACAGTATGGTTCAGTGGATTGGGCTTATTATATTGGTTCGAGGCTCTCTTGAAGTTGAGAATGTTTCTTTCACATAAACGCAATCCAGTATGCCTGGAAATTCCACTTTGTTGGTGTTTCTGTACCAAAGCATTCACCATGTGCCGTGGGTGGATTTCAGACAGGATACAGGATATCCACAATCAAAAGACAAAAGTACAGTCGGTCACGGTGTCTGTGGATGTTGAATTCACATGAATGATGGGTTGAGTCGCTTGCGGTACGAAACTGAGGGAGGATGTTGCAACTTCTCAAACAGTGTGTCATGGTATAGATGAGAAACTTGTCCATAATGTTCATGCTTTCACAAAAAACTAAGTTTTCTAATACGTTCTTTTAGATATTTTTCCTGAATAAATAGTTGTTACAGGCTTTTGATTGTTCTCAGTCATTTGGAAATGCTTCCCCACGACATTATTCACATATCAAATGTACCGCATTAGAACATCAATTCACCTCAAAAAGCCGCCCATGGACAGAAAATGAAAAAACTGATTTTTAATTGATTTCCTGCATATTAAAGCATGTAGACAATTTTTAGTTGCATTTGCTTTTTTGAACACCCCATTGAACATTAACAACGATTGTTGGAAAGGTTTCATGGATATCTTTTTAAAAGAAAATAAAATAACATACATGTGGGCCTATGTCAAGGGTTGTATAATAATATTCTATAGCTATTGCTGGTATTGGAGAAATTTAAAAACTCCGAACTGTGAATTATAGGCCAAATATAACTGACAACATGTAGAAGAGTAGGAATGTAGGTCCCAGAAAAAGTGTTGTGAAGGGTGGGGCCAACCTTATCAATCATAAATTGTTAACACAGCATGCCCACCAAACCATGCAGTTACGGAAACGTGAGTTGGGGGGTGGGGGCACATTTTTACAGATATATTTTCGCTCACACAGGCACCCGTGATGGATAAAAATAATTATGCATAGATGTTTTTGATGCAACATTCCTTTATAACTAATAATGTTAACCCTGTTTAACCCTCATTGACATTCGCCACCCACACAACTTTAGAATACATTTTTAACCTTTTACTTAAAAAAAACGAAGCTAGCGATGGGGAGGAAGGGTTGTGGTGTCTGAGAAATTAGCAGTTTGCTACCCATGCTTCCCTCTATGTAGGGATACGCATTAATGAGCACTTGAAGGTTCTGCAGAGGGAAGGGAGTGTGTATGGGGGGGGGGGGGGGGGGGGGCTTTCTGTTGATCTGATTTTCAAAATTCCCAGTGAATAATTAATTTCTTGTTCAGCTTTCACCCAAATGCATAATGTTTTTTACAGAACACCAACTGTCTCCTGAAATTGAAACTTTCTTTATAAATAGCTGAGCAATCCGAATTCATAATTTGCTCGCAACACTTTGATACGCTGTCAGTTCAGTATTCCGTGGAGAGCGTTCTTTGTTTCCAACCATGCTTGCCTCTCCCATAGTTCCTTTATAAGAATGGCTGCGATTGATTTTTGCTAAAATTTCTTGAAATGAAAACGTCATTACTTCTGCTGTCCCAGTGTTTAGGCCAAACAAAATTAATGTTGTGGTTTGGGTTACATGACAGAACAAAATAGGGTCGGTAGGTAGGTAGGTTTTTTGAGACGAATAATTTAGGTGGACATACCAATACATATGTGAGAAATCACCCCAGGGGTGGAGTATCCACCCAAATGATGTACTCGGTTTCTTCAACAAAGCAAGCACAAGGAACACACAGTATGGTTCAGTGAATTGGGCTTTTTATATTGGTTCAAAGCTCACTTGAAGTTGAGAATGTTTCTTTCACATTACACAATCCAGATGCCTGGAAATTCCACTTTGTTGGTGTTTCTGTACCAAAGGATTCACCATGTACCGTGGATGGATTTCAGATAGGTTACAACTTACAGGGTATCCACAATCAAAAGTACAGTTGTTCACAATGTCTGAGAATGTTGAATTCACGTGAACGATGGGTTGAGTCGCCTGTGGTTAGAAACTGAGAGAGGGTGTTGCTACTTCTGAAACAGCGTGTCATTATATGGATGAGAAAGTTGTCCACAATGTTCATGCTTTCATGAAAAACTAAGTTTTCTAATATGTTCTTTTAGATATTTTTCATGAATAAATAGTTATAACACGCTTTTGAATGTTCTCAGTCATTTGGAAATGCTTCCCCACGACATATTAACCTATCAAAAGAACCGCGTCGGAACATAAATTCACCCAAAAAGTCGCCGTGGACAGAAAATGAAAAACTGATTTTTAATTGATTTCTAGCATGAGCATGTAGACAATTTTCAGTTGCCTTTGCTTTTTTGAACACTCCATTAAACATTGACAATAATTGTTGGAAACGTTTCATGGATATCTTTTTAAGATAAAATAAAATATGTGTATGTCAAGGGCTGTTTAATAATATTCTTTTGCTATTGCCAGTTTTGGAGAGAAATTTAAAAACTCTGTACTGTGAATTATTGGCCAAATATAACAGACAACATGTGGAAGAGTAGGAATATAGGTCCCAGAAAAAGTGTTTTGTGAAGTGTAGGGCCACCCTTATCAGTCATAAATTATTAACACAGCATGCCCACCAAACCATGCAGTTAAGGAAACACGTGTTAGGGTGGAGGGGGGGGGGGGGATTTTTACAGATATATTTTCCCTCCCCCTCATATAAACTCACACAAGCACCTGTGATGGATAAAAATAATTACGCATCAATGTTTTTGATACATCATTTCTTTTTACTAATAATGTTAACCCTGCCTCATTGATCGAAGATGACATTGGCCCCCCACACAACTTGAGAATACTTTTTGGCTCAACTTTGGCGAAGCCAAATTTGAGCTTATGCCATGGCCAGTTGTCCGTCGTCCATCTGTCTGTCTGTCCGTCAACAATTCAATATGGCTCGGGCTAGAGGCCGTATTTATGAACCGATCTTTACGAAACTTCTTGGGTACCTTTGTTATGACCGTGGGACAAGAACAAGTGTTTTTGGGTCCGGTCCGAAATTCAGGATGGCTGCCAGCCGCCATTTTGTACCGACGATGCAGAAATCTGTTTTTTGCACAGAACTTCCATATGAAAGTGCTGATTTGAATAATTTTTTGTATGAATGTTTAGTACCATTGGATACATCACATATAATACGGGTTTTTTTCTCGTACGTAAATTATGCAAATTAGACTAACTTTGATGTATTTTGTATTACTTTCAACACTGTCAGTGCAAATGCCAATATGGCCCGGGCTAGAGGCCGCAGAACTTCCACATGAAAGCTCTGATTTGAATAATTTTTTGTGTGAATGTTTAGTACCATGGGATACATCACATATAATACGTTTTTTTTTCTCGTGCAGAAATTATGCAAATTAGATGAACTTTGATTTTTTCAATGCTACTTAAACACAGTAAGTACACATGTCAATACGGCTCAGGCTAGAGGCTGTATTTATCAACCGATCTTCACGAAACTTCTTGGGTACCTCTGCTATCACCTTGGGACGAGAACGAGTGTTTCTGAGTGCGGTCCAAAATTCAAGATGGCTGCCAGTGGCCATTTTGTACCGAAATTAGGTCCAGTCAGTTTTTTGTCACAACTTCTATACAGCTCCTATTTATGAACTGATCTTCATGAAACTTCTTGGGTACCTTTGTTTTCACCTTGGGACAGGAATGAGTGTGTTTTGGGGTGCCGTTATCACTGTGCTATGAGAACAAATATTTTTGGGTTCAGTCAGACCCACTCTGGGACTCAAAGATTTCTTTTCTAGTTTAGTATCTGACTGTCACCCACCTTTACAATACTTTACCTATACATTTGTTACAGGCTACGGTCAGTATTTATATACAGGCCGTTACAATACTTTATATGTACCTTTGTTATCAGGTCATTACCGAGATGTTTGTCATTGCTGTGTCACATACATGTACTATACATGTACATGTCTTGACAAGTTGAGCTACAGTGTCATTGACACTTTCATTTTTTTACCTTTTACTTAAAAAAACGAAGCTAGCAGTTGAGAGGAAGGGTTGTGGTGTCTGAGGAATTGACAGTTTGCTACCCATGCTTCCCTATATGTAGGGATACGCATGCATGAGGACTTGAGAGTTCTACAGAGGGAAAGTAGTGTGTGTGCAGGGGGGGGGGGGGGGGGAGGGGGGGGGGGTCTTTCTGTTGATCTGATTTTCAGTATTCCCAGTGAATAATTAATTTCTTATTCAGCTTTCACCCAAATGCATATTCTTTTTTACAGAACACCAACTATCTCTGGAAATTGAAACTTTCTTTATAAATAGCTGAGAATTCCGAATTCATAATTTGCTTGCAACACTTTCGAAACACTGTCAGTTCGGTATTCCGTGGAGAGCGTCCATCGTTTCCAACCACACTTGCCTCTCCCATAGTTCCTTCATAACAATGGCAGCGATTGATAGTAGGGTGAAAATTCTCAAAATGAAAACGTCATTATTTCTGCCTTCTCAATGTTTAGCAGTCTTGAATCAACATCGCGGTAACTGGTTCTTGTCTGTTCACCCCAGTTATGCAACTTCGAGCACGGTTAGTAGTTGGATGGGTGACCATTTCAGCGACTGATTCGTGCTCCCACATTGTGTCCTTGGGCAAGGCACTTAATCCTGATTGCCCATATGGGGGCACGATGACGCTGTGTACTAAGGCGTACTGCACATCGATGTTGCGCATGTCGTCAACCAATCTAACCCTGCCTGTGCCACAGTGCAGAGTTCAGAGTTACAATGTTGGAGAGCTGACAACTGCTCGGTGGTTCTCTCCGGGTACTCCGGCTTCCTCCACCCGTAAAACTGTCACTGACATGATTTGACCCTGGCTGTTAATGTGTCGTTAAACCCTAATAAATAAATAAATAAATCAACCTGCATGATCTTCTCGTCAATCTTCGAAAACGAAAATCGTGCAATGCGTGTTTTTAGATACTTCTTGTATTGTCGCGAAATGAATTGATATAAAAGGGGGTGGGGGGGGGGGGGGGGGGGGGGGTGGCGGAACAGATGAATGAACATCATCTCATCCTCTGAATATCTGCATTATAATATTTAATTGCTACCTTATGTCAGTAGAAGGTGCGACTTAATTACTGTTGATTGCCTGCTACAAGTACTGTATCAGCCATCGCCCATTACAATTCTGCAGAAATCGCGATACACTACCATGCATCACCTGTGAATCTAGGGGGATCTAAAGCGCTATTATTTCAAATTATTCATTTCGCCTGGATGAGGGCATTTCTTTTTTTATTGAAGCCAAGATTATTGATATCGTTCAGATGAAAATCAGCAATACGATGAATTAAAATCGTGAAATTCGCAGGTTCTGCTTCAATGGAGAAACGTACTCGTAAAATTTGTACCGATTTAGTGACGTTTTCGAGTTTATGGTGCTAGATAAAGGTCGCGATTTTCGAAAGCCTGATAAAATTTCTGGAGTTGCAAGCTTAAAATAGGGTCAGTCGGGTAACCCAAACCAAAACATCTTTTTTCTTTGGCCTCATGGATGTTTTACTCGGCAAGTTTTAGTGATGACATTTGTTTAATATTATTATAAAATATTTTGTGACACATCATGGTGTACTAATTACATACTATAATATATCACATTACCTTCTTACAAGGGTGCGAAATAACAATGTCGGAGTCTGTCATTCCGGATGTTTCATACAGCAAGTTTTAGTGATGACAGTTCCAGTCCTCTGATTTCCACTCTATATCTTTTTGTTAGTTAATAAGCAAAATACATTCTGGGATCATGTATTGGTAAAATAAATGTCATTCCTCATCATTTCGGTGTCATTCTGGTGTTTAGGAGGACCCATTACTGCGTCGATTTACCCAAATAAAGCAGTCCTCCTAAGCACCAGAATTGTCTAGAATTACTCAGAAAATATTTAATCACAGAGCTGTTAAAACTGTTTTCGTAAAGTATCCAGAGATGTTCTATGTTGCCATTCCCCTAGTTCAGTGATCTAAATGTACTGGCTACACCTCTACATTCAGATTCCTCCCATTCAAATCTGTGGTAAAATTCCCCAACAAATCCTATTGGGAACTCAAAGCACGAAAATAGGAATATATATATCAAGCTTTCACTCCTATTACCGGCTGCATTCGATAGTACACATATTTCTTATCAACCCACCTTACAATTGTTTACAACAGGCTTGCACTACAGTGGAAGTCCCTAACTCGGAAAAATACTATTTTCTTATTTCCCAAGCTATTTGGGAAAGAAAAGTGGTGCAAAAGCACCAAGAAAAAATAAGCCAAAACTGGGTTGAGTGCGACCGGTACACACCCAGTAGAGAACACACTCTTCTCCTTCCGGAACCAGTGCACAGACGTATAACCAACATGTCATTCTATTTTTTTCCACCATCTTACAAGGATGCGGATCGTCTTGCTCTTCAACAGTGATACCTTTTGACTCGATGTGAACGATGTTTCCTGTTCTGACATGTGGATTCATAGCTGTTTCTTCACTAACCAGACATACAGGGCTATGTTTTTATATATTCTCTCGATTATTCACCGTATTTTACGTGATAAATCTCTATACCGATTTCGTGTGCGATTTTCACGTACCATGCCATTTTGGTCTTTTGATTATTAATGCCAACCCTTTGGATTCTGCTTTCAAGTGAGTTAGGTGTCAGCTGGGGGCAGTTGTGGCAGCTCTGTTGAGGGTAGAATTTCTGCCAGTTCCCTTTTGGCTTTTGGGGTACTTTTCTGTTCCCATCGGGCCTTTGTTTCCTACCACCTTACTCTTGTAGCTGGGGGTGTCCTGATTTATTTTTTCTGTGGGTTCACCTTGCCATCTACATTGCTGTCGCTAAATATGCCTAGGACGATACCTTGCAGGCCATTTTTAGCTCAACTTTGACGAACTCAAATTTGAGCTATTGTCATGGCCCGTCGTCCGTCTGTCCGTCCATCCATCTGTCCATCCGTCCGTCCATCTGTCCGTCTGTCCGTACGTCAACAATTGGCTATGGCTCGGGCTAGAGGTCATATTTATGAACCGATCTTTACGAAACTTCTTGGGTACCTTTGTTATGACCGTGGGACGAGAACGAGTGTTTTTGGGTGCGGTCCGAAATTCAAGATGGCTGCCAGCCGCCATTTTGTACCGATGATGCAGAAATCTGTTTTTTGTACAGAACTTCCATATGAAAGCTCTGATTTGAATAATTTTTTGTATGAATGTTTAGTACCATGGGGTACATCACATATAATACGGGTTTTTTTCTCGTGCGTAAATTGTGCAAATTAGACTAATTTTGATGTTTTTTGGTGTTAATTTCAGCACTGTAAGTGCAAATGCCAATACGGCTTGGGCTAGAGGCCGTATTTATGAACCGATCTTTACGAAACTTCTTGGGTACCTTTGGTATCACCGTGGGACGAGAATGAGTGTTTTTGGGTCCGGTCCGAAATTCAAGATGGCCGATGGCAGCCATTTTGTACAAAATTAGGTGCAATCAGATTTTTGCACAGAACTTCTATATGAAAGCGCTGATTTGAATAATTTTTTGTGTGAATGTTTAGTACCATGGGATACATCACATATAATACGGGTTTTTTTCTCGTGCAGAAATTATGCAAATTAGATGAACTTTGATATTTCAGTGCGACTTGCACACATTAAGTACACATGTCAATACGGCTCAGACTTGAGTCTGTATTTATGAACTGATCTTCACGAAATGTCCTGGGTACCTTTGTTATCACCTTGGGACGAGAACGAGTGTTTCTGGGTGCGGTCTAAAATTCAAGATGGCTGCCAGTGGCCATTTTGTACCGAAATTAGGTCTAATCAGTTTTTTGTACACAACTTCTATACAGCTCAGACTAGAGGCCATATTTATGAACCAATCTTTACGAACCTTGTTGGGTACCTTTGTTATCACCGTGGGATGAGAGCGAGTGTTTTTGGGTGTGGTCCAAAATTCAAGATGGCCACCAGCAGCCATTTTGTACCAAAATTAGTGCAATCAGTCTTTTGTACAGAACTTCTGTATGAAAGTTCTGATTTGAATAAATTTTTGTATGAATGTTTAGTAACATGGAATACATCACATATTCTAAGGGGTTTTTTTTCGTGCAGAAATTATGCAAATTAGATGAACTTTGACTTATTCAGTGCTACTTGCACAATGTGAGCACACATGTCAATACGGCTCAGGGTAGAGGCTGTATTTATGAACCGATCTTCACAAAACTTCTTGGGTACCTTTGTTATCACCTTGGGACGAGAATGAGTGTTTCTGGGTACGGTCCAAAATTCAAGATGGCTGCCAGTGGCCATTTTGTACCAAAATTAGGTCCAATCAGTTTTTTGTCACAAGTTCTATACAGCTCGTATTTATGAATTGATCTTCACAAAACTTTTTGGGTACCTTTGTTTTCACCTTGGGACAGGAACGAGTGTGTTTTGGGGTGCCTTTGTTATCACTGTGCTATGAGAACAAATATTTTGGGGTTCAGTCAGACCCACTCTGGGACTCAAAGATTTCTTTTCTAGTTTAGCATCTGACTGTCACCCACCTTTACAATACTTTACCTATACATTTGTTACAGGCAACGGTCAGTATTTATGTACAGACCATTACAATACGTTATATGTACCTTTGTTATCAGGTCATTACCTAGATGTTTGTCATTGCTGTGTCACATACTATACATGCGCATGTCTTTGTCTTGACAAGTTGAGCTACAGTGTCATTGACACTTTCATTGTTGTCTTAGCATGTTGAAGTTTCCCATTATTCATGTTCCACTTTATTTGGATGTTCTGTGTTATGTGTCTTCCGACTCAGGCAATGGGTCATACACACCTGACTTTGAGAGCCATCAGTCTTCTGACTTGGGGGCGGCTCTTGACTTTGTGTTTGAGTTTCTTCAAACCGTCAGACCAGTCGAAGGTTTCAGCCAGGCTGCGATCATCGGTCGTGCACCTACATGTACAGTCTGTGGAGCACCATCCTTCTGGGCACCTTTGACCGTACCAATCGGTACAAATGGTCGAAGCTTTTGCAGCATTGGACTCAAAGCCAAGTTCCAAGGCTATGAAGACTTCGTTCTTCACTAGGCTGACCTTTTTGCCACCTGTGCGTTATTGTTCCTATGATTCTGCCAATCTGTCGGTATGCAAGACTTTGACTAATTTGATTTAGTTTTCCGGGACGCTGTGTTTAACAGAAGCCGTTCCCTTCCTGAAGGGCAACGCGCTGCACTTCGATCCACTTCTTTGGTGGGGTCGTGACTATTCCATAATTCCGTGGCGACGGTCTGGGATGATGTCCTGCGTCATTCCAAAAATCAGTTGCTGCTTCGCCAGATCAATCCGCCTTCTGTTGGAAGCTGGGGCCATTCCAAGCCTAACAAATGCCCTTTGCCTTCTCTGTGAAGCAAAGGGCTGATCTTCCTGCAGCCGCTTCTTCCTCTTACTTACATGGTAAGGGTATGCGTCGGCAGTCCTGAGGGAGGTCTCAGGATCCTTCATCTAGCAGAGGAGGTGTTTTCTCCTCTCACGGGTCTTGCCGGGGCTCGAAATGAAGGTCGTCACCTCGATTCGCCCCAGGTTTAGACGTTTCACATCGGGAACTTTTGATCAGGGAGACTCTGTCAAAGGGTGTGGTTGATGTGATCAAGAACATTCATTCAGTGGGATTTTATTCCCACCTGTTCTTGGTGCTGAAGAAGGATGGCTGACTCTGCCTGGTTATCGACCTGAGTGTCCTGAACCAGTCTAACATTGCTCCCAATAGAGATGAGATGATTAATCGATGTAACATCGGGACTTCACCGATAAGTGCCCATCGTTTCACCATCGGCACTTGATGGTTCAACATCGGCCCTCGCTGATTGTCTGAAACTCAGTGAAAGTGTTATAGATGATCTGTAATGAACTTTCTTCCCCTTCGTGGGACAATCAGTGGCAAGTGATTGGTACGTCACTGATATCAGGTAAGTGATGGCCCGTGAAAGAAAGGCAGAATATTATATTAAAGATTTTGATTGTGTAACTGTGTACCAAATTGTTTTTTATCCATCATGTGAATACGCAATACGGATGCTCTTCACTGCCCAAACTGTACTGCATTCTGCAAAATGTTTCCTACCACCTTTCAACCAATCTCATCGTCTCATTAAATATATAATGGCATTCTTTATTCCCATATTGGACAGATAATTCCTCCATATTAGTAATCCATGTTAACTGTGAGAGGTTTGGGTGCAATAAGTTTAATATCGGGCCATTCGGGGTGGGATTTATCAACACGAAGCCACTAAATTTTTTCTCATGTTGAAATGTGTGGAGCATGTGATAAAAATAGATAATGCAGTGCAACGTCATGACTCGTGTGACACTATCCCATATATGAGTTTACTGAAAAGGAAACTCCCACTTTAAAACGTGTGGTTCTAACGACGGCTTTTGATTTTCACAAAACATTTTCTTCCAAATATATTATTTAAGTGAGTATTAAAAGTGTGTTATCTTCCAGCTTGAGGGGGATTAATGGCATTTAAATTAAATTCTGATTACTGTAAATCAGCCAGTTTCTGCAGTAAGCTTGAATAATAAAGAAATCATCTGACATCGGCATTCGGTATCGGCCGATTGTTGCCTAAAATAATCGACATTCGTCAGATGGTGCATTTGACTAATCAGCTCATCTCTATCTCCCAAGTTCAGCATGCAGACTTTCAGGTCGGTTTGCCGCTCCATTCACCACAGAGATTTCGCTTCCAGCATCGACCTGCAAGACTTACTTTCACATTCCAATTCATCCGACTAATGTTGCATGTGATAGCCATCCATCGCACTCAGTCCAGGGTGACTACTTCTACGATATCCTCCAGAGGCATTCCAATGCTGCTCTTCTGGAGTCAGATGTTGATACACTTGAGCCTGCTCACATCGCTAGGGTTCAGAGTCAACGATGAGAAGTCGGACTGGATCCCTTCTTAGTCGTTTTGTCACCCCGACTCTAACCCAGTTCACGTCCGTGACAGCTCCGGCTGCTCAGTCTCTGCGGTTTAGTGATGCCTCTCATTCCTCTGGGTCGGCTGCATGTCAGACCTCTCCAACACTTTCTCAGTTGTTGGAGGCCGAATGTCGATCCTCTGGATCTGGTGCTTCAGTTCCAAGCATCTCTTCATGGTCACCTTCCCTGGATGGATGTTCAGTGGATTATGCATGGAGTTCTGTTTGACTTGCCCATGTCCACTCGTGTTCTGATGGCTGATGCCAGCGATCTCGGATTGTGCACGATGTTGGATCCTCTGGTCTTTCCCTTCCCTTCATTGTGTATGGGAGCAGGATCATGCAGCTCTTCACATCAACCAGAATGAGCTTCTTGCTCTTCTTCTACGTTTCCGGCAGTAGATCCACCTTTCGAATCGTCAGGTCCTTCTGTTGTCCGATAATTTGACAGTGGTTGCTTACATTTGGAACCAGGGTGGCACACACTCGGTTCCCATGTACAAATTGGCTCAGGATCTTCTACTGCTCGCTCAGGATGTCAATGCCGGGTGGTGGTTTGTCACATTTCCGGTCATCTGAACATTCTAGCCGACTCCCTGTCCCGACGGGGCAGGTTCATTTCCACCGAGGCAACACTTCACAGGGTAGTGTTCCAGTCGCTTTGCGATCTCTGGGGGTCATCCTCACATCGATCGTTTTATGACCCATTGGAACCCTCAGGTGTACACTTTTGTGTCCCTGTGTCTAGATCCTTTGGCTTTCGCCGTGGATGCTCTGTCACTCGACTGGAACAGTCTAGTCGACTACATCTTCCTGCCGGGCCTGATTCTGCCTCAGGTTCTAGCCAAGATACGAACCTGCAGTTGTCGAATCCTTCTGATTGCTCCCCTGTAACCTCAGCAGGTGTGGATCCATACAGCTCCGTTCTGTTGGCGGCAGTTCTGGCACTTCTCCCTCTACGTCATGACCTTCTTCGCAAGGTTACCTGAGGATGTTTCATGTCGACCTGACTTCATTGTGTCTTCACACATATCTTTTGTCAGGTCCTGTCTCCGTTGTAGAGGTTGTTCAAGACGAACAATGGAGTGCATTTCTTCTTCAAGGTGGCACTCAACTGGTTTAGCCTACGTGGCTAAGGGGAAGGTCTTCTGTTGATGGTATGCTGATCACTCTGTTGATTATGCCGTTCATTTGATAAAACAGATTGCTGAGTTTCTGGTATATCTGTTTAATTCTCATGGTATCCAACCCGTTACCATCTCAGGGTACAGGTCCATGCTTTAGGAGACTTCATATATGGGAAAGCGTCATATCGGCACTATTCCATCCCTCTCCAAGCTTAATCGTCAATTTTCTTTGAAAAGACCTGGGATTTTGCAGCTTACCTCAAGATGGTTCCTTTCTTGGGTGCTGTTCTGCTTGGGGGGTGGGGGATGCCATCCGAACCTTTATCCCAGGTGGATATGCTTTTTGTCACATACAAGATGGCTTTTTCTGATGGCTTTGCCTCAACCAGAAGAGTTATTGAGCTTCACGCCCTCTCTGTTGATCCGACCTTTTTCAGGATCTCGGCCAACAGTGTTACTTTACCACTGATTGCTCCTTTCTGGCAAAGAATCAGATGCCAGAAACTACTCAATCTCCAATCTGTATCAGGGCTTTTCCTTCTGTGGAAGGTAATCGCCCTTTGCTCTGTTTGATTTGTGCAATTCACATTTACCTCAACTGGATGCAGTTCATTAGGAAAGACAGGAAAAGATATATTTCTGTCTCTTATCCCTGGTCGACAGAAGATCTCCTCTCAATCCATTTCTAGATGGATTTGTCTTGGTATTCGCAGGTCATACGCTCGTCTAGCTACTGATGATTGTATTACCAATCGTTTTTCTGCCCACGAGGTGCGTGCATTGTCTACCTTCTGGAAATTATGCAAATTAGATGAACTTTGATTTTTTCAGTGCTACTTGTACACAGTAAGTGCACATGTCAATACGGCTCGGGCTAGAGGCCGTATTTATGAACCGATCTTTACGAAACTTCTTGAGTACCTTTGTTATCACCTTGGGATGAGAACGAGTGTTTTGGGGTGCGGTCCAAAATTAAAGATGGCCCCCAGCAGCCATTTTGTACCTTAGTTAGTGCAATCAGTTTTTTGTACAGAACTTCTGTATGAAAGTTCTGATTCGAATAAATTTTTGTCTGAATGTTTAGTAACATGGAATACATCACATATAATACAGGTTTTTTTCTCATGCAGAAATTATGCAAATTAGATGAACTTTGATTTATTCAGTGCTACTTGTACACAGTAAGTGCACATGTCAATACGGCTCGGGCTAGAAGCTGTATTTATGAACCGATCTTCATGAAACTTCTTGGAAATAATACAGGTTTTTTTCTTGTGCAGACATTATGCAAATTAGATGGACTTTTGATTTATTCAGTGCTACTTATACACAGTAAATACACATGCCAATACGGCTCGGGCTAGGGGCTGTATTTATAAACCGATCTTCACAAAACTTCTTGGGTACCTTCGTTATTACTTTGGGACGAGAATGAGTGTTTCTGGAAGCGGTCCAAAATTCAAGATGGCTACCAGTGGCCATTTTGTACCGAAATTAGGTCCAATCAGTTTATTGTACACAACTTCTATACGGCTCAGGCCAGAAGCCGTATTTATGAACCGACCTTTACGAAACTTCTTGGGTACCTTTGTTATCACCTTGGGATGAGAACGAGTGTTTTGGGGTGTGGTCCGAAATTCAAGATGGCTGCTAGTGGCCATTTTGTACCAAAATTAGGTACAATCAGTTTTTATACCCCCCCGCAAACTAAGTTTGGGGGGGGGGGGGGGGGTATATAGGAATCACCCTGTCCGTCCGTCCGTCTGTCCATCCTTATAAGCGCAACTCCTCCTAAACCGTTTGAAGAATTTTCATGAAACTTTACACAATGGAAGAACTCCATATGAAGTTGTGCACGAAGCAATATAATTCCATTCTGACAGGCGTGGGGGGTATCACTTTGTGAGCTTGCTCACAGTACCTCTAGTTTGTACAGAACTTCTATATGAAGGTTCTGATTTGAATAAATGTTTAGCAACATGGAAAACATCACATATAATACAGGTTTTTTTCTCATGCAGAAATTATGCAAATTAGATGAACTTTGATTTATTCAGTGCTACTTGTACACAGTAAGTGCACATGTCAATACGGCTCGGGCTAGAAGCTGTATTTATGAACCGATCTTCATGAAACTTCTTGGGTACCTTTGTTATCACCTTGGAACAGGAACGATTGTTTTTGGGTGCCTATGTTATCACTGTGCTATGAGAACAAATATTTTAGGGTTCAGTCAGACCCACTCTGGGACTCAAATATTTCTTTTCAAGTTTAGCATCTAACTGTCGCCCACCTTTACAATACTTTACCTATACATTTGTTACAGGCTACGGTCAGCATTTATGTACTGACCGCTACAATACTTTATATGTACCTTTATTATCAGGTCATTACCTAGATGTGTGTCATTGCTGTGTCACATACTATACATGCACATGTCTTGCACAAGTTGAGCTACAGTGTCATTGACACTTCCTTTATTACTTTTGTTCGAAAATAACTCTGCTGGTACTGGAAATTGGGCTTTCAGCTGTTGAGTCTCATTGCTACATGCACAAGTCAAGATGGCCCTGGATTTTCGTCCGCAGACAAAACTTTCTTGGTAGTCATTTTGGTTACTTTCCGGAGCCTAGGGCTACACGATATTCACATTTGAATACAGGTGATGATATTGAAAAAAATATCGCGATATACCGGTATATCGTCAAAAATTTGTTCAAAGTTGAGAAGATAGTCACCACTATTAAGATACTATAGAAAACTGTCTTTTTAGCTCACCTGACTGCAAGTCAGTGTGAGCTATTGCCATCACTTGTCATCCGGCGTCCATTACTTTTGCAAACTTTACTTCTTCTTCACAGCCATTCGGCCAGTTTCAGGCATATATTGCACAAACCATCCCTGGAGTATACCCTTTCTATTTTGTTCAAATGAAATGGCTGCCTTCTTCGGGCTCTGGTCAATGATACCAAGCCTAAAAACTTTCAAAATCTTCTGATGAGCCACCAGAGAGATTGCCTTGATATATGGTATGGAACACTCTTTGGTGTTGAAGGTTAAAGTTTGTTCAAGGGAAGTAGGTAGATCAATATTTGGGCTCTCTGTGGGCACATCCCCATTTTGGGCTTGATCCAAAATTTCTATTTCAAGAACCAATGGCTGATTTGAACCAAATTTGGCATGTAGTATAAATGGGTCCAATGTACTGGATTAATGCCCCCAATTTTTTTTTTTCGTAGCCCTGTGGGTACCCAGGGGCTAAGAATAGAAAAAATTCAAATGCCCATATTTCCCAAACAACACGGAACAGAGATCTGTTATTTGGTATGAAGCATCCCTTTGACCAGTAGAATGGATTTAAAAAGAAAATGGTTGTGTCAGGGTGTTCGGTAGGGGCGTTTGAAAAAATGATGAGTTAGCATATTTGCAAAAATTTAAAAAAAATTTTCTTCAGAACTGCTGATCACAATCTTTTGATATTTGGTATACAGCATCCATAGTATGGTCAAATACAAGTGTGTTCAAATCGAACCCCTTGGTTCATATTTGGGCTCAACATAGGAGCCCAAATAATTAACTTTGGCCGCTCTGGGGAATAAGCATTTAAAAATCTTCTTCTTCAGATCAAACAGTCAGATTCTTTTGATACTTGGTATACAGCATCGCTACAGGGGTCAGATTGAAGTATGTTCAAATTGAGTCCCTGGGTTAATATTTGGGCTTCCTATGGGAGCTTGAATATTAACTTGGTGCAATATGGTGAATAATCTTTAAAAATCTTCTTCTTCAGATCCACCAGTCAGATTCTTTGGATATTTGAATGCAGCATCTCTAGGGGGGTTAGATTCAAGTTTGTTCAAATGGGATCCCTGGATGAATATTTGGGCTCTTTATTGGAGCCCAAATTTTAACTTAGTGCAATATGAGAAAATTTCTTTAAAAATCTTCTTTTTCTCACCCACTAGTAGTGAGAATCCTTTCATATTTAATATGTGACATCTCTAGAGGTGTAAGATTTGAATTTGTTCAAATCGAGTTCCTGGGTTAATATTTGTGCTTCCTATGCGAGCCCGATTATTGACTTGGTGCAATATGGGGGATATTCTTTAATAATCTTCTTCTTCTTCAGATCCACCAGTCAGATTCTTTTGCTATTTGGTATGCAGCATCTTTAGGGGGGTTAGATTCAAGTCTGTTCAAATGGGATCCCTGATGAATATTTGGGCTCTTTATGGAAGCCCAAATTTTAACTTAGTGCAATGTGAGAAAGTTTCTTAAAAAATTTTCTTTTTCAGACCTGCTAGTGAGAATTCCTTGATATTTGGTATGTGACATCTCTAGACGTGTAAGATTCGAATTTGTTCAAATCCAGTCCCTGGGTTAGTATTTGGGCTTCCTGTGGGAGCCTAAATATTAACTTAGTGCGATATGGGGAATAATCTTTAAAAATCTTCTTCAGATCCACCAGTCAGATTCCTTTGATATTTAGTATGCAGCATCTCCAGGGGTTATATTCAAGATCCCTGGATGAATATTTGGGCTCTTTATTGGAGCCCAAATTTTAACTTGGTGCAATAATGAGAAAATTTCTTTAAAAATCTTCTTTTTCAGACCCACTTGTGAGAATCCTTTCATATTTAGTATGTGACATCTCTAGAGGTGTAAGGTTCAAATTTGTTTAACTCGAGTTCCTGGGTTAATATTTGGGTTTCCCAAGGGAGCCTAAATATTTACTTAGTGCAATATGGGGAATTATCATTTAAAATCATCTCCTTCAGATTCAGCAGTCAGATTCTTTTGATATATGGTGTACAACACCTCTGGGGTGGTTAGATTGAAGGTTGTTCGAATCAGGTCCCTGGGTTAATATTTGGGCTTTTTTTATTGAAGCCCAAAGTTTAACTTAGTGCAATATGAGAAAATTTCTTGAAAATTCTTCTTCTTCAGGTCCACCAGTGAGAATCCTTTCATATTGGGTATGTAACATCTCTAAGGGTGTCAAATTCAAGTTTGTTCAAATCAGGTGGCTTGTTTTTTGTTTAAAAAAATTTTTGGAGAGGGCAAGAGAGAACCACAGTAGTTGAAAACAAACCAAAAATTTTGTTTGGTTGTTGTTTTTTTAATACTTCACAGAACAGAGCTTGCTAGGAAGCTTTCCTAGGACCAGCAGAAATGAAGGGCCAAAAAGTTGCCTTTTGTTGTGCCATAGCAAATCAAAAAATTGCTCTTGCTGCTGATCACTTACTGATACACTCATCTCTTTTGACAATTTGATCCAGGTGAGTGTTTTAGGCTCGCTTGAGCCTCTGGTTTCTACATTATTATAATAGAGGGTTATATGCTTATTGTTATTTGTTGTGAGATGGCAAGTCCTTTCAAAACATTTCATATAATTGAAAATGGCTTACAATCGTTTTGATTCAGGTATGCTTAAGGGGGACTACTGTGTCGATTGCATTACTGAAACGACAATTGTCATGGAAGGTCAACATCCCGGTTAATTTATTTAAATTAGCTGTTACATTTACATGCAGTGTTGACTGTTGACTGCTACAATGCAGTAAATGTAGCAGTTAGCTTAAATAAATTTATACTGTCAAGCAGGTGAGTAAAAATGATCCTTGGAATAGCGAGTGTGGGGGTGGGGGGGGGGGGGGTGTGAACAGGTGGAGTGGAAGGGTTTACAGGGCAATAGTTTGAGAACTCGACACATTTTTATCGATACCATACCGAGTCAATTTCAATTCACTCGATATACTGACCTTCACAAAATTGTCGATTAGAAATTTCAGTTTTCTCAAACTAATAATAAACTTAACTTTTTTGCCTTGAACTTTATGCAAATTCATCACACGCACACTCAAAACGAAAATGGGAAGTATGAAGCATATAAAGCTAGCCAATCATTTCGAGGGATCTTCCACTGGCTGCTTGTCATAAATGATTGATTGATTTTTCTAATACTGATTGAATGAACTGCACCAAGTGTTTTGATTAATAAACACGCCTCTTCTATTCTATTCTATTTGAAACAGATCTGTGGCTTATTCCCCCGCGTTATAATTGGTTGTAATAAAATCAAAGGAAGTGCCGCAGTACTGACTTCTGGTCAGTGCTTGTGTAGAACTTTGCTTTAGAAATAAGCCATACAAATGTTTGGCGATTGTTTCGATAGTGACTATTATATACAAACAATGGGAAGAGTTGTTAAGGTCAATGAGCATCATTAGAATAAAAAAACATTGGCCCATGTTTGTTTTGTGATTTATTTACTGAAGAATGTTAGCTTGTTTGTGTGACCCTGTAATTGGCTTAATGTTCACAGAAGCTGCATAAAAAAGTGCTTTATATAGTCATGTTTATTGCTAGATTTATTGAATTATTACAAGACTTAATAAACTAACCAAACAAGGATTGTCAGTTCATAAATACTTGATATTTACTCATATCGTTGTATTTTAAAAAATAGCATACTCGGTATTACAAATTGGAATACCGTAAAACCCTAGATACGGCAACCCAAGATACAGGGACCTGTCCGGACGTCCAAATTTCGGTGTATCGGGATACCACTATATAGGCCGGTCACCAGTCTTGAAATTCAACTCTTTCACTCTCAGTACATTCAAGACATCAAATTTTAGACTTGGGTGATTTGGCCAACTCAAATACCCTGCAATTCATAATATAACACCGGGGACACCGGAATATCAATTATTAAATCAGGGTATTTTTTGTTTGGGTTTGCATCGCTGTTTGCAAAGCAAGATCTCCCAGGTGCGATCTAATCACCAAAATTTCACTTGCATGGTGTGATTCAATATTTTATGCACTTATCCAACATTCCGATTAAAAAATGGTAAAACTACAGATAAACATTGCACAATACACCAATTTCTTATGAACGTCCATTGGTTATGCAAAATGATAAATTGTTAGCCGCCATTTTACAAGTGTTTTCAGAGCAGTTGACAAAACTTCACTCATGTTTTCTATGATGTCCGTGCCTATTAATTAGCCCCCTTGATGTGCACCAGTTATTCTTCGTAATCATCTTCCACAACTTTTTTCATTCGGAAGAATCGATTTGAAAATTGCAAAGTTGAAGTCGAACCATGAACTGCAAGAGCGTGTCTCAATCACTGATTTATTTCTTATCAACCTACCTCAATTGTTTACTACAGGCTTGCACTACAGTGGAAGAACTCGGATAAAATACTCTCTATTTTAATCTTTTCCTAGAGATTTGGGAAAGAAAAGTCAAAACTGGGTCATGCGCCATCGGCACACACCCAGTATTGGACGCTCTTCCATAGTACAAATCCACGACTACCGTAAAACAGTGCGCAGTGCGTCAATTCGTCATTCTTTTGATTATCCACACACGTGGTGGATGTGCCATTTTTGTTCCGTAATAGTGATATTTAACTCGTCGATAATGGTTTTCCTGTGACTGGAATTATGGATCTGAAGATCGTATAATAACAGGACTGTGTTTTATATATTCTCGTTTATATTTTCAACCACATTCTCATTGTTTATTATTTACTATTCCGTTTTCGTGAATGCTTTATCGTGTCAATGCATATCGACAATGAATTTTTTCGGTTGATGAATTTAATTGTTATTGGAGTTAGGTGTGTCAATCAGGGACAGGATTTCTTCTCTCTGTTGAGGGCTGAATTTCTGTCTTTTTCGGTCCCTGTCGACCGTCTGGGTTCTGTCGTGTACCCACCGGTGTTTTTTCTGCCACCTTCTCTCGTAGTTGAGGGTGTTCTACTTTCTGTTTCTGTTGAGTTCACCTTTTTCTTCTACTGCTCTCACCTCTGTTATTTCCAGTTCAGTTCCTTTAGGGCAATTCCTTTTGCCCTCGCCTTGGTGTGTTCTCGTGGCCGTTTCTTCCGCACCTGCGGGTGGTGTGGAACGCTGTCGTTTCGGTAGCCTCCCAACTCGACCACGTTTGGTGTGAGTTTACCCCTCTGTGGGGGATGTGCAGCTCTTCCTGTCCCATGGGGGGGGGGGGGGAACACTGTCGTTTCGGGGCCCCCCCGACTCGACCACGTCTGGTGAGAGTTTTACCCCCTCCGTGGGGGATGTGCAGCTACCCCCGCTCCCACGGGGAGTAGGGAATGCTGTCGTTTCGGGGCCTCCCGACTCGACCACGTCTGGTGAGAATTGCTCCCCCTCCGTGGGGGATGTGCAGCTCCTCCCGCACCAGCAGGGGGGGGGGGGCGCTGTCGTTTCGGGGCTTCCCGACTTGACCATGTCTGGTGAGAGTTATTCCCCTTCCGTGGGGAATGTGCAGTTTTTTACCATGCTGGATACTGTGGGAGCTGTTGGATTTCTGGTGAAGAGATGCCTGGTTCCGGGACTATGCGCCCTCTCCAGTCTGAGGCTGTCACTAGGGTTGTGACTCCTCCTTTGGAGGCCGAGCTAGGTGGCTCTCTCTGCTTTTCCGCCAGTTCCAACAGCTCCCTGTCGTATCTGCTGCAACTGCTGTTCCGTCTACATCGTCATTGGGCACCGTTTTTAGCTGGCTTATCCCTGCAAGGGTCTGCAGGGATGTCTGTAGTGTGGTTGTGGGGTATCGGCCTCAGCCTTCCCTGACTTCAACTCGGCGAAGTCGGAAGTGGTTGCCGTCTGAACCCCCTACTGTGTCCTCTCAGCCGTTGAGCACAGTAGTTTTATACCTGCAGTGGTCTGCAGCAGTGTCTGGGAGTGTAAACGTGGGGGTATCGGCCTCAGCCTTCCCTGACTTCAACTCAGCGAAGTTGGAAGTGGTTGCCGGCCGGACCCTCTGCTGTGGTCTCTGCGCCGTTGAGCACCACAGTTGTGTTATTGGATTCAGATGTTCTTAGTGGGGACACTATGAACTCCGTGGCGTTTCCGTCCACTCATTCTGACCACACGACCAGTTTTGGGGGACCATCGTGTTATGTGCAGCCTGGACCTTCTGCCCTGCAGAGGTCCGCAGTGACTCTCATGAGTTCCCGCTATGTTGATCCTTGGGGTGTGTCGTACCCCTATACACGTCTGCCTTCAGACGTTTCGGCTGCCGCCCATCGCCCCACGTCGGGTGTTTCGGAGGATTGTGACCCTTTGCTGGTTAAGAGGGTCAGAGGTGAAGCCACTTTGCCGTTTCGTTCCCCTGTCGAACTGGCCAGTACAGGCAGTGAGCTTAGGGAGGCCCTCTCCTTACTCACTCAGGTTCTGTCAAAGAGCCTTCCCGTTGCTTCCAGCGAGGCAGCGAGTGGTTTCCCTATGGCGCCGCCTCCCGGGATTGGAAACAGGCCGCTTTCTGATCCCCCTGGTGTTCCGACACCATGGGAGGCGTCGGCTGGTTTGCCGACGATGGGCTATGTGTCTTCCAACTCAGGGGAAGAGTCAGACATGCTTGTTGTCGAGAGCCTGCAGTCTTCGGACTTGGGGGCAGCTCTTGATTTTGTGTTTGGGTTCCTTCCGGATCTCGAACCATCAAACCAGCCGACAGTGTCAGCCAGGCCACGATCATCGGTTGCGCGCCAACAGCCTATGGAGCAACCTGCTTCTGGGCGTCTTCGACCGTGCCAGTCGGTACAGTTGGTTGAAGCATTTTCAGCCTTGGACTCTAAGCTGAGTTCCAAGGCTATGAAGGCTCCGTTCTTCACCAGGGTTGACACCTTTTTGCCTCTGGCACGTTATCGTTACTACGATTCTGCCAATCTGTCAGTCTGCCAGACTTTGACGGTTTTGGATCAGGACTCTAATTCCCTCGGGCTTTCCAAGCCCAAGTCTGCCATCATTCCGATGATGACTCTGGAGTCCACGTTGGGCTTATCGAGAGAGATGCTTGGTATGCTTTCTCTCTCAGATCACGTCGTCTCAGCTTTGGCTGCTTATCTGCCTCCAGATAAGTTTTGATGAGGTACAGGCTCCTTTGTGTGTGCTGTCCAAGGCGCTCATGCATCTTACTCACACGCATGCCTGTAACACGGCTAATCTGGAATTAGTTCGCAGGGACTCTGCTGGACACAGGCCGATCCCTTCCTGAGGAGCAGCGCGCTACTCTTCGATCTGCTTCTTTGGCAGGTCCGCATCTTTTCCATGGTTCCGTGTCGGCGGTCCGGGATGACGTTCTACGTCATTCCAAAGATCAGCTGCTGTTTCTTCAGCTTGATTAGCCTTCTAGGGGAGGCAGGGGCTGTTCCAAGCCTAACAAGTACCCTTCTGCTTCCTCTACGAAGCAAAAGGCTGATCCTTCTGCCACCGCTTCTACTTCTTACTCAAGGGGTAAGGGTAAGCGTCGGCAGACTAGAGGGAAATATCAGGATTCTTCATTCAGTTGAGGAGGTGGTTTCTTCTCTCGTGGGCCTCGTCGGGGCTCGAAATGAAGGTCCTCACGTTGACTCGTCCCAGGTTGGAGGAAGGATAGCAGAGTTTGCAGACCGTTGGGCCACCATCACATCCGATCCTTGGGTGTTAGATGTTGTTCGGTCCAGGCTGCGAATATCCTTCCGAAGGCACCCCACTATGTCCAGGGTGCCTCTTCCAACCACAGTTCCTTCAGACGTTTTACGTCGGGAACTTTTGTCCTCGGAGATAGACAATCTCCTGACAAAGGGGGTGATCAAGGTCGTCAAGAACATTCAGTCAGTGGGATTCTATTCCCGCCTATTCTTGCTGCTGAAGAAGGACGGCCGACTCCAACCAGTTCTCGATCTGAGTATCCTGAACCAGTCTATCATTACTCCCAACTTCAGCATGGAGACTTTCAGGTCGGTTCGCCGTTCAATTCACCAGGGAGATTTTGCTTCCAGCTTCAACCTGCGAGATGCTTATTTTCACATTCCGATTCATCAGGCGTCACGGAAGTATCTCATGTTCGCTTTTCTGGGGCGAGTTTACCAGTTCAAGGCCGTGCCTTTTGGCCTTAACCTTTCTCCTTGGGCCTTCACCAGACTGATGTCGCATGTGATAGCTTTCCATCGCACACAGTCCAGGGTGACTACTTCAGCATATCTGGATGACATCCTCCAGAGACATTCCAATGCTGCCTTACTGGAGTCAGATGTCGCCACTCTGTTGAGCTTACTCACATCGCTAGGATTCAGAGTCAACGAGGAGAGGTCGGACCTGGTCCCTTCTCAATCGTTTTGTCGTCTGGGGATGGCTTTCCACACCCAATTCAATTTGGTGGCGGTTCCCCAGGCCAAGGCTGTGACTCTGTCCCAATCCACATCCGTGACGGCACGGAGTATTCTCCGGCTGATCGGTCTCTGCGGTTCAGTGACGGATCTCATTCCTCTAGGTCGGCTGCGTGTCAGACCTCTCCAGCACTTTCTGCCCAGTCGTTGGAGGCCGAATGCCGATTCTCTGAATCTGGTGCTTCAGTTACCAGATTCTCTTGTCCTCACCTTCACTGGCCGAATGTTCAGAGGATCGCGCAGGGTGTCCTGTTGGACTTACCCATGTCCGATCGCATTCTGACGGCAGATGTCAGCGATCTCGGTTGAGGTGCGACGTTGGATCCTCTAGGTCTTTTCCTTCACAGGATGTGGGACCAGGATCGGGCATCTCTACACATCAGCCAGCAGATCTTCTTGCTCTTCTGAGTTTCAGGCAGTGGATCCCTCACCTGTCGAATCATCAGGTCCTTCTGTTGTTTGACAATTCGACAGTGGTTGCTTACATTCGGGACCAGGGCGGCACGCACTCGGTTTCAATGTACGAATTGGCTCAGGATCTTCTACTGCTCGCTCAGGATGTCAACACCGGGTGGTTGTTCGTCACATTTCCGGTCGTCTGAACGTCCTAGCCGACTCCTTGTCCCGACGGGGCAGGTTCTTTTCCACCGAGTAGATGCTCCACATGGCGGGTTCCATCGATCTCTTTGCGACTCATTGGAACCATCAGGTGGACACTTTTGTGTCCCCGTGTCCAGATGCTCTGGCTTTCACCGTGGATGCTCTGGCCCTCCTTTGGGACGGTCTTGTCGGCTACGCCTCAGGTTCTCTCCCAGATATGAACCTGCAGTTGTCGAATCCTTTCGATCACACCCGTCGCCTCGGTGGGTGTGGATCAATCTACTCAGCTCTCTGTTAGCGGTGGTTCCGGCATGTCTACGTCTACATCGCGACTTTCTTTGCCAAAATCGCCCGAGGAGGTTTCAAGTTGACCCGACTTCATTGTGTCTTCGCACATGTCTTTTATCGGGTCCTGTCTCCCCCGTGGTGGTTTTTCGAGACACGCAGTGGAGTTGCTTTTCTTCTTCAAGGAGGCAATCACTCCACTGGTTTAGCCTCTGTGGCTAAGTGGAAGGTTCTTCTGTCGATGGTGTGCGATCACTCTGTTGCTTCTGTCACTCCTTCGATCACACTGCTTGTGGAGTTCCTGGTTTATGTTTGTTTCTGGGGGTCTCCAGCAATGGGTACAAGTCCATGCTTCGGAGACCTTTTTTCATATGTGGTACCGCATTGTTTCGACACTCATCCTTGCCTCTCCAAGCTTGTTCAGCTCTTTTCCTTGAAAAGGCCTCAGACTTTGCAGTTTACTCCAAGATGGTCTTGGGCGCTGCTCTGCTTGTGGGTGGGGGGGCGTTCGTGCCTTTATCCTGGATGAATATGCGTTTTTTTCACATTCCAGATCTCTCCTGCATCCATTTCTTGATGAATTTGTCTTGCTATTCGTGCAGCTTCTGCTCGTCTAGCTACTGGTTATTGTATTACCAATTGTTTTTTCTGCCACGAGGTGCGTGCATTGTCTTCCTCTTTTAATAACTCTGTCATGTTGTCGGATGACGGATGTTATACTGGCAGCCTTCTGGAGAAATGCTACATTCTTCTTTTATCTGCGACCATTGCAGGAGCCGATCGAGGACCTTGGTCCTTGGGGCCCTCTTTCTTCGGCTCAGGCTGTTGTCTATCCCAGCCTTTCAGCTTTTTTTCAGGGTCAGTTCCATCTCTGTGCTGTTACTGCCCTTTCTGTCTGTGCGTTGCACTTCACCATACGCCTCATCTTTCATTGTCTTTTCTAATGTTTGTGATGCTATGGTTTGATAGGCCTAGGGATCTCTTCCTCTGTCCACGGTTCCAGTGCTATTGAGTTGTGTGTGGGTTGGTTATGTGATTCCCTCCATCCTTTTGTCTATTCAGCCTGTAGTAAACAATTGAGGTAGGTTTGTCAAGAAATAAAAAATTTATAGTAAATTTCCTTTCTTATTATACCTACCGAAATTGTTTACATGGAGGCCCTCCCGTCTTCTTATTCGGGTAAGAATCCTTCCTCCTCGCTGATCACATAACTCCTGTGTTGTTCGGAATCAAAAGAATTGACGCACTGCACACTGTTTTACGGTAGTCGTGGATTTGTACTATGGAAGAGCGTCCCATACTGGGTGTGTGCCGATGGCGCTCGACCCAGTTTTGGCTTTTTTTTCGTGGTGTTTTTACACCACTTTTCTTTCCCAAATCTCTTGGGAAAGATTAAAATAGAGAGTATTTTGTCCGAGTTAGGTTCTTCCACTGCAGTGCAAGTCTGTAGTAAACAATTTCGGTAGGTATAATAAGAAAGGAAATTTACTATAAAATTTTTATTTTCGTTGCCAGCCTACAGGACCAAGGTACTCCAGCCTTTTAGATAGAATATGGGAAATTGGGGAGGGGGGAGTGGGGGCTGAAGTTGATCCCCTCCTCCCCAATTTATCTGTGCTCCCCAACTATGAATTGCTGGCTCCACATTGTCCCTGTGATCTTAACTGTAGCTTCAGTACCAGGATGAATATCAAGATACATATCGTATCGTGACTCGTGTACCTAGATACCGTATCGTACCGTGAATTTGATGTATTGTCCCAACCCTAAATGACACCTTTCCAACAGTTGATAACAGAATTTAGTTTTATCATCATTCAGCAGAAACTTATTTCCTATGACATGTTAATCCTATTCCGTTGTACTGAGCATTCATTTGAATATTTAACATATGATTTTATCAGCAATAATAATATTTACAAGTTTGCTGCCAGAAACGACATGTTTACTTTGTCTGGCTTAAGACAAGATCTTTTAAGTCTAACTATCTGCCCAGATTTGCGAAAAAGCCTCTTTGATGGAATGCTAGTTGTGCAAAGGTAGAGATATTTTTTAGCAAATTTTGCCAGGGTTGGATACTTCGTAGCATTCACCCATCACCAGTCTAGGGGATTAGTGTCCATGTCGGGAGGATCTGCACCAAGATACAAAGAAATCTCCTTCTCAGCTCAGTTAGTTTTCTCACACTGCTGGGGTAATTTACTTTTGAATAAACTGACCCTCTCTCATAGGTTGTTAGATTAGCAATTGATGCAGAAATTGTTGGTTGTTTGTTGGTTCACTGGGTGGGCACCTCTGACTCTTGCTTTCTCTTTCTCTGTGTTGCTACTTGTGAGAATAAAATTGGATAGTTTGCTTTTAAATGAGCAAACAAGTTAGTGGTGTTACCACCATGAGAAATCATTACTTTCTGGCAAGTCTTTCAGATAATTAAGTGCATCTAAGTACTTAATTCTACGAACTGCACCTCAGAAGAAATCAGCGACACTTGTCTTTTTCAAATTTCCTGGATGGCATAGACTTGAAAAAGGATGCTGGTTTTGTTTACATTGGCATGGCGGGGTTCGAACCCCTGCCATGCCAGTACTTACAAATAGGTTTTGTCTCATCTTTGTGTTTTCGCCAGGTTCAAAACCAAAATAAGTCCATATTATTCTGATGTTGCTTTAGATTTTTGACCAGATCCATTATAGATAACTAAATACTGATATGATTTGAACGAATGAATGAAAAGTTTGATTTTATTTTATTGATTTAGGAATAAAACTGGGGAGATATATACTTTTTAATGCTTATTTGTTTGTACAGTGGGATTCTAAAATTTCTTCAGTGGGCCCGGACGCTGTTATGACAAGATAGCAGACAAAAGTATTATTGCCTTCTTATCCATGTTTCTCATTAAGCAGCACACAAGCAACTTACAAAGAATAGTTATTACAGCAATAGTGTGGCTCAGTCAGTACTAAGTCACCCACATTGGCAGACAGTGTTTTTACAGCAGTTTAATGGACATTAGGTATTTGCTGTGTTTCAAACTTTCAGTACAATGATAGCCGGTACAGCAAGCACTTGGGAGAATGTTGGCTAATAATATATGTAGAGAATATTCCATGTCTGTTTGTCAATATTTCGCATAGTTCAGAGGTCAGAAGCCAAAATCAGGTAATATATCGCTGTTCATCGTTTCCTATTTCTCCGATCAGCTGTTAGATTGAATCATCTTTTTTTTTTAAAACAAAATCTACTGTGTTATATATCGCGTTCTAAAAATGAATATCATTAGAGATGATATACCGGTATTCCTGTAGAATGGATGATATTCAACTGGTGAAGATTTCAGTACCGGTATATCAAAATATCATGCAGCCCTTAAGGAGCTCAGAGCAAGGGATGTATGGGGCCACCCTCTCTCACATTTTTGAACAACAGTGTTGAAATTATTTGAAAATAATAAGCATATGAGTTTTGATGCCGTTATTATTATCCCAGTTCGTGTTAATACACTAAATTGCTTGGCATTCTAATGTTGTCATCCTTAATACCAACTGACTTACTTTCGAGCCTGTGATTATTCGAGCTGGTAGTGACTAGCCCTATATCGTGCCAGATTACACAGCAAAAGCAAATTTCATGACTTTATTTCTCTATACTGTTGATAAGCCATGACTAGCAAATTAAGCCATGATCAATTTTTCATTTTGACCCAAAGAGAGAGCAAGCCTGTCATTTTCAGGTGGGCAATCACCCGGGCTTCAGTTGCTGCCTAAATTAAAAATTCTGCAGACGCTAAACGTCTGCCTGACCCTGATTTCTACGTAACATTAATTCAATCATAGGCACCTCAAAATCGACCATCCCAAATAGCAATCTTCGCAGATAGAAGGAGGCAACAGAGTATAATTTGTGTCATATGTAGTGTTTCATTACGGTCACCCGCAGTCACTTATCTGATACAAGCTAGCGTATAATATATTATAGGTCTGCGGAATTCCAAAGTTGAAATTACAAGGCATTTTTAGCTTAACTTGACAAAGTCAAGATAAGCTATTACCATCACGCGTGCGGAAGTCTGTGAGTCTGTTCACATTTTCCTTTAGCACAGGCTACACCCCGTAGTTCTTATCTGATCATCACGAAATTTCATATGCAGGTTTGGGGTCATGTCTAGATGAGAACGTCCCCATTTGGTCGCGATCAGTCAACCGTGATGGCTGCCCAAGCCCAAAACCTGAAAACCTTTAGCACAGTCTACAGGTCGTATTTATGAAGGGATTTCATTGTAACATGGTAGGATGCCTCTGTATAATATCTAGATAAGAACATCACCTTTTGGTCATGATCTGTCAACTGTGACAGCTGCCCAAGCCCGAAACCCAAAAACTTTTAGCACAGTCTGCAGGTCATATTTAATATGGAGGGATTTCATTGTAACTTGGTAGGATGACTCTGTATGATATCTAGATGAGAACATCCCCTTTTGGCCACGATCGGTCAACTGTGATGGCTGCCCAAGCCAAAAACCAAAAAACCTTTAGCACAGTCTACAGGTCTTATTTATGACGGGATTTCATTGTGACTTGGTAGGATGTCTCTGTATAATATCTAGATGAGAACTTCTCCATTTGGTCACGATCTGTCAGCCGTGACGACTGCCTGAGCCCCAAACCCAAAAACCTTTAGCACAGTCTACAGGCCATATTTATAGAGGGATTTCATTGTAACTTGGTAGGTTGACTCCATATAATGCCTAGATGAGAACGTCCCCTTTTGGTTGCGATTGGCCAACTGTGATGGCTACAGGAGCTCAAAGCCCGAAAACCTTTAGCACACTCTATAGGTCATATTTATGAAGGGATTTCATTGTAACTTGGTAGGATGACTCCAGATAATGTCTAGATGAGAATGTCCCCTTATGGTCACGATCATTCAGCCGTGACAGCTGCCCAAGCCCAAAACCCAAAAACTCTTAGCACATTCTATGGATCGTATTTATGGAGGGATTTCATTGTAACTTGGTAGGTTATTCCATATAATGTCTAGATGATAACTGCCCCTTTTGGTCACAATTGGTCAGCTGTGATGGCTACAGGGGCCCAAAGCCCGAAAACTTTAGAACAGTCTACAAGTCATATTTATGAAGGGATTTCATTGTAATTTGGTAAGATGACTCCAGATAATGCCCAGATGAGAACGTCCTCTTTTGGTCGTGATCATTCAACCATGATGGCTGCCCGAGTCCAAAACCTGAAAAGCTTTAGCACAGACTAACAGGTCATATTTATGAAGGGATTTCATTGTAACTTGGTCGGATGACTCAGTATGATGTCTAGATGAGGCCTTCCCCTTTCGGTTGCGATCAGTCAGCTGTAATGGCTACACATGCCCGAAGCCCCAAAACATTTAGCACAGTCTGCAGGCCATATATATGAAGGGATTTCATAGTAACTTGATAGGATGACTCGTTTTGGAATAATTTCACTCTAAATTGGTAACTTTCGTTGATATACATTAACTGTGAGGGCTACATTAACCCACCCCTCAATTCTTTAGTACAGTCTACACCTCATATTATTTTATTGAAAACATAGCATACAGGGAACAGAAATTAACATATTCCCAATTATCACAATTCTTGTCTTATTTCATAATCCTTTCATAAACATTGAACATTATCCTTTTCATCAAACATAATACACAGACAAGTTAAGCTACAGTGTCACTGACACTTTCATTTTTAGCTCAACTTTGGCAAAGCCAAATTTGAGGTATTGTCATGGCCCATTGTCCATCTGTCCGTCCGTCGTGCTGTACACACAGCTCGGGCTAGAGGCTGTATTTATGAACCGATCTTTACAAAACTGCTTGGGTACCTTTGTTATCACCATGAGACGAGAACGAGTGTTTTTGGGTCCGGTCCGAAATTCAGGATGGCTGCTGGTAGCCATTTTGTACAAAATTAGGTGCAATCAGATTTTTGCGCAGAACTGCCATATGAAAGCTCTGATTTGAATATTTTATTGTATGAGTGTTTAGTACCATGGGATACATCACATATAATACTGTTTTTTTTTCTCATGCATAAATTATGCAAATTAGATGAACTTTGATTTGTTCAGTGCTGCTTATACACAGTAAGTGCACATGTCTATACGGCTCAGGCTAGAGTCTGTATTTTTGAACTGATCTTCACAAAACTTCTTGTGGTACCTTTGTTATCACCTTGTGAAAGGAACACGTGTTTTGGGGTGCCTTTGTTATCACTGTGCTATGAGAACAAATATTTTTGGGTTCAGTCAGACCCACTCTGGGACTCAAAGATTTCTTTTCTAGTTTAACATCTAACTGTCACCCCACTTTTACAATACATTACCTATATATTTGTTACAGGCTACGGTCAGCATTTATGTACAGACCGTTACAATACTTTACATGTACTTTTGTTATCAGTTCATTACCTAGATGTTTGTCATTGCTGTGTCACATACTATACATGTACATGTCTTAAACAAGTTGAACTACAGTGTCATTGACACTTTCATTTGTTGGTTTGGAGCTGCTGTTTGTGAAGCAAGATCTCCCAGGTGCAATTCAATCACCAAAACTTGATTCGCATGGAGCAATTCAATGGCTTTTACTGATTTTTCATGCGCTCATCCAGCATTCCAACTCAAAAGCGATAAAACTACAGATAAGCAGCATAACAATACACCAATTATCACCATTGTTTGTATGTAAAGATAAATTGAACAACTATTTTTATGAGTGTTTTCCAGTCAGTTGACAAAACTCTACTAGATTTTGTCCACTAGGTTTGTGTTTTCTAAGATGTTGGTGCCTCTAAATTAGCTCCCTTGATGTGCACCAGTCATTCTCCATAATCATCTTCCACGACCCTTTTTGTTTGGGTAGATCGATTTTAAAATTGCTGAGTGGAAGTCGAGTCATGAACTGCACGAAAAACAGTTAAAATTTTCAGCATCCAAATACTTATCCATCTTCTGGGTCTTTATTCAGCATGCTCGGTCCTGCAAAGCTGAAAGTTCACACTCCTTACTTGAGCAATCGGGGAATCATATGGTGTGTTAGGCTTTAAAATATATGTCTTCTGTACTTGTACAGTCTATAATTATCTGCATTCGACAAACACAGTGAATGTTTTGACTTATGGGCATCTTGAATCCAACTTTTCAAGCCTGCATCAATACCCTACATGATGTGCAATCATATTACACAAACCGTGTGCCTTAAAATGATTGAAGGGTCTACCTGACAGGGTGAAACAAAAATGGCCCCCATAAACCAAAAATGGCTCTTCTGGGGTCATTTGAGGCGAGCCAAACATGGCCCTCCTGGGGTCATTTAAGGCAAACCATAATGACCCTCCTGGAATTTTGAAAATGGACAGGCCTGAGAGAGCAACGAAAAATTCCATGAGCTGGTTATGTTACTCGAAACCAGAACAACAGTTTACCAGACAAGTAAAATCTGATTTTCCCCTCAAAACAAATTCCCAATTTGAGCACTCACAACACCGGCATGCAGATTTCTGAAATTCATGTAACCTGAAAACTGGTTCTGTGAATTTGATGTCTGGGAACACTGTGGAACCTACTTCTGGGTTCCAACAAGAACTACCTGGGAACCTAGTTTTATTATACCACCCACTTGAAAAGTGGATGGTATATAGTGTTCACTTGGTCTGCCCATACGTCTGTACTTCTGTACGTCCGTACGTCCATCTGTCCATCCATTATACTTTAGGGGGGTACACATCTGCTACCCGCAACTCTTCCTAAACGAGAGAACGGATTTCATTGTGAAACTGTCAGACATGCTTTTACATACATTGAAGATGTGCACCTCCTATTTTCTTTTCAGATATTTTCAATTTTACAGTTTCCCATATTGAAAAATAAACTTTGTCAAATTCAGTTGACATTCTGTACAGATCTGCAATCTGCAACTCCTCTTAAACCATTGTACAGATTTCTTTGAAACTTTCAGACATTCTTTCTTTTACATACATTGCAGATGTGCACCTCCTATTTTCTTTTCAGATATTTTCATATTTACAGTTCCCCATATTCAAAAATGGTCTTTGTCAATTAAGGTTTTTACAGATCTGCTATGCGCAACTCCTCTTAAACCATTGAACAGATTTCATTGCAACTTTCAGACGTTCTTTTACATACATTGCAGATGTGCACCTCCTATTTTCTTTTCAGATATTTTCATATTTACAGTTCCCCATATTCAAAAATGGTCTTTGTCAATTAAGGTTTTTACAGATCTGCTATCCGCAACTCCTCTTAAACCATTGAACAGATTTCATTGAAATTTTCAGACGTTCTTTTACATACATTGCAGATGTGCACCTCCTATTTTCTTTTCAGATATTTTCATATTTACAGTTCCCCATATTCAAAAATGGTCTTTGTCAATTAAGGTTTTTACAGATCTGCTATCCACAACTCCTCTTAAACCATTGAACAGATTTCATTGAAACTTTCAGACATTCTTTTACATACATTGCAGATGTGCACCTCCTATTTTCTTTTCAGATATTTTCATATTTACAGTTCCCCATATTCAGAAATGGTCTTTGTCAATTCAGGTTTTAGTAGGGAGGGGTATAGATCTGCTATCCGCTACTCCTATTAAACCATTGACCAAACTCCATTGGAACTCGCATACCTTCTTTTACATACATTGAAGATGTGCACCTCCTATTTTTCTTTCAGATATTTTCATATTTTGATGTCCGTCCATCCGTCCGTTTGTCCATCCATTACGCCTTAGGGATGTACACATCTGCTATCCACAACTCCTCTTAAACCAGTGAACGGATTACATTGAAACTCGCAGACATTCTTTTACATACATTGAAGATGTGCACCTCCTATTTTTAGCTCAACTTTGGCGAAGCCAGATTTGAGCTTATGCCATGGCCCGTCGTCCGTCGTCCGTCTGGCCGTCTGTCCATCTGTCCGTCAACAATTGGATACGGCTCGGGCTAGAGGTCGTATTTATGAACCGATCTTTACGAAACTTCTTGGGTACCTTTGTTATGACTGTGGGACGAGAACGAGTGTTTTTGGGTGTGGTCCGAAATTCAAGATGGCTGCCAGCTGCCATTTTGTACCGACGATGCAGAAGTCTGTTTTTTGTACAGAACTTCCATATGAAAGCTCTGATTTGAATAATTTTTTGTATGAATGTTTAGTACCATGGGATACATCACATATAATACGGGTTTTTTTCTTGTGCGTAAATTATGCAAATTAGACTAACTTTGATTTTTTTTGGTGTTACTTTCAGCACTGTAAGTGCAAATGCCAATACGGCTCGGGCTAGAGGCCGTATTTATGAACTGATCTTTACGAAACTTCTTGGGTACCTTTGTTATCACCGTGGGACGAGAACGAGTGTTTTGGGGTCCGGTCCGAAATTCAAGATGGCCGATGACAGCCATTTTGTACGAAATTTGGTGCAATCAGATTTTTGCACAGAACTTCCATATGAAAGCCCTGATTTGAATAATTTTTTGTGTGAATGTTTAGTACCATGGGATACATCACATATGATACGGGTTTTTTTCTCGTGCAGAAATTATGCAAATTAGATGAACTTTGATTTTTTCTGTGCTGCTTACACACAGTAAGTACACATGTCAATACGGCTCGGGCTAGAGTCTGTATTTATGAACTGATCTTCACGAAACGTCTTGGGTACCTTTGTTATCACCTTGGGACGAGAACGAGTGTTTCTGGGTGCGGTCCAAAATTCAAGATGGCTGCCAGTGGCCATTTTGTATCGAAATTAGGTCTAATCAGTTTTTTGTACACAACTTCTATACGGCTCAGGCTAGATGCCGTATTTATGAACCGATCTTTACGAAACTTCTTGGGTACCTTTGTTATTACCGTGGGATGAGAACGAGTGTTTTTGGTTGTGGTCCGAATTTCAAGATGGCCACCAGCAGCCATTTTGTACCAAAATTAGTGCAATCAGTCTTTTGTACAGAACTTCTGTATGAAAGTTCTGATTTGAATAAATTTTTGTATGAATTTTTAGTAACATGGAATACATCACATATAGTACGGGTTTTTTTCTCGTGCAGAAATTATGCAAATTAGATGAACTTTGATTTATTCAGTGCTACTTATACTCTGTAAGTGCACATGTCAATACGGCTCGGGCTAGAGGCTGTATTTATGAACCGATCTTCACAAAACTTCTTGGGTACCTTTGTTATCACCTTGGGACGAGAATGAGTGTTTCTGGGTGCGGTCCAAAATTCAAGATGGCTGCCAGTGGCCATTTTGTACCGAAATCAGGCCCAATCAGTTTTTTGTCACAACTTCTACACAGCTCATATTTGTGAACTGATCTTCACGAAACTTCTTGGGTACCTTTGTTTTCACCTTGGGACAGGAATGAGTGTGTCTTGGGGTGCCTTTGTTATCACTGTGCTATGAGAACAAATATTTTGGGGTTCAGTCAGACCCACTGTGGGACTCAAAGATTTTTTCTAGTTTAGCATCTGACTGTCACCCATCTTTACAATACTTTACCTATACATTTGTTACAGGCAACGCTCAGTATTTATGTACAGACCATTACAATACTTTATATGTACCTTTGTTATCAGGTCATTACCAAGATGTTTGTCATTGCTGTGTCACATACTATACATGTACATGTCTTTGTCTTGACAAGTTGAGCTACAGTGTCATTGACACTTTCATCTTTTCAGATATCTTCTTTTTTACAGTTTCCCATATTCAAAAATGGTCTTTGTCAATTCAGGTTTTAGTAGGGAGGGGTATAGATCTGCTATCCGCTACTCCTCTTAAACCATTGAACAAACTCCATTGGAACTCTCAGACATTCTTTTACATACACCGAAGATGTGCACCTCCTATTTTTCTTTCAGATATTTTCATATTCTTACATATGTACGTCCGTCCGTCCGTTATGCTATAGGGGTGTTATGATTTGGGGTTGGGGGGGGAGTACAACTCCTCTTAAACTAGTGAACGGATTTCATTGAAACTCTCAGACATTCTTTTACATACATTGAAGATGTGCATCTCCTATTTCGTTTTCAGATATTTTCTTTTTTACAGTTTCCCATATTGAAAAATGAACTTTTGTCAAATTCAGTTGACATTCTGTACAGATCTGCTATCCGCAACTCCTCTTAAACCATTGAACAGATTTCATTGAAACTTTCAGACGTTCTTTTACGTATATTGAAGATGTACACCTCCTGTTTTGTTTTCAGATATTTTCATTTTTAGGGTTTCCCATATGCTTTGTCAATTCAAGCTTGCGTGGGAGGGTTGTTGACATTTGCTATCTGCGACCTCTTTTAAACTAGAGAATGAATTTCAGTGAAACCTTCAAACGTTCTTTTACATACAGTGAAGATATGTACCTTCTATTTTGTTTTCAGATATTTTCATTTTTAGGGTTTCCCATATGCTTTGTGAATTCAAGCTTGCGTGGAAGGGTTGTTGACATTTGCTATCTGCGACCTCTTTTAAACTAGAGAATGAATTTCAGTGAAACCTTCAAACGTTCTTTTACATACAGTGAAGATGTGTACCTTCTATTTTGTTTTCAGATATTTTCATTTTTAGGGTTTCCCATATGCTTTGTCAATTCAAGCTTGCGTGGAAGGGTTGTTGATATTTGCTATCTGCGACCTCTTTTAAACTAGAGAATGAATTTCAGTGAAACCTTCAAATGTTCTTTTACATACAGTGAAGATGTGTACCTTCTATTTTGTTTTCAGATATTTTCATTTTTACAGTTTCCCATATTGAAAAATAGGTTTTGTCAATTCAAGCTTCGGGAAGGAGGTGCAGGGGGGGGAGGGGAGGAGGGAGGGATGGGGGGGGGGGGGTGTCAGTGTTTGTGCTCTCTACATTAAACACACTTTTACTGCTGTAAAATGTTTCTTGGTGGGAGTGGGTGGTATCATTTAGTGAGCAGTGCTCACAGTTTCTCTAGTTTTTTATTGATTCTGTACTGATTTTCTTATTCTGATTTAAGAAGTACCAAGAATATGAAGTGGATTACTGTAGATGAGAGGCTGTATACATTTGATGAAATAAAAAACAAAAATGTGAAACAAATTATCTGTATTTTCATTTGTCTACTCAGCGCTCAGCTGAGGCCAGCCCCTGAACACAATTCAGTTGTGATAGATGAACTGAGCAAATTGATGACTCAGATGAGGGTGTACAACATTACTTGCAAGTAAAAAGATAACAAAGAAAACCATTATTAGCTGTAGGGACAATGAAATAATTAATTTGTTTTTTACTTCAAAGTTGAACACATATAAATTCTTTGTGCATTCTGATTCAGAAGGGGCGAATCATCCAAGTATAAAATATCCCATTTAGGAAGGTAACAATATTGAATTGATTGGGACAAAATGTCTGTAAACCTTGATTATAAAAGAAACTTGAATACACCTCTTCTTATTGATTCTGCGTAGAGTGCTGTGAAATTGGAAGAACATATCTTGCATTTTAGCAAAGACATTTTCCTCTCATCATCAGTTTCAGGGATAAAAAGTGATTTTGTTATTGTTTTCGATGATAACAGTTTCATGTGTTTGGCTTCACATGGTTTTGATGTCAACCTTGCTGAAATTAGCTGCATTCGATTGAGTAATTAAGAATCAGAAACTGTTGGCAATTCGCATGCTCAACAATGTGAATCAATGGAGATTGTTAAAATGAGTGCACCATTGTTATTGTTTCTAATCAGATCACTGTTTCATTGATGATAAATAATACAGTTTTAGTCTTGGCAGAAAACTTGTGGTGTGTTTAAGGTGCCTCTTTATGAAAAGCAAAATGTTAAGAAATTTGTGGGAACCTATTTTTTGTTTCTGTAATTTTGGCCTGACGGAAACTGCATAGAAACGGAACAATCGATTCCGTAAAATCTGCATGTCTGTGATACAAATTTCCCCAATAGTTTAGGCTCTGCACCCTTTCCCTGAGATTTCAGAAGAATCCCTGTTTAATTATGACCAATATAGGCCTAGTCCAGACTTGGACCCAAAAGCTGTAAATAATATTTTGTTGTGGTTTGTCCTGTTGGTCCATTCAATACATATCAGTTCAGTGATGAAAATCTGCTTCAAAATTTTGAACACCTATCTTCCCTTATCAGAACAATACACCACTTCCTGGTGCTATGTGATTGAATGAGATATACTTCATAATTATCAGCTTAGATATCAGAACCTATTGTCCACCAGATTGTTTCTCAAATGAGAAGTTTTTAACTCATGAAGCACTCTTCAAAAACAATATCTGTCATGTCTGTTCATATAGCTAGTGCCAGTAAATTAGGTTCACAGAATACATGTGTGTAGGGAGCAACATGTATGCTGATTGCTTGCATAATCACTGGTCCACATTTGTTATATGGCTGTGGTTAATTAATTTTCAGTTAGTATTATTCATCTCATTTTATTTTCTGCCCGAAATAATAATGCATTTTCTTTATTATTGGCTCCACAAATGGATCACCTCCTTTCTTGGATCCAGGCGAATACATGATGTCATATTTCTTCCTCATCGATTGAGTTACCAGACCATTGCCTTATTTTTGCCAGATTGCTTTAATAATGCAATGGTCTGGTGTCATTAAAGGTAAAATGTTGACTAATGGTGCATTTTGTTAAAGGCTCTTCTCTATAACCCAGGCCATTGAAAGTTCTATTTGAGACAACCTACTCATGCAAGGAAGTAGTGTGCTAGTGCAAAATGATGAAATATGCACCTGTGGAAAGGGATATATTAGGCATTTCTCTGTACTGGGTATGTAGTAAGCAAATTGTTTTACTAGAATGCTATGGGTTCTCATTTTTTAGCTCACCAACTTTAGTTGTGTGAGCTTATGGCATGGCTCGATCGGTCGGCATCGGCGTCGGCGTACGTGTCCAATAATGTTAAAGTTTCTGTTTAGGTCACTTATTCGCCCTATTTCCATATCATGGCTTTTATAATGCTTCTATATGATGATTATTATCATTTTACCATGATTTAACCCCTCATGCCCAACATTCTAGCCATTTTTCTTGACATTTTTACTTGCGTTTAGTTTTCTGTTTAGCTCAGAATTTCATCTTTAACAAAGTGTTTAGGTCAGCTGCTGTGCTCCTTCTCTTCCAATGGCACTTATATTCATCATACATGTTCCTCAGTATCATTGTTCCATGATTAACCCCTCATACCCTGCATTTTAAACATTTTTCTTGACATTTTTAGTTGCGTTTAGTTTTCTGTTTAGCTCGGAATTTCATGTTTAACTTAGTGTTTAGGTCAGCTGCTGTGCTCCTTCTCTTCCCATGGCACTTATATTCATTATACATGTTCCTCAGTATCATTGTTCCATGATTAACCCCTCATACCCTGCATTTTAAACATTTTTCTTCACATTTTTAGTTGCGTTTAGTTTTCTGTTTAGCTCAGAATTTCATGTTTAACTAAGTGTTTAGGTCAGCTGCTGTGCTCCTTCTCTTCCCATGGCACTTATATTCATTATACATGTTCCTCAGTATCATTGTTCCATGATTAACCCCTCATACACTGCATTTTAAACATTTTTCTTCACATTTTTAGTTGCGGTTAATTTTCTGTTTAGGTCAGAATTTCTTGTTTAACTAAGTGTTTAGGTCAGCTGCTGTGCTCCTTCTCTTCCCATGGCACTTATATTCATCATACATGTTCCTCAGTATCATTGTTCCATGATTAACCCCTCATACCCTGCATTTTAAACATTTTTCTTGACATTTTTAGTTGCGTTTAGTTTTCTGTTTAGCTCAGAATTTCATGTTTAACTAAGTGTTAAGGTCAGCTGCTGTGCTCCTTCTCTTCCAATGGCACTTATATTCATCATACATGTACCTCAGTATCATTGTTCCATGATTATCCCCTCATATCCTGAATTTTAAACATTTTTCTTGACATTTTTAGTTGCGTTTAGTTTTCTGTTTAGCTCAGAATTTCATGTTTAACTTAGTGTTTAGGTCAGCTGCTGTGCTCCTTCTCTTCCCATGGCACTTATATTCATCATACATGTTCCTCAGTATCATTGTTCCATGATTAACCCCTCATAAACTGCATTTTAAACATTTTTCTTGACATTTTTAGTTGCGTTTAGTTTTCTGTTTAGCTCAGAATTTCATGTTTAACAAAGTGTTTAGGTCAGCTTCTGTGCTCCTTCTCTTCCAATGGCACTTATATTCATCATACATGTTCCTCAGTATCATTGTTCCATGATTAACCCCTCATACCCTGCATTTTAAACATTTTTCTTGACATTTTTAGTTGCGTTTAGTTTTCTGTTTAGCTCAGAATTTCATGTTTAACTTAGTGTTTAGGTCAGCTGCTGTGCTCCTTCTCTTCCCATCCCATGGCACTTATATTCATCATACATGTTCCTCAGTATCATTGTTCCATGATTAACCCCTCATACCCTGCATTTTAAACATTTTTCTTCACATTTTTAGTTGCGTTTAGTTTTCTGTTTAGCTCAGAATTTCATGTTTAACTAAGTGTTTAGGTCAGCTGCTGTGCTCCTTCTCTTCCCATGGCACTTATATTCATCATACATGTTCCTCAGTATCATTGTTCCATGATTAACCCCTCATACCCTGCATTTTAAACATTTTTCTTGACATTTTTAGTTGCGTTTAGTTTTCTGTTTAGCTCAGAATTTCATGTTTAACTTAGTGTTTAGGTCAGCTGCTGTGCGCCTTCTCTTCCCGTGGCACGTATATTCATCATACATGTTCCTCAGTATCATTGTTCCATGATTAAACCCCCATACCCTGCATTTTAAACATTTTTCTTGACATTTTTAGTTGCGTTTAGTTTTCTGTTTAGCTCAGAATTTCATGTTTAACTAAGTGTTTAGGTCAGCTGCTGTGCTCCTTCTCTTCCAATGGCACTTATATTCATCATACATGTACCTCAGTATCATTGTTCCATGATTATCCCCTCATACCCTGCATTTTAAACATTTTTCTTGACATTTTTATTTGCGTTTAGTTTTCTGTTTAGCTCAGAATTTCATGTTTAACATAGTGTTTAGGTCAGCTGCTGTGCTCCTTCTCTTCCCATGGCACTTATATTCATCATACATGTTCCTCAGTATCATTGTTCCATGATTAACCCCTCATAACCTGCATTTTAAACATTTTTCTTGACATTTTTAGTTGCGTTTAGTTTTCTGTTTAACTCAGAATTTCATGTTTAACAAAGTGTTTAGGTCAGCTTCTGTGCTCCTTCTCTTCCAATGGCACTTATATTCATCATACATGTTCCTCAGTATCATTGTTCCATGATTAACCCCTCATACCCTGCATTTTAAACATTTTTCTTGACATTTTTAGTTGCGTTTAGTTTTCTGTTTAGCTCAGAATTTCATGTTTAACTTAGTGTTTAGGTCAGCTGCTGTGCTCCTTCTCTTCCCATGGCACTTATATTCATCATACATGTTCCTCAGTATCATTGTTCCATGATTAACCCCTCATACCCTGCATTTTAAACATTTTTCTTCACATTTTTAGTTGCATTTAGTTTTCTGTTTAACTCAGAATTTCATGTTTAACAAAGTGTTTAGGTCAGCTTCTGTGCTCCTTCTCTTCCAATGGCACTTATATTCATCATACATGTTCCTCAGTATCATTGTTCCATGATTAACCCCTCATACCCTGCATTTTAAACATTTTTCTTGACATTTTTAGTTGCGTTTAGTTTTCTGTTTAGCTCAGAATTTCATGTTTAACTTAGTGTTTAGGTCAGCTGCTGTGCTCCTTCTCTTCCCATGGCACTTATATCCATCATACATGTTCCTCAGTATCATTGTTCCATGATTAACCCCTCATACCCTGCATTTTAAACATTTTTCTTCACATTTTTAGTTGCGTTTAGTTTTCTGTTTAGCTCAGAATTTCATGTTTAACTAAGTGTTAAGGTCAGCTGCTGTGCTCCTTCTCTTCCCATGGCACTTATATTCATCATACATGTTCCTCAGTATCATTGTTCCATGATTAACCCCTCATAAGCTGCATTTTAAACATTTTTCTTGACATTTTTAGTTGCGTTTAGTTTTCTGTTTAGCTCAGAATTTCATGTTTAACTTAGTGTTTAGGTCAGCTGCTGTGCTCCTTCTCTTCCCATGGCAATTATATTCATCATACATGTTCCTCAGTATCATTGTTCCATGATTAACCCCTCATACCCTGCATTTTAAACATTTTTCTTGACATTTTTAGTTGCGTTTAGTTTTCTGTTTAGCTCAGAATTTCATGTTTAACTAAGTGTTTAGGTCAGCTGCTGTGCTCCTTCTCTTCCAATGGCACTTATATTCATCATACATGTTCCTCAGTATCATTGTTCCATGATTAACCCCTCATACCCTGCATTTTAAACATTTTTCTTGACATTTTTAGTTGCGTTTAGTTTTCTGTTTAGCTCAGAATTTCATGTTTAACTTAGTGTTTAGGTCAGCTGCTGTGCTCCTTCTCTTCCCATGGCACTTATATTCATCATACATGTTCCTCAGTATCATTGTTCCATGATTAACCCCTCATACCCTGCATTTTAAACATTTTTCTTGACATTTTTAGTTGCATTTAGTTTTCTGTTTAGCTCGGAATTTCATGTTTAACTTAGTGTTTAGGTCAGCTGCTGTGCTCCTTCTCTTCCCATTGCACTTATATTCATTATACATGTTCCTCAGTATCATTGTTCCATGATTAACCCCTCATAACCTGCATTTTAAATGTTTTTCTTCACATTTTTAGTTGCGTTTAGTTTTCTGTTTAACTCAGAATTTCATGTTTAACTAAGTGTTTAGGTCAGCTGCTGTGCTCCTTCTCTTCCCATGGCACTTATATTCATCATACATGTTCCTCAGTATCATTGTTCCATGATTAACCCCTCATACCCTGCATTTTAAACATTTTTCTTCACATTTTTAGTTGCGTTTAGTTTTCTGTTTAGCTCAGAATTTCATGTTTAACTTAGTGTTTAGGTCAGCTGCTGTGTTCCATCTCTTCCCATGGCACTTATATTCATCATACATGTTCTTCAGTATCATTGTTCCATGATTAACCCCTCATACCCTGCATTTTAAACATTTTTCTTGACATTTTTATTTGTGTTTAGTTTTCTGTTTCGCTCAGAATTTCATGTTTCACTTAGTGTTTATGTCAGTTTCTGTGTTTTACTTTTACGAGGTTGTGTTTAGGTAAGCTTTGTCGCATGTTATGAGCCTGTTTGATACAGTTCTTGTGTTTGCCAAAGTTACTATCAAAGAGGAATGTTGGTGAGCTATAGGGTGTTGGCGTCCTTCTTGTGATATTTGGTATGCAGCATCCCTATGGGGGTGAGATTCAAGTTTGTTTAGGCGAAGTTGCTGGGTTCATATTTGGGCTCACTGTGGGAGCTTGAATTGTAACTTAGTTCAAAATGAGGAATTTTCTTAAAAAATCTTCTTCAGATCTCGCAGTCGGAATGTTTTGATATTTGGCATGCAGCATCCTTAGGGGGTGAGATTCAAGTTTGTTCAAGCCAATCCCTTGGTTCATATTTGGGCTCACTGTGGGAGCCCGAATTATAACTTAGTTCGAAATGAGGAATTTTCTTTAAAAATCTTCTTCTTCAGATCCAGCAGTCAGAATGCTTTTGATATTTGGTATGCAGCATCCTTAGGGGGGTAAGATTCAAGTTTGTTCAAGCCAAGTCCCTGGGTTGATATTTGGGCTCCCTGTGGGAGCCCAAATTATAACTTAGTTCAATATGAGGAATATTCTTAAAAAATCTTCTTCTTCACATCCACCAGTCAGAATCTTTTGATATTTGGTATACAACATCCCACTGGAGGTGAGATTCAAGTTTGCTCAAGCCAAGTCCCTGGGTTCATATTTGGGCTCCCTGTGGACAAGCCAGAAAATAAGCAGACTGTCATCTGCAAAATGAGGTCCCCATAGGGTGAATTTAGTTATGCTACCCTGCACAGCAGGGTAGCTTCACTAAATTTACCCTCTGTGAAGCTCAATCTGAAAGAGTCTCAAAACTAAACAGAAAGAGGTACCCAGAGGATAAATTGGCCCACTGTATGAAATAGCATCATCACATTCACCCTCTGGGGACCTCATTCTGCAAATGTCAGACTGCTTATTTTCAGGCCTACCTGTGGGTACCCGAATTATTACTTAGTTCAATATGAGGGATATTCTTTAAAAATCCTTTTTTTCAGATCCACTGGTCAGAATCATTGGATATTTGGTATAAGCTTTTCTTAGGAGGGGCAGATGCAACTTGTTGAAATCAATTCCATGGGTTGATATTTAGGCTACCATGTCAGGTGAGTGCCCTCAGGCCGCCTGGAGCCTCTTGTTTTCAAAATTGTGTCAAAATTTTGCGAAAACTAAGAATGAGCAATTTTGTGAAATTTTATCCGCCCTTTCTGAAGGATAGCATTGTTTTCGCTCACAAAAAGGGGGCATCTTCAAGAATGAAAGCTGACCTGGCTGATCGTAATAAAATACGGACAGCCTTGAGCACATGCATGTTGCTAACAGACACCGATGAGCATCCCGAACAAATTGTGAACATTTTTGATGGCAAACTATCCAGAGATTCTGTGAATGTTGATCGGGCCTATAAAATAGGATTAAAGCAATATGAAGACTTTCAATTCACTCTTCCAAATGGTTTTTACCATCCACAGAGTAAGAAAGTAATTACAATGGCTGCCAACAAACGTTCAATCAAAGTTGGAGAGACATCACTTGTTAGGTTAGTATTAAAATGAAAACAGAATTGCATATTTTTTGTTTTAAAAACCGAAACAAATGTCGAAATATTAAAACTGACTGCCTCAAATAACCAGCAACATAACAATCTTGAACTGCCACTACTATACTATCAGAAAACACAAGAGAAGAATGGATAGTACTAAGATACAGTTAAAATTAGAAGTCCTGTCACAAACTGTGCACTTATCTAGGCTTAATTGCGCATAGGAATTGCAAGCAATTGCCATATCGAATGGCATCCAAAACATGGCAGGTTTCTTGGTTACTCATAGCAAACACATACAATGTTTCTGGTCCATTGGCTGAAACATTGCTTATGCACAGGCCATATGTACAGAATTTGATAGCCTTACTGTGGTCATAATGCATAGATTAACACGCAGATCGACATGCTATTGGTGCGCACTTCATAACAAGACTTTTAGTTTTAACTGTAGTAGTATAAAGAGACTTTGGATAAGACTTATATGACAGTCAGAAGTGATAACATACACATTGGGCCTGGGAGCATTCATACAGTGTATGGGAAAGTTTTCAAGAAAACTGCCATTGCATTTGAAAAATAAAGTTCTTTGAAGGTTCTTTAAGTGTTTATTTGTATCATAGGATCAAACAATGCATGCTTGAATCTTCTGTTTGGAGAGGTCTCAAAGTAAGCTTTATTCACACTTCAAACAGTATGCTACTGGAATATTCTTTTAGAACATAAGATATGGCATGTTAAAAAACTTCAGAAGTGAATATCATTTGTTTGAGTATCTGTTCTGCAGTCAAAACATTTACCACAGCAGTGATTTTTTTGTTGCCTACAGGGGTTGAATATGGGACCCTTTCCCAATGGCATTTGGGCATGAATTTCCCAATTGCCAATCTCAGTCCCAACATGAACATAAATGTAATGCAGAATTGGAGTACTGAGCTGGGTTGTCATAAGGTGGCTTTATCAACACCCTGTCCCGGTCAGGACTGCAATTGTGCATTAAACTTCAATTGCTTACTTAACAAAGCTTAGAAGGTGTCTGAATTCAAAGGCAAATGACAAGTTCTTCTTTAACTGGTTGAGTGCTAGATTATTTTTGGAAGTTGGAATTTGTTCATATAGATTTGGATTATTAAAATTATTGGAGAGTGCCTTAAGGCACTCTCCAATAATTTTTAATAATCCAAATATATATGAACACAGTTGTATTTGCTTACGACTGAATAGGAAATTTGTGTAAAGAATATGAAGACTTTAGTATGGTACCCTCATATTTCTTGAAAGCCATGATAGTGGCTTCCAGCACTTAACCAGTTAATAATATAATCTTGAACAGTTTAACAGAAACTACAGAGACTGGGGTTAACATGATTCCATGTGACGGTTTGTTATAAAACCTACTTGTAGTCTGCATGCAGTTACATGTACTGAGTTATTAGTCTTAAGGTTCTGTTCTGTTCGAATGTAAAATGCCTTAGTCTTTGTGCGTTTCTTCCCCTTGAAAACAGGTTCCCAACTGATGCCCCTATGGCACAAGTTTTTCTGTGACAGGCAAAAGAATCCCTTCACGGTTAGAATCAGTTTCTTAACCCTTCATCTAACATGACTGAACCTGAATACCCACTTTTCTTGCCAGAGATGCTGAAAGTGACCTCAGACACCAATAAAAAACCTATAATATTCTACTCAGTCGTCCATGAAATTCAGATTTGCTTTTTTGATCCTTAAGCCTTTACCCAATGCACATGATATAAAAAATTGTTATTTTAATTATTTATTTTTCAAACAAAACCACATGTGACCCCCTCATTGGAATGAGCCTGCCAACTTCATTCTAATGATGGGTCACATGGTATGGTTTTATTGAAATTTTTTGGGTTTTTTTAAATAATATTTTTTCCAACTGCTCAATTTGGAAATCAGTTGGATGTAGGTACAGGGTTAAGTTCTATTGATTTAGAAATAAATGATGGTATGGCGACATGTTGATGTCCAGCTGTTTGATATCTATGTACATGTACTAAACAACCGTGTCTGCAGGCCTGTACAAATTTGAGATTAGCATAGTCTGAAAAGTAGTTACCATGGTTTCTTTCAGGCATCCCTTTCCCAGGTAGACTTTTAACAAGACAATATCTAACTAATAGTGATATGCTTACCTGATTAATGCAAAGGCTGACATTAGCATCCTAGATTTCTGTAGCTCATTTCACAAGTTTCCTCCAATGAACACATGGATGTAATATGCTGTGTGTGATGTTACACATTTTCAGCTGTGACGAGCAACTCTATATGTGGTAATGTCGGGCTGTTTGTCTGTCGGTCAGTCTGTCGGTCTGTCATCAACGAGTTTAAAAACACCATAACTCCTAAAATATTTGATGGAATGGCACCATATATGGTATGCAAGTGTATCTTCATGATGTCTACACCCTCTCAATAGTGCATGTCATTCGGATAATTTCTTATGAACCTACCTTACAATTCTTTACTCCAGGCTTGCACTACAGTGGAAGACCCCAACTCGGATAAAATACTCTCTATTTTAATCTTTCCCAAGAGATGTGGAAAAGAAAAGTGGTGTAAAAAACACCACGAAAAAATAAGCCCAAACTGGGCCGAGCGCCATCGGCGCACACCCAGTAGGGGACACTCTTCCCTTAGTACAATTCCACGACTTCCGTTAACCAGTGCGCAATGCAGTCATCAATTCATCAGTCTTTTTTTGTCCGCGGCACGTGAAGGATGTGTCGTCGCCATTTGCTTTACGAAACAGTGATAATTCAACTCGTCGATAATGGTTTTCCTGTGACTGGAATTATGGATCTGAAGATGGTATAATAACATGACTGTGTTTTATATATTCTCGTTAATATTTTCAACCACATTTTCATTGAATTTTAATTAAATTTTCCGATTTCGCGCATGATTTTCGAAATTGGGGCCTCCCAACACAACCACATCTGGTGAGAGTTATACCCCCTCCATGGGGGATGTTCAGCTCCTCCTGCTCCCATGGGGGAAGGGGGGGAATGCTGTGATTTTGGGGCCTCCCGACACGACCACATCTAGTGAGAGTTATACCCTATACCCCCTCCGTGCGGGATGTGCAGTTCCTCCTGCACCTGCGGGAGTGGGGAACGCTGTCATTTTGAGGCCTCCCGACATGACCACGTCTCGTGAGAGTTATTCCCCCTCTGTGGGGGATGTGCAGTTTTTTACCGTGGTGGATACTGCGAGAGCTGTTGGGTGTCTGGTGAAGAGATGCCTGGTTCCGGGACTATGCGCCCTCTCCAGTCGACATCTGAGGCTGTCACTAGGATTGTGACTCTTCCTTTGGAGGCCGAGCTAGGTTGCTCTCTCCCATTTTCCGCCAGTTTCAACAGCTCCCGTTGTATCTGCTGCTACTGCTGTTCCGTCTACAACGTCATCGGTCACTGTTTTAGCCGGCCTCGGCTTATACCTGCAGGGGTCTGCAGTGATTCTGTAGTGTGGTTGTGGGGTATTGGCCTCAGCCTTCCCTGACTTCAACTCAGCGAAGTCGGAAGTGGCTGCCGACCGAACCCCCTGCTGTGTCCTCTCAGCCATTGAGCACAGCAGTTTTATCCCTGCAGGGGTTTGCAGAGGTGTCTGGTAGTGTTGACGTGGGGTATCGCCCTCAGCCTTCCCTGTCTTCAACTCGGCGAAGTCGGAAGTGGCTGCCAACCGAACCCCTGCTGTGTCCTCTCAGCCATTGAGCACAGCAGTTTTGGCGAAGTCGGAAGTGGCTGCCGACCGAACCCCCATGCTGTGTCCTCTCAGCCGTTGAGCACAGCAGTTTTATTCCTGCAGGGGTCTGCAGGGATGTCTGGTAATGTAGACATGGGGTAATGGCCTCAGCCTTCCCTGACTTCAACTTGGCGAAGTTGGAAGGGGCTGCCGGCCGAACCCTGTACTGTGGTCTCTCAGCCGTCGAGTACCTCAGTTTTTCTCATTGAATTCGGATGTTCATGGTGGGGTCACCATGAGCTCCGTGGCATTTCTGTCCACGCACTCTGGTCCCATGGTCAGTTTTGTGTGACCAACGCTTTTTGTGCAGCCTGTTCCTTCTGTTCCGCAGAGGACCGTGGCAACTCTCCTGAGTTTCCGCTCTGTTGATCCTCGGGGGTATGTGATACCCCAATACACATCTGCCTTCAGATGTTTTCGGCTGCAGCCCGTCGCCCCGCATTGGGTGTATTTGAGGATCGTGACCCTTCGCTGGTAAATGGGTCAGGAATGAAGCCACTTTGTCGGTTTGTTCCCACGTTGTACCGTTCCAACAGTCAGTGAGCTTAGGGAGGCTCTCTCCTTGCTCACTTAGGTTCTGTCCAAGAGCCTTTTTCATTGCTTCCAGCGAGGCTACGAGTGGTTTCCGGGCACCCCCTGTGGCGCACCTCCCGGGATTGGAAACAGGCCGCTTTCTGATCCACCTGGTGTTCCTACACCATGGCAGGCGTCTGCTGGTTTGCCCATGATGGGCTATGTGTCTTCCGGCTTATGGGATGAGTCTGACATTCCTGACGTCGAAAGCCAACAGTCTTCTGACTTGGGGGCAGCTCTTGACTTTGTGTTTGGGTTCCTTTCAGGTCTCAAACCGTCAAACCAGCCGACACTGTCAGTCCGGCTGCGATCATCGGTCGCACGCCTACAGCCTGTGGAGCAACCTGCTTCTGGGTGCCTTCGACCATGCCTGTCGGTACATGTGGTTGAAGCATTTACAGCTTTGGACTCTAAGCTGAGTTCCTAGGCTATGAACATGTCGTTCTTCATCAGGGTTGACACTTTTTTTGCCTCTGGTGCATTATCGTTCCTACGATTTGGCCAATCCGTCAGTCTGCTAGACTTTGACAGTCTTGGATCAGGACTCCTAAGCCGGCCATTTTGTCATATGGAGACTCTGGAGTCTGTGTTGGGCTTATTGGGAGAGATGCTGGAATGCTTTCTCACTTCAATCACGTCATCTCTGCTTTGCTGCTTATCTGCTCCCAGATGAGTTTGACGACAAACAGGTTTTTGTTTTGTGTGTGCTGTTCAAGGCACTCATGCATCTTCTCACACACATGCCTGTAACACGGCTAGCTTGGAATTAGTTCGCAGGTACGCTGTGCTGGACACAAGACGTTCCCTTCTTGAGGGGCAGTGAGCTGCTCTTCGATCTGCCTCTATCGGCAGGTCCGCGACTATTCCATGGTTCCGTGGCGACGGTCCGGGATGACTCCCTTTGTCATTCCATTGATCTGCTGCTGCTTAGTCAGCTTGATTGGCCTTCTGTTGGAGGCAGGCACCGTCCAAAGCCAAACCAGTACCCTTCTGCTTCCTCTGCGAAGCTAAGGGCTGATCCTCCTGCCACCACTTCTGCTCACTCACAGGGTAGGGTAGGCATCGGCAGTAGTCACCTCGATTTCGTCCCAGGTTGAGGCATTCCACTCAGTTGAGAGTGCCTCTTCCAACATGAGTCCCTTTCAATGTTAAAAATTGGGAACTTTTGATCATGGAGATAGGCAATCTCCTGTCAAAAGGAGCGATCGAAGTCATCAAGAACTTTCTTTCAGTGGGATTTTATTCCCACCTGTTCTTGGTGCTGAGAAGGACGGCTGACAGGTTATCGATCTGAGTATTCTGACGCAGTCTATCATTGCTCCTCAGTTCAGCATGGAGGCTTTCAGATCGGTTCGCCGCTCCTTCCCCAGGATGTTTTCCAGTTCAAGGCCATACCCTTTGGCCTCGACGTGGATCCTTGGGCCTTCACCTGTCTGATGTTGCATGTGTTAGTCTTACATCGCACGCAGTCCAGGGTGTCTTCTTCGGCTTTTCTAGTTGATATCCTGCAGAGGCAATCCTATGCTGCTTTTCTGGAGTCTGATGTCGTCACGCTGTTGAGCCTACTCACATCACTAGGGTTCAGAGTCAACGGAGAGAAGTGTCCCTTCTCTGTCGTTTTGTCATCTGGGATGGACTTCATCAGCTCGGAGTCTTCCCCGGCTGCTTGGTCTCTGCATTTTGGTGACGGATCTCATTCCTCTAGGTCGACTGCATGTCTGACCTCTCCAACACTTTGTTCTCAGTTGTTGGAGGCCGAATGTCGATCCTCTGGTTCTTCTGTTACTGGAGTCTCTTCCTCGTCACCTTCTCCCCTGACAGATGTTCAGTGGATTATGCAGGGAGTTCCATTGGTCTCCCCCACATCCGATCGTGTTCGGACGGCAGTCGCCAGCAATCTTGGATGGGGTGTGACGTTGGATCCTCTAGGTCTTGTCCTTCATGGGTCATGGGACCAGGATCTAGCAGCTCTTCAGGTCAACCAGAAGGAGCTTCTTGCTCTTCTTCTGAGTTTCCGGCAGTGGATCCCCCGCTTTTCGAATTGTCAGGTCCTTCTGTGGTCTAACAATTCTACGGTGGTTGTTTACATTCGGAACCAGGGCGGCATGCTCTATGTTCCCATGAATTGGTTCAGGATCTTCTACTACTTGCTCAGGATGTCAACGCCAGAGTAGTGGTTCATCACTTTCCCGGTCGTGTGAACTTCCTAGCCGACTTCTTGTCACGACGGGGCAGGTTCTTTTCCACCGAGTGGATGCTCCACATGTTGCTGTTCCAGTCTCTTTGCGATCTCTGGTGTCGTCCCCACATCGATCTCTTTGCGACGCATTGGAACCATCAGGTGGACACTTTCGTGTCCCTGTGTCCAGATGCACTGGCTTTCGCCGTGGATGCTCTGTCCATCCTTTGGAACGGTCTTGTCAGCTACGCCTTCCTGCCGGTTCCGATTCTGCCTCAGGTTCTAGCCCAGATACGAACCTGCAGTTGTCGAATCATTTCGATCACACCCCTTTCGCCTCAGTATGTGTGGATCAATCTGCTCCGCTCTCTGTTAGTGGCGGTTCCGGCATATCTCCCTCTATGTCGCGACTTTCTTTGCCAAGGTCTCCCGAGGAGGTTTCAAGTCGACCCGACTTCATTGTGCCTTCGTGCATGTCTTTTATCGGGTCGTGTCTCCTCTGTAGTGGTTTTTTCAAGACGAGCAGTGGAGTTGCTTTTCTTCTTCAAGGAGGCACTCACTCCACTGGTTTAGCCTCTGCGGCTAAGTGGAAGGTTCTTCTGTCGATGGTGTGTGATCACTCTGTTGCTTCTGTCACTCCTTCGATCACACCGTTTGCGGGGTTTCTGGTATGCTTGATTCTGGGGGTCTCCAACAATGGGTACGTGCTTCAGAGACCTTTTTCATATGTGGGACAGCGTCGTATCGGCACTCATCGTTGCCTCTCCAAGCTTGTTCTGCACTTTTCCTTGAAAAGGCCTAGGTCTTTGCAGTTTACTCCAAGATGGACACTTTCTTGGGTGCTGCTCTGCTTAGTGGGGGGGGGGGGGGGCATTCGTGCCTTTATCCCGGGTGGATATGCGATTTCTCACATACCAGATCTCTCCTAAATTCATTTCTCGATGGATTTGTCTTGCTATTCGTGCAGCTTCGGCTCGTCTAGCGACTGGCGATTGTATTACCAATCGTTTTTCTGCCACGAGGTGCGTGCATTGTCTACCTCTCAGGGCTTATACTAACTCCGTCATGTTGTCGGATGTTATGCTGGCAGCCTACTGGAGAAATGCTATCTTCTCCACTTATCTGCGACAGTTGCAGGAGCAGGCAGAGGACCTTTGTTCTACGGGCCCTTTTTCTTCTGCTCAGGCGGTTGTCTATCCCAGCCATTCAGCTTTTTACAAGGTCAGTTCCAGCTCTGTGCTGTTACTGCCCTTTCTGTCTGTGCTTCGCACATCACCATATGCCTCATCTCTCATTGTCTTTTACTAATGTTTGTGATTTTATGGTTTGATAGGACTAGGGATCTCTTCCTCTGTTCACGGTTCCGGTGCAATTGAGTTATGTATGGGTTGGTTATGTGATTCCCTCCATTCTTTTGTCTATTCAGCCTGTAGTAAACAATTGTAAGGTAGGTTGAAAAGAAATATAAATTTTATAGTAAATTTCTTTCTTTTCTTATTATACCTACCGCAATTGTTTACATGGAGGCCCTCCCAACTTCTTATTCGGGTAAGAATCCTTCCTCCCCGCTGATCACATAACTCCTATGTTGGCGGACTCAAAAGAATGATTAATTGATGACTGTATTGCGCACTGGTTAACGGAAGTCGTGGAATTGTACTAAGGGAAGAGCGTCCCCTACTGGGTGTGTGCCGATGGCACTTGGCCCAGTTTTGGCTTATTTTTTCGTGGTGTTTTTTACACCACTTTTCTTTCCCACATCTCTTGGGAAAGATTAAAATAGAGAGTATTTTATCCGAGTTAGGGTCTTCCACTGTAGTGCAAGACTGTAGTAAACAATTGCGATAGGTATAATAAGAAAGGAAATTTACTATAAAATTTATATTTCTGTCACATTTATGGACTTGTCACCAATGAGTTTTTTTTGTCACCAACAAGTTTTTTTTGTCACCAACGAGTTTTAAAACATGATTGGCGTTGCACGAATCATCACAGCTTCGGCACTGTGACAGTGCGCTCTAGTTTTCTGGCTTTGTTCCAGGCACTTGCTAGATAATTCATTATTGTCTTTCAGCAGCCGTATTGTTATTTTAGTGTCAGAAGTTTGTTGTATTTTTTTTTTCTCACAGGTGGTATTTCACACATGAAAATTAAGAATGTTGCTGCCCATATTTACTTTGAAGTTGAATCAAAAAGTAAATCCAAGTCAAGTAACTATTGGCAAGTATGATGGGATTCATCCTGCTCTCACTTGTGCAACTGCAGCTGGAAAGGTAAGTCACTTATTCCTTTTTTAGCTCAACTTTGGCGAAGCCAAATTTGAGCTTTTGTCATGGCCCGTCGTCCGTCTGTCCGTACGTCAACAATTGGATACGTCTCGGGCTAGAGGCCGTATTTATGAACCAATCTTTACGAAACTTCTTGGGTACCTTTGTTATGACCGTGGGACGAGAATGAGTGTTTTTGGGTGCGGTCCAAAATTCAAGATGGCTGCTAGCCGCCATTTTGTACTGACGATGCAGAAATCTGTTTTTTGTACAGAACTTCCATATGAAAGCTCTGATTTGAATAATTTTTAGCTGCGACTAGCAGCTCTATAAGTGGCAATGTCGGTCTGTCTGTCTGTCTGTCTGTCTTCTGTCTTCTGTCGGTCGGTCGGTCGGTCGGTCTGTCTGTGACCAACGAGTTTCAAAACTCAATAACTTTTGAAATACTTGATGGAATGACTTTATATTTGGCATGTAAGTGTATCTTATTGATGTCTAGCCACTGTTCAATGCATGTGTTGTTCCAAATATTTTTCTTGGAGTTATGGCCCTTGATGAACTTAGAATGTCGGTTGGTCTGTCTGTGACCAACGAGTTTCAAAACTCAATAACTTTTGAAATACTTGATGGAATGACTTTATATTTGGCATGTGTTGTTCCAAATATTTTTCTTGGAGTTATGGCCCTAGATGAACTTAGAATGTCAGTCGGTCTGTGACCAACGAGTTTCAAAACTCAATAACTTTTGAAATACTTGATGGAATGACTTTATATTTGGCATGTAAGTGTATCTTACTGATGTCTAGCCACTGTTCAATGCTTGTGTTGTTCCAAATATTTTTCTGGGAGTTATGGCCCTTGATGAACTTAGAATTTTGTGAAATTGCACCACCCTTCGCAGCTATGGCGTCGATGTCGCGATTTTTTGTATGAATGTTTAGTACCATGGGATACATCACATATAATACGGGTTTTTTTCTCGTGCGTAAATTGTGCAAATTAGACTAATTTTGATGTTTTTTGGTGTTACTTTTAGCACTGTAAGTGCAAATGCCAATATGCCTCGGGCTAGAGGCCGTATTTGTGAACCGATCTTTACGAAACTTCTTGGGTACCTTTGGTATCACAGTGGGACGAGAACGAGTGTTTTTGGGTGTGGTCCGAAATTCAAGATGGCCGATGGCAGCCATTGTGTACAAAATTAGGTGCAATCAGATTTTTGCACAGAACTTCCATATGAAAGTGCTGATTTGAATAATTTTTTGTGTGAATGTTTAGTACCATGGGATACATCACATATAATACGGGTTTTTTTCTCGTGCAGAAATTATGCAAATTAGATGAACTTTGATTTTTTCAGTGCGACTTACACACAGTAAGTACACATGTCAATACGGCTTAGACTAGAGTCTGTATTTATGAACTGATCTTCATGAAATGTCTTGGGTACCTTTGTTATCACCTTGGGATGAGAACGAGTGTTTCTGGGTGCTGTCTAAAATTCAAGATGGCTGCCAGTGGCCATTTTGTACCGAAATTAGGTCTAATCAGTTTTTTGTACACAACTTCTATACAGCTCAGACTAGAGGCCATATTTATGAACCAATCTTTACGAAACTTCTTGGGTACCTTTGTTATCACCGTGGGATGAGAGCGAGTGTTTTTGGGTGTGGTCCAAAATTCAAGATGGCCACCAGCAGCCATTTTGTACCAAAATTAGTGCAATCAGTCTTTTGTACAGAACTTCTGTATGAATGTTCTGATTTGAATAAATTTTTGTATGAATGTTTAGTAACATGGAATACATCACATATTGTAAGGGGTTTTTATACCCCCGCTTCGAAGAAGTGGGGGCTATATAGGAATCGCCCTGTATGTCCGTACGTACATCCGTCCGTCCGTCCGTACGTCTTTCCGTCCGAACAAATTCTTGTGTGTGCAACTCCTCCTACATTAAAGAACCGATTTTGAAGAAACCTTTCAAACATCATCACTACTAAGTAAACATGCGCATATTCCAAAATTTTTGATCTGCAACAATTTTAACCAGGTTATCCTCTTGAACTTTGATTTAATATGGGTTTCTACATGAAATTCTTGTGTGCGCAACTCCTCCTACATTTATCAATCAATTTGGACAAAACTTTTCAGACATCATCACTACTAAGTGAACATGCGCATATTCCAAGATTTTTGATCTGCGACAATTTTAATTTTAAACTGGTGTCATCTTAAGATTTAACATAGGTACAAAATCAGGAAATGGCAATAATTCACTCTGCAACAAATATTGATTATGGATGACTTACTTAAGCATGCTAGCCTATGCCAAGATTAGGCTATAATTGCAACTAATTAGACCCCCACCCTCAGAGGGGGTTATAGGAACCCTCTTGTCCGTCTGTCCATCCATCTGTCTTGAAATTCAATCAGTAATTGCTTGTAAAGTACTTGGTTGCGTGGCTTGTTATTTGATTTGCAAGTATATCCTATTGCTGTATACTCATAGTGAAATGCAGGTGTTCTGTGAGATTTTATTGCCAGAGTACTTTCCATTATGAACTTAGAATTTGTCCGCCTTGAAATTAATTCATGAATAACGTGTAGAGTACTCAATGGAATGACTTCATATTTGGTGTGCTAGTCTATCAAATTTATGTCTACCCACAGTACAAGGGTAGATGTTATGCAGTGTATTATTGTAGGAGTTATTGCATTTTTATACCACCCGCAAACAAAGTTTGCGGGGGGAAGGGGGTTATATAGGAATCACTCTGTCCGTCCGTCCGTCTGTCCATCCTTATAAGTGCAACTCCTCCTAAACCGTTTGAAGAATTTTCATGAAACTTAACACAATGGAAGAACTCCATATGAAGATGTGCATGAAGCAATATAATTCCGTTCTGACAGGTGCGGGGGTATCACTTTGTGAGCTTGCACACAGTACCTCTAGTTTTTCATGCAGAAATTATGCAAATTAGATGAACTTTGATTTATTCAGTGCTACTTACACAATGTAAGCACACATGTCAATACGGCTCAGGGTAGAGGCTGTATTTATGAACCGATCTTCACAAAACTTCTTGGGTACCTTTGTTATCACCTTGGGACGAGAATGAGTGTTTCTGGGTCCGGTCCAAAATTCAAGATGGCTGCCAGTGGCCATTTTGTACCGAAATTAGGTCCAATCAGTTTTTTGTCACAAGTTCTATACAGCTCGTATTTATGAACTGATCTTCACAAAACTTCTTGAGTACCTTTGTTTTCACCTTGGGACAGAATTGAGTGTGTTTTGGGGTGCCTTTGTTATCACTGTGCTATGAGAACAAATATTTTGGGGTTCAGTCAGACCCACTCTGGGACTCAAAGATTTCTTTTCTAGTTTAGCATCTGACTGTCACCCACCTTTACAATACTTTACCTATACATTTGTTACAGGCAATGGTCAGTATTTATGTACAGACCGTTACAATACTTTATATGTACCTTTGTTATCAGGTCATTACCTAGATGTTTTTCATTGCTGTGTCACATACTATACATGTACATGTCTTTGTCTTGACAAGTTGAGCTACAGTGTCATTGACACTTTCATTTTTCTATGTTTTAAATTTTTTTTCTCTCATAATAAATAATAACAGACCAAGTAGCAAATATTAGGGTTCATTCCCCAAACAAAGTGTTAATTATACAATAACATGATTTTTGAGGGCATTGGGCTGCATTACTAGACCACCATCTGTGATTAGCAGTCCAGCAGTCATTTGTGGCCCGAAGCGATAGCTGAGGTAATGGAACTGAGTAATGGAGCCAAATGACGCCTGAGAAAATCATGTTATTATTATCAATAAAGAAACCATTTAGAAGTTGTAAGAACGATTTTCAACCCTTTTGGATTTATATTTAAATTATGAGAGTGGATGCATCTTATTCATTAGGCAAAGGCTTAATATATTTCTGTACTGTGACTACAACACAGACAGAACTTTTACTAGATTGCAATTCTTTTCTTTTATGGTCGGCAGGGATGTACAGTACAGGTGCATATATGTTTGGACTGTACTCCCACCCAGAACTTCCTTTCTTGTCAGTCGGCAGTAGTAGGGCATAGCATTGGCACACGACTGCCAAAAGTGGTTGCTAGTTTAGTGATATGTGAGTCACTCCAGTCATAGAAATAAGCTATGGCAATCAGCACTATCATGGTAAAAGATGTGGCAGACCGTTGCAGCTTTTACCATGACCGGGCCCATTGTCATGGCCAATTATAGTGATTGCAGACTCCTTGTCTGAATAATCCTCCAGGATGCAAAAGTATGTGGAGAGAAGCAACATTGCACAATTTCATGTCATGGTTGTGGAAATAAGAATCCCACCCCTTTCGCAAAATCAGAAGACAGTTACTAGTCTGTGGATGTAACAGACAGTTGTGTTGTCTTGGCCATTCCCAACAGTGCATTCATCTCACCACATCGTCAGCTTCGCGAAAAGAACTTAAAAGTAAACTGCATTAATTATTCTATGTTGCTCATTTTAGCATTTGCACTAAAACTGGTAAACATTCCAGCATTACTCTAGTTTCTGTTGCTTGAAGAAAGCAGATTTGAAAAATGTAATCTGACAAATGAGTTCTTTGAAAAGTTTAAGCAATGATGTAGGAGCCAGGGGACATGGGGCATGAGCCCCCTCCCCCAACTTTTTATAGAAATAGTTGAGAGAGAGAGAATTTAACCCAATATTATCTTTACCCATCCACACATGTAATTGCAATCTTATTGGGAATTAGCAGGAAGGGTGCACAGACTCTACTAGTAAGATGTGACCCGAAGATTCCCTCATTTGATTTATCTCTCCTACAGCCTCTTAAAGATTTGAAAAATACCCATTTATTGCTCCATATTTGGCAAATTTTGCCCACAGGGTCGAAAACTGTTTCAGCCTGATTGGGAAATTTGTTAAATATGGAGGAAAAATGTGCATTTTTCTCATTGTAGAAGTGCCAAAGATACATGTAGCTTCTTTATTATATTCTGGCTAGAGATGGGTGGTACTGAAATTTTGAGTTCGCTGTCAGAATATTTAGGAGGGAATACTGCAGTATCAGTTCAGTATTTGGTATCTGACTTGAATGAAATTTGCTGATAGTACCGTAGGAGAATTCGCACAGGAAAGTACAGAGTAAGTTGTTCTGGTATCATTCTATCACAGTGCCTAAGATGCCACTGCTGATGAGCTCAAATCATATCTACAGTAATTTTGTGACTTCTTCCAAACACACATGTGTCCTTAACATGCCATCAATAGGAGGTCCTGTCTACAATAGGCAAATCACTTGGACAGTGATTTCTGGTCCAGTCTTGGCTGCCTTAACAACTCCCAAACAACTGGACACGTGCAGGTTGTAGTCTAGTGGGAATTCAGAACAATTGCCGGCTCTTAAGGGTTAACAAAACTGAAAAGAAAATCAGCCCCTTCTTTCACAAAAATGGACACATGAGCTGCTATCTAGCCTCAACAAGTCCATATAGAGAGCAAATGTAGAGAAATTGGAAAATTCAGCAGGGATTCTTTTGAGTGTCTGCAGGTATCCAATATGGACCCTTTCCCAATGGCATTTTGGCATAAGTTTTCCCAATTCAAATAAAAATTTCTCAATCTTCATTACTGCTGAAATGGCCCAATTTTGTAACCAGCTAACCATCAGGCTTAACCGGATTTCAACCAGATATCCGTTAGTTTCAACTGCTGGTATTATTGTATTGTCTACGATGCAAAATCAATAAGGAATGGCGAGAAAACAGTTCAAAACACTGCCATCTGACTTCTGCAAAAAGTAAACAAACAAAACCCATCGAGTGCCAACAGAAATCGTCAATGTGCAAACAATCGTTAACAATTTATATGACTGCAATGGTCCCACATAATAGGGATGATACACCCTAACTGTGGTCACCCTGCAATGCCCGGTCACAAAACCAGAAACCGATTTGAAGTGAGGGATGATTGTCATTGATATTACTTCAGAATTTTCCAACCAGTTTGTAAATTGTAGTTAGGCATAATTAATTGTATTAGCAAAGAGCCTCTTATCTTGAGTTGCTTGACTTTGATGTGATCATATCATCATAGGGTGAATATGTACTCCTAATTTTTTGAGTATCTTTTTCTGTTCACTGCTAAGACAAATGTCGCAAAGAGTTCCACGTTTACAACACGATGGTAAAGTACCAAACAGTCACTTTATTCTGGAAGCACTATTACTCACACTGAGAGATTTTTTCAGCATTATATTCTGCAATTAACAACACCTCATCAAAGAGAAGAATGTCAAATTTATCTGTAGAAGACTATGTTACATTGACAGACATGTGTTCACTGCTACCCACACAGAAAACTACCTGCAGTGCACTCGACTTCTGTCTGTTTGTTACAAACATTTATCTGAAACTTGACAGCCCAAGCGACTGAAATAACTGTTCATTCAACATTCCAACACCTTAACCCTTTCATGTTACATCGAGTACACATCATTGTAAATCGACAAATGTTTGGTAGCTTTGACAATGCTTGCGTTAAGAAAAGAATTCTAACGTCTCACAGTTAAATACTATTTATTTTTCCGATGTTATCCCATAAACTATAGGAAAAGTGGTTACCTTGTTGATGACTTTTCCAACCAGTTATGCTGATAACTGGTTGCAAATCAGTTATCCGGCTAACCGTTTCAGCACTAGTCCTCATTGAAATAAAATTAATTCTTCTTTAACTCTTGAATGTTTAATTTTGACTTTCGTCACTTTTTATCCCCCCGAAAAAAAATTTCGGGGGATATAGTCGTCACGCATTTTTTTTTGTCCGTCCGTCCGTCCGTCCGTTTACATTTCGTTTCCGGATGATAACTTCCCTTGAAATAGTTTGATTGTAACCAAACTTGATATGTGGCTTAAACATATAAAAATACAGGTCAAGTTCGAATCCGGGTTCATCCTGATTAATATTACCAGAGTTATGCCCCTTTTTAATTTAGAAAATCTTATGATTTTTGGTTTCCGGATGGTAACTTCCCTCAAGATAGTTTGATTGTAACCAAACTTGATATGTGGTGCAAACATATCAAAATACGGGTCAAGTTCGAAAATGGGTTTGTCCTGATTAATTTTACCAGAGTTATGCCCCTTTTCAACTTAGAAAATCTTATGATTTTTGGTTTCCGGATTATAACTTCCCTTAAGATAGTTTGATTGTAACCAAACTTGATATGTGGTGCAAACATATCAAAATACGGGTCAAGTTCGAAAATGGGTTTGTCCTGATTAATTTTACCAGAGTTATGCCCCTTTTCAACTTAGAAAATCTTATGATTTTTGGTTTCCGGATGATAACTTCCCTTAAGATAGTTTGATTGTAACCAAACTTGATATGTGGTGCAAACATATCAAAATACGGGATGATGACCACACTTTTTTCGGGGGGATCAGCTGCCCCGTGGATGTGGCAGCCCTCTAGTTGGTCTAACGAAGCAGGTGCCTTAACAGGCAGATTTTTAGATATGTTAGCAAGTTGCAACCCAAGAACCTTGTCAGTTTCTAGCCAAGTCTTGGCTGTCTATAGAGACAGCCAAGACTTGCCTAGACACAACTGCAAAGCCACAGGATGTAGACTGTCAAAGTGTAGCAAAATATATAAATATCTTCATCTAATACAGTGGAATCCTGTTAACTGACTAGCCACTTTGCCAGTTAAATTTATTCAATTAACAGGAGTATTCAATTAACAGGGATTGTGTCCCTTTCCTGTATTCTAGAGATAAACTTAGCATTTATTCTTTAATAACTTGTTTGACAGAGCTCCATGAGCTCTGTCAAAGAAGGTATAATACATTAAATGCCTGTACTGGATGAACTGAAGCCAAATAGGTCTACAAACAAAGGAAAACTGGGGCGGGTCAGGGTAATTTCTTGACAGGTTACAAGATTTTTTATTCAATTAACAGGAGTTTACTCTGTAACCTGTATTCAATTAACAGGTCATATTTGTACTGGAGGTATGGTAAATGATTTTGTGTTGGGAAATTATATTCAATTAACAGGGTTATTCAGTTAAGAGATATCCAATTAAGTGGACTCCACTGTAGTATAAGAACAATTTATTTACTAGAGATTACAGAGAGTGACCATCATTTCATGTGACTGTTTGTTATAAAACTTGCTGCATGTATTTTTCTCCCAAACAAATCCCCAATTGGAGTTTTCATGAGATGAATTTTCCCTTTTGCATGGGCCCTGGACCCTTTCCCAAAGAGGGCAGAAGAATCCCTGTACAGACTGTTTTGATTTTCAATCATTGGTTTGGTTCGTTTTTTTGGTATGCCCCGAATATCATTATTGGTTTGGTTTTTCGGTATATTGCTCATCTCTAATTCCAACCTTGTCATTAAAGTACAGGGGCCACCACTGATTATATTATCAGTGTGTGTGTGTGGGTTTGTCTTACCAACTTGACGAGGTAATTAGACAAAAGAGTTTGCGTGTTTCGCCTTACCGAGGTACAAAAGACAAAAGAAACCCTTTACCTCGGTTGTTTTCCCAGAACTGTACCGGCAAAACGAGGTTGAAACCGTTAGTCCACACAAAGGACAGACAATGGGGTACCTCGGTATGTAGGGTAGACAAGACTGTGTGTGTGTGTGTGTGTGTGTGTGTGTGTGTGTGTGTGTGTGTGTGTGTGTGTGTGTGTGTGTGTGCCCTTGTATGACTGTGCCCCCTCTCCCCCCCCTCCCCCCCCCCCCCCCATTCAGAATGTTTCCTGTGTCCATGAGTTTTGGTAACCTTTCACCATTTCTCCTTTCTTTTTAATTTGTACAGACCATTTGAGAGGTCTTATGCCATTTACCAATTTTATGAGTCACCGCAATTATTAATCAGTTTGTAAAATATTGAAAATATATTAGGCGGGAAATGCCTCAGAAAAAATAAAAAAATTTAGTAGCCTAAAATACATTCATATGAAGAAAATTACACCTTCCAAAATTACTTCTTTTTCACTCAAATTAAGTATTGGCAGAGATGAATGTAGCTTCCCAACTGCACACCATAATAAAATGAGGTGCAATATTTCTTGATTGACTTCTGTTGATGTAATGAAGCACTGCAATTAAATCTTGAAATTTTTTCAGGTATTTGTCCATAATCCACATAATCAGGGACCTCAAGGTGGTCGAATGCAGATGAGCTCTGATGTTGACATAAAGTTATTGAATATCAATCAGCAGGTGTCAGCTGTGTCTGCTGGGAAATTGGACCCCAGTGCCAATAATGATATACTGCTGGTTGGAACACAGACAAATCTTCTTGCATATGACATTGAATACAACAGGGATCTGTTCTATAAAGATGTAAGTAAGCTTTGGTGTTCGTGTCGCTGAAAGATGTTGAGAAAATAAAAATATTGTGACATTTTACAAGCGCCCACAGAACTTGAATTATCTACACAGATAAATGCCGCAGAATAACAATAACCACCTGTCTTAAAAGATTATTTTTTATATTCGTTTCTTTGTTTTACCCTTTAATACTAAACAAATAATGTGTAATTATCACAATTTTTTATGTTTTATGAATACCCATTTTTTTTTTCTCAAGCAAATGTAGAAGAGTGACACAATACTTCTCTACAGGAACATGAGGGTACTTGTCACCAATATTTTCTTGAGGATTTCATCTACTTTCCACAGTTTGGAATACAGTGGGTTGGAGACGAGAAATTAGGAAGAGCTACACATTAAGTTTTTGGACACTGAAAAATAGTTAAAAGTTTTGAGTGCCCAAACATTAGTGTCCAAAACTTTAAAATAACTCAAAAGATTTAGGGTTACATACGTACAACAATTAATGTTTACATTGGAATTAGGAAAACATACCAGCCCTTGATTACATGTATTCACTAAACAAAATAGCCTGTCCTCTTGTTTTTGCAAATTGTTGCTTTTCCCAAAGAATCAGTGCAATACACCACTCAGAAATCATTTTTCATCCAGTATTGATATTTACTCAAACTTTGAAAGCCTTACCACCAAAAGTTCAGACAAAGACTATGAATATTATAGTGTGTGGTTCAGAGCTCAATTCACATAAGTTATATGTGCATTATTCATGAGTCACATGGTACTAAATATTAATATTCATATCCAAGTTCTAATGAAACAGCCTGAAGCTAGAAATTATGAGATATTGTTGTCAAAAAGGTGATTGCCCACCATTTAACTTTGGTTACAGTACAGCCACAGTGGACTGGTCGTATTCCATGCATGGGTAGTGATTCCCACGCATGCGTTTAGCAGGTGATGAAAATCGTAATTGCAAAATTTTAATTAATGCAGCACTGGATGGTAACCGGTGCTTCATTAGTTAAATATTTGAGTATTCCTACAATTAATGTTTGGAATCAAATATTGCATCTGTGGAAATATTGCCCACCTGTAGAAAGTGACCAGTCTACGGTGGATGTGCTGTATGTGGGTGTATTTTCTTCAGTGCTGAGTTTTTGTTTTTAGACAAAAAGAAAAATAGGTGTATTTTCCATTTCCCTACGTAGGTTCTGAAACCTAAACTTTTTATTGAGTCTAAAATGAAGAAAATTTCAACACTTGCAGGTGTTGGTTTTAGCTTAATTTTAAAGTTTCATAACAGTGTCATTCTGTTTATACAGTAGATCCTGTCTTGAGAGACTACAATTTTTGCCAACAAAAATTCACCTACCTACCTGCCCTGTTTTTGTATAGCAGGTGACAGAAAACATCTCTGTTTCTTTTTTTGTCTAAATGTAAAAAACAAGTAATCTTGTGAAGATAGGTAGTTTTACCATGGAAATAGCGGTGTGTGGCTTAAACATGTCATGCAATGTTACATTGTTGTTTATTGAGAATAGGAAAGTGTGAAACAAATTGAAAACTACTTAGTTTCCTCACAAATCGAGGTAAAATCACAGTTATACATACCGATATAGAAAAATGCTGATATAGGAGTATTTTTAAAAGTTTCTGATATTGAAACCATTTTGTTTTTTGAAACCAAACAACCCAGTATATCGCTGAACATTATTTAACAGTTTAGATTCTTTATGAAGTCGTGGCAAACTACTATACATGTATACCAAGCGTTTCCATGTAAATCATGTAAAATTCTCCAGATTTTTTTGTTGTCTTTGTGAGAAAAAAAGAAAGCTGAAATTACATTCACAATATTAATATTTAATGGAAATTCTGCTGCAGTACTGCAATCACAAAAGCATTCTCTTTCTCATTCGGGATTGTGATAGGATTTTCATCTCTTCATGATGCTTTTATCCTGGGGAAAAGGATTTCATTATGAAATATTTCACACTCTAGACTGAATGATGAAAAACAGACAAAATAGTACCTGAGATGCAATATTTGCCATTTTTTTAAATATGTGGGAATCTAACGTGGGGAATAAAGTGAACAGAAAAGTTTTGACAGATTGTATCTAAATCATGAAACAGTCTAAATTCTCCTGTCTGCTTTTTTACATGCAGTACTGTATGTAAACTATTAAAAACTGCTAATATTAAAAATTTAACTAGTTGAGTTCTAAAAGCCATTATCATGGCTCTATTGAAAAGTGCTGGAAGCCACTTTGGTGGCTTTATTCTGGGTGCATTAGCTTGTTTGCTCAGCAGCAGAAAAAAATGATACACAAAATTCTTTGGTTGCAATTTATTGGAGAGTGGCAAGGCCACTCTCCAACAAATTACAACAAAACAATTATTTATGAACAAAATCTTGCTAATCTAATACTTCTCTTGCTGATAGCATAATCTTTTGAAAAAAATACCCATGTTTCAATTCACCTTTGAAAAATAATTTAGAATTGAACCAGTTTTTTTTTTAAAATTTTTTATTAGGGTTTAACGAAACATTAACAGCCAGGGTCATATCATTGACAGTTTTATGGGTGGAGGAAGCCAGAGAGAACCACCGAGCAACGACGAACATCTGTCAGCTCTCCAACATCGAAACTCTGAACTCTGCACCGCGGCACAGGCAGGGTTGGATTCATTGAAGACATGCGCACATTCGACGTGCAGTATGCCTTAGTACACAGCGTCATCGTGCCCCCATGTAGGCAATTGAGGTTAAGTGCCTTGCCCAGGGACACAATGCGGGAGAGCGAATCAGTCACTGAAATGGTCACCCAATCAACTACTAACCATGCTCGATGTTGCTTAACTTCGGTGATCTGTCGAGAACCGGTTACCGCGATGCCATCATGCCCCATTCAACCAGTTACATGAAAGTACATGTTCTGATTTTATAGAGAGTGTTAATTGGTCACTTTATTTGTAGGTTACTGATGGATCTAATGCAATAGTCATAGGGAATCTTGGTGGTATTGAATCACCATTGGCAATAGTTGGTGGTAATTGTTCTTTATTGGGATATGATCAAGAAGGAAATGACCTTTTCTGGACGGTAAGTTATTAATTTGCTCAGATCTTTCAGTGAAATCAAAGTTTTCACATTATTCATCATTTAGCCTTTGTTTAGAAAAATGCTATATTTATCCACCATTACCACTGGCTCAGACAAGCTGGATACTCTATTTGATAAAATCAGGCCAAAGGCTTAAATTTTGACAGCCTCCCACCCCCACCCCAAAAAGTAAGCTAATATAACCCAAAAAATAGAGTCCTGTTTGGCACTCTATAGTTGACATCTGAGTACATGCAGAGATATTGGAAGTAGCCACCATTCCTGTCAATAACCATTCTTTTGTTTGGCCTTCTTGTAAACAGTGCCCTGTTTACCTTCTCTCAAAAATCCAAAGATTCTGCTGGCTTCAAACACAAGATCAACAGGAATATACTTCTGAAGAAACATCTATGAAGATATGAGGAAGGATGGCAGACAGGCTAGTTCACATTTTGACAGTGTTTTCTAAATATTTACATGTACTTTGGAAAGTTTAGAATCCTGTTATCCTTCTTTTTAGGTCTTCCCTAATCATTATCATTCCGATCTGCTCATTGTTTTCCTTCCCTAATCCTGTTTTCCTTGCCATTTGTGATGCTGTTTTGCTTTTTTTTCATCCCCCCGACTTGAAAAATCAAAGGGGTATCTGGTGGAGACCTCAGTCCACCTGCCCATCCCTCCGTGCGTACCAACATTTCCCCCTGTATCTCAGCCACGCCACTACTACTCCGATTTGAATGATATTTGTTGTTGTGATAGAGCGTCATGGGGGAACAATAACTGTAGCATGAGTTTCTTGCACACATTTCTTCCAGAGTTATTGCCCTTTTTCGACTTTGAAACTTTTTTGCAGTCGGGAGCATTAGCAGCGCTTTGCAATGCAAGCCTCTTGTAAAAATTAAGTTCAGAAATTATTATCCTGTGTCTGTGTTAGAAACGGCTACCCAAGAATAATAGTTCTCGGGTACCCCCAAAATAGGCCCTGTTCTTTTCAGTTCAACTTTAGCTTCTTGTACCATTCTAGGATCTACTTTTCCAGATTTTATGGGACAGTTCTTCTGTTTGTTTTATCAAACTTCTAGACTTCGCTGGCAGTTTTTCTTGTATTGTTTACATTTGCTTCAGACCAGTTTAGTATACAAAATTTCCTTTTTAGGCAAGTCTTATCATGTAATTATATGTTAGGCCTAAAAAAGTTAAAAATCTGTTTCTCAGGACCTCCCACATGATCGTTTTGGCTGCTGATCTTTTTTAGCTCACCTGACTGAAAGTCAGGGTGAGCTTTTCTTATCACTCTTCGTCCGTCGTCCGTCGTCCTGCCTGAAGGTGATGTTTGAGCCTCTTTCTCCTAAACCAGTGGCCACATTTTAATTAAATTTCATGTAAGGGGCATTTTGATTTTTATCCAAATTAGGTTTCGGCTCATTTTGAGCAGAGGTGTGGGGAAAAAATGGCCAAATTTTTTGAAAATCTTCTTCTAATGAACCACCAGTAGCAGAGACTTGATATGTGGTATACAGAGTCCTTTTGAGGTTTAGAATCAAGTTTGTTCAAGAGAAGTTTGTCGGGCATTATCCGCCTTCGTTATGGGAGGGGCAAAAATTTTGGCCACGCCTAAAATTTCTATTTTCTGAACCGTGAGGTCAATTTGAACCAAATTTGATATGAGATGATAATGGGTCATAAGTAGTTGATTGATGCAAAAAAAAATTTTCTCATTGCCCCGTGGGAACCTAAAAATAGGAAAAACCTTAAAACTGCCATATCTCCAAAACTACACGGCACAGAGAATTCTTATTTTGTATAAAGCTTACTTTTATCCAGTAGAATAGAATGGTTAAAAAAATCCGTATCGGTTTGATCACAAGGTACTTTTTTCAGGACTTTGAATTGTTGGCAATGGGAAAAACATTAAAAAATCTTCTTCTCCAGATCCAGCAGGCAGAATCTTTTGATATTTGGTATGCAACATTGTAGGGTGGATCTGATTCAAGTTTGTTCAAATCGGCCCCCTGGGTTCATATTTGGGCTCAGTATAGGAGCCTGATTTCGAACTTAGTGCATTTCAGGCAAATTTCTTAAAAAATCTTCTTCTCCGGATCCAGCAGGCAGAATCTTTTGATATTTGGTATGCAACATTGTGGGGTGGATCTGATTCAAGTTTGTTCAAATCGGCTCTCTAGATTCATATTTGGGCTCACTATAGGAGCTCGAATTCGAACTTAGTGCATTTCAGGCAAATTTCTTCAAAAATCTTCTTCTCCAGATCCAGCAGGCAGAATCTCTTCATATTTGGTATGCAACATTGCGGGGTGGATCTAATTCATGTTTGTTCAAATCGGCCCCCTGGATTCATATTTGGGCTTACTATAGAAGCCCGAATTCGAACTTAGTGCATTTCAAGCAAATTTATTAAAAAATCTTCTTCTCCAGATCCAGCAGGCAGAATCTTTTGACATTTGGTATGCAACATTGTGGGGTGGATCTGATTCAAGTTTGTTCAAATCGGCTTCCTAGATTCATATTTGGGCTCACTACAGAAGCTCGAATTTGAACTTAGTGCATTCAGGCAAATTTCTTAAAACATCATCTTCTCCAGATCCAGTAGGCAGAATCTTTTCATATTTGGTAAGCAACATTGTGGGGTGGATCTGATTGAAGTTTGTTCAAATCGGCCCCCTGGGTTTAGATTTGGGCTCAGTATAGAAGCTCGAATTCGAACTTAGTGCATTTCAGGCAAATTTCTTCAAAAATCTTCTTCTCCAGATCCAGCAGGCAGAATCTTTTGATATTTGGTATGCAACATTGTGGGATGGATCTGATGCAAATTTGTTCAAATCGGCTCCCTAGATTCATATTTGGGCTCACTATAGAAGCTCAAATTCGAACTTAGTGCATTTCAGGCAAATTTCTTAAAAAATCATCGTCTCCAGATCCAGCAGGCAGAATCTTTTGATATTTGGTATGCGACATTGTGGGGTGGGTCTGATTCAAGTTTGTTCAAATCGGCTCCCTGGGTTTATATTTGGGCTCAGTATAGGAGCCCAAATTTGAACTTAGTGCATTTCAGGCAAATTTCTTTGAAAATCTTCTTCTCAAGATCCAGCACGCAGAATCTTCTGATATTGGGTATGCACCATGCTTAGGGGGGTGAGATTCAAGTTTGTTCAAGCCAAGTCCCTGGGTTCATATTTGGGCTCACTGTGGTAGCCCGAATTATAACTTAGTTCAAAATGAGGAATTTTCTTTAAAAATCTTCTTCAGATCCAGCAGTCAGAATGTTTTGATATTTGGTATGCAGCATCCTTAGGGGGTGAGATTCAAGTTTGTTCAAGCCATGTCCCTAGGTCCATATTTGGACTCACTGTGGGAGCTCGAATTGTAACTTAGTTCAAAATGAGGCATTTTCTTTAAAAATCTTCTTCTTCAGATCCAGCAGTTGGAATGTTTTGATATTTGGTGTGCAGCATCCTTAGGGGGGTGAGATTCAAGTTTGTTAAAGCCAAGTCCCTGTGTTCATATATGGGCTCCCTGCGGGAGCCTGAATTATAACTTAGTTCAATATGAGGAATATTCTTTAAAAATCTTTTTTTATTCAGATCCACTGGTCAGAATCTTTGGATATTTGGTTTTAGCTTTTCTTAGGAGGAGCAGATGCAACTTGTTGAAATCAATTCTCTGGGTTGATATAAATTTAGGCTACCATGTCAGGTGAGCGCCCTCAGGCCCCTTGGGGCCTCTTGTTTTTATAATCAATGCTAACTTTAAAAAATAAAAATTAAATGGTTTATGTCTGATAATATACCCAAGTTAATAAAATTGACAAATTTGTCCCTTGTGTGCAACAAGACTTTGCAATGGTTTAGCACTGGAAAGCTTTGTTGCACTCAAGGGATAAAATAGATCAGCACCCATGCTATTCTGTAGATTATGAGGTCTGAAACATTTAACAAACCAGGAACATGAACTTTTGAGCGCAAGAAAATATTTACAAAAATAAAAAATAAAATACAAAAATACCCGCCTGCATGCAGTTTTACAAAAAATGGCCTGAGCAACAGAAGATCTACTTTGTGGAGCCTTAAATATGATTATTTTACTCTGTATTTATCATTCAAATAGTTTATACAATTTTGTCCCCCTTCATCAACTTTGGCTATAGTAAAAAACACTTCAGATGTTCATTTCTTCAGTTCCCAGATCTGTTAGCGTTTGCAGCTGATGCTTTATCCATAGATTGGAAGGGAATAGGTGTCTTTGTGTTTTCTCTGACTCCTTTAATTCAACAAGTGCTTTTAAAAATCAAACAGTCATGTTGCAGGATCATTCTAGAGACCCCTGTGTCTCATCAGAAAGCATGGCTCACCCATCTCAGGCCTCTTCTAACAGACACTGTCATCTGCCACTGTGGGAGGAACTATTGTTTCAAGACTACAACAATATTGTCTTGTACCGCCCCTCCATGTACAGCCCTCTATGTTCACTTCTTATGCAAAGCAAAGTTGACAGGAGTAACTTCTAGCCAGCTAAATCAGAGCTTCATTAAATGCCACGCTTGTACTGTATAATAAATATATTTCTTACTAGCGGAGTAGCGGGCGATACCCGGCATTGCACGGGAGAAGATGGTTATATCAGCCGTTTTCGAAATAAAAGGTCAAGGTCACCAATTTTAAGGTCAAGGTCACCCCACGCGGGCACCCCGATAAAGTCAAAATGATCGATGGGTCAATATACCTGCACATATGGAATTTTAGACCGATCGGCACAGCCGTTTTCGAAATAAAAGGTCAAGGTCACCAATTTCAAGGTCAAGGTCACTCTGCATGGGCACCCCGATAAAGTCAAAATGATCAGTGGGTCATTATACCCGCACATATGAAATTTTAGCCCGATTGGCCCAGCCGTTTTTGAAATAAAAGGTCAAGGTCATCAATTTCAAGGTCAAGGTCACCCCACATAGGCACGGCACCCATCCCATGTTACTCGCAGGGACGAATTACCCCCGTGTAGAAAATTTGAGATTGATCAGTCTAGAAACGGAGTAGTTCACCTGGAACAAAGATAGAGAGAGAGAGAGAGAGAGAGATATTGATATAGACATTCGCAATTATATATTAGATTATGCAAGCTTATGTTGCTTCATTTTACGTAAATTGAAATCCTTATTGTCTGAGAGAAATATATCATTCACTTTGCCACTTGTAGTCTTTAACACCAGTACAAAGTTCATATAAATTTTAAATAACAGTCCTACTCCTAGTTTCACAATAATAACATGCAGTATTTTACACATATTGCAATTACTGATCTCAAGAAATTCCCAGAGCAACATCATCTATGCGAATTGATGTCATTCACAGAAAGTCATCAAATCTTGTCTACATTTTTGGTTGAGTTGTGTCAACAATTCAAGCTGTGTTTTGATAAAGGTCAGTGGGCATCTGTCTGTGAATCCATCTGCCTGTCCATTCGTGTCACTGTGCTAGCGTGATAACTTGAACAAACGTTATCCAATATTTACCAAATTTAGTCTGTGGATTCTATTTGAGAATATATTGGATGAGTTTGAAAATCAATTTTTTTTCTGGAGTTATGCCCCACAGATTAAATTTCCGACTTACGGGCAGTGTCTGTTTGACAACGTGAACAAAAATTATGCCATTTTTACCGAATTTGGTCTCTGGGTTGTACTCGAGAATGTTGAGTTGTTTCAACAATTCAACCTTTGTTTTTGTTTTCTTTGAATTTCTGTCTTGCAGGCACTGTCAGTGCGACAACTTGACCAAACTTTATTCCATATCCGATTTCTACCAAATTTAGCTTGTGGGTTCTAATTCCTTTATAAAATCTGAAGTGCCCTAGCTCACAATTCTCAGTCGACTGGCAGGATATCGGTGCAAACATTAGATTCCCATTGCAGCCAGTAAGATTCTCAATGGATTTTTAGGGATTTTTAGTCGAGGCGTGACAAAGTCAAACTCGACTTATAGTGTGATGAATGGTGGGCGGGGTCCCAGGCGGTTTGGCGGGTGGAGGGTGTAAACAGTTTGTTTCCGGACAATAACTTGATAATGGTTTGACCCATATTCATGAAACTTCATATGTAGGTTGGCCTTCATGAGAGGAAGAACCCTATTTATTTTGGACTCACTAGGTCAAAGGACAAGGTCACAGTGACCCTGAACATAGTAAATCAGAACAATCGGTTTCCCAGGTGATAACTTAATAAAGGTTCGACCCACGTTCATGAAACTTCATATGTAGGTTGGCATCAGTGAGAGGAAGAACTCTATTTATTTTGGACTCGCTAGATGAAAGGTAAAGGTCAAGGTCACAGTGACCTTGAACATAGTAAATTGTAAACAGTTGGTTTCCGGATCATAACTTGACAATGGTTCAACCCACATTCATGAAACTCCATAGGTAGGTTGGTCTTGGTGAGAAAAAGAACCCTACTCTATCTATTTTGGACTCGCTAGATGAAACATAGTAAATCGTAAACAATTGTTTCCGGAAAATAACTTGATAATGGTTTGACTCACATGAAACTTCATAGGTAGGTTGGCCTAGGTGAGTGGAAGACCCCTATTTGTTTTGGACTCGTTAGATCATAGGTCAAGGTCACAGTGACCTTGAACATAATAAATCGTAAACAATTGGTTTCCAGATGATGATTTGACAATGGTTCCACCCACGCTCATGAAACTTCATAGGTAGGTTGGCATTGGTGCAGGAAAGAGCCCTATGTATTTTAAAATCACTATTTCAAAGGTCATGGTCACAGTGGCCATTCACATAGTAAATTGTAAACAATAGGTTTCCGGATGATAAGTTGATAATGATTAAACCCACTTTTGTGCTGTCACAACTCGACATTGGATCAGTGATCCTATCAGCATTTTTTATGACAAGACAATTGGTAACTGATTTCAGGCTATGTTTGTTTCAGTGCCTGGAGTCATGTTTCCGGTTTGTTGACACTTTTACTTGTGTTGACAACTGTTACTTCTGACAGTGATTACTTGTCTTCTGCTTAATTTAGTTCATAGCAAGATACATTAATATTGTCCGTAAGTGTTACATTAATTTTTCACAATGATTAAAAAATTTTATCCACACTTAGGCTTTTTTGGGATCCTTTGGGCTCAAGGTTCCCATTGGGAACTTGGGCTCTTCTGAAAATTTAAAAAAAAATTTTTTTTTTTTTTTTGAAAGTTATTTTCTTTTGAAATGTTATAATGAATTAATATATTATGTATATTTATTTCAAGGGTTAGTGCGAGTAATATGATGGTGTATATTTTTTCTGGTTGGAAAAAATATTCTTCATTCGTAATGAGAGGATATCTTCCTCTAATTCACAAGTTCATTGTGTTTCTTATAGTCAATGTAGTCGCATTAATTCTTGCTCTGTGTGTGTTGATTGATGTGACAATGTTGGAGACGTGTGTCACGGTATTTTATTAGTGGTGAGGGGTCCATTACGGTCCTCTCTCCATAGGGTTACTATATATTATCAGTTTCTTTTTCAGAATTCAGAGTGATGTTCCGTGATGTCTTCAATAAGTGTGTCTCCCTCCGTCGTTGCAATATTAGGGCTAGCGGGAAGTGCTCAAGGTATTACGACAATTGCTGAAGAGTTCCCTAGTAGGATCGAAAGCAATTGATCACACGCTAGTCCGCCCGGTGTCGCGTCCATTCATCAGGAAAGAATGGTACAGCACCCAGGTTAGTCCGTTGCGGTCCAGGGAAGCAGATTGGGTGATGCGAGCACTATAAAACTTCAGATGTGCACACCCAGCAACGACGGATCCGGGGATAGTACGGAGGAAGCCTGTCAGTCCGGTAGCTAGCTTGTCCAGGTCCCCCAGACCGCGAGCGAGAGAGGCCCCCTCTATCTTGCATCAACATCTGCACCGCGATGTTGTTGTATGTTGTTCGCTTAGTCGGAGCTTACGTCCACTCCTCTGCTCGGGATGCTCCGTCGCATGACAGTCCGACGCGGCTGTTATATTGGCTTCCTCATCCTTGTCAACACACACGACCGCACCTTGGCTATGTGACCACAGATTTCCAGGGGACGTTCGCATATTATATAAATGCAGGATTGAACGTCCCTGGTGCTCCTGCATTGCCGACCAAGGAATACACGTCGACCAGGTCACTCCATCTGCTAGCCAAGGATACGAGACCTTTCCAGTTGGGACGTTCACATATTATATAAATGCAGGAATGAACGTCCTGGAAGCTTCCACCGCTTGGACGCTCCGTTATATAGACAGTCTAGAGAGACTGCTCTTTTCGGCTTCCTCATCACGGCAGCACACGCGACCGCATCTTGGCTATGTGACCTGTGATATTCAACCAACATCACCCACCACGGATTCTACGGCGACCAGGTCACGCCATCCGGTAGCCAAGGACATTCGCATATTAGATGTATTCAGGAGTGAACGTCCAAGGAGCTTCCAGCAGCTAAATCCTATAAGACCGCAGCTCCACAGGCCTCTGTTACGGACATGCTATTGCAGATAGCACAAATTATCGCAGCATCCCAGCAACTGACAGTAACTCTGTCGGATCTGAGGAAGCTGGGTTGGTACATTCTGTTGCAGGTTCAGGCACGGACGACCAAGAATTACAAGTGGTCCGACAGGATGGCGAAATGGATACGGATGAGTTGTATTTTCCCTTTTCGGAACAACATAATTGCCGTAGAGTGCATCTGGCATTATCATCTGACATTGTTCCTCCGGACCAAAATGCTGCGTTGCCGGATAAGAGACTGATAGCACCACTGGACACAGAATTCTTAATCGGTTTAGGGACATCATCCCTCAGTTTCTGACATAGTCCAGATATGTCTCACGGACATTTGATCTGTTGAACGACGCTATATTTATTTAACTTGCTACCTAAATGGGCAGGTCAGGTTTCTTATTGGCAATATGGTCTGCATCTGCCTTTCATCAATTCAGCGAATATTTTGAAACAGCAGGGCAGAGCATTCTGAGAGTTCTCTGCATCTGGACGACCAGGGCAGGACCCAGTATTGTTTTTTACTGTCGTCTATGTGTATTCCAACCACGATGTTGGAAATAATAATATCATCTAGCAGGGTCAGCTTAGACGCATCATCGTACGCAGATCACCTTACCAGAATGTTATCATTACGTCTCAAGGGAAAAGAATTCTAGAATGATAATATCCTTAAGAGTTCTTTCAAGGGCTTCACATAAAATGCCGTCCTTTAGTGGCAATAGGGAGTTGGTTAGACGTGAGGCTGTCCTGGCTACATCCACGCGTGTAGATAGTAAGGTGAAAAACTCTCTCAGAGTCGCTCCGGTCTCCAGTGAGTTTTCTTCGACGGCAAGCTTTCCACAGTCTGTGATCAGTTAACGAAGAAAGCTTTTGACTCTCTGCTATTAAAATTCGCTTCCATATAGTCGGATTCAGCAGAGAAGAGTAGGACAGGCACTTCTGGGACGAATACGTCCAAGGAAAGTTCCTATAGAGGTTCCTATGCATCCTCTAGGTCTTATTCTAGAGACCGTCAGGGTTGCGACTCATATAGGGGCCATAATTTCGGTCAGACGTCCCTAGGTCGACGGGGCGAGGTGCAGACCGTGGAGGACATGGCTTCTCCTTCCGCAAGTCTCGCAGGACCAGGAGGTAATGGTTTTATCCTCTATCGTGTACTAGTGAGCGGAAGACTGTCGAGTTTCTCAATTATTTGGGAATAGATTACGGATGTCCCTTGGATTCAAGGGGTGATTTCGGATGGACTAAATTGTTCCTCAAACAAAATCCTCTGTTAACTCGGAGTCCAAGATGGACTCAGCTTCTGCCAAGTCAGTAGGATAGAGGCTCGCTTCCATCAGAAGTCTAGTCTCTTCTGGAATGATCGCGACGGAGATCGTAGAAATCCAGGAATTTCCAGGTTTCTTCAACCATCCTTTTCTGGTTCCAAAACCAGATGGCTCGTTCCGTTCACTCATTATTCGGAACTGGATAAACAAGCTGATCGTGGCTCCAAGTTTATATATGGAGTCCACCCGATCGGTCAGAGCGAGTATTCGGGTGTATGATTATGCTACATGCATAGATCTCAAGATGCATACTTTCACGTCATAGTTCATCAGGCATCAGAAAGTATCTTCGCTTCCTTATCATAGGAGTCGTATATCAGCTCCGAGCAATATGCTTCGGTCTGAATCTAGCCCCCTGGGCCTTCACTCGAATAACGGAGTCGGTAATGACTCATTTCTGAGCTTATTCGTCTGTGATAACGTCGGCCTACCTGGACGACATTCATACAGGTACGGCAATGAGTTAACGCTTCAGAATTATGTGCAGAATCTGCTTCTATTGCTCCGATGTCTCGGTTTCTTAAGTAAACGAGGAGAAGTTGGATCTGGTATCATCCAAGTCATTCACCCACCGGGGTATGACCTTCGTATCGCACAACTTTTTCGTTCGTCTGCCATTACCCAGAACGAAATTATTCGGTTGTTATGCTCACTATTGTCTTCGCTCAGACAAAGTCTCAGTGAGAGATCTTATGAGACTGATACATTTAGGTGGAACTGCCGCGATTTTATTCCGATGGGACTGTTACGCATTTCTCCTCTTTAAATTTCTTTAATTCAGAATTGGAGGGTGAAGATTCTTTCGCTCGATACGGACATCTTCTTGTCAAATCAAGTGAATAGGAGATTCATACTTGGGCAAGTTCTCTGGGCTTAACTCAGGTAGTTCCACTGCAATTGCCGGATCCGAGTTTTACAGTCTTGACGGATGCCAGTAAAACAGGTTGGGTCGTTTCATTGAGCCCAACGGATTGAAGTGCCAGGGTCTTTTGATTCTGTAGTTCCTTATCAAGCACTCAAACATCAAGTATGATGTCATTTTGGCTTGCACTACATTATTGGATAACGTAATACAGAATGTTCATATGCTAATTCTGTCCGACAACTCGACGGTGTTAGCGTATTTTCGGAATTATGGAGGCACTCATTCCATCCTGTTATTCATGTTAACGGAAAGAATCTTTCGATTGCTACTAGAACATCAAGTTCTACTATCATTCCGTCATATTCTGGGTCGTCTGAATGTATTAGCGGACTCCCTTCGCGGAGGGGCCATTTGTTGCCGCCAGAATCGGCTTTCAACAAACAAGTTTTCAATCAGATTGCTACCTAGGCGAGGGGCCAATGATTGACTTATTCGCGACGCATCTCAACAATCAGTTGCAGACGTATGTGTCATTATGTTTGGATCTTCGAGCGTTTGCAGTAAACGCTCTATCGATCTTGTTAGATGGAATAATAAGATATGCGTATCTTCCAGCGCGGTTGATTCAGCAGATATTGCTCTAGTGTAATTATTTTATGCAAATTCTGTTGGTAGCTTCTCTAGCTCCACTAAACTGTGGACTAATTTACTCAGGTGTCTTTTGTGGGACATGCCGTGGAAGCTTCCTCCACATTTCGGTCCTTTCTATGGTCAGATGGATTCAATCTTCAGTCAGTTCTGCTTATGATTATATCTTCATTCAGCAGTCTGTGTTTTAGTTTTAAGCTCATGAAGTAAGAGTTCTTCTACTTCATGGGCTTAAGCTATTAATATTGTTATTACAAATTTAATGAGGGCTGCATATTGGTGTTAGCCCTCCATTTTCTCGATTTTGTATCTGAGAATATTGAGTCCTTTTCTGCAGATCTACATTGTTTAGGTCAGCTATTTTTTACTCAGAATGTCGTCTACTAAACAGTGGCAACTATGTGTGTATAGGCTTTCGGTTCTGGCAGTGACTCTGTCCTGCTGCCCTCTTCGCTCTGGAGTATTTGATCCAGGTCAAGGGAAAGGGGGGGGGGGGGGGTGTTCCCTTAGGTCACCTGCTTTATAGTGTAAAGCAAGGGAATACCTCCCTTGGACTTTGGACTTAGTAATTCTGTGTCGGTTCCGAAATGATTTTAGGGTTAAGCCTATGTTTACTCTTCTGTGTAATATTTTTTAAGTGTTGGTTGGTGTGAAGCATTCGTATATATCACATGATTAATTGAGCGTTAATATACAATCCTCGAACACTTTTAAATGAGTATATAGAGTCTCATTTCTCTAGACTCCCGTATTTATTGGCTTTATATTAGTATAAAGGGTTATACTAGATGTTTATAGAGATCATTGATGTTATTGTGCTCAATTACAGAATAGTATTGTGTCTTTCTTTTTTGTTACAAATAAGAAAGATACATGTAAGACTATCTTTCCTTTTCTCCTTAAGGTGATAGGTCTCTTAATTGAGTCTATTGGATTTTCCTTATGTCCTAGGCCCTCCAACCTTTTTACTATTCAGCTAAGTCTGGATCATTGGTACAGTATAAAAATGTTAAAAAATTTATAGTAATTTATATATTTTTTATACTTACCAATGACCCAGACGGGGATGGCCCTCCCATGAGTTGGGAACTCATACCTCCCCGCTGAGTACATAACGCTTACCAGGCACTGGTTGTAAGAATGACTTTTTCCGCCAATTTCGAGACCTCCTTGACACTGCGCATACGCAGTGGTGTAAAAGTATGGAGGACCATATAGGACATGTAATTTTCGGTTTTAGATGCAAATTTTGGGGATTGGGGGGTAAAATTTGCATTTGGCCCTAAATATTTTAGAGTTAGCACCAGCTAAGTCTGGGTCATTGGTAAGTATAAAAAATATATAAATTACTATAAATTTTTTAACTTTTGTGACGACATATCCAAGAAATATTGTGTTGTATTATACCACCATGTATTCATAGTCCCACGACACCACAGTACGTCATTCTGGCTACTGTTATGTACCAATTTGTGGTAAATTGAGACATGATCGATGATGTAGTCTTGACATAGAACATCACAAGTTTCATTAAAATGGAGAGTAAATAAATGAATTGTTTTATTGGAACTGTAAATAAACAAAGTGTTTTATTGGAATAATAAGGGATTATCATAGTTTAATACATTTATTTCTCCATTAAGTGTTCAATCAATTAGGCTCATGCGTGAACCAAACTCCCCTCATAGCAGTACACATCATTCAGTTGTGTGAAAAAGCGTTTATATTTATAAAAATATGCATTTAAATAAGATCACATGAAACTGCAAAAAACGTGATATTTATATACCTATTATGCCAAAAAACTGCCCCTTTAAAATCATATCAGTTTAATCTTCACCTCACCCAAACTAGCTTTCATCACCAGATTCAGTGGGGCTCGGGACCGAAACCGCAGTACCAAAAACTGTTGTGGAGTGGGGTGGGGTGGGGGGGGGGGGGGGGGTTATTTTGGTCCTAGGATCACAAATATCCTTTACAGTTAAAACTAGAAGTCCTGTCATGAACTGTGCGCTTATCTAGGCTTAATTGCTCGTATGAATTGCGCCAGTTGCCATATCGAATGGCACCCAAAGTACGGCAGGGGCTTTCCTGGTTACTCGTAGCAAACACAGGAAATGTTTCTGCCAATGGACCTCCGAGTTACCCAGAGGTCCATTGGCTGAAACATTGCTTGTGCACAGGCCATATGTACATAATATGATAGCCTTACTATGGTCATAACACATAGATTAACACACAGATCGACGTGCTATTTGGGTACATGTCATGACAGGACTTCTAGTTTTAACTGTAGTCGACGTAGAATACCTCATGAATCAGATCACCAAGCAAACTGTATTACTACTTTGTACATAATGGCAATTATATTCATACTGTAGTATGCAGAAATATCCGTGGATTATATTTAATAGTAAAACCAAAAAGTATACCAAATTTCTATGCATCAGTGATAATTACTTTGTTAAATCAGACTGAGTGCAGATCTGCTTGCCATGAAAATCGGCCTGTGACTTGAATTTTTATGGCATCTAATTAAATGAAATGTGACTGCAAAATGCGTCTTTATTAAAATCAATTAGTTAAAAAATTACCGTACTTATGAATTTATGTTAGGCTCACCTCATAAAGGCTGTTTCTCATAATGATTTCAATGTGTATTGTTCAATAATTACTGTGTTTACATCCATTAAATGCCCAACTCCTCTGATGTTTACCTCAACAAACAATGTTATTGTTTAGCCATGCCTACATCAATTAAACAGTTGTCATCGGATTTGCAGAAGTTGCTTGTAAATGATTGAGAAGTATAATAGTGACAGGAAAGTGGTGGTTATTATTTATATCACTTCATTCGTCTCCTATCACCTTTACTCGATGAAGAGTATGATGCACCTAATACAGTGTGTGATATATGTCTCTATAGATAGACTGTCTATATTATTAAGTTTATGCTATGATTATGTCATTGCCCCAAGACTGAGCTGTATGAAGAACAGTTATGTGGACATATGTTATAGGTATCTTAGAAGGACCCCCACCAGTTCTGCAACAACAATTTTGTCAGTCTTATATAGTTTTCCTCATCAAGTACTCTTGGATCCAAATAAACATATGGAATGGAATAATAGTACAGGGTGGAAAGTTCCTCAAAATGAAATAATAATAGAGGGAAATAATGAGTTCATTTCCCAAAATATTCTTTATTTAGCTAAATAATAATCAATAGAATATGTCTAATAACCCACGTCTGACTGTTATTCTTCATTTAACATCATATTGAAATGGATATAAATGAAAACACTCATTTGGAATGAAATAAAAAAAATGTAAGACCAAAATAAGACGAGTACACAACAGATTTTTTTCTTGAAATTTAATGATCACCCGTACTGACGGCATGTTTATTTGGATCACGAAAGTAGTTGGGCCTCATAAATGAGCAGGGCAGGGGAGAGGAAATTTGGGTCCCATGGTTAATTCTTTGATGGGCCCCCCTTTTGAAAGTGTCGAGATACTAATGAAGATGCTGAAAGCATCTGCCATGAATGCCAGAGGCATGAGCGATGATGGGGGAGGGGTTTGAGGGATTCTGTCTCCAAGAAAGTTTTGAAATCAGTTATTAAATGATGACTTCTGGCAGCATTTGGGATGAAAAATGACGTCATTTTTGGCTGTCAAAATGACGTTCTTAGCAGCATGTTTCAAATTTGCAAGTTCATCAGTGAGTATCCAGTGACCTAGAATTATAGCTTTTGACTCCACAATTCTTGAAGTAATAACTTTATTATGTCTAGTTGATTTAATATAAAGTTATCACTTCAAGAATCATGCAACAGATTGAATATCTCAACAGGGCACTCCCATTCCTTCTTTACATAAGTAACAACTATTATTCCAAAATGACGGACAACTTATCTTGCTGCTTCTCGCTCCAGATCGGGGGTCCAGGCTTGCAACAGGAATCAGAACTTTGGGGGACCAAGGCCTGACCCAAGAATCCTGGAGTCCTGGGCCAAGCACAGCCCCCAAAAGTTCTGGGCCCTGGGGTTACTACCCCAGGCCACACACCCTCTCCCCAGCCCTGTAAACGAGGGCTAGATGTGTTCAATCAGGACCCACATGTTCAATATATGACATTCTACCATGTTTTAACACTCTTCCTTTTCATATAGGCAATTGAATATATGCAGACCTTCCGCCAGGACCAATCAAGACCAATTGATTTAGAAAAATCTGCCGTCTTGTTGCATTTAATACTTACTCTGCGGTGATCTGCACCAAAATGCTTAGTTGACGTTGACCAAAATTCCACCATGCCACTTTCCAACTCTGACCACCTTCATTCTAGGTCATATTATATATAATTTTAGTCCATTTCTAACTTTTTATTCCAATTAGATATCTTCCCAAGATATTTGTCCCCAAGTTTTGCACATCTGTGCCACTATATATGCTTTATGAAGCTCATAATGGAGATGGAAGTCAACCAGAGTAGCAATATTATGGGGAAACGTCACCAACCTCTCTCAAATGGAACAGCCTATTTTTAACTCAGCTTTGGCGAAGCCAAATTTGAGGTATTGTCATGGCCCGTCGGTCGTCTGTCTGCACACACAAATGACTACTTATGTGGCTACGATTTAGTAAAACAGGATACTTATGTGGCTGGCCACGTAACAGAATCTCTTATTGTGGGGGTGGGGGGGGGGGGAGGTGGGGGTTTGGGTAAATGTATAGTAGGGTTAGGGCATTTTGGGGTGGGGTTTAGGGGTGGGGTGTGGTGGGTGTCAGTGAAGGGGTGTTAGAGTTATGTGGCTAGGGTTAGTTTAGGGTTAGGGTTAGCTTAGGGTTAGGGTTAGGGGTGGGTAGGGTTAGGGTCAGTAAAGGGTAGGGTTAGCTGACCCCCCAAAAATTTCCCCCCAAAAAACTTGTTTTATTATGTTGGACATGTGTTTTAGGTTAGCCACCTAACATGTCCATAAAATAGCCATATAAGTAGCCATTTGTAAGAACATCCATCTGTCCATCTGTCTGTCTGTCCGTCTGTCTGTCCGTCCGTCACACCATCAACACGGCTCGGGCTAGAGGCCATATTTATGAACCGATCTTTACGAAACTTCTTGGGTACCATTGTTATCACCGTGGGACGAGAACAAGTGTTTTGGGGTCCAGTCCGAAATTCATGATGGCCGCTGACAGCCATTTTGTTACATTATTAGGTGCAATCAGATTTTTGTGCAGAACTTCCATACGGAAGCTCTGATTTGAATAATTTTTTGTATGAATGTTTAGTACTATGGGATACATCACATACAATACAGGTTTTTTTCTCGTGCGTAAATTATGTAAATTAGCCAAACTTTGATTTGTTTAGTGTTACTTTCAGCACTGTAAGTGCAAATGCCAATACGGTTCAGGCTAGAGGCCGTATTTATGAACCGATCTTTACAAAACTTCTTGGGTACCTTTGTTATCACTGTGGAACGAGTGTTTTTGGGTCCGGCCTGAAATTCAAGATGGCCACTGGCAGCCATTTTGTACAAAATTAGGTGCAATCAGATTTTTTGCGCAGAACTTCCATATGAAAGCGCTGATTTGAATAATTTTTTTTGTGAATGTTTAGTACCATGGGATACATCACATATAATACAGGTTTTTTTCTCGTGCATAAATTATGCCAGTTAGACTAACTTTGATCTATTTAGTGTTACTTTCAGCACTGTAACTGCAAATGCCAATACAGCTTGGGCTAGAGGCCGATCTTTACGAAACTTCTTGAGTACCTTTGTTATCACCGTGGGACGAGAACGAGTGGTTTTGTGTGCGGTCCAAAATTCAAGATGGCCACCAGCAGCCATTTTGTACTTTAGTTAGTGCAATCAGTTTTTTGTACGGAACTTCTGTATGAAAGTTCTGATTTGAATAAATTTTTGTATGATTTTTAGTAACATGGAATACATCACATATGATACAGGGTTTTTTTTGTGCAGAAATTATGCAAATTAGATGAACTTTGATTTATTCAGTGCTACTTATACACTGTAAGTGCACATGTCAATACGTCTCGAGCTAGAGTCTGTATTTATCAACTGATCTTCACGAAACTTCTTGGGCACCTTTGTTATCACCTTCGGATGAGAACGAGTGTTTCTGGGTGCAGTCCAAAATTTGAGATGGCTGCCAGTGGCCATTTTGTACAGAAATTAGGTTCAATCAGTTTTTTGTACACAACTTATATACTGCTCAGGCTAGAGGCTGTATTTATGAACCGATCTTTACAAAACTTCCTGAGTACCTTTGTTATCACCGTGGGATGAGAACAAGTGTTTTTGGGTGCAGTCCAAAATTCAAGATGGCCACCAGCAGCCATTTTGTACGAAAATTAGTGCAATCATTTTTAGCTCAACTTTGGTGAAGCCAAATTTGAGCTTATGCCATGGTCAGTCGTCCGTCTGTCCGTCAACAATTCAATATGGCTCAGGCTAGAGGCTGTATTTATGAACCGATCTGTACGAATCTTCTTGGGTACCTTTGTTATGACTGTGGGATGAGAACGAGTGTTTTTGGATCCGATCCAAAATTAAAGTTGGCCGCTGGCAGCCATTTTGTACAAAAATTAGGTGCAATCAGATTTTTGCGCAGAACTTCCATATGAAAGCGCTGATTTGAATAATCTTTTGTATGAATGTTTAGTACCATGGGATACATCACATATAATACAGGTTTTTTTCTCGTGCGTGAATTATGCAAATTAGACTAACTTTGATGTATTTAGTGTTACTTTCAGCACTGTAAGTGCAAATGCCAATATGGCTTGGGCTAGAGGCCATATTTATGAACCGATCTTTACGAAACTTCTTGGGTACCTTTGTTATCATCGTGGGATGAGAACGAGTGTTTTTGGGTGAGGTTCGAAATTCAAGATGGTCACCAGCAGCCTCTTTGTACCAAAATTAGTGCAATCAGTCTTTTGTACAGAACTTCTGTATAAAAGTTCTGATTTGAATAAATTTTTGTAGGAATGTTTAGTAACATGGAATACATCACATATAGTACAGGTTTTTTTCTCGTGCAGAAATTATGCAAATTAGATGAACTTTGATTTATTCAGTGCAACTTATACACTGTAAGTGCACATGTCAATACGGCTCGGGCTAGAGTCTGTATTTATAAACCGATCTTCACGAAACTTCTTGGGTACCTTTGTTATCACCTTGTGATAGGAACAAGTGTTTCTGGATGCCTTTGTTATCATCGTGATATGAGAACAAATATTTTTGTGTTCAGTCAGACCCACTCTGGGACTCAAAGATTTCTTTTCTAGTTTAGCATCTAACTGTCACCCCACCTTTACAATACTTTACCTATATATTTGTTACAGAATACGGTCAGCATTTATGTACAGACCGTTACAATACTTTACATGTTCCTTTGTTATCAGGTCATTACCTAGATGTTTGTCATTGCTGTGTCACATACTGTACATGTACATGTCTTAAACAAGTTGAGCTGCAGTGTCATTGACACTTTCATTCTTACTAAAACATACACTACTGTGCAAGCGACGGTTGCATGAATATCCCAGGTCCGCGAATGGTTCATGCAAGATCTAAGAGAAGTCGCCGACTAATATTGGAGATTCTTTCTTGAGTCAATGTCCGACACGTTATTAAAATCGCTGTGATTCACGGTCAAACGGATTACAGCTGTAATTAATTTCACGGGCACCTGAGCGAAAGGGATTTACTTATTATCGTATTTTGCACGGCTGTCAAAATTAGGTGGTCGAAATACATATACAATTCAATAGTCTCGACAAAACGACGTCTGCCAAACTATTACCATCTGGCATCACTCGAAATATTTACGTTATTAATCAATAAGAATATTTTTTAAAAATCTGCCAAATTGCAACATCTCAACACTAACATTAAATGTGATTCAGAATCGTGTTTAGTTTAAGTTAGGTTTAATAGAATACAATTTCCGGCATTAAATTTGAACTGCTGATGATTTGATAAATTTTTAAGAATTAAATGGCTGAAAATTTTAAAATGGCAGATTCTGCACCGCTCGTTCCTCTGGAAAGGATCGATTCACCAAATACAGTAAAGCCGGTGCGCAGTTTTTAACTCATGCTTGCTTAAATGAATTGCCTGCAAATCTACACTAGATACTAACATTTCAATAGCCTGCGTTTGGTGGAGGGCAGGAGGGGCGGAGCAGGTGGGTATGCAACGAGCATTTCATCTGTTGTGGTTTTCTTCCCACAATTGGATGAAATGCTCATTCCATACCCACCTGCACCGGCCTTCGTTACGTGGTGTTAATCAATGGGTGACACTTCATTAACCTCTTCCCAAACGGCGATTCGAGGAAGTTGGCGTGGTAACAACAGTACTGTTCAGTGCATTTTGGGGTAATCAGTATTTGCATCGAAATTGCTTGGGCGGTCATATATTCATTTGAAGCCCATGCATGAGGTTGTGATTGATGTTTGTTGACCAGAAAATAACAAAAAAGAAAACTATATTAAGGCGTTTATTTCCAGCACACGTTATGTATTTTGTTGTTTTCCCGTGATTGTCAAATGCACGTGGTCTGAACAGGAAGATAAGAACGCACCACTCGACTCGCCCAGTACTGGTCGGCATTTCTGAACACATATCAGCTTTGTGTGAAAGATATACAGTCAGAGCATTTTAATTCTATTTTTAAGGACAGAAATACGACCTTGTGGTGTCTTTCCTCCACTGATAATATCGGCCTCAAACTGGTTCCGGAGCTCACCGAGAGTGCTTGGTATTATCAGCGATGATGGTATTAGGCCTGTCAAGCATGAATCCTATACCCCCTACCCCACCCCGCCATACCAATTACCCAATGGCGGATGTTTTTTTTTCTTTATTTGACCAATAACCCCATAGTTCTAAAAGTTGGATACAAGCATGGCCAGAGAAGAAGGGTTGTCTTGAAGAATTCATCAAAGAAGTTCTTGTCTGGATTTATTTCATATCAAAATATACATGTATACATAAAAAACAACAACAATGGTAGAACAGCACATATCGAGAACGACTTCGTGATTAGCACAATTGTAAAAAAAGAAATCCCACGTTATTGACATTAACCCTATTGTAGCAATATGTTATTTATTGGTGTTGAAGGTCACATATTTCTGCACAATGGCTAATCATGACCTCGACAGTTTTACGGGTGGAGGAAGCCAGGTACCCGGAGAGGACCACTGAGCAACGGCGAGCAATAGCAATGTTTCCAACGGAGCATGCAAATCTGACTTGGTGACACTCTGCTCCACTATAATCACACTCGCGACAGGTCATTTGATGTAACAAAAGAGGCTTACCCCCCCCCCCCCCCCCCCCCCACACACACACACACACACACACGCACACACTCAGGGTAAAAGTATTTTCTCTTAAACCCTTTCATCACATCAAATGACTGGTGGTGAGTCCCTATGTCAAGTTCATGATCGACCGATCGAATCCTCCCATATTTTCTTCAAAGCGCTCATGATGATGTAGTTGGAATATTACAAACGAGGATTATTGTTCATCCTAGTCTTTATTTTCAACATTATTTATGTACAGTTTCTATCTCAGCTATACGTTTTGTTAGACAACTAAGATGATTTACACCAAGCTGACTTTGTTATTCAAAATTTGTTTTATTACAAATTATTAGAGAGTGCCCACATGCACTCTCCAATAATTTGTCATAAAACAAATATTTCAACAATATTTGCATTCGACTGAATATATGAAACATGAATACTAACTTCGATTACTAGATTCAAAATGAAAACAAATCTCGAAGGAGCATAGTCTTGTGTGTGTGGAGGGGGGGGGGGGGGGGGGAGCTGATTTTGTTGTTCAGAATTTGTTTTATTACAAATTATTGGAGAGTGCCTATGGGCACTCTCTAATAATTGGTCATAAAACAAATAAATGTAAACAAAATGTTATTTGCGTTGCTGAATATGAACCATGAGAGCTTTAACTCTACTACTTAACCAACTAACAAGAGTAAAAATATATACATGACACAATTTTCTCCTAAAACATTTTTCTATTTTTGGACTGGTCGTCTCAAATTCTCGTTTATTCGGGAAACGATGGTGTCACTGAATGTCCTCTGCTCAGAGAACTCTGGATGCAGGAAGAGGACGTATTTCTTGATGTAGGCCTTTTTTGTAGGATTGAGTTCAAGTTTGTTCAGCTTACCTCCACCAAACCACGAGTATTTCACTCTTTGGGAATCCAGTCCAAATAACTCGGGGAAAAACCTTTTCTGATATGTTTTTGGCAAAATTGCCGGGGTTATACGAGTGAGCACGAATTGTTCTTAATTCTTCTATAGTCAATCTGTACTCTGGCGGGATATCACTGAAGTGTTCCTCCTGTGTTGAGGGCTGATACATGGGCTGTAACTGTGGAGCCTCATTTACAGATGTATCTGCAGAACATGTATTTGTTACAATGGCAGGACACTGTCTGACGAGTCTACTAAGATTCTCCATCTGTCCTCTGGCTTCCCTAAATTGCCTGTTCATTTCTGTCAACTTTTTGTCTATTCGCACCAGTAATGCTTCTTGTGTGGTCTGCCCAACATGAAATAGTGGTATAGCGGTAATTGTCCCTGTAGATGGGATAGACGTAAGTGTTTGCTGTGGTGGAATTGATGATGGTGATGATCTATGTCGTGATGGAGTAGAGAGTGGTGGTGGTGATGATGATGATGGTGGTGGTGATGATGATGATAAAGATGGAGGTGGTGATAGTGGATGTGTTTGTGGTGATGATGATGATGATGATGATGATGATGATGATGATGATGGTGGTGGTGATAGTGGTTGTGAAGATGCTGGAGTAGCTCTTGGAGGTGACTGCGCTTTTTGTGGTGTTATCAAAGGTAGTGTTGCCTGTACATGAGAACACTCAAGTTCTGTTGGTGGCTGCGGCGAAGTTGTTGCCACAAGTGGAGCCAGACTGGACGGTTGGACTCTTTTTATTACTTTAGCATCTTCTTTGCTTTTCTGAAAATGAAATGTTTTCATATATATAAAAACACAAATAAAAGCACACATATTCTGATAGTCAGTCATTGCAACCCTCACCCCCTCAACCCCCCTCCACCCCCACCCACCATAAAACAAAAACATCGCAGCAATGATTTTCGGTCTACTACAAAGGACTAGAAATTCTCGGCGAACACTTACTGGGTCAATGGCTCTCTGCATCGAACAAAAAAAAAATCACCGATGTCTCATTTACAGTAGCATAAAACAATCAAAGTGTGAAAACATGTGTTTGAAAACAATGCTTCTGAAGAAGCACTGTCCACATACACGTGTGATAATTAAAAAATTAATTTAAGAGTAATTAAGTCATAAATTTTCTCTATGGGAGGAGCAAAACTTTTAAGACTGACAAATATACAAGTTTTTTATTGGCTACAAGTCCAACTGTTAGTTTGAAAACCAGTTTCACAACAGTAACATTTTTTTCGAACAATCCTCTCTGAAAATGACAAACACCAGGAAAAAAATTACGCAAGAAATGAAGATAAAGATATATGAATTAGTTGACTGTCGGTGGAAAGTGCACGCAATAAGGAACGAAATTGAGCAATTATACGGATATACCTTTTCATGGCAAGGAATCAAGAGAATATGTGATGACTATTTATCGGGAAAAGTTGTGCATGTAAACGATTTACATTGCAAGAAACCAAGTTTTAAAAAACTAAAGGAAGATGATATGCAGCTCATTAAACTTTCACTTGTCAAAAACTGCAACAAAACGGCACGAGACATACAGCGAGATTTGTTACAAAGGGGGACAAAAGTGCATTTTTCAACTGTTCAGAGAGGAATAAAAGAAGCCGGATTCGTAGCAATGAAGCCAAAGTACTGCTAACTGATAAGAAACGTGAACAAAGAAAAGCGTGTTGTTTTCTGCCGGAATGCCATAAACGAAAAGCAGAGTTTTTCTGATACTATATTTTCGGATGAGACGACAATTCAGTTACACCAAAACAAAACAGTAGCATACAGGGCAGTGGACAGTATCGCACCTAGTCAGGGTAAACCAAAACATCCCCTGAAAATGCATCTGTGGGGAGGAATTTCAAAGTGAGGGCCTACACCGTTATTGATGTTTGATGGGATCATGAAAAAGGAGTTCTATACTCATGAGATATTGGAGAAAACTCTCCTCCCTTTCCTGGAAGAATTTGGATCCCATACATTTGTTCAGGATAATGATCCTAAACATACGTCCAAGTATGCAAAAGCATTCATGGAGAGCAATGGCATCAATCGGGAAAGGAACTGGCCTGCAGGTATGTTATTTTCTGATGAATATTCTTTTTACCATTTAACGCAAAATATGAATGATATAGAACAGGGAGAGAAGGACGAATACATAGTCAGAAGCGGCGGAAGCTCGATAAAAGGGGAGGGGCACGGGTTACGGGTCGTTTCATATCTTTTCCCTTTCGTACTGGGTCGTTTCGTACTGAGTCGTTTCATACCTAAAAAGGAACGAAACGACTCGGGTAATTTTCATTTCTATTTTTCTAAATTTTTAATCGAACGTTTTAGGCATAGTTTTTAACTTTAAAAAAATCAATATAACATATGGTTCGGTCAAATTGGAGAAAAAGCACAATCGCATATCGGTAAAAGTATCGCGGGGATGATGGCACGCTATAGCCTCTTTTTATAATTTTTTTTTCAATGAGCATGCTTCTGTGTGGCCACTGCCCTGCCCATTTCTTCTACTTCAAACAGCTTCCAACCAGTAGGGAGAGAGAAAACCAAGTTATGGAGCTATATACTTTTATCATGGGGCCTTTTCGATGTCTCGTTTGTGACACCTCATACGCCTACAGACAAGGACTAGAAAGACACATCAATGTTGTGCACTGTACAGGCTTCACCAAAAAATGTGATACCTGTGGAAAAAGTTTTAAAAGATCTGACTGCTACCGTAAAATTAATTAAGTACCTGCCATAATAATAATAAGACACTATATAACTGTACAACCCAATGCACCTGGCCGACTATGAACACCAACTTGGAAACTGAATGCCTCCAGCTTATCTGTAAAGACATGGGCATGTCCACCCCAATTTCACCTTTAAAGACAACACCACCCTACAGGACATCAGATGAACTGATAAATTTCCTACATGAAATGAGCTCATACTCTCCAATCTCACCTCTAAGAGCAGTCACCCACACAGATGTTGAACTCAACGAGACAATTAAAGAACTACAAATTGGAGCCCCCATCTCACCTTTACCAAGGGCCCAAACATCCAGGACTACAAGACTTCATTATCCATGGAGAAAGTTCATCCATCACCTACGGCCGGCGAGTTCACCACTACATCCATCTCCAAAACAATTGGAGACCAGTCAGACCGAAACTGTCAATTGGGACAACATCCACGTTAATATTGACATCGGACCACCACATCCAACCATAGCATCACATAGCGGGAATACACCACCACACGTTTCGGTACCCGAGTTATACAATTCTGACAAAGTTCTACTTTACGCTTCAGCAGCTCTGCAAAAACTCATATCAAATATTTAACAAATTTATAGGCGTCTATCATTATCTTTATTGACAATAATCTTTTTACAAAACATCTGTTTCTTATGATTTTTTAACATAACTGAACACCACGCTGGTACCACTGTTCTAATTGGTTTTCTGGTAAATACACTTTTTCATAAATTAAAGTGACCTATACCACACCTGAAATAGATTAAAATCCATGTTTACATATACTCCGGCACATTAGACTAACACCGAGTTACGCCCCCTTATTCTAAATCATTCTTCTTGTATTGTTACATCATTAACCGGAAATGGATTTTAAACAGTCAAATTTATTAACCAATCATATGGCTGGATCCGCATCCACCAAAAATGCATCCACCAAAAATAGTATAAATAGGATGGAAAATCTCTATCCCACTACAACACAACATCGCCTCTGACGAGTTCCCAAAAGGAACGAAACCGGTCAGGCTATTTGTTAATTACTATTTATTAAAGAATACTTTACCTCACATAGGATATCCCTTTCAGTAGGCCCTCTCGGACTTTTCAAGTTGTTTATCATATTATATTCTTCTAGACCTACTGAATAGATATGGCATCTTCCAACACGGTCGAAAGCTCCACAAGTACACTAAGCTTAACCAGCAACACAAGCGCAACGACAATCATTATGTCCGATGAAGTAGAACGGCAAAGTAAACGCCGCAAAACCGACCCTACTGGACCCGCCCCAGGATCAGTACCGATCAACCAAACCCGAATAGATCCTGCCAACCTCGACATTTATATGAAAACACGCAACCAATGCCTTAAAGCACTGACACCCTAGTCAGCATTCATTTTAACCAAGCATCCCATCAAATATCGGACTTAAATTACCGTATCATACAGGTCCTATACTCCGACCCAGAAGGACCCAATACCACCATACAGTGCCGGATGCAAGAGGTCCATTGAATCTTCACCCTTAGAACGCTACAACCATTCAGCCTGAACAGAAAGGACTTCTAATGATTATTATTTATATTTATATTTTATACGATCTGTTCCAACACGCCGCTCACCTATGTAGCCGATTATACCATAAACGACGTAATTACGTCACAATCACAACAGCGTAACACAGGTTTAATCGAGAGAAAACCAAGTTACGGAGCTATATACTTTTATCATGGGGCCTTTTCGATGTCTCGTTTGTGACACCTCATACGCCTACAGACAAGGACTAGAAAGACACATCAATGTTGTGCACTGTACAGGCTTCGCCAAAAAATGTGATACCTGTGGAAAAAGTTTTAAAAGATCTGACTGCTACCGTAAACATTTATTAAGTACCTGCCATAATAATAAGACACTATATAACTGTACAACCCAATGCACCTGGCCGACTATGAACACCAACTTGGAAACTGAACGCCTCCAGCTTATCTGTAAAGACATGGGCATGTCCACCCCAATTTCACCTTTAAAGACAACACCACCCTACAGGACTTCAGATGAACTGATAAATTTCCTACATGAAATGAGCTCATACTCTCCACTCTCACCTCTAAGAGCAGACACCCACACAGATGTTGAACTCAACGAGACAATTAAAGAACTACAAATTGGAGCCCCCATCTCACCTTTACCAAGGGCCCAAACGTCCAGGACTACAAGACTTCATTATCCATGGAGAAAGTTCATCCATCACCTACCGCCGGCGAGTTCACCACTACATCCATCTCCAAAACAATTGGAGACCAGTCAGACCGAAACTGTCAATTGGGACAACATCCACGTTAATATGGACATCAGACCACCACATCCAACCATAGCATCACATAGCGGGAATACACCACCACACGTTTCGGTACCCGAGTTATACAATTCTGACAAAGTTCTACTTTACGCCTCAGCAGCTCTGCAAAAACTCATATCAAATATTTAACAAATTTATAGGCGTCTATCATTATCTTTATTGACAATAATCTTTTTACAAAACATCTGTTTCTTATGATTTTTTAACATAACTGAACACCACGCTGGTACCACTGTTCTAATTGGTTTTCTGGTAAATACACTTTTTCATAAATTAAATTAGGGCTAGTCTTATCAAGCAAAACGTTAAATTATATTAATTATGAAAGAATTGTAATCATTTTGCCTTTGGTCGTTGAAAAAGCTGGAGTGAAGCCTTTTCAATGAATATTACGCGAAATGATTAAGGCAAATTTAGATAACAATTAATGTTAAAAAATGTAATAAATTAATAACAATTTATGTTACAGACTTATGTGGCAATTTATTAAACTCAATGCAATCTGATAAAAAATGTAATAATTTTGCGTTTATAGGTGGAAAAAAGCTGAAGTGGAGCCATTTCAATGAATAATTACGCAAAAATACTGGAGACAAATATATATGACATTGTTATACAGACGTATCTGGCATTTTATTAAATTAAATGAAATCCAGTAAACAACCTAATAATTGTAGTTTATTTTAGTCACTGCCAAACAACGAGAAATTCAAGAGAGTGTGTGTGTGGTGGGGGGGGGGGGGGGGGGGTATGCTCCTCCCATTTACTCCAAGCTGCCTTTAGTCATTTAGCAAGTTTCACGTATCATCAGTGATCACATATTATTTTCTAAAATTTCGATGCACTATTTCTGTATTTCGCCGTAATGTCAATCCTTAATTACACCACTTAGATGCATGAAAAAATGTAGTTGTCTTTTTTACCATTCAAAATACCAGTACGTAACATTAATTCCTGAAAAGCCGAAGCGCTTTCTGGGAACTGATGGTGCTGGTATTATCAGTGATAAAAAAATAAGGCAGACAGTGTAATCGCCTATTATTTACTGAAATTTCGATACACTATTTCTGTATTCGGACTTCGTTTGGGGCCGACTTATCTTGTGGGCCGACTTATCTTGTGGGCCGACTTCTCTCGTGGGCCGACTTCGCTTGGGACTGACTTCAGTATTCAGCGTGCAATACGACTTAGTGCACAATGCCACCGTGCCCCTACCCCCTCCCCCAACACACACGCGTAGTTGGGACATATGTTAACCCCTTACACAACATAACGACCAAAACCAAACAGCGCTATTTTATTTAAATATCCCCATTTAAATTTCTTCATGTCTTTCTGTTTTGAGCTCAAAACACATCTCATGACTCATCATTGGAACAAGCTTTCAGTGCAGGGTCATAAGCTATGTTTTTGATGCAAAAACAGGTACAAAGTCTTATTTCCATTTTTTTTTAATTCAAGCCATATTTCATAGGCCCTATCATCATGTTCGTGGTTTTATTTAAGATGATTCCAGGAGGACACACCTGAGACTCCCCAGTCCCCTTTCTTCTGAGAAAATATTTGATTTGTTTTCTTCCCAGCTGGGGGGGGGGGGGGGGGCTTGCAAACGTTTAACTACTGAAACTTACCTTTGCTTTGTCGGCTGACCTTGGGGATGAACCCTACTGCACCAAATATTCCTTCTCCACTTCAATCCACTGCGTCTCAAGGAAATATCTTCTTGTTCGAACCTGGAGCTTGTTGTCTACGTCATATCTTACGAGTTAGTGACTTGGTAGCGAAGTTTCTTTTCTTGTCATTTTGACGATGATATTAAAGAATCGATTCTGATTTTTGAATGAACGAAAGTTTTTTAATTTTTGAATGAACGAAAGTTTTTTGATTTTTCAGAGGAGATCTTAATATTTAAGTTCTTTGTGGCATGTGTGTATTTTTAATTCAGCCAATAGCGAAGCAGCTGACCGCCATGAAGCTTTTGTGAAGCCATGCTGACAGCTTTTCTTGATCATAGCTTGGCGGCTATTAGCGTGCGTGGCTTCATGACAGCTTCTTGGCATTTCACAGTTTGGATAACAATTACTGTGTATGCTTTGCTAAGATTAAGATAAAAGTTTGTCATCGAAGAGATAGCCTAAGTAAGATGTATTTTTTTGTCCTCTCTGGGTTTCAATATTTTTTTAAATTTTGGTTTTAATGTACGCTCATTGTAAATTGGGGGAAAAGTCGGTCACTTTTTAGGTTATCTGGCTGAATTTACGATACAGATGAAAAGTTTCGTCTGGAATCCACAATGTTACGCTTCTTTGGCCATAAATAGTTATCATTTACTTGACGATAGTCTAAACTTGGATTCAAAGTCTGTAATACAATATATTGGTGTGACATCCTGAAAGATGTACATCAAAAATTATATTACGTACTTTGGGTCAAAGTTTACACTAAAAAGACCGGATTTCATAATGAAGACAATAGACGGGATTTTTGACACTATAATAACAAATGAAGCAAACTCCCCGAAAAATCAGATTTTTCAATTTCAAGATGACGGTGGAGGGGGGGGGGGGGGGGGTGGGGAGGGGGGAGGCGGGTGGGGGCTTTGTTTACTATCCCTAACAGAAAAAGTTGTAAAAACATCAACCATTGCACGGTGTTAATATTCTACAATTTGCCCTACATTAAGTTATAATTAATAAAACTTAACATGATTTTTGAAGGATGTTGCAGTTCATTAGCTGTGCAAAAGAAATGATAAAGATGCCCAAATCTTATGAAAGGTCCGAGACGAAGTCGACAGTGGTGCGAGTAAGACAGAGTTTTTAATCATTCCAAATTCCCGACAAACCCATGTTATTGCCGAGCTTTTTTTTTACCACAGACTAACTCTTCATTTACCTAACAAATATGTCTGACAATCTGAATCCCGTGCAATGTACAAAAAACGCCTCCTCGGTCTGGCTGTATCAACGCCACTGGTGAATGCAGTTTATTACCCTGGCGCCCCACCCCATGTGAATTCCTCCTACACACCCCTTCCTCGTCTGCAATTCTCACAACACATCTTGAAACAATCGCTCTAAATGCGGGTTTGAGAAGCAGATAACATGGCACCAGTAATTTTATTTTTAGCTGTCTGTGACATTTGACCTGAAAGCGTAAATTTTCTGAACTGTGCATGCAACAATGAATTTTGCTTTGTAAAATTGACTGTCGTATTTCAACGTCATAGTTATAATACATGTATGCCTTCGTGAGTTGCATTTGTGACACTGTGTAATTGGACAGGAGGAAAAATGTAACTACGATATAATGTATCAACAATATCATTAAACTTAAAGGAAAATTATGGACGATTCGTTTTCATTCACATTCTTGACATCGACATGAAGTTGTTTATTTGATCTATTCCATTTCACAATTAATTCCGAGATTACGCTCTCTTGAGTTAATCCCTTTCGCCGCAAATGTCTTGTCCAATTTAATTATCGCATTCATTGTCGGCGTAATGTCGGGTGGGTTTAATCCTTTTGTCTCACCTCAGACCTGGGATATTCATATAACGGTCGCTTGCGCAGTAGTGTAATATTTTCTTAAACCAAGTGGACAAGTGCTGTACTAAAGTTCCAATAACTAATAAATGCAGAAGTATAGATACACACCATTGCATTTCTCTGTATATTAGATTTCTTTCATTCTTGATTGCATACTTATCTTCACAAATTGCTAAAATACACCAAGAATCTTACTGACTACACCGGGAATGTTATGTTTGCACCGATACTGGCAACTGGCAGTTGATTGGGCAGTGTGTAGCTGCTGAAGACTTTTTACACAGATAAAAAAGTTGGGTACCTCAATTACACTATATATTGATAGAACAACAAAAGAAAAATATGTATTGTATTGATATGTCTTTCAGCAATCCACAATAAATTACCAGAAGTGTTTTTACTTGTTATGAGCAGTATTGAATTAGTGCAGCCATTGTTAGGATGTGACATTTTGCATTGTATGATATGGGCATTGATATCGAACATGAAACACAACCTCTGTTTAATGCAGTTGACAGGGTATTTTCAGTGGAAATTTTACTGCATTTCAGGTGACTGGTGACAATGTTCGTTCATTAGCCTTACTTGATTATTATGGTAATGGACAAAATGAGGTGAGTATTCTTGCTGTTATAATTACATTCTAATTTCTGGCCTGTTCTTTCACACTTTTATGTCAGAATGTCGTGGCTTACTCTGGTAAGCATTTATTTTCTAACTGGAATAGTAGGACCTGGTAACCATGGGTCAGACCTTTAGATTTTGGATTAATTGTGGTGCATTGGCAAATATGGACCCATCAAATTGTAGCCTGAACGGTGCAAGTATTTTAGCCTTCACAGTGTCGGTTTCATAAAACTATAAGTTTATTCCCCCCCTTAGAAATAAATTGCACCAGATGTTTAATAGTAAAAGCTATAAATATCTTAGATTTCAAAGCTTTGATAACATGCTCAAACAGAGTTCACCATTGAAAAGCAATCTATGCTGACTGTTTCATCCACAGTAATGTCGACGCAGATTATTTTTTGCTGGCAAATTCTGTGGTTATTTAAACTTATTTTTCTGTTGGGTTGTTTGACTGAACAGGTAGGCTCTATAGTTTATTGCGAGCATCTGGGAAACTTTACAAAAGGCTTTCAAACATCACATAATTTGGTCACAGTCGCATTATTGGGGCACAACATTTATCATCACTATTTGGGGGAATTTGGAGGATTTGAAAGGCCTGCCATTGCTCATGTTGCGAGTGCTCTAAAGTTGTTAAACTTAGTTTTATATTTCAAATAAAAACCTATTAATTGAATAGCCACTTTGCGAATGAAAAATATTCAATTAACAGGAGTTGACATTTAACAGAAATTTGGTTATTTTCCTGCCTTCCAGTGAAAAATTAAGCATTTATTCTTTTATATTTTGTTTGACAGAGCTCACTTGTTTGAAGGAAAGAGTGTGAAAGGGCAAGGCTGCCAGAAAACTTCACCCACTTTGTATGTAATCTTCCCCATTGTAGACTTTGTGCAACTGAATCACTGACTGAAACAGTTTTATTCTTTATCCTTCACTGAAAAAGTAAATCTTCTGAAAGTGTCATTTCAAAAGTTGTGACCCCTTTCTCTCAGCCCTTATGGCTACTGGAATTCATGTATGTGTATTTGTATTTACTTCACCTTGTAAGTCCTATGAATTGAATACAAATGTTGTCAAAAATTTAAACAACCATGTACTTCCAACCAGATCATTATTCCATTATATACTGTATAGCAGAGCTCATAACAAGATTTAATAGATTTTTAATATTTAATTTTGAAAAAATGTCTGATGTTGACCAATTTTGCTAAGTTGAATCAGGCCTTTAGATTAGTTTAATTAGGACACAATGGCAAATATGGATCCACTATATAGTGGCCTGGTTGGAGAGAAAAGGTGCCAGTATTTCTGTCTTTTTTGCATCTGTTACATATATGTTTTAGCTCACCTGGCCTAAAAGGCCATGTGTGCTTTTCACATCACTTGGTGTCCGTCATCGTCTGCCGCCCATCATCTGGCATCCATAAACTTTTCACACTTTCATCTTCTTCTCTGTAACTGCTGAGCCAGGCTTGGTCTAGTGGAGGTCCTCTACAAACAATCCTCATTTTGTTCCCGTCGGATGAAAAACATGGCTTCCAGAGGCATTCTTTGATTCTGGTTGGTGGATTTTCAAAAATCTTCTCTGAAACCACCAGGCCAAATGTTTTGAAACTTCACATAAATGATGACCCCCCCCTCTCTGCCAATGATCCTCATTTAATGTTGCTTGGGTTACAAACATGGCCACAATTGCGGCTACCAGTTACTATAGAAACCCTATGAAAAATCACGTTTTCTTCTTCGTCTCTGGAACTGCTGAGCTGATGTGAACCAACCTGGCAGGGATAGACTATGGGAGGTCCTCAACAAACGATCCTCATTTTGTTCCCATGGGTTTGAAAACATGGCCGCACGAGGCATTCTTTGCTACTGATTGGTGGATTTTGAAAAATCTTCTTCTCTGAAACCACAGGGCCAAATGTTTTGAAACTTTGCATGGTAGATGACTGGGACACCCTCTACCAGCAATCCTCATTTAATGCTGATCGTGATGCAAACATGGCCGCAATTGCTGCTTATAGTTACTATACAAACCCTATGGGAAATCACATTTTCATCTTCTTCTCTGGAACTACTGAGCCGACATGAACCAAACCTGGTAGGGATACTCAATGGGAGGTCCTCTACAAACGCTTCTCATTTTGTTACCGTGCATCGAAAAACATGCGTGCCAGAAGCATTCTTTGATTCTGATTTGTGGATTTTAAAAAATCTTCTCCTCTGAAACCACAGGGCCAAATGTTTTGAAACTTTGCATGGTTGCTGACTGGGACACCCTCTACCAATGATCCTCATTTAATGTTGATCGTGTTGCAAACATGGCCACAATTGTGGCTTATAGTTACTAAACCCTATGGGAAATCACATTTTAATCTTCTTCTCTGGAACTACTGAGCCAACGTGAACCATAGGAGGCTCTCTACAAACAATCCTCTTTTTGTTCCTGTTGGTTGGAAAATATGGCCACCAGAGACATTCTCTGATTCTGATTGATGGATTTTGTAAACAACTTTCCCTCTGAAAGTACAAAGTCAAATGTTTTGAAACTTCACATGATTGAGGACTGGGACACCTTCTACCAATGATCCTCATGTAATGTTGATGTAATGTTGCAAACAAGGCCACAATTGCAGCTCATAGTTACCATGGAAAGCCTATGGGAAATCACATTTTCATATGCAGTTCCAGGTGAGCGATTACAGGCTCTTTAGAGCCTCTAGTTCCTCTTAGAATTGTAGTTTACAGTCTCTTGTTATAGGTCTTCACCATTATTATTGTTCTTGTAGAACTAAAGTTTACAACTTGATGTTCCTTAGTTTTCCAGTGTCAAGCCCAAATCCGACTGGAATGTAAATTATGCATGCTGTTTAATACCAAATGCCAAAATTGAATATTAAGCTTTGAGTACATACTCATATCTAGTTCGTCATTGAAAAGCAATCTGTGTTTATTTGAACCTATTTATCTGTTGAGTTGTATGATTGAACAGCTAGGTCCTAAAGTACATTTCGTGCATCAGGGAAACTAGACCAAACCATAGTTTTAACCCTTAAGGGCCTAGAGATTTTTACAGATTTTTTCTACTCTTTGACAGTCTCCATCCTGTGACTTTGCTGCTGGCAGCCAAGACTTGCCTAAAAACAACTACCAAGGTACTTAGAATGTAACTTGTGAGTTAACTCAAAGACCACATGTAGGGGCACCTGTTCTGTTGCAAAAAATGTGAGCAAAGTTGGAATTAGGCCCTTAAGCTTAAGGTTAAACATTGCCTAATTTAGGCAAAATTACAGGCAAAATTACATTATTTGGGCACAGCATTTACTTTCATTACTAATTGTACCAACTAATTGAATTTTTATGTTCCCATGTAAGTGATAGTTCACACTTCATAGTATCCTGCTTTATCAGTGTGTATAAACATTTATAATTTTTTGTAATCCTTCCAGAATTTTTACAAACTTTTGAACCATTGACAGACTTTCATTTTATAAGAGAATGGTATGGTGACATTTATAGGAGTATTATTTTCTTCAAGAATAGCCAGTTTGAATCTTCCATTCAAATGATTAGTCAAGATGAGTTATGGTTAATTAAATAACTCTTGTTAATTTAATACTTTTCTTGGGCAAAATGGCTATTCAATTAACCCTTTACCTAATGAATTGGATGCATCCGCCATAATAATTTTCAAATTTAGCAGTTAAAAAAAGATATTTTTCAAGAAATTTCAACAAAACCTTATAATCTGACCCCTCATTGGAACGACCTGAATGGTAAAAAACAATAATTATAATAACAAATTTTGATATCATCTGCTTTGGGTATTATATACTACTCAAAGTGTGCTAAGCACCAAGTATATCCAACTACCTGTTTTACGTTTTAGTTGAAATATTGTAATGAAAAGTGTGTATATATCTTTTATTTAATTTTATCTTTAATGATTTAAGTACAGAAATTAAGATTTTATTTGTGTTTGACATTATTTTTTAGCTTTTGAATACGATAACCATGGAAAATGGATATTATTGGTGAAAGAGGAAATTTTTCAATTTGGCAAAAAGTTGACAAAGCGAACTGGTATGGGTTCAATATCGAGTATGAGATCCATTACTGCTACCGTACTGACCCGTGTCCAAGCCCATACTTGTGTATAAGCCAATGCCCCCCCCCCCCCCCCCCTCCGATGTTTTCAGATTTAGGAATCAAGGTGACCTACTGTGTCAAAGCCCACCCCCAAGTTTTCAGTTTGGCAAAGACAGAGGTGGTGAAATGAAAATAGGTGAGTTATCGCAGCATTCCACTTACCAAAATCAGGAACTGGATTTTGTTTGGAGTTTCGAAGTATGATGTATTTTGTTTTTTTTATGTTCCATTTTATTAATTGGGCGTATTTTTTTACGAGGTAAGTGCTTCTTTAATAAAAAAGAAAATATCTTATTCAACATCGTGTTTTTTTTTTATCAACCTCTTTTCTGAAATTCCAATTGCACAGGCTCATGTCAATAATTGTCAGAAACATGCCCACAAATGAAAAATGTACTCCCAGTCGTTTAAAAAAAAAATGACCTGGCAGATACAGTCATTTTTTATTGTTTTTTCTTATAGCTGTTCAGTTTAGCTTGTGTGGCAGTTCTTTGATATTAGCTTCCAGACAATGTAACCATCCATGCCGCCGACACAACAAATCCCTGTGTAAACACACCAGTGTGATGACCAACTCATTGACAGATCGGCATATGTTGTTATTAATATTCCAATGAGCTAAGTTACATTTGGAACAACAGTCAAAACGTCCCTTTAGTTCTCCGACCAAATTGTATGGCTTTTTCTGTCCAAAATATATATAAGGGGGGATTAAAATGACTTAATTCATAAACTCAATCACGATGGAAAGTAGTAAAGCAACCACTAGCAGTTCTGGCATCCTATGATTAGGACGAGGTGAAAGGCATTGAAAAAATAGGGGACGTTAATTTTAAGTCATTTGTTGTTTGCATTTGATTGTTATATATATTGTGTTTATATTTTGTTGCAATGTTCTTTCAAAAAATAAAAAAAAATATATATTGGAGAGTCTTCATTTTTTTATTCATTTATATTCCACCAAAAGAAACGATCAGATATTTCCCAGGGATGGTTTGGGACTTGACATACTTACCGGTGCATCTGGTTCTGAATTCAAGCATGCTGTACAAACAAAAACAATTGAAAACTACAAAAAGTTTTATTCATTAAAATGATGATCTGAAAGTGAAACATATGTTTTTATTTGAGAGAAAATATATACTTCCTAAAAGGGATTCTGCAGAAACGAATTGTACCGAAAGCTGAATTACTGTTATTTACCAGTAATCTCCCATCCCAACGCATTCTGACTCGACTTATTAGGCTCTGAGCCTCATGCTAAAGCCCCCCCCCCCCCCAGTTTTTACTTTTTCTACTGCAAGCACCCCCTGAGCTATGGCTCGGGTCAGCATGGTAATTACAGCTTGACAACGCCTTCTCATGCTCCCAATCAGGTTCCTGGTGGTCCTTTGTGGGATGCTGTTCCATTCTTGGACCAGCATGGCACCAAGCTCCTGGACACTTCTTGGCTGGACTGGACGGGCTGAAATTGCAAGCTGCAACTCATTCCAGACATGTTTGATTGGATTGAGGTCAGGGGATCTTGCTGGCCAGTCCATACGCTCAATCCCCTCCCTCTGTGGGTACTCCCCGAAAGCATGGGCAACATGAGGTCTGGCGGTATCATTCAACAGAATGAATCTATCACCCACTGCACCTGCATACAATCTGATGTGGACATCCAGAATCCCATCAATATACCGCTGTGTAGTCAGTGTACCACGTTCAAGGACACAGAGCTCTGTACGTCCCTCCCTGCTGATGCCACCCCAGACCATGATTGACCCTCCACGATAACGGTCATGCTCAGCAATGTTCGCTGCATGGAATCATTCTCCTGGTCTTCTCCATACCCTAGAATGCCTATCTGTGTGATCTAGGGAGTACATTGACTCATCTGTAAAAAGAATAGGTCGCCAATCTTCTCTGGTCCATCCAACGTGGTCCATGGCCCATTCATATCGTGTCTGGTGGTGGTTCTGGGACAGCGGAATGCGAATACATGGTCTTCTCGATCGGAGACCACCTTCGTGCAACCTTGCCCAGATAGTCTGCGTCGAAACATTTACCCTGGATGCATTCTGAAGGTCACTGTAAAGCTGGGTTGCTGTGGCAAAGCGGTTCCTACGGGCCTGAATGATCAAAAACCGGTCTTTAGCTGCAGATGTTGCCCTGCCTCTGCCACCACCATGCCATCTTACCGGTGTGCCATACTGCTGAAATCTTGCCCAGGTTCTGGTGATTACCATATGGTGCACATCAAGGGCTTCACCAACCTGACGATGGGTAGCCCCTTGTGCCACCATCCCTACAGCCTGCCACATTTCTGCTTCAGACAAATGTCTTCTTACATTTGCCATATTCAATCATTAAATCACAAGGGTTTGTGTTGAAATGAAGATTGAATACCCTACACATGTCATGTACATGTAGACAGTACATGAAAACATCATGAAAATCAAGGGGTACATGCTTTCCATGACTGTCACGAAAAGTCTGCCTGTCAAGAGAGCTAATGTAAACACTGGGGACCATCTCAATACATTCCTCAATCATATCCACCAAAAATATTGCAAATATGTCACAAGCAAATTTCACAATGATGTGTCAAATATTTGGTGCTTGGCAAACTTTGAGTAGTATATTATTAAGACACTTGACACACACCAGCATTTCTGAATATGAATGGGATATAATTCTTCATTTATGTATCTTCTCTTTTCAGCTTATTGTTGGATCAGAAGATTTTGATATTCGAGTCTTTCGGGAAGATGAAATTATTGCTGAGATGACAGAAACAGAGGTATATTTACTTAGAACAACATCGTTTTTTGATTTTGAAGAAAACAAGTATATGAAGTTGTCATATGCTGACAGCATATTTGTTTAAAATAAACTGTAACTTTATAACCTGTTATATGTTCAAGCTGTTGGGTGTAAGTTTAACCAGTTGCACTAAAATTTATTCTTTCGCACCAAAGTATGTGTGACTGGTTGGCATTTTGACACCAGATAATTCTTGCAGTTATGAGAAAAAGCATGCTTGATAATGACAATCACAAAGTTTTATTATTTCCCGTAACATTAAATCATCAGCTAGCAATTGGCAGGAACAATCACTAACTTTTGTGATATGCATGAAACCTGTGATTCTGTCAGTGAAGCAGGTTGGGTTGTCAGTGTGGCTAACAGATCAAGGCTGAGTTGGTGCAATCAGAATTTTGACCAATACATATTTAAGCCTTTCTATTGAGATGTATGATAATCAGACTTTTTTTTTCAAAAGAGCAGTTTATACAGCTTCAACTTTACAGAATACCCCATTAATTTAGATACATTTTTCACATCATTGGCATGCATAGCCTGGTTATTAGTCAGTTGTAATAACTGTACTTTGACCACAAAAGTGGCCTCTTTCTTGATTAGATTGCAATCTAATTGTAACAGTGTCATCCCAACAAGATGTATCCCAACAAGATGAATTGGTAAAATATCCCAACAAGATGATCCCAACAAGACGAATCACAACAAGACTAATCCCAACAAGACGAATCCCAACAAGACAAAAAACAATATTTTTACACTGTAAACCAATGGCCCATACTAGCTGGTGCTTAACTCAAAGTTATTAAGGGCCAAACACAAATTTTGAACCCCCCCAATCCCCAAAATTTGCTTGCAAAACCGAAAATTAAAAGTCCTATCTGGCCCTCCATACATTTACTCTAGACGCATGCGCAGACATCAGGAAGTGACCGGAATTGGCACCCACCATATTCTTTGTTTGGCACTAAAAGTCATCAACAATGAAATGACATGTGTGCTTTAAAATCTCCTTTTTTAAAGATGCCAGACACAAATCAATGCAAGAATTGGTGGATACAAGGCTGTTATTGGATGAAGGAAGTGTTCAACGGTGGTTTTGGACTTTCAGGGCTGTAACTTTATAATATTAAAAAAATTATTTTATGTTTCCCAATTTTGGGTCATATGTCTGACGTCATCATTTTTAAAAATGATTATTCCACTGTGTGTTAAGTATTCCTTCCCTATCCTTCCATGAACCCTTCCTGTTAAACTCTTAAGCTTTTTGGCTATTTTTTATTGAAATTTTTTATTAAATTTCTTGGGAGTTTAACATTTATTACAGAATATTATTCTGTTTCTTCCCCAGGGTTACGTCCTCACCCTAGAGATGTTAGGCCATTTAGTCTTGCATCTTCTATCCAATGTATCGTTTTCTTCGTATTAAGATCTAGCTTTGCATTTGATAGCATTTCAATTGGTTCTGATTTTGGGCCTTTTTGTGTGCCCGATGTCTTGTTTACATTGACGTTGTTTACATTATCAGCTTCCTCATATATAGGTAGTTTCTTATATTCTATTACTCTAATATACTGTAGAATACATGGATTATTATTCCGGTAGTGTAGCTCAAAAAATTTTGGATTTTGTCCACACATCGGGATGCCCTTGGGCTCTTCATGTTCCCTTTGGGAACTTGGGCATTTTTCAAAAAAATTTTTTGTTTACAAAAAATATTTTGAATTTAATTATGATTGCTATTATTCATGTATCTCAGTTATATATATATATTGTTGTGGAGTTTGGAGGACTGATATTGACTTTAGTTGATACACTCCTGCAGACTCTTGTCGTTCTTGTGTTGCACTGGGATGACTGATGTTGGAGTCGGGTGTCGCGGTACGTTGTTGGCGGTGAGGTTCTGAGGATCAGAGCCTCTTACTACGTTTTAATTCATTCTGTCAGTTTCTTTTTCAGAGGATCATGAACATGGTGATGATATTCTGACACCCATCCAAGTGTGCAACCGTCGTATAGAGCTAGCTGCAGTGCTCATTATTGCAAGAGTTAGGGCCTTTGGGTAAAGGTTTTAATCTCTTGCAAGCAGCTAGCTTGACCGGTGAAGCGGTACACCGTCATGGGTGCAGTGACGTCAGGGAAGTCTGTTGCGGTCTAAGAGGTGGATTGGGTAGAGCTAGCACTGTTATATAAATAGCTCATCCAGCAACGACGGAAATAGGGAGGAAGTCTGCAAGTTCTTGGACTCAGTGAGGTCTGATAGACGCGAGTGGGAGAGCCTCCCCCCCCCCCCCCCCTCTCTAATATAGCAGCGTCTGGGGTCAGATGTTGTTTTGAGAAACTTGCTCAAGCCGGGGCATATGTCCGCCCTCCACTCGGGATGCTCTGTTTAGTCTGCAGCTGGGGTCGGCTTCAGTTAAGGCTTCCTCCGCTACGTTTCACAAGGCCGAAATGAAGTTTTCTTGTTGGAAAATTGCACGAGATGGAGCATATGTCCGGCTGCCGCTCCATCTAGTCTGCAGCCGGGGTTGGCTTCAGTCACAGCTTGCTCCACTACATTATTTAAGCACACATGACCGCATTCTAGCTACCCGACTTCGGATATCCAGCCTGTTACACGAAGAAGGAACCACCCTTCGCCCGTGAAGTCAGACCATCCGGTAGCTAGGGAGACGAGGCCTTGATCATCGGGACGCTCGGAGAAAGATCCGTTTCCGACACACTGTCCCAGGAGCACCATGCAGCTAAGGAACGGAAATCAGCTGCTCCTCAGGCCTTGATGACGGACTTGATGTCGCAGATTGCACAGCTAAGCGCAGCATCCCAGCAAGTGCAGATGCAGCCTCCCTCAGACTCAGAATCTCAGCTGTCGGACGGTGCTGGGTCGGTCCAGTCGTCTGTTTGTGCAGATGCAATGGACTGAGATTCACAACTGATTCTCTCGGATGATGAAAGGGATAAGGAAGAGGATTACCCTTTCCTTTCGGAACAGTACATGGTTGTGATGGCTTTCATCCATCAATACTACCCTGCTTTTGTTCCACCGAATCAGAATGCTGCGACGACAAGAGAGAAACCGCTGACGTCGTTAGGCGCAGACTTTATCCAGACAAAGGAGGAAGTCCTTTCTTTTCCGGTTCAGTTTATGCAGGTGTCACAGGCTTTCAGCCATATAGATGACACCATATTTATCCTCTTGAGTGCGAGGAAGATGCGGTTTCTTATCTTAATCTTCCGTATACATTCTGTTTTTTGGACCACGTTCATTTAAAAACGGTCGGGGAAGATGTTCGGAGAGTTCTTCTGCGTTTGGATGAGCAGGCTGGGGATCTAGAGGTATCCTTACCTGTATCATTCACTATTCGCTCAGACGCAATTGAGATGGCAGTTTCTTCAAATAGAGCGAATTTGGACATTATGTCTTATGCAGATCACCTTACAAGAGCTATGACGCAAGGTCTCAAAGGAAAGGAATTTTGAGGACGTTCGTACCTCTCTTAGAGTTCTTTCCAGGGCAATTATGTATACCACGTATAACTCTGCCCTAACAGTGGCTAATCCGGAGTTAATCAGACGTGATGCTGCCCTTGTGTCATCATCACTGATAAGATGACAAGGTGAAAAGCTCTCTCCGAGTCGCTCTGGTTTCCGGACAGATTATTTTCGATGACTAGCTGTCGTTAGTCTATGAACAGGCTACTAAGAAAGCGTCTAGTGCTCTGCTTTTGAAGTCGGCGTATCAATGACCCGCTTCCGCAGACGAGTAAAGGAGGACGTTCCAGAGAAAAATTGTCAAAAGGAAACTCCTCACTAGGGTACAAGAAACCCTCTTATAATTACTCTGAAGGTCGGCAGTATAGCGACTCGGAAAAGGGGCGTAGGTCTTATCGGGACTATAGGTAAGACGCCCCTAGGCCGACGAGACGAGGTTTTTCGCGGGGAGGATGTGGTTCCTCCTCCTCCCATAAGCCTCGCAGGTCATACAGGTTTTGGTTTAGACCTCTATTGCTGGCCAGTTGGCGGAAGGTTATCAAGCTGCACAAAAAACTAGATAACAATCATGGAAGATCAGTGGGTGAGAAATGTAGTCTCGGACGGCTTACGGCTATCATTCCAAGTAAAACCCCACTAACAAGTTGTCTGCGTTGGACAAATCTTCCATTAATTTCTTGCATAAGAGAGTTTCTCCTACCGGAGGTATAAGCTCTCTTATCAAAGGAAGCAATGCAGGTCATCTAGAATCAGGATTCTCAAGATTTTTACAGTCACCTGTTCCTCATACCTAGCCAGACGGCTCATTCCGACCGGTAATAGACTTGAGCTGGATAACAAGTTTATGATGGCTCTAAAAGTTTATTTATGGAAATCATTCAGTCGGTAAAAGCGAGCGTTCAATTGGTCGACTATGCAGCAAGCATAGATATAAAGAACTGTACTTTCATGTCCTGGTACATCCGTCATTCTAAAAGTACCTGTGGTCCACCGTACAAGGGAAGGTGTATCAGTTCAGAACAATATGCTATGGTCTGAATCTGGCCCCCTGGGCATTTCACTCGAATAATGAACTCGGTAATGTCGTACTTACAGACTCATTTGTCTGCGGTAACGTCGGTTTACTTGGATGACCTTCTGCAGGGATACGGCAACAGAATTAGTCTTCAGAACGATGTTCAGAGTCTGCTTCTATTACTCCGACGTCTCGGTTTCATCGTAAACGAGAAAAAGTCTGATCTAGCTCCGTACAAGCGTCTATTCACTGGGGATTGAGCTTTGAGACTCACAACAATCTGGTTCGCCTGCCATTACCCAGAGCGAAATTAATCAGTTGTTAAGCTTGCTTTTGTCTACACTCTGATGCATTAATAGTGAGGGAATTCATCCGACTGTTGGAGCTGTGCGGAGCGGCTGTGCATCTCATTCTGATGGGCTGCCTGCGCGCTCGTCTCCTCCAGATATTCTTCACTCAGAACTGGAGTGTGAAGATGCTTTCACTTGAACCAGTATTGTTTTAACGGACCTAGTAAAACAAGGGTTCAAATTGGGCAGATATTCAGTGGTTAACTCAAGGAGTTGCAACTGCCAGATCTGGCTTTCACAATTATGACAGATGTGAGTCAAGACGGGTTGGGGCGCGACCCTATGTCCCACAGTTTTGAGGTGTCAGGGTCTTTGGGACCCTCGGTTCCAGGAGAAACAAATAAACATCAACGAGATGATGTTAATAAAGCTAGCGCTACAAAATTGTATTCACATAATAATGGACATTTATGTTCAATTTGATCAGACAACTCGACAGTAGTAGCGTACATCAGGAACCAGGGCGGCACCCATTCATTTCCATTATGCCAACTAACGGAGAAGATTTTCCTAATACGTCATGAATCATCATGTTCATCATGTTCATCTTTTCATCCGTCATATACAGGGTTGTCTGAACATACTAGCAGACTCGCTCTCTCGCAAAGGTCGCCTCTTGCAATTGGAATGGACACTCAACAAGCGAGTATTTGGACAGTTTTGCTACCAGAGGGATCGCCCCATGATAGATCCGTTTGTGACGCACCGGAACAATCAGTCACTGTCTTTCATGTCGCCATGCCCAGACCATTGAGCGCATGCAGTAGACGCTCTGCCGATCTCATGGGGATGGATGATAGGATACGCGTATCCTCCAATTCATTTGATTCAGTAGATTATGTTTAAGATCAAGGAGTATCGTTGTGAATCCTACTAGTAGCACCTCTGTCATCACAGAAACCTTGCATCCGTCTTCTCAAGTGTCTGTTATGGGACGTTCCCCGAAAGCTTCCTCCATGAGGGGACCTTTTTTACCAGGGGAAGTTTTTGTTCTTCACATTCTTCTCCGCCCATAGTGGCATAATGGAGTCAGTTAGATGTGAGGGAACCATTGCGATTCCTATATTATTTTATGACTAACACAAGAATGATTAAGTAATGCGGGTGAGGAGGGTTCGATATGACTTTGAATCCCCCGCCCCCCTGTTGTTACTGGAATTTATTGTACACCTGAATGGGTTCGCCTGTAGGTTACCTCGGAAGTGTGTTGACTCTCCAGAGATCGTTCATTGTGGTTCGATTGGACATGTGTATGTTATATATTATATCACCGGTTTTCGACCTACATGCCTATGCCATCTTCGGTGGACATTATATATCGGGCAATATTAATTACCGGGATCGTCGCTATAGCCTTAACTTCTGAAGTGGCGCCTGTTCGACAAATATTTATATTGTTTTTTGGTACTGCTTTTACTGATTCCAGAGCGCTCCCCTCTTTCTTTTTGAAGATTCCTTCAAAAAAAAAGGGTTGGGGGGGGGGGGATTTTTTTACCTCTCCTCTGGCTTGGATAGGTATGTAACTATGAAGGAAGCTGTTTTGTCCGTAATTATATCCTGCATACATCTGGAGTTTTATTGTGTATGGCGTATGTTTGTGGGGGTTATTCTCTCTTTCTCAAGTACGCCATCCTAATTTTTGGGGCTTAGTCCGGGCTAACCTTAAAAATTGGGAACTCGTTACATCCAATTAGCATAGTCTTCATGCTAAGTATACAGAATTACTTGAACTGGGCTCCTTTTGTATGATATGTCTTCTCTATTACTGTATAGAGAGAAATACATGTAACTCCTAATAATTTTAATTTCCTTTCACCTTGGATTACAGGATTGGAACTATGTTAATATACTAATTCTGAAGTCCTAGGCCCTCCACCTTTTTTATGATTCAGCTAGTCTGGGTCATTGGTTTACAGTGTAAAAATATTATGAATTCAAAGTAATTTGTATATTTTTATACTTACCAATGGCCCAGACGGAGATGTCCCTCCCATGAGTGGGCACTCATTCCTGCCCGCTGAATTTTTATGTAGTACTCTCTTCTACAAAGAATGATGTTGGCACCGGTCACTGCCTGACGTCTGCGTATGTGTGGAGAGTAAATGTATGGAGGGCCAGATAGGACTTTTAATTTTCGGTTTTGCAAGCAAATTTTGGGGATTGGGGAGGTTCAAAATTTATGTTTTCCATTAATAACTTTGAGTTAAGCACCAGCTAGTCTGGGCCATTGGTAAGTATAAAAATATACAAATTACTATGAATTTATAATATTTTTACACAGAAAACCAATGGCCCAGACATAGCTGGTGCTAACTCTAAACTATCTAGGGCCAAAGACAAATTTTGCCCCCCCCCCCCCCCCCATCCCCAAAATGTGCATGCAAAACCAAAAATTAGAAGTCCTATCTGGTCCTCCATACATCTGCTCTCTGTGCATGCGCAGACGCCAGGAAGTGACCGGAATTGGCACCAACACCATTCTTTGTTTGGCCCTTGTCAGATAACAACAAACTGACTTTTGTGCTTTTTAAATCTCAGTTTATAATGATGCCACAGACACAAATCAATGGTTAATTTGGTGGATCCAAGGACACAACTGGATGAAGGAAGGAAGAAGCGGTGGTTTGAAACGTTCAGGGCTGTAATTTTATAATATCTATGAAAATTAGTTCATGTTCCCCAATTTCGGGACATGGACCTGACGTCATTGTTGATAATGATTTTTCCTCTGTTGGTTAAGTATTCCTTCCCTACCCTCCCTTGATCCCCCAGTTAAACTCCCAAGCTTTTTGTCTTGTTTTATTGAAATTTAAAAAAAAAAATTTCTTGGGAGTTTAACGTGTTACACAGAATGTTTATTCTGTATATCCCCAGGGTTACGTCTTCACCCTTTGGGTGTTTAGGCATTTTTTGGTCATGCATCATACATCTAATGTATCGATTTTTCTTCTGATGAATATCTTGCCTTATATCGGATAGTTCAAAAATCTGTTACTGACTTCGGGCTGTGCTGCCTGGGGTCCCGTTTCCGGTTTTCTTTCTGACGTTGTTTACATTAGCAACGTTCTTTATATATTTGTAGTTTCCTATTTATTATATGGTAGGTCTGCTGTAAGATACATTAATCAGTCCTGTAGTGTGGCAGGTAATTTTTTGGATAGAAAAATGAATTTTTGTCCACACTTGGGCTCTTTTGGGATACATTTGGGCACTTTGTTCCCTTTGGGAACATGGGCTCTTGTCAAAATTTTTCGGAATTTTTTTTGTGTAAACTATTTTTCGATTTATATTCTGAATGTTTTTTGTTATGTATCTTTTTATATTATTTAATGTGGAGTTGGTGGGAGTACGATCGACTTAGTTTGCTTCATTATGTAAGCATATTGCTCAATTAGCAAAGCGAGGAAGTCTTTCCTTTGATTACATGTTAGGTTGCCTTGCTTGTAGTCGATGTACTTCCACTAATTCTTGCTCAACATGTGTCGCATGGGATGACAAACATTGCAGACGGGTGTCACAGTACGTAGATAGCGAGGGGCCACTGCCGGTCCCCTGGTGGTGAGAGGCCACCGCTGGTCCTCTTGCCATAAGGTCGCTCTAGTTTTTTAGTTTCTATTTACAGAGGAACAAGAAAGAACATGGTGATGTTTACGTGACGCCATCAGAGAGTGTACTTCCGTCGTCGCATTTAGATTGTCAATCAGAGCTAGCGGCTAAAGTGCTCATGAATATTAGACAGGGCAATAAACCACAGCGTGGTTTCAGATTCCTTTCGCCAGCTAACTCGACCGGTGAAGCGGTACACCGTCCGAGGGTACAGTGACGCCGGGTATGTCCGTTGCGGTCGAGGAGAGTAGAAAGGGTAGAGCGAGCACTATAAAATAATAACAGGCTCACCCTGCGACGATGGGGAGGAAGAAGCTGGCAAGTTCAGTAGGAAGCTCGGCAAGGTCTGAAGGACCACGAGTTTAAGAGCCCCCCTCTATCTTTTATAATCAAACATCTGGGGCCAGATGTTGTGGTTCGGAACTTGCGTCAGTCGCAGCGTACGTCCACGCCTCCCGTCCAGGACACTCCGTTCAGTTTACAGCTGAGGTCGGCTATAGTTACGGCTTCTTCTTCAGCGTCTACTAAGCACACACGACCGCACCTTGGCTACGTGACTTCTGATATCCAGTCTGCAGCGCCAAGAAGGTCTCACTTAGTCAGAGAAGTCACACCATACAGTAGCCAAGGAGACGAGGCCTCATTCATCGGGATGTCTGCAGAAAAGAGCCATCTTGGACACACTGTCCTAGGAGCAGCTGGCGGCCAATCAACAGAAGACCACTGCTGCTCCTTAGGCCTCTGTAACGGACTTGCTGTCACAGATTGCACAGCTCATCGCAGCATCCCAGCAAGTGCAGAAGCAGCTGATGGCAGTCTCAGAACCTGAGCTGTCGGATGCTGCTGGGTCGGTCCAGTCATCTACGCGTTCAGATGCTGATGACCGTGAGTATAATCTGATTCAGTCGGATGGTGAAAGGGATTGGAGGAGAATTATCCTTCCCTTTCGGAACAACACAGGGTAGCGATAGATCTATGCATCTATACTTCCCTGAGTTTGTTCCTGAGAATCAGAATGCTGCGACAGCTCGAAAGTAACACTATTCAGTAGCTAAGACGAGGCCTCATAAAAATCGGGATGTCCGGAGAAAAGAGCCGTCTTGGACACACTGTCCCGGGAGCAGCCGGCGGCCAGAATAGAAGACCACTGCTCCTCAGGCCTCCATTACGGAATTGTTGACACAGATTGCGCAGCTCATCGCAGCATCCCAGCAAGTACAGAAGCAGCCGACGCAGTCTCAGATCCTGAGCTGTCGGATGGTGCTGGGTCGGTCCAGTCATCTGCGCGTTCAGATGCCGCTGACCATGATTTTCAAGCTGATTCAGACGAATGATGAAAGGGATGTGGAGGGGGATTACCCTTCCCTTTCGGAACAACACATGGTTGAGATGGATTAAATCCATCAACACTACCCAGAATTTATTCCAGAGAATCAGAATTCTGTGACTACTTGCAAGAAACTGCTAGCATTGTTGGATGCTGACTTATCCAGAAAAAGAGGAGGAAATGTCTTTTCCGTTTAAGTATTGACAGGTGTCGCAGGCCTTTGGCCTTTTAGACGGCGCCATATTCAACTTTCCAGTGGAAAGAAGTAAGGCGGTTTCTTGTCATCATCTTCCGTAATTTTACCGATTTTCAGAAAACGGGGAAGATGTATCGAGAGTTCCTCTGCATTTGAATGAGCAGGCTAAGGACCTAGCTATGGCCTTACCTTCGTCATTCACTATTCGCTCGGTCACAATTGAGATGGCATTTTGTCATTCAGATTAACTTTAAGAACTGTGATGCAACGTCTCTACAGAAAAGAATTTGAGGACGTTTGTACCTCAATTAGAGTCCTTTCCGGGGCTATTATATTTATCATGTATAACTCTTTCTTAACAATTGCTAATTTGGAGTTAATCAAACTTGACGGAGCCCTTGCGTAGTCATCCTTAATAGATGACAAGGTGAAAAACTCTCTTCGGGTCGCTCCGGTTTCCGGACACTAAGTTTTTGACGATAAGCTTTCATTGGTTTATGACCAAGCTACAAAGAAAGCATCAATACTCTGCTCCTTAAGTCGGCATCTAATCGACCCGCAATAGCAGAAAGGAGTAAGGGAGGACGACCTGGACAGAAAGTCGTTTAAAAAGACTCCTTATAGTTAACCCTCCTATAATTACCCTTGGGATCGTCATACTGCGACACGGATACAGAGCTTAGGTCTGATCGAGACTACTGGTCAGATGCCCCTAAACCACTGGGTCGAGGCTCTTCACGAATGAGAGGCAGTTTCTCCTTCCGTAGGCCTTGCAGGTACTACAGGTGTGGGTTAGGACCTCTGTTGCTTAGCAGTTGATGGATGGTTATCAAGATTTGCATCAAACTGGAAACTATGACGGAAGACCAGTAGGCGAGAAGTGTGGTCTCGGATGGCCTACGGCTATCTTTCCGAGAAAATCACAACTAACTTAATGTCCGATGGACACTGCTTCCTTCAAATCCTTGCATAAGAGTCTCTCCAATTGGAGCTAAAGGTCCTCTTGACAATGAAAGTAATAGAGGTCCTCGAGAATCAAGATTCTCAAGGATTCTGTACTCACCTGGTACTCGTACCAAAGCCATAGAGCTCGTTCCGACAGATAATGGACTGGAGCTAGATAACAAGTTTATCTAAGCTCTAAAAGTTTATTTATGGTTATCGTTTAGTCGGAAAAGTGAGCGTTTGAGTGATCGACTATGCTACAAGCATAGATCAGAGGATCCGTTTTTTCATGTCCTGGTATATCCGGCATTCAAAAAGTACTTATGGTTTGTCCAAGGGATAGTATTTCAGTTCTGATTGATATGCTTCGGTCTGTCACTGGGCTGTCACTCGAAAAATAAACTAATAATGTTTCACAACAATCTGGTTCGTTTGCCATTATCCAGAACGAAATTAGTCAGTTGTTATGCTCGCTTTTGTCTACTATTAGATGCATTAACAGCGAGAAGTTTTATGCGACTGATGGGGTTATGCTGCAGGGCTTATATTTTATCTGAATTTACCAGAATCCAAATGGATTCTCGTAAATATATTTACGCGAATCCAACGATCATAGCACCCAGATCTGGCCGCTTGTCGCGAAGTGAGCTGCACATAGAAGGGGAGGGGGGGAGGGTAAAGTTTTTGAAATGCACTATTAAGAGAAGGGTTCTGGTGGCTTTTTGGGTGAGAATCCTCATATTTTTTGAAAGGTGAAAATTACGTTTTTTTAACAGCATGTTTCACACCAACACTGGCAACACTGTTAACCATTTAGCGTTACTTGATTTGAACGGCCTGAAATCTTTGACGTTTCCGAAACTCCGACTGTCGGACATGTGACTCGAAAACTACAGACACAGTTCAGATCAGAATTACCTGACCTTACCAAACTGGTTCAACTTCTTGAAAAATTTTGAAGATCTTTCACTGTGCAATAGTTGCTACAGTACTGCACGGTGAAAGATCTTCAAAATTTTTCAAGAAGTTGAACCAGTTTGGTGAGGTCAGGTAATTCTGATCTGAGGATCCGTTTTTTCATGTCCTGGAATATCCGGCATTCAAAAACCTTATAAGTTAAACACCAATAAATAAATACTTTCAAGTTTGAAATTGAGTGACTCATGAGGTTATTGTACCATTTGGGCTGTGAGCTGCAAAAAGGGACCTTACAGGATATCCAATGAAAACAGAGAAAGACGTCAAAAACGAACGACGTAAAAATTGTGGGCATGATCAAATAAATTTTATAAACACACGCGGCTTTTTATTTTTTTCTTTCCATATGAGGAACGCACTGATTTGATGTATTTAATAAATTAAAACTGGTTACCATAACTAAATAAATGTTTTTTATCAGAGATAGAATCAGACTCTCAAAACATCCTCTTGAATTCTGATGAATTGAACAGTTCTTTGCCAACGAAATAGCCGAGGCGACAGTGCAACACATGTTCTTGATTTTCAAGAAGATGTGTTGTCTACTGTGTAGCAAACCAGCATCAGGCATATCCAATTGTTTGGTTGTTTCCATATGACTTTACATGTTTCCTATTAATCGATGACATTAATGTCATAAAACTTCGAGGCACACAGCATTTTCCGATGAAAGTTAACACCCACAAAAGAGATATCGACAAAAACACACCGATTTCATTGTTTTCAAAGAGAGTTCGATGGGCTGTCAGCAGATGTGAAATGACTGATTTTTTGCTTCACTCTGCTTGGTTTGACCTGTTTAAATGATGTTTCGCACTCGCTGAAATGTTTACATCAACGAGTGTTTCTATTTTTAAACCTTTGACATCGAAAAGAAAGTTGCCGAGAACTCAGGTTTCAAAATCATCTGTGTTTCCGTCACTTGTTCTAACATGAATTCATCATGTTCGTGCGGTAATCCTTCTGAAAACAAGTTACAAATTTTAGGTGCCTGGAATAAAATGATTTTTAACGTTGGAACGTTTTTGTTGTTGTTGTTGTTTTTTTTTTTATTTGAAGTTCCCGTGTGGCGTTAAAATGACTGAAGTTGTCTGTTCTGTATTCAAGCTCTACTCTACGTCACTAGATCATACTACTGACAAAGCCTTGCGGTGTTCTATTTTCTAACAGCATAGTTGGACTGTGAAATTGAACGTGATTTATTTTCTACAGCCCTGGCTATACAGCATGTCCACAGCCTACATTCTTTACAACCTCAAAAGCCACAACACCTCATGTCAAGCACAGTAACTTGTGACCAGTGTCGATGCTACGGGTGGGGGTGAGGTGAAGGGCATTTACCCGGTCCCCAAACATAGATTTTGCCAGCCATCCCCTTTCTCCCATTCATCACAAACACATTCACACACCCTCTCTCACACAAACATTGACTCTGCTTTTTTTTTTTTTTGCTATTCCCATACACACCCCAGTCGATGAACTTATTCAGTAAAGAATTATAAGCTCGAAATTCAAATGCAGTTAGGCTACACAGTTTGTGAATCTTACCCTCAAAATATGGGTCGTAGGCCCTACCTCATTATTTTAAAAAACTGTGTAAACCTTTAAAAGCCACCAGAATAGTCCGAAAGCACAATTCTGTGTCTGTTTTTTTTTATCTGGGAGGAGAGATCTGAGAGCTTGAGAAGAATTGAATCACCTCACCACCCCACCCCCCCCCCCACCCCCCCCTCAAAAAAAAAAAAAAAATAATAATTTAGACAAATAAATAAATAAATAAATAAATAAAACCCTCCAATAAAAAATCTTCAAGGATTGCTTCTGCCTTAAAAGTTATTGATATGCACCTCTACCCCCACCCCCCTCACCCATGGGGAGCATGTCGTGTCCTTTAATTGCCCCCCCCCCCCCCTCCCCATGCTAGAATTTCTAGTGCCGCCCCTGCTACTGATCAACTTAGGTAGCTCACAATTGTGTCAGTTTTTCTTTCAATTGGAGCCTTATTAATTTCGTGATGCAACTCAACTATATTCATTTAACAAAATTCTTAAAAATGACAAAATTCAAGTATCTTTCAAAACTTTCCTTCGAAGCTGTTCGAGAAACATTTCTCGGTTCTGGTAATTGTTGCTGGGACCAATAATGTATACCATTTTCCCAAACTCGTTTTAAGAAGGGATTTGCGTTTCAAAGAAGTAGAAAGTTGAAAAAAAAACCTTCACTTTTTTTCAGGTCTTAAAGGAGGCAGGGTGGGGGGGGCGTCAGCTGTGAACAAAAATACACGAGGCCAAAAATTTAGCCCTTGCAATAACCTCTGGTGGGGTCAGAAAAACATTTGCAAGTCACTAAGCCCTGGTGTGTCCCCCCCCCCCCCCCCCCCTCCCCGCTTCCGAAGCCGAAGCATTTTTTTCAAATCCACTTTTTCACATTTATTTCGCTGATAAAAGACCTTTGAGCGTTGTTATATCTGTGGTGGTCATTTAAGAACATGATAGGTAAAAGATATAGGTTTTATTTGCTTTGAAAGTTACTTCTTCTGTTTTCATATTTCTCATCAAAATTGATTTTTGCACACACAACCACACACAAAATGGCTCAAATTTTATTTTTAGGTAGTCCAGGGGTGGAATGTTGCTTTTTCGGCCTCGTGTATTTTTTTTTTACAGCTGACCTCCCACCATTCCTCATGAACTGAAGTCCCTTGGTGACAATTGAGTTTTTTCTCTGATGAAACCTGAAAGAATAATCTTGTTTGAATGATTGCTTGGTGGTAAGGTACACTGCATGTAAGCCTGAAATAATTAGATGATGTAATTTCACTGCAGCATGATGCCAATATCACAAACACGCATACACAACAACACAGAATGGAAAACCCGTAATACACTATAGGTCCGAAAAGTAATGTTCTGCCTTCCTTGAACTATCCAGAAAAACAATTTGTGCATAAACAAAAATTGTCTTTTTTTTTTTTTGGGGGGGGGGGGGGGGGGGGGGGGGGGGGGATAACCTTTAAAAAATATCTTTCAAGGTAAATGAAACCGTCATGTTCTTAAATGACCACTAATGACATGCATGACAATGCTCAAAAGTCTTCTGTTACTGAATGTAAAAAAAGTTGATTTGAAAAAATGCTTTGACCTCGGCGGACCCCCTCTCCCCGGGACCCTGTACCTTGCAGTTTTTATCCGCCCACCTCCCCCCAACAAATCGTGTTTTTATTTATTTTTTACAATGGATCCACCCCCTCCCTCCCTCCACCCCACCCCCGGGAATACCGAGAGACAAAAACAAAAACAATACTTACCACGTTATCGTGTAAAATAACTTATTTTGCACAGTATTGTTTTTGTTTGCTTGTTTAGGTTTTTTGCGTGTCTTGTTCACTGATCTCTTTTCTCCTGGAACTAGCGAGAGGTGGTTGGGAATGGGAGTTGTCTTGAAAAACTAAAAACTACAGTTGGAAGTAGATAACTCGAAATCGGATGATTCGAATATATGAGATAACTCGAAGTTGGCAATCGTCCTAGCAATCAGGGATTAGCAGTCTCCCTCCACCCCTCCCAGGAAATATAGACTGTCGCTGTTCTATATTTATTTTCTGGGAAGTGGTTCCATTGTCCAGATTACAAGTTTATGTGTTCTTGTGTTCAAGGCTTCCAAATCCCTCAAATACATCTGAAGTGCATAACTCGAAGATCGCGATAAGTCGAAGCTATAGGTCGGCCCCGTAAACTTTGAGTTTCGACTGTACATGTGAATTGTGATTCTGCAAAAAGTGTTAATGGAGGTGTCAAAAAGTACTGAATGGCAACAACATTTAGAATTGGGAAGACAGTCTTGCAGTACATTGTACTTCAAGATAATTTGTTAATGGAAGCTCAAATACATAAATCAGTTTTTGCCTAATATTGTGTTGTTGTCTTCAAGATTTCTTTTCATGCCATTTCATTTCAAAGAAAATGATGGTGTTTGTCATCCAACGTTTTACCTAGGCAACAAAATATTACAGGTGCCTCTCTGTGCATGTATGCGTGTATTGGTTGAACCTGACTCCTCGATCCACTTACAGATTCGTGTTTAGTGCCTCCGACAAATATGCTTATTGAAAAATCATAACGCCCCCAATTTTTAGCTCCGCTGACAAAGTCAGCAGAGCTTTTCTTATACTGATTCGTCTGTCGTCCGTCGTCTGTCGTCTGTCATCCATCTGTCCGACCGTCCGTCCGTCGTCAACATTTTATTTGTCCGAGCCATAATTTCTAAACCGCTGAATATTTTTCCACCAAACTTCATAACAATATGTATTATCAATGGATGGTGTGTCATCAACCATTATAAAGTCTGTAACCCCACAGGGTCAAGGTCACAGGCCACATGAGCAAGAAAAAAATATTTTGTTTGTCCGAGCCATAATTTCTAAACTACTGAATATTTTTGGACCAAACTTTATAACGTCATGTAATGTCAATAGGCGGTGTGTAATCGATCCAAGCCATAATTTTCGTGACAACTGAAAATTTTTCGGCTAAAGTTTGTAACAATATTAGTATTAGAAAACATGCCCATGCGATCAGTGGCCCTCAGCGGAGCTATCAAGGCGTGACAGGCCTCTTATTTTCCTACTACATGTAATTTATTGGTTGATACTGAGAAATTAATAGAAGAAATGTTGTCACCAAGATGAGATACGCGATTGCTCATTCCCACACATTGTTTCTAACTTTAGAGTAAGTGTCAGTGAATCCCCCCCCCCCCAAAAAAAAAAGCCAAAAAAACCAAACCTGTCCAGATACATCAGTTTTCAGAAATATGGGTAGCCTGGGCAGCCTCGAGTAGAAGCTCAATTTTTTCTTACACTCGTAACATCCAGATCCCGAAGTGGTCTGGCCGACGGCTGGTATAATTGGAGTCTTGGGGGGGGGGGAGGGGGGTCAGGGGGGGGGGGATGTTACCCCAGGTAAATTTGATTTCTGGAGGCTCTCAGGAAGTTTCTGAACGCATTCTGAGCTCCAGAATGTGGAGCATTTCAACAGGAAAATGGGTATTTTGAACAGTGTGACAAAATTCCCTGCCAAATGTGGGCGCCCTTCAAATGTGAGGCCATGTGCGTCCGCCCAGTCTACCCATTCTTAAATACGGCCCTAAGGTTACCTGACTGCTCTTGGAATATTTGTTTCAGTTTTTCTCATCGAATAAAGGGATATATGACCTATTTGTGGCCTATAACAGCCTCTCCCGACAAAAGGAGTAAAACCTGTGACAGTATATATCAGTCACCATTTTAGGTTTGTTGTATAGAAGTCTCATATGGACCATTAGCTGAACCTAACTTTGATTAAATACAATTTGCGATTCATGTATTTATTTATTGGTGCCAGCATCAAGGCTATATCATGACTCAACATAACTATTAAGTCAAGTCTTGCCAATCATTTATGCCTATGTTTCCCACTTACTGAGGGATGGCAACCAGTGGCGTTGGTTACCAAGTCCTATTTTACCAATGGAGGCAGGTGGAGGAGAACAATCTACATTGGTGGACATGCAGACTTTTATATCGTGGGAGGCCCACGGGAAGAAGTTTTGAGATTGATACACATACCCCAACATGCGGTCAAACACACTGAGCTTGATAACCCTCCTGGCAAAGATTGAGACTAATGACACTCAGGCACCTTTCGAAGGAAACTCACATAGGTCTTGGATGAATCTACATTTGCTTTCAAGACATTTTAAAATTGAAATTGTTCAGTTGGATGGCCCGCTCCACGAATTATATAGGGCCTACATGTTCAGACCCAAACGTGTTTCAATGTTATGTTTAAAATCGAGACGCATTTTAGAGTTACGCTTCACCACAACTAAATGCGTTTAGAAATTCCACACGAAGTTGTGTTTTGGAGCAACTGAATATTTTAACACGTTCTGGAATTGGACACAAACTGACGAGAAAAAACACTTTTGCATGTAATCCTTGCTCCTTGCACTTCAGAGGTGCTTAGAAATTGAAAACGAGATTTTGTAAGCATTTTGGTGTTTAAATTCCAAACCGAAATACGTGCTTTGCATAAATGACACTCAGAAATCATGTCTTTGTCTTGTGAATATCAATTAATCTAAAGCTTGTTGAGGGACAAAAAATAAGAGAATATGACAATTTAAAATTAATGGGTAACACATTAATATTTAGCAAAAAACAAACAAAAAACCAGCCTGTATTTGTTTAATAATTTTAGTAGTGGTCCGAGAATAGGCCTATGCGCATGGGGGGAGGGGGGGGGGATAAATACTCACTAGCGTAGCCAGGATTTTTAATTGGGGGGGGGGGGGGGGGGGGCAAAATATATGAACGAATGTATGTATAGTATGCTAGGGTGGTACATTTAGATAATTCTCTATGCAGAGCTGTGCAAATGGAAGACCCAAGAGTCACTGGTACTGCATAGAGAATAATAAAATTTTACCACAAAATTGTCAGGGTGAATTTTAATGCAGTAGTGTTGTATGTGAATCCAACCATGAATAAATCTCTAAGAATTGTTTTCCTGAAGTCGTCATTAAGTTGGACGGGAGTGATAATTTGAGTGATAACTTCACTCCATGGGTGATTTAGTTACAAGCCACTCTCCACGTACTGTAGTTCTCTCGAGAAAAATTTGTCACCCATGCTCTGATGCCTTTCCTACGTTGTGCACGTTGGCCCATATTGCCATTATTGGAGATAACACTGTAAAATTTCTGTTGGTCCCGTTTCTTCTTCTGCTTTTTTTTGTTTTTTTTTTGTTTTTTGTTTTTTGCTGTATTATTGTCTGTTTTCAGCCTACTAGTTATATTGGTGAGGAGGTCGTGTGTTGATGGATTTTCTTTATTCAATTTGCCGATTAATGGAAAGCAGCTGAAAACGTGCAAAAAGCATCACCCCCTCCGCCCCCCTCCCCCCCCCCCCCCCCCAACAAAAAACAAAAAACAAAAACAAAAAAATGAACATAAAATAAACAAAAATGAAAAACCTGACATCTCAGGAAAACAAATCTTTTTCAAAACTTTCTTTGCAGATTGCTCCTCTCACACCATGAATTGAACCACATCACGGTGAATTAAAAGCTCAGATGGTAGTTTGTTATCTTCCTTCACTCTTAAATATTGCATTTTTTTCGAAAAAGAAATAACTTGTTACTGTTCGCTAAACGTTCACATTTTCACGAGAGATTACGTTGCACATATGCATCATATAAGTATTACGTTGAAACGTCAAACGGTCGATTCAAGTTATGGGGCTCTTGGACATCTCATTTTACACGTCGCGTTGACCCATTTATAAGTGTCAGATGAACATAAAGTAAACTTTGTTGGAATCCTCGATTTCTGGAGAGTAGAGATGAAACTCTAACTCAATTTTGAATTTTTGACCCCTAAGGTCCCTTTTCGCAGCTCATGGCCCATTTGTGATTTATTGTGACACATAGGAAGTCTTGCAAATTATGAAAATAAAGTTTAGGAAACTCAAGATATCTTCTAAACTAAAACCTATAATCTCTGGACTCAGTAACCCGTCCATCTCACTGACTCAACTTCAAGACATTGCATACAACACTATTCGGGATCATCATCTCCAGATTGTGCAGATTTCGACTCTGATGATTCTGATAATTCATCATCAGCCCTTGGAATTTTCAAAAGCGTGGCCAACTTCCTGATACGCCTTTTCTTAAGGCCTTTTACATTTGAGCCCTTTCCAGTTACAAATTCATGTGCTGTAGATTCAATTATACTGTTCTTTGATCTTATCATATTCTTGGTGTTTATTGATAAAATAAAACAGTCTGTGATTGACGAATCTGACAAACTTTGTCTCCAGTCAGCATCTTACTGGAGAACCCGTTTTCAACCACTGACTGTGTAAATGGTAAACACAACACTAGTTCTATTAGGGTCAGAAAGTTTTGGCAGTCTCTGTGGGCTTTTGTGAAAATATAAGGCCAATACTCCGCCGATGACATCTTTTTTTGAGCTGTTGAAGTTGCTTGTTCAAGCTTCAGGTGAGCGAATTCTGATAAGGCTTTCTTAACATCAACCTGATTTTCTGAAAGTGGGGTGGCGAAGTGTTCTGCTATTTTTGCAACATCTTCATTTAGAAACCCAGATATCTTGGTTATGTCTTCATGATTCAGTGGGCGACATTCAGAATCTCCAATGGGCCATGAATTCACATCAAGTCATTCCAAATCCTCAAACCGCATCAAACTATTGTCAGTTATTCTCAAACACGGTTCCTTTCTAACTTTATTCACATCACATTCCAATGAGTTTCCAACCTTGATAGGGTGGGTTCAGGATACTCCCTATACCATTTTACATTCACATCCGATGGGTTATCCGATTTTCGCTTTCTAACACGCTCCATTGATTTCACACTGAATTTGACATCCTTGAAAACACAGTTTGGTCCTGACCTCTTCGTTGACGATCGCATTGTCGACGCTAAGGGGGGGGGGGGGGGGGGGGGGGGGGGGGGGGGGTGGGGGGTTCGGAGCATGGTGAATCAGCAAAGACTTTATGCATGTTCCTCTCCTTTGTAGAGAAAAGACCATCGTCGTTCTCTGCCAAAATGCAGAGTTCAGTTTGTAGTGTTTGAATTTTCTGGAATGCATAAGATATATTTTTTGTCGGAGCTTGCATAGTCACACATAGTTTGCTGCAAAGTTCTAAAATATCAGAATAAGCTGCTGCTGTGAGGATGTGACTGTCCATCAGTGATTTCAAATAACCCTCAGCTTTTGTATCGTCCTTACTTTGTGAAGTATTTGAAAAGTGGAATGTCATTGGTAAAAGATTGTCAAAGAATGCCTCCAAAGCTCGATATTAGAACTGTATAAACCTGGTTCCAGAACATTTGGCAGTTTTGTGACTCGTCAGTTCATCGTCTCTGTTGCTATGTTCTGTACGGGCGACCATTCAGGCGGGGAATGTTTAAAATGTCTATAGATGTCATCCAGAAAACTGTCAATTTCATTGAACTCCTTTGTTGCAGCAACTGCGTCACCAATGAACAGTTCAAAGTGGTGACTAAAACAATGTATGGGGATAAACAATGGGTATTGCTGCTTCAGCTGAGACATCAAACCTCTGCGGTTGCCAAAATTAACATTCGTGCTGTCGGCTCCTCCACCAGTTAACTTGTGCTTGTATGGCGCCATGCTTTCCAGAAGACGGCTGCACGTAGTATCCACATCTTGCCAATTCTTCTTGCCCTCCATAACCATAAGAATATTCCTCAAAACAGCATGTAGTAGGTTATCGGCGTTTACACTGGTGTAAGATTTCATGGATTGTAAGTTGAAGAAGTCAACCCTGACTTTTAGACCCAGTGCTGCCCTGATATAAATTAGTTCTCCTTCGTGTGTTAGCTTTCGCTTAAATATGGAACTCCCCATCAATGAGAAAACTGAAGAACTTTGCTTTTCCGATCATTTCGGTGATACTGTCCTTGATTTTGTTGGCAAGTAAGTTGACAAACACGTGAGACGCTGTCCATCCTGTAAATGCATTAGGAATGACAACTCCAATTTTCGATGTAAAATCACACAGCCTTTGGTAATCAGCATACAGCTTTTCATTTTCTGCCAAGTACCATGAAATTTTAAGCAACCGAACCAGTCTCGTAACGGCCTCCTTTTCTGCTGACCCAACAATTGTTGGATGGATGGTGGCGTAACTTACGTCGGTTTGGCGCCGACCACGTCGTGCAACACACTTGATGTGCCATGGGTACTAGTGCTTGCTTCACTGAAGGGTTTGTGGTGCTCAGCTTCGTAACACATTCCATGTGCAGAACTCATGATGTGCCGCTTCAAGTTTGGCAACAGTAAATGTGTCGTGCCTTCTGCATATTGTGCAATGTCTGTAGCAATTTTCCCTTGGAATTTCTCTGATACATTCTTCTCGTTTTTGGCACAAAGTATTCATACTGCCTTGAAATATTTTGAAGAGTCTGATGGATCTTCAATTAGTTAAAAATTGCTCCTGATATTAGCAGGCCATTTATCCGCAGACTTTTTGGAAATGGCTTTCCATTTTGATGTGGACTCCGATATGGCCAAAAACAAATTAATGGAGGTTTGTTTGTCCCTGAAATTTTTCAATGAGTCTCGACTCTTCAAAAGCAAAAATGCTATAAACCATTACCAAATTGGCCTGGCGTGTTTTATTCGTGATGTAAGGGGGGTGGGAGATTGAATTGTCTCTTACGGAACTTTGAAATTAACTAGGAACTTATCATCAAAACAATTTATTGACAGTTCGAGTTCACAGTGTGGCCCAATTCATTGAACAGTGACGGCAGGATGAAAGAGACTGACAGCAGATGAAAGAGAAACAAACACTTTGTCTGCAACATCAGAGTGATCCCAGTTTTGAATAGCAGACTGTCAGCATGCAGCACACATCGTTTTGACAAATTTATTATGTCAATTAACAAAATTAATTCAGCCAGTTCACTGTTCTATTATGTGTGTCATTCAGTGCTAATTTGGTGTGTTGTGCATAATTGCTCATTCAGTCAATGCGACTTCATTCCTGCCCACGTTTTGCACGAATCTTGGTACCGAGATCACGCAAATCCAAGTAGATTCTTGTAATTTTGCTTGCGCGAATATTTATGCGAATCGATTCGTGGATTCATGTCGAAATATAAGCCCTGTGCTGAGTGGCTACGCATCTTGTTTAGATGGATCGCTTATGCACACGTCCCCTCCAGTTATTCTTACCCAGAACTGGAGTGTGAATACACATTCACTCAAGACCAGTATTGTTTTAACGCATCTAGTAAACAAAAGGTCCATATTCGGGCAGATACTCAGTGGTTAACTCAAAGAGTTCCGCTGCAACTGCCAGATCCGGCTTTCACGATTATGACGGGTATGAGTCAATAGTTTGGGGCTCGACCCTGAGTCCGACAGACTCGACATGTAGGGGTCTTGGGACCCTTGGTTCCTGGAGAAACACATAAACATCAAAGAATGATGTCAATATTGTTAGCGCTACATCAATGCGGACATGCTTGTTCAGATAATGTTGGACAACTCGATAGTGGTAGCGTACATCAGGAACCAGGGCGGCACCCATTCATTTTCGTTATGATAACTAATGGAGAAGAATTTTCATGTTCTTCTCTCTGTCCGTCATATACCGGGTCGTCTGAACATGCTAGCAGACTCGCTCCTCGGAAAGGTCGCCTGCTTCATTGATATTGGACGCTCAACATGCGATTATTTGAACAGTTTTGCTACCAGTGGGGTCACCCCATGATAGTTCAGTTTGCAACGCACCGAAACAATTTGTTACCGTCATTTGTGTCGCCATGCCCAGATCTTTGAGTGCATGCAGTAGAATCTCTGCAGATTTCATGGGGATGAATGATAGGATACGCGTATCCTCCAATTCATTTGATTCAGTAGATTACGTTTAAGATTAAACAGACTCATTGTAAATCCTACTAGTAGCACCTCGGTTGTCACAGAACCTTGGATCAGTATTCTCAAGTGTCTGTTACGGGACGCTCCCCAGAAGCTTCCTCCACGAGAGGGTCTTCTTTCAGGGGAAGTTTTATTCTTCACGTTCTTCTCTGCCCATAGTGGCATAATGGAGTCGGTTAGACGTGAGGGAACCATCACGGTTCCTATATTTTTTGTTAACTGACTCAAGAATGATTAAATAATGCAGGTGAGGGGATTTCGATGTGACTTCGGATTACATGCTAAATATAAATGCTCTCGCGCATTATTATTGTTAGGCTAACGCTTTATTGTTTTTTGTGGACCTTGAAATCATAATCTTTTTCAGGGGCGGTCCTTGTCGGAGCCTGTTAATCATACCTACTTACATTTCTAATTCCAAGTTTCTATTATGTCTTGTACTCATCTAACACATGTTTTTGCGATCGTAGATATCGGATAGTACACGTTGGAGAGTGTTGTTACTGAAATTTATTGTACAGAGGCCGCCTGTGGATTACCCAGGAAGTGTGTTTTCTCTTCAGGGATCGTTCAGTGTGGCTCGATTGGATATGTGTATGTTATATTTTTATATGCCCGTTTTGAAAAAACGGGTCGTATTATGGTATACGCTGTCCGTCTGTCTGTCTGTCCATCTGTCCGTCTGTCCGTCCAGTCATATGTCGTACGATAACTCAAGAACGCTTGAGAGATTTTCGTGAATTTTGGGTATGTGGTGTATATCGATGGGGGGAAGCTCCCTTTCGCTTAGTGTCGCCGTTCGATTAGTCATTCCAGAGTTATGGGACTTTACTACTTAGAAAATTGTTGATTTGTTACACGTCGTACGATAACTCGAGAACGCTTTGAGAGATTTTTGTGATTTTTGGGTAGGTGGTGTATATCGATGGAGGGAAGCTCCCTTTCGTTTAGTGTCGCCGTTCGATTAGTCATTCCAGAGTTATGGGACTTTATTACTTAGAAAATTGTTGATTTTTTACAGCGTCGTACAATAACTCGAGAACGCTTCGAGAGATTTTCACGATTTTTTGGTAGGTGGTTTATGTTGTTGGAAGGAAGCTCCCTTTCGGTTGGTGTCGCCATTCGATTAGTCATTCCAGAGTTATGGGACTTTATTTTTCACATGTCGAACCATAACTTGAAAATGCTTAGAGCAATTTTCATGATTTTTTGGTTGCAAGTATTTGTTGATAGAAGGAGTCTCCCTTTCGATTTGTGTCGCTGTCTGATTTGTCTTTCCAGAGTTATGGGACTTTATTCATCAAAATATAGGCAATTTTCCACATGCAATTTTCATGATTTTTTGGTGGCAAGTATATGTAACCTGATAAGTACACATGTATACTCATATTGTGTGGTTCCCTCTTGTAATTAATAACAGGCATATCATGCGCTCATGGCGCAGCTGTTTATTATATATCACCGGCTTTCGACGTATCTATATATGTCGTCTGCAGTGTATGTTATTTAGTGGGCAATATTAATTACCAGGATCGTTGATATAGCCGTAACTTCTGAAGTAAGGTTAAGCACCATTTATTAATCATGAATTAATACCTGCGTGCCTGTTCGATGATTATTTATATTGTTTTTTGGTACCGCTCTTATTGTTTCCAGAGCTCTCCCCTTTTTCTTTTGAAGACTTCTTCAAAAAAAGTGGGGGGGGGGGGATTTTTACCCCAATCTGGCTTAAAAAGTATATATCTTTGAAGGAAGCTGTTTTATCCGTATTTATATCCTGCATACAGCTGAAATGTTATTGTAAGGCGTATGTTTGTGGGAGATTTTCTCTCATTCTCAGATACGCCATCCTAATTTTGGGGGGCTTAGTCCGGACTAGCCTTAAAAATTAGGAACTTGTCTTTATGTTTACAATAAGGAATTACTTATTGGGCTCCTTCTTATTTAGAATATGTCTCCACTATTACTGTATAGAGAGACATACATGTAATTCCTAATTATTCTAAGTTCCTTCATTATGGATTGCAAGATTGCAATTATTCAGAAGTCCTAGGCCCTCCACCTTTTACGATTCAGCTGTGTCTGGGTCATTGGTATACTGTGTAAAATATGATAAATTTATAATTTCAATATTTTATACTTCCAAGTGGCCCAGACGGGAAGGGCCCGCCCATGAGTGGGCACTCATACCTCCCCGCTGAATTATTATCTAATACTCTCTTTTACAAAGAATGATGTTGGCGCCAATTCCGGTCACTTCCTGGCATCTGCGCATGCACAGAGAGCAAATGTATGGAGGACCAGATAGGACTTTTAATTTTCGGTTTTGCATGCAAATTTTGGGGATGGGGGGGGGGGGGGGCAAAATTTGTGTTTGGCCCTAAATATTTTAGAGTTAGCACCAGCTATGTCTGGGCCATTGGTAAGTATAAAAATATAGAAATTACTGTAAATTATCATCTTCTCATCCAGTATGGGGGAAATTTACTTTAAAAACAACATGTTAGTGTTGAAACGATTAATGCCATTTGGATTTTTACTAATCGACTAATCGCCAGGTAGTAGTCGATGATTAATCAGCTAGTTGGTTATACAATGCCAGATGCTGAAACTAAGCAGTAAATTCCACAAAACTGTGGTTTTTAACTAAATTCATTTACTGAAGTGTTCCAATATTCGGTTCTGTCAAATATGTTTACAAATATGTTTAAGCAAAATTGAACTTTTCCCCCCAAATTCCCTTGTATATTGTGGTCTAATAAGAAATTTCTGCACTTTGTTATTCTGCTAAAAAACTTTTAAAGCAGAGCACAGGTCACTGAAGAAGTGTACTCTTATAACGTGATTGTTCCATGACCTACATAACTTAATGAACCCCCAATGAAAAGCTAGACAAACTACAAACAGTATCCTCATTGAATATTAAATGCTTCACGTGACCAAACAGTGTGATTTGCTTGGTCAGTATGTGCAGTACAGTACAGTCGCCGTGTAATGGCACTTTTCCACGTGCCCACGGTGGGCGTGAACAAGTGTTTGAAAAGACATAAAAATTTGTCCATGGTAATGACCGTGGAAAGAAAAAAATACACGCATGGGCACCTTTAACAACTGCCCCGGCGATAATACGTTCCACGGACATTTCCATGTTGGGGAATAAAAGCCATGCTGATAGATTACTGATGATATTTTAACTTTATGAAGTCGCATATTTTTTCTGTCTTAATGTCATCGTAGTTTATGCATCGATTATTTTAAGTAATGTTTCTGCCGAAAAATAACAATAAAATTAAACTGAATGCAACAAAAGTTTCAATGAATGCATTTATATTAAAGTCACCATTGCATATACGTTTGTCAGTTCTTACTGGCGACAATGCATTTCGTCCTTAGCAATTGTTTTAGACAGTCTAAATGTTATCTCAGTTAATTAATGCATCGATTATTTCAAATAATGTTTTTGTGCCGAAAAATAAACATAAAATTAAACTGAATGCGACAAAGGTTTCAGTGAAAAACATTTAAACTAAAGTCGCTATTTCATATAGGTTTGTCAGTTCTAGGTGCATTCGTCCTTGCAATATACTCGCGCAGAAAATGCCAGTTACGGACAATTTAAAGTAATTGATATGCGAAGCCTTCTGAGGCAAACCTCTTCTACAGTGTTCGGTTTGGGTAATTAATGTTCACAGATTTTTACCTCCAGTTTGGGAGCCAATTTTACCAGAGATACCCAGTGCACAAGATTTCTTAAAATTTTCCTGTGTGGGAGGCCTCTGATCCTCTACTCTAGGGAAAGGAGCCCCCTCTCCCAGGCTCACTGTCCGCGCACACTTAGTTCCTTGGGACATGGCAAAGGGCAATCTTATGCCGTGCTGCACTGAATATTGCCCCCCCCCCCCCATTTGTGAATTCAAGCTCTGCCCCTGCATTCAATAAGTTTCATTCTTATTAGGCCACACTGAAACTAGCGTTTGTTAATGAGAGTCAATCCCTGTTTCAGAATCCAAAAAAAAATCATGTATTTCGTAAATTTATGTATTACAGTCTTCCAGTTACATGCACGAAAGGCAAGGCTTAAATAATTGAATATTTATTGAAAAATAAGCCTCTGTAGTATTCAACAGTGTGTTGGGAGAGGGGGGGGGGGCTGTGTGGACCCAGTGATTATTGTATCCCTTTCCAGCACCCAACCCCTCCATTTCTGCACGTCACCGTCACCGGCGTTATTAACAATGATTGCTGTTGATCGAGAAGTTATCAATCAAGAATTAAGGAAAATACAATTAAAAAAGAGCCATTTCCACCAGTCGTGTGGTTCTGGTGTTTAACTGTTTGCCTACATGTAAAAAATATGCTCTTTATCCCTAGAGCAAAAATCGGCCAAAAATCAATCAGTGAATCTGTGTTTGCACGTCCAGTCACCTGAAAGACGGTCCTTTTTGGGTTATTCGACATTCTGATTATCGCAATAGGTTTTGTAAGCTAAATAGTTAGTTAAAGAAATGCGCATATCTGTGGGACAGAAAACAAGGAAAGTAAGTTACAATTTTTTATTCAGCAATAACATTGAGCAGCCTGTATTTTTATGGACGAGTGCAAAGTGTTTCACACATGTCGAACATGTGCTCGAGACATTTTACTTTACAGTGCAAGTATATTTCGCTCCTATGCAGGCTCACCCATTTTGTTAAATGGAATCAAACATCATATTATATGCATGGACAACCAATTTTTTTTACTGTGGCTGTCCAGTAGCCTGGTGCAAACTCTGCATGTACAATGCATATTGGAAGATTTGAAAACACCCACCGAGTGTAAATTCTACCTAGATAATAAATCAAGTTCAGTGTGAAACTGGGAAAAAATATATTTAAAATAAAAAGTTAGTGAAGAGACTTCTGAACTGAATCAGAACCTGTACAAGAGGATTCTCCACTCTTGAGTGTACATGTCATAATTAACCTAATTTGTCCATCATCTCATTCAACATATTGAAGACAAATTATTAGCCTCACAAGAGAGTCCTGCAAACCAAGAATACAACAAATTTGTCACAAGCTCCCAATAAAAATCGACTGGTTAGAGAAGTCACACCTCACCAAGTCTATTGAACTTGCACAGGTGACGATGATTACAATAGTTTGTTTAATAATTAAAAGCAGTGGCAATACTCTTTCAATAAAACAGGGGCATTAGCCACCAGTGACATAATCAAATGGATACTTGTCATTGTTTGAAGCTTCTTTTGATCACAGACTCTCAGCCAATTGTTTTGTACATGTTAACTTCAGATTAATATTCGAGCAGGATCACTTGGCAATACGAATAACATACACTGTAACTCTACATTCATTTAACAGAGAAAATTAGTTTTTAGTCCTCTCTCTCAGTTTATAATCTTGGGATAAACTTCGGTAAAAAATAAGCAATGGAAGTGGGGAGGGGCGATGAAAAGTCACAAGAGTGTGGTAATTTCATAATTTTTTATTATTTTAATTTTTTTTTTTTTTTTGCTGGGTGGGGGGGGGGGGGGGGGGAGGGTGGTGCCAAGTCACTGGTTGTGACGATTAATTCTTACAATTTCTGGATAAAATCTAAGGAACCACCCACAACCATTGAAAGACGGCTAACCCTTTTGTTAAACTTATAAATAATTGTTCCCAGTGATTTTGTGGTAATATTATCTTCCCGTCCATAATATGAACTCCAACATGTCAAATTACAGCAGTGCACATCCGCACAGGGCATTTATTTGAATGTTCATGTTAGCAATTACGATTGTCTGGATCGAACTTAACAGGGACGGATTATCTTGAAACTAAAATGCACGTGGTGAGCAACGACTTTGTTTCGTAGGGTCTACGTTGATATTACAGGTTGTGTTTTGACATTAAATTAAATTAAAACAATTGCCGTATTCAACAATATAATGGCAAATTAATAATTAAAAGTGATATTGCTGGTGGTTTTCCTTCTTGTTTTGAGGGGGTGGGGGTGGAGTGGTGTGGTGAGGGGATTCTCGTTTGAAAACGTAATTATTCGGTTCCAGTTGATGAAAGCGAACAGGATATAAAAATATCACAAGCACAGATCCGTACAAATTATAATGAGAGGTCCAAAACCTGGGTAATTAAATTCAAGCCTTTATTTGTTGATTCTCCGGCAAGTCATAGCTCGAAGGGTGGGGGTTGATTGCCATATACCGAAGCTCACTCCTTTATTCAATGGAAAATAACACCCCACGTAACAGAGTTTGAAAAGGAAATGCAAGTTCTGAGGTGACCAAATACTGAAATAGGTGACCAGTTTTACAATTACCGAGTTGAAAACTTGCTATCGAAATTTATGGCAAAAAAATTTGTTTTCATTGATTGCAATGCCAGAGCCAGGTGAAAAATTACACTATGTAGGCCTACACATTTTTTAAGACGTGCAGTCCCCGCTTTGGGGAAATAGGTAGGGTTTCTGATAGTATTTAAAGATTGGTGGGAGAGACCTATTTTTTCATGGGGTGGGGGGGGGAGCAGGGTGTGGATTGGATGTTACCAACAGCTGGTAAATAATAGATATGCCCACCTGTTTATACTTGCACCTTCCCTGGTTTGTGTAGGCCATAATTCGTTCCTATAAAACTCATTTCTATTAAATTTTAGTTTGCTGTTATACACTTAGAGTACCGGTATTCCCGTAATTATTTGCATGAATGTGTCATTCACAACCACGTTTATCAAATTTTCACATGCTGGGCTTAAATTGTAATGGGTGCTGCCGACCCCTCAATAAAGTTTACCGTTCGCATGTGCATAATTTTACACAGGTTTAATAAAAACAGAAGTGGGAATGAATTGAAATGAACAACATTGAACATAAACACATACATCTACAGCCATTTAATGTTTTTAATGATACACATTTGTGCTGCGAATGCAAACCACCGTGGATGCACTGTGATAAAGATTGATGCCGAGGACTTGTCAACGGTGGTCTTTGGAGGCACATCACCACTTTCTTAATCCCATCCATTATTATGTGATAATAGATAAGTTGACATACCCCCCCCCCCCTCCCCCCCCCCCCCCCCCCCACACACACACACACACACAAATGTGTAAGCTATAAACTGGATTAATTTTGGATCATTATGTGGTTTATCCTTTATGCAGAAATATATTACCTTAATCACCAGTAAATAAGAAGAAGAGGCTGAACTGATGTTAAATACCGGTAAATAAATAAATAAAAAGCACGGCAATTACACAGATGCATGTTAACCGGTTGAGTGCTAGATCAATTTTGGAAGTCAGAATTGATGGCCAATACCGCTGGGTGCAGCCCTTCTGCAAGTTGGCACCATGGGTATAAACGATTGGCTAAGCTTGACTTTATTTCTCTGTTGCAATCACTGTTAGCCTTTTTGTTGGGATGCTTTGGCATTGCACCCAGCATCTTTCTCCTCCCGGAGCACGAATTACTAATTACTGAAGGTATAATATAATTCAGCCTTTGCAAACTCTATCTCGGTCTTGAATAACCCTTGCGAAATTATAGAATTTTTCCCTGAGGTCTTGCATGAATCACGGACAACTACCATATCAATAATACACCATTCCACCATTCCTTCATAAAATCCTTTCATCTCCAATCATGAAACTTGTATATATGATTTTGTTAATGTTTGTGATTATTCTTTTGTGCACTGCGCATACAAAGGTTTCTGCATTGTACACAAATGATTATAATAGTACAGGTAATACACACCAAACTCACAGTATATATATGGCTGTGAGAGTTGTTAGATCATCCGAAAATATTAACAGGCAACGATTAAATTATGCTGCCGTGATTATGAATTGGTACGAAATTGCACGACTTGGCAGTGTCTTTGTAAATAATGGCCGGTAACATTTGTCTCGACGAGATACAGACAAATCCGGAATTTGACTTCATTAAGGTCTATAATGACAGAACATGTGAACTTTCCAATGATGAAGATTCCCTATTTAAAGATAACACAAGCGATTGTAATTATTATTCACCCAATGAATTCCAATCAATGAACGACAAGCAAAGTGATCAATTCTCAATGTTTCATTTGAACTGCCAAAGTTTAAATGCACACTGGGACTCCCTGAATGAACTGTTGAGTGACTTACATGGTTCGAAAAACGCCTTTAGTGCTATAGGATTAACTGAAATATTTCGAATACCGTCGAACACGTCGTATTACTTGGACGGCTATTGTCCACTCATTAATAAGACACGACCTGAGGGGGATGACGGGAGGGGCGGGGTGGGTCTTTATGTTAAGGAGGGTCTGGCGCCAATAATACGAAATGATTTGTCTGTCTTTATTCCCCATGTAATTGAGTCCCTGTTTGTTGAAATCAAGGTAAATAATACTAAAAAACTAATTGGTGTCATATACAGACCAAATACACAACCAAAAGCAGATATAGATCTCTTTCTCACAAAACTAAATGATATAACTGACCTAATTAATCATGAACGCATGGAGGCATATATTATGGGAGATTTCAACATCGGCCTACTGAAAACAAATCATCATCCTAAAACCCAAATTTTTCTAGACCTTATGGTCAGTCAGGGTTTTTTGCCGTGTATCACCCGACCCACTCGGATAACCACTCAGTCAGCAACGCTAATAGATCACTTCTTCTCCAATAATATAACCACAACCTGTTCCTCTGGAATAATCATTACAGATGTTTCTGATCACTTCGGCATATATTATATAGAAAATACTACCACTGCAAAGGGTAGCCCTAAAATTATACACAAACGTAAATTTACTGAAGCCAACGTGGCAATATTTAGGGTACTTCTCTATCAAAGCGATTTTTTGCCAATTTTTGAATCAAGCTGTCCTAATGCTGCATACGATAAATTTATGGATATCCATTCAACAGCTTTTGAACAGGCATTTCCTGTAGTAAATGTTCAACTACAAGCTAAGTTTGTCAGAAAACAACCATGGATGTCCAAGGGACTCATGACTTCATCTCTTAATAAGACAAAGTTTTATAATAAGAAAATAAAATCCCCAACAGAACAAAACATACAAAACTACAAAAACTACTGTAAAATCTTTAACAAAATAAAAAAAACAAAGTAAAGCAATATACTATAATAAAATATTAAATGCAAAAACAACTTAAAAGAAACTTGGAAAATATTAAATGAAACAATTAATAAAGCAAAACGTACAACTAGCTTGCCTTCTACTTTTATCAAAGACAATAATTGTGAAATAAATGATTCAAACGAAATAGCATGTGCATTTAATAACTTTTTTGTAAACACGGGAATACGTGCCAGTGCAGAATTGACGCAAACAGACAAATCCTTCCGAAACTTCATGGGTCCGTCTTCCATAAATAACTTCTACATAACACCCACTAACCCCGGTGAAGTGATGGACGTGGCCAAAAAAATGAAAGTCAAACGGTCAGAAGACTGTGATGGCACTTCAACATATCTTCTAAAGAAGTCTATAGATATATTAGTCCGCCTGTTTGCCCATATCGCCAACCAGTCCTTTATCACCGGTGTTGTACCAAACCGAAAGAAAATCGCCAAAGTCATCCAAATTTATAAATCCGGAGATGAAAATAGATTCAATAACTACAGACCTATAAGTATTCTTCCAGCATTCTCTAAAATCCTAGAAAAATTAATGGCTAATAGAATGGTTAATTATCTGGATACATTTGATATTCTCTATCAGCATCAATATGGTTTTAGAAAAAATCACAGCACCACACATCCTGTGATGCAACTTCTTAGACATATTGCTATTGAAAACAACAAACCAACAAAAGATTTAACCCTAGCGGTATTTATAGACTTTTCGAAAGCTTTTGACACTATTAATCATAGCATTCTGATAAGTAAATTAAACAGATATGGGTTCAGAGGTATTACCATTGACTGGTTCGAAAGTGATCTATCCAACAGAACCCAATATGTAAAATGTGGTGAAAATAATTCGAACGAAGCCCTAATAACGTGCGGAGTACCACAGGGTTCCATACTCGGGCCAGTCTTGTTTCTGCTTTATATTAACGATATTCGTAACTCGACTTTGCTAAACCTCCTATCGTTTGCGGATGATACGACAGCCTATGCTTCAGGTCCAAATGCAAGTAGATTGGCTGAATATATAAATCATGAATTAAGCAAATTAAACGAATGGTGCTCAGCCAACCAGCTTGTCTTGAATGCAAGTAAAACTAAATACATCCTTATAAATCCAACCCGTAGCACACTGGTCCCAGAAAATTTAACTATCAATATACAAAACCAAACGATAAAAAGAATAGGAGGCCATGAACAAGATAAATCATTAAAATTTCTTGGTATCAGCATTGATGTCAATCTGTCATACAGTGCACATATCTCACACGTTTGCTCCAAAATTGGAAGAGTTAATTATGCATTGAATAAAGTAAAAAAAATATTGCCACATAAGGCTTTAATGACATTATACTTTACCCTTATGCACAGCCACCTGTTATATGGCATCCATGTATGGGGTAATGCTCGGGCAATTTGTAAAATTCTTATTATGCAGAAATGCTCACTTCGTATCATTAATAATTCAAATTATAACACCCATACTGATCCCTTATCTGTAAAAGACAAAATACTTAAAATTAATGACTTGTTCAGACTCCAAGCATGTCTCTTCATATTTGATTGGAAAATGGGACAACTCCCGTCGTCATTTAATGACTTTTTTAACCCTATAGAAAATACTATAATACAATTACAAATACAAAGAGTTACGAGACAATCAGACTTATTATATATCAGTAGAACGCGCACTAAAGCCCTCGACAGGTTACAGATCTATGCATTTCCCGGGGTGTGGAATGAATTGGATCAAGATCTAAGGTCTATCACTAATAGAAATCTTCAAAAAATTATTGACACAAAAATTCCTCTCTCAGTACCCAAGTAGTGTGGAATGTGACAATCCCTATTGTTGAGATTGTAATTTTAATGTCGGCAGATAATCACGGATTCAAACCCCTGAAGATGCTATTAATAATAACTAAATGGTCATTTTCCGAATTATGTGCTCTTTGCATGTGATAACATCAAGTAATATTCTCGGTCTGTTTATCTCGCCCAACAGGAAAGTATGTTTTAACTGCCAAGTCCGACACTTTCAATACCATAAAATCTGAATGCGACTAGATAATTTGCCTATAATCCAGATTCATAATCAGTGTACAATGCACAATCCAGAACAAATGTTAATGGGAGACGACAGGTAGACAGCCAATCTGGCTATGTCATCTCCTTACGGTATAGATATTTATTAATATTCTTGTATTGTACTAATGCTTTTTGTGCTTTCTACATTTTGTATTATCATACATGCATTGCTGTAATTTTTAACTATACCATTAAATAAATAATCTTAATCTTAAATCCACGCTAGAACACGCTCTGTCCTTCTATGTATTTTTCTGTCCATGGGGTCCACGGTATTTCAGTTGTAACAGAATACCATTTGAGCGTGGGCATCTGACGTGGGCACGTGGAAAAGTGCCATTCCACGGTGACTGTACTGTACATAATGTGAGCTGTTAAGCGTCATTCAATAGTAAATATCATTATGTGACGTTTTGTTCTCTGACCAATCTTAAAACAGCAACATTTACCCAAAACATTTTTAGATGTACTTACGCTGTCACAGCCTGTCAGCATTAATTAAAATGACACAACAGTTTGCAGGTATACTGTTCACACCTCATTTGTGTGTTTTAATCAGTGTAACGGAATCTCAAATCTTTGCCCGGTAATTTAATCTATTTCTTGAAAATTAGAGAAGCACGAAAAAGAGAGCTTCTTGTTTCCAGTGTAGAAGCGCGAGTGCGATAGCACATCTCAAATCGAAAGCACTGAATTAATTTTAATAAAATTAAATTTCTTAAAGGAACACAAAGTGGAAACTTCAAGGCTTTAGAGAATACACTTATGCGACTAATTGACGAGTGATTCACTAATTGGTTAATAGATTTGTTTAGTGCTAATTGCGTCAGCGTCGACTAGTTAAAAAATCGTTTCAACACTAGAATGTGTACATTACAATGTAATATTTTAGGGTTTTATTTTATGCTTGTGTTTGGGAGTTTTGTTGATAAAAAAAGATACAAAAAAACTGTAGCAAATAGCGTCTTGTAACAAAGCGTGGCGCCTCTGTTAGCTGGGAGCATGCTAAGCTTTTTTTGGTTGTCAAAGTTTTTTTCATATGTTATTGCCTTGTCACAATTAATGGGTTAGTGCCTATAGGCACTCTCTCATTAATTGTAACTGGGCAAATCCACCCGGACTTAATAATATCACATCAAAAATTAATTGAAGTACATCCACAGAATATGAAGCCTTTTAGCTTTACTATCCAGGTAAAGCCCCAAAATGGGCTTCCAGCACTCAACCAGTTAACTGAAATCTCTTCATCCAAAAGTAAGTCTTGTTTGCAATTTACGATGGAAAACCTAAAAAAAAAAATGGGTTATAAGGTCATTTTAATTAAATTCATTTTATTGGGATTCATCTTGTTGAGATGACCATTTTCGACATTTGTCTTGTTGGGATTCGTCTTGTTGGGAATAAACCATCATAACACCCTTACACCAGTGGGCTGAAATTTCTTACATAAAATACAGCAAAATCAAAACTGAATGAAGAAAAACAAATGAAAATAGCATCTGAAATTCATTGTTCTCACATTTCTTTTTCAAAAAATGAGATTCTCAAGTGTTGTGGGGAGAGAAGCGGAAAGAACGGATCTTGACCCAGTCACAATCCAATCGAAACACTCTCTCCACTTCTGTAATCACAATTAATAGGTAATTAGTCTATGTTTATCTAAGGATAACAACAAGCATACTATCATATTTGAAGAAAGTTTTCTTCCTATTTAGCTTGATCACTAATTGGATGATGCAACTTGGAAGATTCGCTGCAGCATTTGTTGTTTTTTTTCTTCATTTTATGCTGTATTCCTTTAAGTCTTCGATGTCCAAATCCACTGGCAATCAGTCTCAAATTGTATGGCTGATGCAACCAAGATTTGGAGACGACAACCCCGAACACCAGGGTAATCAATTGCTTTCTTTAGATCATTGAAAATCATCACAAGTTTTAGCAGCAAAACATATTGTTTAACAGCAAGAGTGCTAAATATTTATTCAAAGGTGATGTATAACTGTCAGCACTCTCCAATAACATAATTTTATGTAGTCTTTTTTTAACTATTGCTGAGAAACAACAAGCTATTGCATAGGGTGTAAAGCCACTAAAGTGATTTCAGCACTTTTTAGTACAGCAATGATATTTGTTTCTAGCACTCAACCAGTTAAGGACAGACATCTCCAAGTTGTCTAAAAATGTGGTGCCAGACAATCTTGAGACAGTGCTAACACTGACGACTACCCAAATGCTTACCTGTAAATCATCAAAATTATTCCATTAATATATAGAAAAATGCCCACTCTTCACTTCCATTTTTGAGTTTCTTCCAAAATATAATGTATAAGTCTACATTAGAAAAGGCATATCACGATTTTTCCAGTAAGTGGTCATTAGGTCTGCTAACAATATCACTGAAAAGGTTAGCAAATTTTTTACTGGTAACTACTTATTATTTGATTGATTTCTGGTTAACCACAACAATAAAGCTCACAATGAAAGTAGTGAATTTTGACTCTTCAGTGTTGCATGAGTGGAGTGAGTCTGTTTTTTCCAAAGTATTGTACAAAGGGCAAGGATATCTCTTCTAAAATATTAAATGAACGTTCAGATTATGCTTCTCTCCTGTATGTTATGACAAACACTAAGTGTGCTAGTACAGTTAGAAGTCACTTTTATTTCCATGTCTTTATATTTCTTTGATGACAATTTAAAAACTTTCAATAATGAACTGACTGACTAAGAAATGGTTGATTTCTGAAAGTAGGAATTTCCCATTTTTCTTTCAGTTTGTTTCACAAGAAGTTGCAAAGCAATCAAAATCCTAGAAAAGACATGCATGCATACTCTTCCCAAATTGACATCTTCTGGGGGAGAATTGGTGTCATTCGGGAGAAAGTGAAGTAACAAAAGGACAGACTTCCTCATTATGTCATTCAATGAGGATGTAGCATGCATCATGTCTTTATCCTGTATTATTATATTTCTATACTAAAACCAATGGCCCAGACTGGTGCAAACTCCATATTATCCAGGGCCAAACACAAATTTTGAATCCCCCAAATTTTCATACAAATCCGAAAATTAAAAGTTCTATCTGGTCCTCCATACTTTTGTGTACCGCGCATGCGTGGTAACCAGGAAGGTACCAAAATTGGTGCCAAGCATCATTCCTTTGTTTGGCCGAAGTCAGTAAACATCTGAACTGACATCTGTGTTTTAAATCTATTTTTTGAAGATGCCAGACACAAATCATTGATGGTTATGGTGGATTCAAGGCTGTAACAGGATGCTAGAAGTGAACAATGGTGGTTTTGGATGTTCAGGGCTGTAACTTTAAAATAATTATGTAAAATTATTCATGTTTCCCAATTCTGGGATATATACGCCTGAAAGTCATCATTCTTGCTAATGATTAAACCTACTGTTTGTTAAATTCTCCCTCCCTCTCCTCCCATGAACCCTCCTGCTAAACTCTCAAGCAATTTTGGCTTTTTTATCATATTTTGTGTTTTATGGAATGTTTATTCCGTTTTTCCCCATGGTTACAACCTCACCCTTGGTGTGTTAGGATGTTTGTAGTCTTGCATCTTCTACCAGATGCCTTGTTTTTTCTTCCTATGAAGATTTTGCTTTGCATCAGGTAGTAACTGATCAGTTATTGACTTTGGCCCTATTTCATGCCTGTTGTTTAGTTTCCGGTTTTTAGCTCACCTGAGCAAAGCTCAAGGTGAGCTTTACTAATCGCTTTCTGTCTGTCGTCTGTCCGTCGTCCGTCCGGCGTAAACTTTACAAAACCAACTTCTCCGAAGAAACCACTGGCCCAATATTTTTCAAATGTTGGGTAAATGTTTATTACCTAATGTCAATTTAGATTTGTTCAAATGAAGTTGCCCTTCCTCCTGGGTGGGGCCAAGCCCCCAAGGGGCACCAAAATCTTTGAAAATCTTCTTCTCATGAACCAGCAGTAGCAGAGACTTGATATTTGGTATGCAGCTTCCTTTTGAGGTGTAGAATCAAGTTTGTTCAAGAGAAGTTTGTCGGGCATTATTTGCCTTCGTTATGGGATGGGCAAAAATTTTGGCCACGCCTAAAATTTCTATTTTCTGAACCGTGAGGTCGATTTGAACCAAATTTGATATGAGATGATAATGGGTCATAAGTAGTTGATTGAAGCAAAAAAAAAATTTTCTTATTGCCCCGTGGGAACCTAGGGAGCTAAAAATAGGAAAAACCTTAAAACTGCCATATCTCCAAAACTACACGGCACAGAGAATTCTTATTTTGTATAAAGCTTACTTTTATCCAGTAGAATAGAATGGTTAAAAAAAATCCCTATCGGTTTGATCATAAGGTACCCCCCCCCCCATGGGTTTATATTTGGGCCCAGTATAGGAGCCCAAATTTGAACTTAGCGCATTTCAGGCAAATTTCTTAAAAAATCTTGTTCTCCAAATCCAGCAGGCAGAATCTTTTGATATTTGGTATGCAACATTGTAGGGTGGATCTGATTCAAATTTGTTCAAATCGGCTCCCTAGATTCATATGTGGGCTCACTACAGAAGCTCGAATTCGAACTTAGTGCATTTCAGGCAAATTTCTTCAAAAATCTTCTTCTCCAGATCCAGCAGGCAAAATCTTTTCATATTTCAGTATTGTACAAAGGGCAAGGATATCTCCTCTAAAATATTAAATGAACGTTCAGATTACGCTTCTCTCCTGTATGTTATGACAAACACTAAGTGTGCTAGTACAGTTAGAAGTCACTTTTATTTCCATGTCTTTATATTTCTTTGATGACAATTTAAAAACTTTCAATAATGAACTGACTGACTAAGAAATGGTTGATTTCTGAAAGTAGGAATTTCCCATTTTTCTTTCAGTTTGTTTCACAAGAAGTTGCAAAGCAATCAAAATCCTAGAAAAGACATGCATGCATACTCTTCCCAAATTGACATCTTCTGGGGGAGAATTGGTGTCATTCGGGAGAAAGTGAAGTGACAAAAGGACAGACTTCCTCATTATGTCATTCAATGAGGATGTAGCATGCATCATGTCTTTATCCTGTATTATTATATTTCTATACTAAAACCAATGGCCCAGACTGGTGCAAACTCCATATTATCCAGGGCCAAACACAAATTTTGAATCCCCCAAATTTTCATACAAATCCGAAAATTAAAAGTTCTATCTGGTCCTCCATACTTTTGTGTACCGCGCATGCGTGGTAACCAGGAAGGTACCAAAATTGGTGCCAAGCATCATTCCTTTGTTTGGCCGAAGTCAGTAAACATCTGAACTGACATCTGTGTTTTAAATCTATTTTTTGAAGATGCCAGACACAAATCATTGATGGTTATGGTGGATTCAAGGCTGTAACAGGATGCTAGAAGTGAACAATGGTGGTTTTGGATGTTCAGGGCTGTAACTTTAAAATAATTATGTAAAATTATTCATGTTTCCCAATTCTGGGATATATACGCCTGAAAGTCATCATTCTTGCTAATGATTAAACCTACTGTTTGTTAAATTCTCCCTCCCTCTCCTCCCATGAACCCTCCTGCTAAACTCTCAAGCAATTTTGGCTTTTTTATCATATTTTGTGTTTTATGGAATGTTTATTCCGTTTTTCCCCATGGTTACAACCTCACCCTTGGTGTGTTAGGATGTTTGTAGTCTTGCATCTTCTACCAGATGCCTTGTTTTTTCTTCCTATGAAGATTTTGCTTTGCATCAGGTAGTAACTGATCAGTTATTGACTTTGGCCCTATTTCATGCCTGTTGTTTAGTTTCCGGTTTTTAGCTCACCTGAGCAAAGCTCAAGGTGAGCTTTACTAATCGCTTTCTGTCTGTCGTCTGTCCGTCGTCCGTCCGGCGTAAACTTTACAAAACCAACTTCTCCGAAGAAACCACTGGCCCAATATTTTTCAAATGTTGGGTAAATGTTTATTACCTAATGTCAATTTAGATTTGTTCAAATGAAGTTGCCCTTCCTCCTGGGTGGGGCCAAGCCCCCAAGGGGCACCAAAATCTTTGAAAATCTTCTTCTCATGAACCAGCAGTAGCAGAGACTTGATATTTGGTATGCAGCTTCCTTTTGAGGTGTAGAATCAAGTTTGTTCAAGAGAAGTTTGTCGGGCATTATTTGCCTTCGTTATGGGATGGGCAAAAATTTTGGCCACGCCTAAAATTTCTGTTTTCTGAACCGTGAGGTCGATTTGAACCAAATTTGATATGAGATGATAATGGGTCATAAGTAGTTGATTGAAGCAAAAAAAAAATTTTCTTATTGCCCCGTGGGAACCTAGGGAGCTAAAAATAGGAAAAACCTTAAAACTGCCATATCTCCAAAACTACACGGCACAGAGAATTCTTATTTTGTATAAAGCTTACTTTTATCCAGTAGAATAGAATGGTTAAAAAAAATCCCTATTGGTTTGATCATAAGGTACCCCCCCCCCCCCCCCCCCCCCCATGGGTTTATATTTGGGCCCAGTATAGGAGCCCAAATTTGAACTTAGCGCATTTCAGGCAAATTTCTTAAAAAATCTTGTTCTCCAAATCCAGCAGGCAGAATCTTTTGATATTTGGTATGCAACATTGTAGGGTTGATCTGATTCAAATTTGTTCAAATCGGCTCCCTAGATTCATATGTGGGCTCACTACAGAAGCTCGAATTCGAACTTAGTGCATTTCAGGCAAATTTCTTAAAAAATCTTCTTCTCCAGATCCAGCAGGCAAAATCTTTTCATATTTGGTATGCAACATTGTGGGGTGGATCTGATTCAAGTTTGTTCAAATCAGCCCCCTGGATTCATATTTGGGCTCACTATAGAAGCCCGAATTCGAACTTAGTGCATTTCAGGCAAATTTCTTAAAAAAATCTTCTTCTCCAGATCCACCAGGCAGAATATTTTGATATTTGGTATGCAACATTGTGGGGTGGATCTGATTCAAGTTTGTTCAAATCGGCTCCCTAGATTCATATTTGGGCTCACTATAGAAGCTTGAATTCGAACTTAGTGCATTTCAGGTAAATTTCTTAAAAAATCTTCTTCTCCAGATCCAGCAGGCAGAATCTTTTCATATTTGGTAAGCAACATTGTGGGGTGGATCTGATTCAAGTTTGTTCAAATTGCACCCCCCCCCCCCCACACCCTGGGTTTATATTTGGGCTCAGTATAGGAGCCCAAATTTGAACTTAGCGCATTTCAGGCAAATTTCTTAAAAAATCTTCTTCTCCAAATCCAGCAGGCAGAATCTTTTGATATTTAGTATGCAACATTGTAGGGTGGAACTGATTCAAATTTGTCCAAATCGGCTCCCTAGGTTCATATTTGGGTTCACTATCGAAGCTCGAATTCAAACTTATTGCATTTCAGGCAAATTTCTTCAAAAATCTTCTTCTCCAGATCCAGCAGGCAGAATCTTTTCATATTTGGTAAGCAACATTGTGGGGTGGATCTGATTCAAGTTTGTTCAAATCGCACACCCCCCCCCCCCCCCCCCACCCTGGGTTTATATTTGGGCTCAGTATAGGAGCCCAAATTTGAACTTAGCGCATTTCAGGCAAATTTCTTAAAAAATCTTCTTCTCCAAATCCAGCAGGCAGAATCTTTTGATATTTGGTATGCAACATTGTAGGGTGGATCTGATTCAAATTTGTCCAAATCGGCTCCCTAGGTTCATATTTGGGTTCACTATCGAAGCTCGAATTCAAACTTATTGCATTTCAGGCAAATTTCTTCAAAAATCTTCTTCTCCAGATCCAGCAGTCAGAATCTTTTGATATTTGGTATGCAACATTGTGGGGGTGGATCTGATTCAAGTTTGTTCAAATCGGCCCCTGGGTTTATATTTGGGCTCAGTATAGGAACCCAAATTTGAACTTAGTGCATTTCAGGCAAATTTCTTTGAAATCTTCTTCTCAAGATTCAGCAGGCAGAATCTTTTGATATTGGGTATGCAGCATGCTTTGGGGGGTGAGATTCAAGTTTGTTCAAGCCAAGTCCCTGGGTTCATATTTGGGCTCACTGTGGTAGCCCAAATTATAACTTAGTTCAAAATGAGGAATTTTCTTTAAAAATCTTCTTCAGAATTTGGACTCACTATTTTGTTTTCCCTATTTGGACTCACTGTGGGAGCTCGAATTGTAACTTAGTTCAAAATGATGAATTTTCTTTAAAAAATCTTCTTCTTCAGATCCAGCAGTCGGAATGTTTTGATATTTGGTGTGCAGCATCCTTAGGGGGGTGAGATTCAAGTTTGTTAAAGCCAACTTCCTGAGTTCATATATGGGCTCCCTGTGGGAGTCTGAATTATAACTTAGTTCAATATGAGGAATATTCTTTAAAAATCTTTTTTTTTTAGATCCACTGGTTAGAATCTTTGGATATTTGGTATAAGCTTTTCTTAGGAGGAACAGATGCAACTTGTTGAAATCAATTCTCTGGGTTGATATTTAGGCTACCATGTCAGGTGAGCGCCCTCAGGCCCCTTGGGGCCTCTTGTTCCTCTTGGCGTTGTTTTCAGTTTTACAACACCTCAAATACGTATTATTTCAGGATTTAGTATAGCAGTTATTGTAATTATAGTAGGATACATTTCATTTAGTATTCCGTAGTGTAGCTTTGATTATTTAGTATGTGTCCACACTTAGGCTCTATTGGGATGCCCTTGGGCTCTTGAGGTTCCCTTGGGGAACTTAGGCCTTTTTCAAATTTTTTTCGGAAAAAATATTTTTGATTTCTTTCAAAATAATTTTGATTGCCTACTTATTATATCCTTATTATGCATAATTATGTTATGTTTATAAGCATGCAGTGGACTTTGATTTTGGCTTGAAATATTAATATGAAAACTCTCTGCTTAAAGTGTAAGTAGAGGAAGTCTGCCTTGGATTTACATGCTTGTTGTCTTGCTTGTAGTCACTGCACTCCTACTGATATTTGTGCTACTTGTGTACTTTAGGATTCCAAACGTTGGAAGCGGGTATCGTGTTATGTCGTGCTATGTCATGTGCGGTGAAGTTCCGATGCCGGAACTGTCACCGCAGGCTAATTCTATCTGTTCAGTTTCTTTTTCAGAGGAACAAGAACATGGTGATGGTATATCGAAACCCATCCATAATGTGCTGCTGTCGTCGCCCTCTGATGAGCAAACAAATCTAGCTGCAAAGGTGTTCATGAATATCAAACATGGGATAAGGCCTCTTATTCTTGTACAAGCAGCTTGCTCGACTGGTGAAGCGGTTACCCCGTTAGTGGGAGCTGTGACACCGGGTAAGTCCATAACGGTCAAGGAGAGTGTAGATTTGGGTCGAGCGAGTACCTCAAAAATAAAAGCTTACCCAGCGACGACGGCAAAAGGGAAGAAGCCAGCAAGTTTCTCATCGGGATGCTTGGCGAGATCTGGGGCCAGATCGCGAGTGTGGGAGCCTTCTCTGTCCCATCAACAGTCAGAGTTGACTGTTTCCATTATGAGAAACTTTACTGAGCCAGAGCTAACATCCTCGTTGCCCGTTCGAGACGGACGCTCCTTCTACACTGCAGCCTGGGTCGAAGATGCTCCCAGTCTCGCCACCGAAGGCGGTCCATCCGATAGCTAGTGGATCGAGGCTGATTATCCCAGTCTCACCACCGAAGGTGGTCCATCCGATAGCTATTGGATCGAGGCTGATTATGCATGACGTTTGTAAAAGAGATTTGGGGACAGATCTCCTTCCCACGAGCAGCATGCAGTGAAAAAACAGAAGACCGCTGCTCTGCAAGCCTCAATTACGTACCTGCTGTTGCAGATTGCGCAGTTTCCCAGCAAATACATGTTTGGCCATCAACACACTCCGGTAGTGAGCTGTCGGACGATGCTGGGTTGGTCCGGTCATCTGTTCCTTCAGATGGGGTTGACCGTAATTCACAGTTGGACCAGTCGGATGGTGAATGGGAGGTTTGAGGAAGATTCTCCATCCCTTTCAGAAGAACATATGGAAGCTATGAATTTTATTTGTCAGTTTTTTCCAGTTCTTGTTCTATCTGGTCAACAAGCTGCATCAGCTAGGCAGAAACTGCTATTGTCCCTAGATAGGGATACCCTGCAGAGGAAAGATGACGTTCTTTCCTTCCCGGGTCAATCTGTTCATGTGTTGGAGGCCTTTCGGCCAGATTGACGTCGCAATCTTTAGCCTAACAAATTCAAAAAGGAAAAGCGGTTTCTTATCTTCATCTTCTATCCATATACCGTTTCCTGGACCACGTTACTTAAAAACGGTATGAGAAGATGTTATGAGAGCTACTCTGTGTCTGGATGAGTGGGCTTTGGATCTAGATATCTTGCTGCCGCATCATTCAACGTCCGCTCTGAAGTTCTGGAATCTTCCATTGATTCTGGTCGGGCGGTTCTGGATGCTATGTCCTTCGCAGACCACATCACCAGGGCTCTGGCTCACCATCTTAGCGGAAAAGAATTTGACAACATTAATCCCCCACTCAGTTCTTTCAAGGGCAGTTATGTATGTCACATATCACTCCGTCCTTTCAGTGGCTAATGTGGAGTAGTGTTGTATGGTTAACCGGTTTTATAAGTCGGTTTCGGTTTTGCTTGAAAACCGAAACCGTGTAACTGGTAAACGAGTACGGTTTCGTTTTTTTCCTAAAATGTCGGGAAGAGATGTTTTCTTTCTTCAGTTTGCACTAACAATGTCTGGAATGTCGAGCTTTGTCAGGAAATAACAGTGTCATCAATGTAAGCCACATTCTGGGTGTAAAGGGGTCACTCCAGCATGTCCAGATCACTCGAGAATGATGTATGACAAGTTGTCAATCACACATCGTTGACGTAAAAATGGGTTGTGTTTTCTGTGAGAATGACAAAACAGACAGCCATCATGCCTACATTTCACTGATTACAGGAAATACCTTGTGCAATTGGCTTCGTTTTTGAACAGGTTTGTCTGACATAGTCAATCAGTTTAATTAAAATTACTTTTCTACAATCTGTTGGACAGTGAATAATATCATATCAGAAAAAGGTCTTAGCATTTCATTGTCGTATTCGAAAATAACATTTGTCACGGGTTTCCCCACCACGTGTTTCGTATGTAGTCTGTTGCCTCCCTTGATGTGCTTATCCGGGAAGAGGTGTCCTTGCAGTTCAAACTTGGGACGTTCCGACCTGAGACGATTAGTCCTGAAGGTTTCAGCCAACTAAAAGCACGAAACCGCAAGTTCTTATTCTATTTAGTTCAATATATGAAGGCCAAAACGTCTTGAACCGAAACGTCCCGAGGCCGAAACGTCCCAAGACCGAATCGTCCATATCCACGGGAAAAATCTGCATTCCATAATATCGCTGTCAACGTGCCACAGTTGCTTTCCCACACAACTAACTTTAAGGGGGGATGGGGGGAGGGGAAGGGGGGAGGGGGGAAAGGGGGGGCAACCAAAGGAACAAATCAGCGGTAGAAACCAAAGGAACAAATCAGCGGTAGAAATAGAAAGTGGAATGGCAAGAGACAAACGCAAAAAAGTTATATAACGGTACACCAGTGAATTTGTGAAATCAATTCCATTGAGCTAATACCATTGCGTGCGCGAGGTGTGTGTGTGGTGGGGGGTGGGGGGTACATAGGCAATAGGTATTTGGTAAAGTGGTTCGTTTTGAAGTCCACCCAGCTACAAACAATATGACTTTCCCATTCCAGGCTGACATGAAATGATGGAAAATGTATGGAAAAGAGTCCATACATCAGTTCATTGTCAGGTATGTTAGGTATGTTAGGATGTGTGTCTAGGTGACCCACTTGGCAACGCTTGTTATTATTTGCAATGCCTGGTAGGGTAACTTTGTTAGGCTGCCCAGGGCCCCACCCAGAAGTGAGCACTGAACAGAGCCCTGGGAAATTGTGAATTAGCTGTGAATTTCACACCCATGTGTTAATATCAATTCATCATAGACTCGCTTATGCCTGAACTTAAAGACCAGAGGTGGGGGGGGGGGGGGGGGGGGGCATGTGCCTAGAATTGGTGAGTGGTGATATTCTACAAACACTGTTACATTTTATTTTCTTTTATATTATTTTGTTTTGATAATGCCTGCCATTTATACACTTAGCACAAATGCTAGTCACTGCCAATTAAATCATCATTGAAAAGATGACAGTATGGGCATTATATCGACACTACATAGTTTCTGTTGGAAACTGCAGATGTCTCACTATAAACAAACGAAAACCGACCTATAAACCGAGTTTTTTTTTAAAAACCGAACTGAAACCGAACCGAAACAAGAAAAATAAAACCTCACAATACTAATGTGGAGTTAATAAGATATTATAGAGCCTTCGCATCCTCCTCATTAATAGACGATCAAGTGAAAAGCACTCTCAGAGTTGCTCTGGTCATACCTTGTTTGATGTCGAGCTATCCTTCGTGTACAACGAAGCTACCAAAAAAAGCTACCAGCACTTTGTTGCTGAGGTCAGATTCCCAGCAACAGTCATCTACTGGATGTGGTAGACGAGGATGCTTCAGTTTTCAGTCATCGAAAAGAGGTTCCTCACAGGGTTCTAAGAAACCCTTGTACGGATACTCAGGGAACCATCAATATAGCGACTCTGGAAAGGGGCGTAAGTCTTACAGAGACTTTAAGTCAGACACCCCTAAGCCGATGGCAAGAGGTGCTTCACGGGGAGGATGTAGTTTCTCTTCCTGAAAGCCTTGCAAATCATACAGGTGATGGTCTAGACCTCTATTGCTCTCATGTTTTTCGGAAGGTTATCAAACTTCACGAGAAACTGGATGGAGATAACGGAAGATCAGTGGGTAAGGAATGTAGCCAGAACGGGTCTTTGGCTATCATTCCAATCAAAACCTCCACTTACAAGAAGTCGGCATTGGACAGATCTTCCAGCGAATCCTTTCAAAAAGGGAGTCTTTTCTTGCTGAAGTTCAATTTCTCTTAGTAAAGGAAGCAGAAGAGGTCATGGAAAATCCAAATTCTCCGTGATTTTACAGTCACTTGTTTCTTGTGCCGAAGCCAAATGGCTTGTTCCGACTGGTGATAGACTTCAGCTAGATAAACAAATTAATAATAGCTACAAACTTCTATATGGAAGCCATTCGGTTGGTAAAAGCGAGCATTCGAGTGAACGATTTTGCGGCAAGCTTAGACCTAAAGGACGCGTACTTTCATGTCTTGGTCCATCCGGCTTTCCAAAAGTATCTTCGCTTTGCTGTCCAATGGATGGTTTACCAGTTCAGAGCGATGTGCTTCGGTCTGAATCTGACCCCTTGGGCTTTCACTCGAATAATGTCATACTTCCAAGATCATTCGGCAGTAGTAACATCGACTTACTTGGATGACATTCTTCAGAGACACAGCGCCAAAAACACACTTCAGAATGATGTGCAGAGTCTGCTTCTGTTATTCCAATGTCTCGGTTTCATTGTAAACGAAAAGAAGTTGGATTTAGCTCCATCCATGTCCTTCATTCACTTGGGAATGAGCTTTGAGACTCACAACAATCTGGTTCATCTGCCGGTAACCAGAACAAAGTTAGTCCGTTCTTATGCTAGCTTTTGTCTAAACTCTCTCACAGTATCAGCGAAGGAGCTTATGTGATTGATGCGACAGTGTGGAGCGGCAGCAGACCTGATTCCGCTAGATCGTTTATGCACGTGTCCTCTCCAGATTTTCTTCACTCAGAACTGGAGTGTCAAGATGCATTCGCTCAAAAGCCAGATTGTTTTAACGGCCATGGTAAAACAAAAGGTTCAGATTTGGGCGGATCTCCAATGGCTGACTCAGGGTGTTCCACTTCAAGTACCGGATCCGTCTTCACTGTTATGATGGACGCGAGTCTGACAGGTTGGGGCGCATCCCTGATTCCCGCAGACCTGAAGTGGCAGGGTCTTTGGAACCCTTGGTTCCTAGAAAAGCACATAAACATCAAAGGAGATGATGTCTATTTGGCTAGCACTAAAACTTTGGATTGCTCATTGTAGCGAACATCCATGTTCAGATTCTGTCGGACAATTCCACAGTAGTGGCTTATCTCAGGAACCAGGGTGGCACTCATTCAATTCCTCTATACGAATTGACGGAGAAAATTCTCCTATTTGCTCTGAGTCATCATGTTCATTTCTCAGTCCGTCCTATTCCAGGTCGTCTCAACGTAGTAGCAGACTCGCTCTCAAGAAAAGCTCACCTGTTGCCATCAGAGTGGACTCTCAACAAACTATTATTCAGGCAGATTTGCTACCAGGGGGATCATCCCATTATAAATCTCTGCCACGAACCTGAACAATCAGCTTCCGACGTTTGTGTCACCGAGTCCGGATCATCGAGTGTATGCAGTATCGATCTCACGGAACGGAATAGTAGGATATGCATTTTCTTCAACTCTGCTGATTCAGCAGATTCTGTTAAAAATCAAACAATCTCATTGCAAAATTCTGCTGGTAGCACCTCTGTCAGCTCAGAAACCTTGGATCAGTCTTATCAGGTGTCTGTTATGGGACATTCCTCGGAAGCTTCCTCCTTTCAAGGACCTTCTATATCAGGGGAAGTCTCACGCACTGCATCACAACCCCGAAGGTCTCAACCTTCACGTATTTCTATTGTGCGGTCCTTCTTCCTTCTTGCATGAAAAACAGTTTACAGGATGAGCAGTGGAAGCAATTTCTAACTGTAGGAGGATCTCCTCTTCGTTGAATTACGCAGTGAAGTGGAAAGTTTTCTTTTGTTGGTGTGCGGATCAATCAGTGGATATTTATAATCCATTTATACCTCAGATTGCCAATTTCTGGTCTACCTGTTTGACGTATTTAAACTGCAGCCCGTTTTTATTAAGGGCTATAGGTCTATGTTATCAGACACATATGCTCATCATGATAACTTGGCTATTGGATCAGATCCTTCTTTATCCAAGCTAATTAGAAATTTCTCTATCAATAGACCTAGAACCCTCAGATTCCTAAATGGAATTTGGCTTGGATTCTCCTGAAGCTTCAAGAGGCTCCTTTTGAGCCGTTAGATGATGTAGAATTCAAATTCCTGACTTATAAAATGGCATTTCTCTTAACCTTTGCTTCTGCCAGAAAAGTTAGCGAGCTTCATGCATTATCTGTTGAAGATTCCCATTTCCGTAGTGTGGGTAATACTATTACTGTGGAAGTGGGACTCTAGGCTAAAAACCAGATTCCAGATAAGCGGTCAGAGCCTATTGTTATTAAGGCTTTACCATCCTCGGACAACCTACGTAGGCCAATGTTGTGTCGAGTGAGAGCGACTCACATTTATAAACGTTGATCTAGCTTTATTAGAAAGGGAAGAAAGAGATTTTTTCTTTCTCTTATGCCTAACAGAAAGGATATTTCTGTTCTTTCAATTGCTAGGTGGATTCAATTAGCACTACGAATTGCTTATGAGAATCTATCTTCAGATCAATGTTCTGTCAATAAGAATTCAGCACATGAGGTTAGAGCACTGTCTTCGTCTTGGGCTTATTCAAATAGTATTGCCAGTACTGATGTAATGACATAACCATCTTCATTTACTAAGTTTTACCTTAGAAATTTAGAGTCCATCTCCAGTGACCTAAGATCCTTGGGTCCTCTTTCTGTCGCACAAAATGTCGTCCATTAATATTACATCTCCTAGATGTCTTAGGCAGTCTGCTCGAGCACTGACGCTGTTACGCTTCCATCTTCGTTCTGAGGATTCTTCCTTCAGAACAGAGGGGGGGGGGGGGGGGGGAGGGGGATGGTTTTTCCCTTGGTATTATCTGGCTTCATAGTGAAAAGCAAGGGAATACCTCCTCCAGGGACAGTAGTCCAGCATCAGTGCTGGGTAGTTTTAATGTGTAGCTTGGTGTGAAGCAACAACATTTATTTATTGTTTTTAAAGTGTAGCTCATTGTAAAGCATTATGTATATGTCACGTGTCGTACAAGCATTCATATACAATCCTCGGACACTTTTAAAGGAGTATAAAGCATCTCATTCTCTGGACTAGCTTTATAATTGGTTTCCTTCACCTAATTAGCATAACAGGTTATGTTGGCATTAAATAGAGAATTTATTATGTATTACTCCTGTATATTGTTGGTGTTATGTCATTCTCTTTTTTTTATAAGTGAAAGACATATATAATTCCTCTGTCATCTCCTATTCTGCTGTAGGAGCTATTCTTTTAAATTGGAGTAATAGTATTTCCACTAAGTCCTAGGCCCTCCAGCCTTTTTTCTATTCAGCTAAGTCTGGGCCATTAGTTTTAGTATAAAAATATGATAAATTTAAAGTAATTTGTATATTTTTTATACTTACCAATGGCCCAGACGGGGATGGCCCTCCCATGAGTGGGCACTCATACCTCCCCGCTGATTTATAACATTTAGCAGGCACAACTAGAAAGAATGATGCTTGGCGCCAATTTCTGTACCTTCCTGGTTACCACGAATGCACAGTACATAATAGTATGGAGTACCAGATTCGACTTTTTATTCTCAGATTTGTATACAAATTTGGGGGATGGGGAGGGGGGGGTCAAAATTTCTGTTTGGGCCTGGATAATATCGAGTTTGCACCAGCTAAGTCTTGGCCATTGGTAAGTATAAAAAATATACAAATTTCTTTAAATTTATCATTTTTGGCCTATCTACAGTAAAGAGATCACAAAAGTGCAACTTTTGTAAATCGGCTCGCAGTTGGGTTGCAACACACCAGACCCTTTACCTAATGAATCAGCCATATTCACCCACGTAATTTACTAATTGAACACTTGAACAATTTTTTTTTTTCAAAATGTTTCAACTGATCCATATAATGTGACCCTCCCCCCTCCCATTGAAATGAGCTCATTGAGCTTTTTCCAGTCAGCAGTTACATTATAAGGTTTTGTTGAAATATTTTGAAAAATTTGGATAAAAATAAAGTAGCAAATTTTAATATTGTGTGTGTTGGTTAAATGGTTAAACCGCAGTGGGTCCAGATATCATAAATAGAATATTGCAAAATCAAGATTTATCACGAAAAAACACACAAACATAGCATCGCAGTGTAATCTCAATTCTTTTCTGGTGGGTGAATTCTACAGGGCTGTAGAGGGAAAAGCGGAAAGATACTTTTGACCAGATGATGATCCAATCACAATCTGATCAAATTTCTCAGTCTGCTTTTGTGATCTCAGTACTTTGCTTGATATCGGCAAATTCGAAATGAAATGTGAAACATAGTGTGTGAGAGGCAGTACTAGTAATGGCTTGTGATTATAACAATATATTTCATTCAATCAATATATACTCCAAGCTGTATTGCTTTATGTTGCATCATATTTTGATTGGAACTGTTACTTACATGGAGCATGTGGCAATACTCAGAGACACCACAAATTCTATAGGGCTGGAAAAATTGCAATTCTGAATTGTCATTACCAACTGCTGAATTAAAAAACAAAATATTTTTTAAATTCCACACTTCCAAATTTTAAAGTTACTTTTCATATGAAAAATAAATATGTGGCTTTTGCCAGTAAGTATGTTGAACAGCAATCAGTTCATGGACCGTTTCAGAGATATTTTCTGTCTTCAGTTAACTTTCTAACACAGTGTTGTTATATTTTTATACTGTACCAATGACCCAGACTTAGCTGGTGCTAACTCCACAAAAACCAGGGCCAAACACAAATTTTGCCCCCCAATCCCCAAAATTTGCATCCAAAACAAAAAGAAATCATGTCCTAAAGGACCTCCATAGTACGACTCTACTGCGCATGCGCGGTGACGCAGTCGTCCCGAAATTGGCGCCAAATATCATTCTCTGTTTGGCCCTTCATCAGTCAACATCTCACTGATCTTTGTGCTTGTAAATCTCAGTTTAAAGGATGCCAGACACGTAATTCTTGGAGAAAATGTGATTCTAAGGAGGATAGAAGGAGGAGAGGAAAAAAGAAGTGGCAAAAAATAATCAGGGCTGTACTTAAAATTTTTTGTTAAAATTATGTTAAGTTGCCTATTTTCGAGGCAAACGCCTCTTGTTGTCATTCTTGCTAATTGTTGCACTGCTTATTCAGTGTTTCCTCTCCCCTAACCTTCTAAAGTCCCCCCTTGCAATTCTCCCATGCTTTTGGCATATTTTTGAGAAGTTTCATTTCTAAAATTTCCCTGGGAGAGTTGCTTGGTTACAGAATGTTTTCTGTTATTTTCCCCATAGTTACGTTTTCACCCATGGGTGTATAACGTTTGTGTTCTGCATCTTCCATCTGATGTTCTGCAGATTCTCCCCTGGGAGTCTCTGTTTTGCATCAGATAGAGTGTAATTGAGGACTGATTCCGGGCCAGTTTTTTCAGTGCCTGGAGTCATGTTTTCTTCTGTGTTTACACTGTTTGTTTTCATTGGCAACAGCCTTTTTTGAGGGGGGCTGTTTGTCTTTGAGGTAGTTTATCTCATTATAAGATACATTTATATTATCCGAAAGTGTCTCATTAATTATTTTATATAATTTTAAAATTTTTGACCACACTTTGCCATCGGATCCATCGGGGCTCAACGTTACTTTTCAGCAACTTGGGCTTCTCTGAAAAAATATTTTTTCAAAATTATTTTGTTTTGCAATTGTTTTTTCATTTATTAATGGATCATGTTATTATGTATCTTTGTGTCAGGGGTTTTTGCGAGTAACTAGGACTTATTGTTGTTCCTTCACAATGAAAGGAACTTGTTCAAATTGTAATAGGAAGAAATCTTCCTCTGACTTTCATGATTATTGCATAAATTGTAGTCAGTGTTCTCGCATTAATCCCTGTCCTGTATGTGAACATTGGGATGAGAAACATTGGAAACGTGTGTCACGATATGTTGTTTCTGGAGAAAGAGCGATGCCGGCTCTTTCTCCACAAGGTCACTCTACTCTCTCAGTTTCTATTTCAGAGGAACCAGAACAGGGTGATGTTTCCATGTTATCCTCTTCAAGTGTGCGTCCGTCGTCACAATTAAATACAGAGCTAGCGGCAAAAGTGCTCATTGAGATTAGACAAATGTCGTCCGCTAGCTCGCCCGGTGTAGCGTCCATTCACCGAATGGTTCGGCAGCCGGGTTCGTCCGATGCGGTCCAAGAGGAAATTTTGGGTGATGCGAGCACTATAAAAATAATAGATGCACACCCAGTGACGACGGATAGTGAACGAGAACGGAGGAAGCCTTTTAGTCCGGTTCCTAGCTCGTCCAGGTCCAGCCGGGCCGCGAGCGAGAGAGGCCCCTCTCTCGTACAACAACATCTGGGACCAGATGTTGTGGTACAAAATGTGTCTTTAGCGGAGCATACGTCCGTCGCTCGGGACGCTCCGTTGTATAAGCAGTCCGCAGAGACTGTTAAGGCTTCCTCTTCTCGCCGGCGCACACGACCGCACCTTGGCTGCGTGACCTCCGATATCTTGCCAGCTTCGCCGAGGAAGGATTATTCGGCGACCAGGTCACACCATCCGGCAGCCAGGGACTCGAGACCGATGGACTCCGGACGTTCGCATAGGAAAAGTATGCGGGAGCCATCCGATGCGGAGCTGCCCTCGGCAAAGCAGCGAAAGACCGCTCCTCCGCAGGTCTCGACGTCGGACATTCTAGTGCAGATAGCACAGCTTATCGCAGCATCCCAGCAGCCGACAGAAACGGTGTCGGATCGAGAATTATCCGACGGCGCTGGGTCGGTACGCTCCGCCGAAGCATCGGGGGCGGACGACCGGGAACATCGGGAGGTCCGACCGGATGGTGAAAGGGATACGGATGAATTGGAGCTATCCCTTTCGGAACAACACAAAGCTGCCGTAGACTTCATCCGGCACTTTCTTCCTCAAGTTGTTCCGTCGGGCCAGACTGCTGCGCTTCCGGACAGGAGAATTATAGCGTCATTGGACTCTGATTTTTTCGAGCGGTTCAGGGACATCGCTCCCGAGTTTCCGTCGCAGTCCAATAATGTTGCAAGAACATTTGAATTATTGAACGACGCTATTTTTAAACTTGCTTCCAGGACAGGGAAAGCAGGCTTCTTGTCCGCAAATACTCTCAACCTGCCTTTCATTAATGCAAGGAATAAATTCGACACGGCAGGTCAGGGTATACCGAGAGTTCCTCTGCGTATGGACGACGAGGCGGAAGACTTAGAGCTATCATTACCGTCGTCAGCTTCTATTCCAACCGCAGTGTTGGAAACAGCTATTGCGTCTAACAGAGCCAATTTAGATGCCTTATCTTACGCAGATCACCTTACGAAGGCGTTATCACTGCGTCTTCAAGGGGAAGAGTTTCAGGATATACAATCCTCCTTAAGACTTCTTTCAAGGGCAGTAGCTTATTCCACGTGTAACTCCGCCCTTTCTGTGGCTAATCTGGAGTTGGTTAGACGTGACGCAGCCCTGTCTACATCCACACTAGTGGATTCTAAGGTGAAGAACTCTCTTAGAGTCGCTTCGGTCTCAGGAGATCTTCTCTTTGACGGCAAGCTTTCCGCTATTTATGATAATATTAAAAAGAAAGCTAGTGATTCTCTGTTGTTTAGATCCGCTCCTAAAAGGTCGGATTCAGCAGACACGAATAAGGCGGGCACTTCTGGGTCTTATCCGCCCAAGAGAGGTTCCTATAGAGGTTCCGGTGCGTCCTCTAGCTCTTATTCGAGAGACCGTCAGGATAGCGACTCTCGTTCGGGACGTCCTTCAGGCCGGGACAATCGGTCGGACGCCCCGAGGTCGACGAGGCGAGGTGCGGGTCGTGGAAGACGTGGTTTCTCCTACCGCAGGCCTCGCAGATCCAGGAGGTGATGGCTCAAACCTCTATCGCGTTCCGGTTGGCGGAAGGTTGTCGAGTTTTTCTCAAGAGTGGGCGTCGATTACGGACGACCCTTGGGTGAGAGGAGTGACTTCGGAAGGTCTAAAGATATCCTTCAAACGAAAGCCTCCATTAACTCGAAGTCCAAAGTGGACTCATCTTCCGTCAAACCCTCAGAAAAGAGACGCTCTGCTATCAGAGGTGCAGTCTCTTTTAATGAAGAACGCGGTAGAGGTCGTAGAAAACCAGGAATCGCTGGGATTCTACAGCCATCTGTTTCTGGTTCCGAAACCAGACGGCTCGTTCCGTCCAGTCATAGATTTGAGCTGGATAAACAAGCTGATCATCGCTCCGAAGTTTTATATGGAGACGATTCGATCGGTCAGAGCGAGTATTCGGGTGAACGATTATGCAACGAGCATAGATCTCAAAGATGCGTACTTTCACGTCATGGTACATCCGACATTCCGAAAGTATCTACGCTTCGCAGTCCTAGGAGTGGTGTATCAGTTCCGGGCCATGTGCTTCGGATTGAATCTAGCACCCTGGGCTTTCACTCGAGTAATGAACTCGGTAATGATTTACTTCCGAGCTCATTCGTCTGCGGTAACGTCGGCCTACCTGGACGACATTCTTCAGAGGTACGGCAACGAGTTAACGCTTCAGAACGATGTTCAGAATCTTCTTCTATTGCTCCGACGTCTCGGTTTCATAGTAAACGAGGAGAAGTCGGATCTGGTGCCGTCCAAGTCATTCACTCATCTGGGAATGAGCTTCGAGACGCACAACAATCTCGTTCGTCTGCCGTTAACCAGAGCGAAATTAGTCAGTTGTTACGCTCGCTATTGTCTAAATACAGACAAAGTCACAGCGAGAGAATTTATGAGACTGATAGGTCTGTGCGGAGCCGCTGCGGATCTCATTCCGATGGGTCGGCTACGCACACGGCCTCTTCAAATTTTCTTGACTCAGAATTGGAGTGTGAAAATTCATTCGCTCGATGTAGACGTTCTCTTGTCAGATCAAGTGAAACAAGAGATTCAGACTTGGGCAAACATTCAGTGGTTAACTCAAGGAGTTCCGCTGCAGTTGCCGGATCCGAGTTTTACCATTATGACGGATGCCAGTCAAACAGGTTGGGGTGCATCATTAATCCCAACGGATTCGAGATGCCAGGGTCTTTGGGATCCGCAATTCCTGTGCAAGCACATAAACATCAAGGAAATGATGTCAATTTGGCTTGCGTTACGTCACTGGATGGACATTATTCACGATGCTCATGTCCAAATCCTATCCGACAATACGACAGTAGTGGCGTATATACGGAATCAGGGAGGCACTCATTCAGTTCCGTTGTTCAATCTAACGGAAAGAATCCTTCTGTTTGCGTTGGAACATCACGTTCTTCTTTCGGTCCGTCACATACCGGGTCGTCTGAATGTGCTAGCAGACTCCCTTTCTCGAAAGGGTCGCTTGTTGCCGTCGGAGTGGACTCTCAACAAACAAGTATTCAATCAGATTTGCTACCATTGGGAACGGCCAATGATAGACTTATTTGCGACACATCTCAACAATCAGTTGCAGACGTATGTGTCCCCGTGTCCGGATCCAAGAGCATTTGCTGTAGACGCTCTATCGATCCCTTGGGACGGAATGATAGGATATGCGTATCCTCCAGCGCCGTTAATTCAACAAGTATTGCTAAAGATAAAACAATCTCAATGCAAGATTCTGTTGGTAGCATCTCTGTCGCCACAGAGACCGTGGATAAATCTACTCAGGTGTCTGTTGTGGGACCTACCGCGGAAGCTCCCTCCACGAGAGGATCTTCTTTGGCAGGGGAAATCGCGCCAACTGCATCACAACCCGCAAGGTCTCAACCTTCACGTTTTTCCGTTGTGCGGTCCTTCTTGCATGGCAAGCACTTTACAGGACGAGCAGTGGACGCGATTTCTAACTGTAGGAGGACCTCCTCTTCGCTAAACTATGCGGCTAAGTGGAAGGTTTTCCGTCGTTGGTGTAGGGATCATTCTGTTGATATATTTGATCCCTCTATACCAGACATTGCTAACTTTCTAGTATACTTGTTTGACGAAATCAAACTGCAACCGGTTACTATAAAGGGTTATAGATCTATGTTATCTGATACCTATGCACATCATGATAGTTTACAAATTGGATCTAATGTCTCTTTATCGAAATTGGTTAGAAACTTTTCGATAAATAGACCCAGAACTCTTAGATTAATTCCTAAGTGGAATTTAGCTTGGGTTCTCCTTAAATTGAAGGAAAAGCCATTTGAACCTCTTGGGACAGTAGATTTCAAATTCTTATCTTATAAGACAGCTTTTCTCTTAGCTTTCTCTTCTGCCAGAAGAGTCAGTGAGCTTCATGCACTATCGGTGGATGATTCTCATTATCGTAGTGTTGGGAACACTATCACCTTCACTACTAACGTCGGTTTTTTAGCTAAGAATCAGGCTCCTAATAAATATCCGGAACCTATTGTTATTAAGGCTCTTCCGTCTTCAGACGGGCGTAGGCCTTTACTCTGTCCTGTTAGAGCACTACGTATCTATAAACAGAGATCTCAGTTCATCAGAAAGGGACGGAAACGTTTCTTTCTGTCTTTGATGCCTAATAGAAAGGACATTTCAGTCCATTCTATTGCTAGATGGATTCAGTTAACTATCCGTACTGCGTATGAAGATTTATCTTCTTCTCAGCAGTCTGTGCTTAAGATTTCTGCTCATGAAGTAAGAGCTCTTTCTACTTCCTGGGCTTATGCTAATAGTGTTGCTATTACAGATTTAATGAAGGCTGCTTATTGGTCTCAGCCATCCACATTTACTAATTTTTATCTCAGAAATATTGAGTCCATTTCTGGAGACCTGCATTGTTTAGGTCCGTTATCTGTTGCTCAGAATGTCGTCCACTAAACAGTTGCAACTATAGTTATGCAGGCTTTCTGTTCCGGCAGTGACTCCGTCCGGCTGCCCTCTTCGCTCTGGGCTATTTGACCCAGGGCAAGGGGAAGGGGGGGGGGCGGGTGTTCCCTTAGGTCACCTGCTTTATAGTGAAAAGCAAGGGAATGCCTCCTCCAAGACAGTATTTCTGAGTCGCTTCCGGGATGGTTTTAAAGTGTAATATTAATGTTTAATTTCATTCATGTCTTATTTTTAAAGTGTAGCTCGGTGTGAAGCATTTGTATATGTCAAGTGTCAAACGGGCTTTAATATACAATACTCGGACACTTTTAAATGATTATAAAGAGTCTCAATTCTCTGGACTACTTTATTTATTGGCTTGTTTTAATAATAATTAGTATAAAGGTTATACTGGATATTAATAGAGAACATGAATGTTATTGTGCTCAATTATTAAGGGTAGTGTATCTTTCTAATTTAAATATTAAATAAGAAAGATACATGTAAAGCCTAATACTCCTTTTCTCCTTAAGGGGTTATCTCTTTATTTTATAATTGAGCTTATTGGATTTTCCTCTATGTCCTAGGCCCTCCAGCCTGTTTACTATTCAGCTAAGTCTGGGTCATTGGTACAGTATAAAAATGTTAAAAAATTTATAGTAATTTATATATTTTTTATACTTACCAATGACCCAGACGGGGATGGCCCTCCCTGAGTTGGGAACTCTTGCCTCCCCGCTGAGTACATAGCGCTGACCAGGCACTGCCAGTAAGAATGATATTTGGCGCCAATTTCGGGACGACTGCGTCACCGCGCATGCGCAGTAGAGTCGTACTATGGAGGTCCTTTAGGACATGATTTCTTTTTGTTTTGGATGCAAATTTTGGGGATTGGGGGGCAAAATTTGTGTTTGGCCCTGGTTTTTGTGGAGTTAGCACCAGCTAAGTCTGGGTCATTGGTAAGTATAAAAAATATATAAATTACTATAAATTTTTTAACTTTCATCAGAGAGACAATGCTGAGAGATCTAATTATTGTGCATGATTTTCTGTCAGTTGAGTTGAATGCTTCAGTGAAACGTGCTTCGTAAGGTTGTGCAGATCACACGAAAAATATTGAAGCTATTCATTTAAATAGTACTTTCTGTGACTTGAAAGTGAGAAACAGTATTCCTCTGCTCTGTTTGTGTACATGGTATACACCATATTGACTAGCCAGTAATAAGTTTTCCAACTGGCAGCCATTGCCATTAGCCATTAACTGACAAGAAATCAACTCTTCATTTAATGATTTCGAAACTAATAGGGAACTTTCTTGTGTTTATCCATCAACTTATCTGATGAAGTACCCAGGAATTGGAATAGTGTTTGTTCACTGTAGTAAACAAGTTCTGCTTTACTTGTAGAAAGGGAGCCAGTAACTATCACAGGGGATAGGAAGGCCTTTAAATTAAAGTGGGCAACATAGTTATAAACAGTTGGCTTAGCTTAGCTTGTCTTTAGGCTTGCGATGAAGTTAAGAGATAGCCATAGATGCTGGAAGTTACCATAACCCTCAAGTGCTTAATTCCAACATTGATCACTTTTACTGCAACAGAACAGGTGCCCCAACAGGCAGCATCTGGGTTAACTCACAAATTAATTCTAAGTACAAAGCCACAGGATGTAGACAGTCAAATTGTAGCAATAATATATAAAAATCACCAGGCCCTTAAGAGTGAAAGGCCTTGAGATTTTTGTTACACTTTGACAGTGTATATCCTTAGTTTTGTAATTGTTTCCAGACAAGTTTTGGCTGACTATATAGGCAGCCAACACTTGCGAAGAAACTACTACAAAGGTATTTCAAATGTAACTTGTAAATTTAGCCAGAGACCGCTTGTTGGCGCACCTGTTCTGCTCCAAGATGGTATGGATGGACACGAATAAACAAATCTGATGCTGTGCAGAGCTGAGTGGTTTTTCAGTTTTCGTATTGTCACATTTTGTTCCTCATTGACTCATCCACTGGACGAGTCACTAAGAGACAAAATTTGACAATCAGAACACAACATGAATTAGATGAACTTTATTCATTTGTTCAATTTTTTTTGTCTGACTGAATGGGCTTAGCAACCTATTCCCTAGAAATCCTAAGAATGATCAAATGGAAGTTAGGCTGAACCTTTTGGAGATTCTAACAAACAGGGCATTTTGTGGTAAGTAGTGTAGTACAAACTGTTGGGAATTTTATACAAGTTGAGAAGCCTGAAGTGTTATTTACTATATGTTCTTAACACAGAAAAACTGAACCAAAAGTTTTTCCCTGAAACTGAACCCAAACCAAAACTGAATCTGAAAAATTAAAACGTTCTGGCTCTAATGCTGTAGATTCATTAAGAATATCAAAATTTTTTATGATTTATAAAATGGTACAGAAATTTGACTTGACTGTATTTCAATTTCAGACAATAACATGCTTGTGTCCAATGAATGATAGTCGATTTGGTTATGCATTAGCTAATGGTACTGTTGGAGTTTATGACAGATCTTCTCGATACTGGAGAATTAAAGTATGTACAAAAAACGTAGTCACCCATATACGTGGCGAAAAATATATATATTTTTATATGACAACCAATGGCCCAGACTAGCTGGTGCTAACTCAAATTTAATCCAGGGCCAAACACAAATTTTGCCCCCCAATCCCCAAATTTTGCATGCAAAACTGAAAAAATCAAGTCCAAGATGGTCCTCCATACTTTTGAGATCTGCGCATACGCAGCATCCAGGAAGGTTCCGAAATTGGCGCAAACCATCATTCTTTGTTTGGCCCTAAAGTCAGCAACATTGAACTGACATCTGTGCTTTTAAATCTCCTTTTTTGAGGATGCCAGACACAAATCAATACTAAAATTGGTGGATCCAAGGACATAAATGGCTGAGGGAAGTGTACAACGGTGGTTAGAAACGTTCAGGGTAATTATAAAAATTATTTCATGTTTCCCAATTTTGGGACATGTGCCTGACATCATCATTCTTGCTAATGATTTATCCACTGTTTGTTAAGTGTTCCTTCCCTATCCCTCCTTGAAGCCCTCCTGTTAAACTCCCAAGCTTTTTGGCTTATTTTTATCGAAATTTTTTATTAAATTTCTTGGGAGTTTAACGTGTGTAACAGAATGTTTATTCTGTTTATCGCCATAGTTACGTCCTCACCCTAGGGATATTGGGTCGTTTGGGTCATGCATCTTCTATCCGATGTATAGTTTTTTCTTCGTTTGAAGATCTTGCTTTACATCGGGTAGCTTTAAAATCTGTTACTGACTTTAGGCCTTTTTTCTGTGCCTGATGTCTTGTTTCCATTTTTTTCCTTGACCTTGTTTACATTGGCATCATCCTTAAATATATGTAGTATTTAGTTATTATTACTGTAGTATTGTTGTCAGATACATTATTTAATATTCCAGTAGTGTAACAATAAAAATTTGGATTTTGTCCACACTTAGGCTCTATCGGGATACCCTTGGGCTCTTCATGTTCCCTTTGGAAACTTGGGTTTTTGTCAAAATATTTTCGAAAAATTTTTCTAATTTCATTTTTCGATTTTGATTTTGATTGTTGTTTATTATGCATCTTCATCATATATTTATTGTAGAGTTTGTGGGAGTATGGTCGGCTTAGTTTTGATTTATCATGAAAGCTTATTGCTCAAAATGCAAGGCGAGGAAATCTTCCTCAGATTTACATGCATGTTGCCTTGCCTGTAGTCGATGTACTCCTGCAGATTCTTGTCCTACATGTGTCGATTGGGATGACAAACATTGGAAGCAGGTGTCACGGTACTTTGTTAGTGGTGAGAGGCCTATGCCGGCGCTCTCACCGCAACGTAATTCAAGTTTCTTTTTCAGAGGAACAAGAACATGGTGATGGTAATGTGACACCCACCAAAAGTGTGCTACTGTCATCGCACTCTGATGAGCAAACAGAGCTAGCTGCTAAGGTGCTCATGAATATTAGGCAAGGGATAAGGCCACTGGGTGGTGGTCTTAATCCCTTGCAGGCAGCTAGCTCGACCGGTGAAGCGGTTACTCCATCTGTGGGAGCCGTAACACTGGGTATGTCCGTTGCAGTCGAAGGAAGTGTAGTGGGTAGAGTGAGCACCTTAAAAACAAAAGTTCAACCAGCTACGACGGAACTAGGGAGGAATCCAGCAAGTTCCTTGTCAGGAGGCTCAGCGAGGTCTGAAAAGGCCGCAAGTGGGAGAGGTCCCTCATCTGGGGCCAGATGTTTTTATGAGAAACTTGCATAGGCCGGAGCATACGTCCACACCTGCTGATCGGGATGCTCCGTCTAGACTACAGCCTTGGCTACAGTCTCGACTTCTGTTACCATCACTAAGCACACACGACCACATCCTAGCTACCCAACTTCGGATATCCAGCCAGCTGCGCAAAGAAGGAACCACTCTTTGCCCGTGAAGTCGAACCATCCGGTAACTAGGGAACCAAGGCTTCGATCATCTGGACATTCGGAGAAGAGATCCATCTCCGGAACGCCGTCCCAGGAGCAGCAAGTGGCTAAGAAACAGAAAACCGCTGCTCCTCAAGCTCCGGTGACAGACTGGCTGTTGCATATTGCGCAGCTGATTGCAACATTCCAGCAAGTGCAGGATCAGTCTCCCTTAGACTCAGAAAGTGAGCTGTCGAACGGTGCTGGGTTGGTTCAGTCATCTGTTCACGAGATGCAATGGATCGGGATTCTCTGCTGATTCAGTCGAATGGTGAAAGGGACAAAGGAAGAGGATTACCCTTCCCTTTTGGAACAACATATGGTTGCGATGGATTTTATCCATCAATACTATCCTGAGTTTGTTCCACCGAATCAGCAAGCTGCAACAACAAGGGAGAAACCGCTGGCGTCTCTATACGCAGACTTTATACGGAGGAAGGAAGAAGTTCTTTCTTTCCCGGTTCAGTCTAGGCAGGTGTCGCAGGCCTTCGGCTATGTAGACAACATCATATTTACCCTCTCAAGTGTGAGGAAAAGATGCGGTTTCTTGTCAACATCTTCAATAAATATACCGTTCCTTGGACCACGTTCATTTAAAACGGTTGGAGAAGATGTGCAGAGAGCTCCACTGCGTTTAGATGAGCAGGGTGTGGATTTAGACATACCCTTTCCTGCTTCATTCAACATTCGCTCAGATGTAATTGAAATAACTATTTCCTCGAATAGAGCGAATTTGGACGCAGTGTCCTATGCAGATCACCATACCAGAGGATCTTCTTTATCAGGGGAAGTCATGCGCACTGCATCACAATCCGTAAGGTCTCAACCTTCGCGCATTTCCATTGTGCGGTCCTTCCTGCATGGAAAACAGTTTACAGGATGCGCAGTGGATGCAATTTCTAACTGCAGGAGGTCCTCCTCTTCGTTGAACTACGCAGCGAAGTGGAGGGTTTTCTCCCGTTGGTGTAGGGATCAGTCGATAGATGTATACAATCCGTCCATACCAAATATTGCCAATTTTCTGGTCTACTTGTTTGACGATCTCAAACTGCAGCCTGTCACTATTAAGGGCTATAGGTCTATGTTATCAGATACCTACGCTCATCATGATAACTTGGCTATTGGATCAAATACTTCTTTATCCAAGCTAGTTAGAAATTTCTCTATCAATAGACCTAGAACCCTCAGCTTAATTCCTAAGTGGAATTTGGCTTGGGTTCTGTTGAAGCTCCTTTTGAGCCATTGGATGTCGTAGAGTTCAAGTTCTTGATCTATAAAATGGCGTTTCTCTTAGCCTTTGCATCTGCTGGAAGAGTCAATGAACTTCATGCATTATCTGTTGATGAATCTCATTACCGTAGTGTGGGTAATACCTTTACTCTCACTACGGAAGTGGGATTTTTGGCTAAGAATCAGATTCCAGATAAGCAGCCGGAGCCTATTGTCATTAACCCTTTACCCAACGTAACGGCCAAAACCGGCCAGCGCTCTTCTCAAAATTCGCCAATTAATTTTCATTATTTTTTCATTATTTGTCTCAAAAACATAGGTTATGACCCCTCGTTGGAACGAGCTCGTCGAGCTCGTTCCAACGGGGGGTCATAACCTATGTTTTTGAGACAAAAAATGAAAAAAACTAGTTATTCAAGAATTTTATTGCAAGTGTCGTCTGCTTTTCATGTTAGGTAAAGGGTTAAGGCTTTACCATCCTCGGATAACTGTAGACCTTTGTTGTGTCCAGTCAGGGCTATGCACATTTATAAACGTCGATCCGATTTTGTTAGAAAGGGAAGAAAACGTTTCTTTCTTTCCTTGATTCCTAACAGAAAAGATATTTCTGTTCCTGCTATCGCTAGATGGATTCAGTTGGAAATATGCATTGCCTATGAAAATCTATCTGCGGATCAACGTTCTGTCAATAAGATCTCAGCGCACGAGGTTAGAGCACTGTCCACTTCTTGGGCTTATTCTAACAGTATAGCTTTACTGATCTCATGAAGGCTGTGTACTGGACACAGCCCTCTTCATTTACCAAGTTTTACCTGAGAAATTTAGAGTCCATCTCTGGTGACCTTAGATCTTTGGGTCCTCTTTCTGTTGCTTAGAATGTCGTCCATTAATGTTACATCTAGAAGGTCTTTAGGCAGTCTGTTCCAGCACTGTTGCTGTTCCACTGCCCTCTTCGTTCTTTGGAAATTTACCTCAGTCCAATGGGAAGGGGGTGGTGACAGTCTTTCCCTTATGATCATCTGGCATTATAGTGAAAAGCAAGGGAAGACCTCCTCCAGTGTCAGTAGTCCTGCGTTGGTGCTGGGATGGTTTTAATGTGTAGCTCAGTGTGAAGCAATAACTATGTCTCATTTTTTATGTACTGTTTTTAAAATGTAGCTCACTGTGAAGCATTTGTATATGTCATGTGTCAAACGGGCTTTAATATACAATCCTCAGACACTTTTAAATGAGTATAAAGAGTCTCATTCTCTGGACTATCTTTATATATTGGCTTTCTTTCACCGAATTAGCATAACAGGTTATGCTGGCATTAAATGGAGAATTATATATGATGTAATACTCAATAACATTGTTGGTGTTATTGCCTTTCTCTTTTCTCGCAAAGGAGAAAGACATATATAATTCCTATCTTCTCCTATTCTCCTATAGGAGCTATTCTTTACTGAAGTAATTGAGAGATTGGATTTTCCTTCAAGTCCTAGGCCCTCCAGCCTTTTTACGATTCAGCTAGTCTGGGCCATTCGTTGTCATATAAAAAATATGATAAATTTTAAGTAATTTGTATATTTTTTTATACTTACCAATGGCCCAGATGGGTATGGCCCTCCCATGAGTGGGCACTTATACCTCCCCGCTGTTTATCACATTTAACAGGCAATCTGTAGAAAAAATGATGATTGGCGCCAATTTCGGTACCTTCCTGGATACTGCGCATGCGCAGATCTCAAAAGTATGGAGGACCATCTAGGACTTGATTTTTGGGGTTTTGCATGCAAGTTTTGGGGATTGGAGGGCAAAATTTGTGTTTGGCCCTGGATTAAATTTGAGCCATTGGTAAGTATAAAAAATATACAAATTACTTAAAATTCATCATTTTCAGGTATCCCATGTGTTGCCATATTCATGAAGTCTGGTATGAGGTATGATGCAAGCTCATCATTGTTCCTCCTCAATAAAACGGTGTCATCCCAACAAGATGAATCCCATCAAGACGAATTGGTAAAATACCCAAACAAGACGATCCCAACAAGACGTTCCCAACAAGATGACCCCAACAAGACGATCCCAACAAGACGATTTTTTTTCGCATCAGATATGGGGAAAATTTACTTTAAACAGAACCTGTATGTTACAGTGTACGCTATTTGAAGTATTTTAGGGTTTTATTAGCTCACCGAAGGGAGCTTAACTTACCACTTGCCGTCCGCCGTCGTTGTCGTCCATCCCTGAACTTTACATTATCGACTTCTCCCACAAACTACTCGACCAAATTGAACCAAATTTTGTGTGATGTTCCTTATCATATGTCAATTCAAGTTTGTACAAATAAGCATGCCGCACCCACAGGGGGCACCAGAATGAGCATAACTCTGATAGCACCCATAAATTTTGTCAAATATTCAAAAAAATCTTCTTCTTCAGATCCACCAGTCAGAATCTTTTCATGTTTGTTATACAACATCTCTAGGGGGGTCAGATTCAAGTTTGTTCAAATCGAGTCCCTGGGTTAAGATTTGGGCTTTCTATTAGAGCCCAAAGTTTAACTTGGTGCAATTTGAGAAAATTTCTTTAAAAATCTTCTTCTTCAGATTCACCAGTCAGAATGCTTTCATATTTGGTATACAACATCTCTAGGGGGTGGGGGGCAGATTCAAGTTTGTTCAAATCGGGTCCCTGAGTTAGTATTTGGGCTCTCTATTGGAGCCCAAAGTTTAACTTGATGCAATTTGAGGAAATTTCTTTAAAAATTTTCTTCTTCAGATCGGCCACTCAGAATTTTTTCATGTTTGGTATGCAACATCTATAGTGGAGTCAAATTCAAGTTTGTTCAAATTGAGTCGCTGGGTTAATATTTGTATGGGAGCCCAAATTTTAACTTTGTGCAATGCGTGGAATATTCTTTAAAAATCTTCTTCTTCAGATTCACCAGTCAGAATCCTCTCATATTTGGTATACACAATCTTTAGGGGGGCCAGATTCAAGTGTGTTCAAATAGAGTTTCTCGGTTAATATTTGGGTTCCCTGTGGGAGTCTGAATTTTAACTTAGTGAAATATGAGAAAATTTCTTTAAAAATCTTCTTCTTCAGATCCACCAGTCAGAATGCTTTCATATTTGGTATACAATATCTCTAGGGGGGTCAAATTCAAGTTTGTTCAAATTGGGTCCCTGAGTTAGTATTTGGCCTGTGATTGGAGCCCAAAGTTTAACTTGGTGCAATTTGAGGAAATTTCTTTAAAAATTTTCTTCTTCAGATTGACCACTCAGAATCCTTTCATGTTTGGTATACAACATCTATAGGGGGGTCAGATTCAAGTTTGATCAAATCGAGTCGCTGGGTTTATAATTGCGCTCCCTGTGGGAGCCCAAATTTTAACTTTGTGCAATGCGTGGAATATTCTTTCAAAATCTTTTTCAGATTCACCAATCAGAATCCTCTCATATTTGGTATACATCATCTCTAGGGGGGACCAGATTCAAGTTTGTTCAAATCGAGTTTCTCGGTTAATATTTGGGTTCCCTATGGGGAGCCTAAATTTTAACTTAGTGCAATATGAGAAAATTTCTTTAAAAATCTGTTTCTTCAGATCCACCAGACAGAATCGTTTAACATTTGTATGCATCATCTCTAGGAGGGGCAGATTCAAGTTTGTTCAAATTGGGCCCCTGGGTTGAAAATTTTGAGTCTGGTTCGGACTTAGAAATTTTTATCAAAATTTGAGAAAAAAAAATTTGTTTTGGATTTTTTATGCTTTTTGTTCAATTTTGAGACGAAAAAACCCCCAAATTTTTAGCCTGAAAATTTTGGGTCTGGTTCTGACTCCGAAATTTTGGATCAAAATTCGGAATTTAAAAAAAAAAAATTCATGCATTTTTTGTTCAATTTTGAGATGAAAAAAAAACAACATTTTAGCCTGTAAGAAAGACTGAAATTTTGGACGAAAATTTGGAAATTTTTTTTTTTTAATGCGTTATGTTAAATTTTGAGATGAAAATAAAAAATTTGGGGTCAGGTTTGGACTCCAAAATTTTGGTCCAAAATTCAAACATTTTGGGGGATTTTTATGCGTTTTGTTCAATTTTGAGATGGAAAAAAACAATTTATAGCCTGAAAATTTTGGGTCCTGTTCCGACTTGTTTTGAAAATCTTCTTCTCCAGACCATGTAGTCAGAATGCTATCATATTTGGTATAAAACATCTCTAGGAGTGTTAGATTCAAGTTTGTTCAACCCTAGGCCATGGGTTGATATTTGGGCTCCCTATGGGATCCAAAATTTTAACTTAGTACAATAAAAGAAAATTTCTTTAAAAATCTTCTTCAGATCCACCATTCAGAATCTTTTCATATTTGGTATACAACATCTCTTGGAGGGTAAGACTCAAGTTTGTTCAAACCTGGTCCCGGTGTTATTAATTTGGGCTACCTATGGGAGCCTGAATTTTAACTAAGTGCAATAAGAAGGAATTTCTTTTAAAATCTTCTTCAGATCCACCAATCAGAATCCTTTCATATTTGGTACACAACATCTCTGGGTGGGTCAGATTCAAGTTTGTTCAAATCGGGACCTTGGGTTAATATTTTGGCTCCCTATTTGAGCCCAAAGTTTAACTTAGTGCAATGTGAGGTGATTTCTTTAAAAACCTTCTTCATATCCACCAGTCAGAATTCTTTCCTATTTGGTATATGACATCTCAAGGGGGATCAGATTCAAGTTTGTTCAGTGTGAGTCCTTAGCTTAATATTTGGGCTCTATGGGCAGGTGGGGTGGGAGGGCATGTTACGTTCAGGTTTGTTCAGATCCATTCCTTGGTGTTTTTCCATAAAATTTGCCTCTCATGACTTCATTCCTTTGTAGTGTTGATGAACCATGTCTAACTGAATGTGAACCTCAAATACTTCTTTGAACCACCTTGGCCGGTGAGCGATTAAGTCTCCTTGGGGCCTCTTGTTTTATATATGTGTTAGGGAGTTTTGTTGATAAAAAAGATACAAAAAAACTGTAGCAAATAGTGTCTTGTAACAAAGACATGGTGCCTCTGTTAACTTGTAGCATGTTTTTTTTTGGTTGTCAGAATTTTGATCACATATTATTACCTTGTTACAATTAATGGGAGAGTGCCTATAGGCACTCTCCCATTAATTGTAACACGGCAAATCCACCCAGACTTAATGATATTGCATCAAAAATTAATTAAAGTACATCCACAGAATATGAAGCCTTTTAGCTCTAGTACCTACACTTAAGGATAAAGCCCCAAAATGGGCTTTCAGCACTCAACCAGTTAATTGAGATCACTTTTTCCAAAAGTAATCAATGTTAACAGTTTATGATGGAAAACCTCAAAATAAATGGGTAATATTGTCATTTTAATTAAATTCGTCTTGTTGGGATTCGTCTTGGGATGACCATTTTCGACATTCATCTTGTTGCCATTCATCTTGTTGGGAAAAAAGTGATAAAATGGCCAATAGTAAAGCATAAAAATGCTTACTTGAAATATTGCTTTCAGTGACATAAAGTCCCCTAAAAGAATTATACATGTTTAGCACTTTGAATGTAGTGACCATCCATAAGTAGATGATCACTACATTCAGATTGCTAAACAACTGTATACCAGTCTGAATTTTTTGGAGATTTTCTGGTAAGAAATATCTGAAAAATCTTGAACATATTTCAAGCACAAGTGAACCAATGTGAATCTTGTCGAAAAATCTGGCAGTTTTCAGTGATACAGTGGAGCCCACTTATTTGGATATCTCTTAACTAAATAACCCTGTTAATTGAGTATAATTTCCCAACACAAAACCATTTACCATACCTCCAGTACAAATTTGACCTGTTAGTTGAATATAGGGTATAGAGTAAACTCCTGTTAATTGAATAAAAAATCTTTTAACCTGTCGAGAAATTACCCTGACTCTCCCCAGTTTTTCTTTGTTTATAGACCTATTTGGCCTCAGTACATCCAATACAGGCATTTAATCTAATATATCTTGTTTGACAGAGCTCATGGAGCTTTATCAAACAAGATATAATAAAATAAATGCTAAATTTATCTCTAGAAAACAGGAAAGTGACACAATCCCTGTTAACAGGGTTCCGCTGTATTTCATCACTGCATTACTAGTCTTTTCCAACTGTGCATCACCCTTTCCCAATTTAGACAAGATTAGCTGTTAATGCTTTACCTTATGTGATCAGGAGACAACACTTGCAAAATGTTTTCTTGAATAAACTAGAAATTTTCATTTTTATCCCCCAAACATTGCTCATGACTCCCTATTAGAATTGGGTATTTTTTCTTCAACCCGTTAAAGGTTTGAAATGCTGATTAATTTACCTCTTTTACATTCAATATAATTTTCAAGACACATGGGAATGTTGATGTGGGAAAAATAATTATAAGTGTTCTCATATTCCTCCTGGAGTTTCTTGGAAAGCCTTGAATTTGATAAAAATAAATTCAAGAGCCCTGGAAACACCTTAAATTTAGCAGTTAGTTGCTTCAAAAAGTCATCTGTTGTGTCATTAATGATAAAACAGATTATAGCAATACTCCATAAGTTAAAAGATATCCTATTCTGACCAATGTTTACTTTTTATGCATATCTTGCAACAGTTTCATTGTTTGCTTTTTGATGTGAATACTGGGAGAGTGTAAATATAATCATATTTTATGTCGTGATATTTTAGACATCATTATGTCTTTCAATTATTAGCTCACCTGAGCAGAGCTCTGAGAGAAGCTTTAGTGATCAATTTTCATCCATCTGTACGTCAGCTTATTTTGGTGGCTATTCCTCTGTCTCTCTCTCTGTCAATCTTTTCTCCATCTATCAGCCCATCTGACTGTCTGTCTGTCTTTATTACATGTTCTATGTAATCTCCATGTACAGCGACATTAAATCATGCAGAAAATGAAAAAGAACAGAAATCGTTGACAGACTATTTTTAAATAGAAGTGAAATTTCACACGAATTTTCTGCAAATTGCCTACTGGCACATAGAACACATTGGAACCCGGGACGAGTTTTCAAATGAATTGCATAGTGTCCTTCTAATAATTGCTTTTATAGCTGTGAAGACATGTAATAAACACAGAATGACACATGCATGTGAATGGGTTAATATGGCACTTGTGTCATCGCAGAAGGATCATACTCAAAGCTGGTGGCCTCTCAGGTTTTTTTCATGCTGGAACTTGTGCCATATTGATTAACCTATTCACACGTGTGTGTTGTTCTATGTATTTCTGGTGTAAACTTTTCATTATTGACTTCTCAACAACTGGTGAAGTGATTTGAACCAAAAATGATATGCATATTCTTCATAATTGTGCTTCTCATGCAAGCCCAACTTAGTGCAATATGAGGAATATTCTTTGAAAATATTTTCTTCAGATCCACCAGTGAATATCTTTTGATATTTGAAATTCAGATCCTTTGAAGGATCAGATTCATGTTTGTTCAATTATAGACCCTGGATTCATATTTGGCTCCCCTCAGGGACCCCAAATTTTAACTGCAAGATTGGGAAAATTTCATTAAAAACCTTCTTCAAATCGACTTGACAGAATCTTTTGATACTTGGTATACATAACATCTTTGGAGTGGTGGTGGTGGTTGAGTGTGGGGGAGGGAGGGGGGGGCATAGGGGGTGGTGTCAGAGTCAAACTTCTTTAAATCAAGTGCCTGGCTTCATATTTATACTGTAACCAATGACCCAGACTTAGCTGGTGCTAACCCAAAAATATCCAGGGCCAAACACAAATTTTGCCCCCAGTCCCCCAAATTTGCATGCAAAACCGAAAATTAGAAGTCCTAACTGGCCCTCCATACATTTTACCCTCCGCATTTGCGCAGATGCCAGGAAGTCACCGAATCTGGCGCCAATAAAATCATTCTTTGTTTGGCCCTTGTCAGATAACAACAAACTGATATTTGTGCTTTTAATTCTCAATTAATAATGATGCCAGACACAAATCAATGGTTAAATTGGTGGATCCAAGGGCAGAACTGGATGAAGGAAGGAAGAAACGGTGGTTTGAAATGTTCAGGGCTGTAATTTTATAATATTTATTAAAATTAGTTCCTGTTCCCTAATTTCGGAACATGAGCCTGACGTTATCACTAATTGATTATGATCTATCCACTGTTTATTTAGTATTCCTTCTCTGCCTTCCCTTGAATCCCCCAGTTAAGCTTCCAAGCTTTTTGGCTTGTTTTAATAAAAAAATTTTTATAAAATTTATTGGGAGTTTAACGTTTTATGTAGAAGATTATTCTATACATCCCCAGGGTTACGTCCTCATCCTTAGGGTGTTCAGGCGTTTTTGTCATGCATCTTACATCCAGTGTATCCTTTTTTCTTCTGAGGAAGATCTTGCTTTACATCAGATAGTCTTGTTTCTGTTGCTGACTTCGGGCCGTGTTGCCTGGGGTCTTGATTCTGGTGTTTTGTTTACATTACATTACTCTAGGTAGTTTCCTATTTTTGTTTTGGAACTACAGTTGTAAGTAACATTAAATATTGTGATAGTGTGGTAGTTAATTTTACACAGTTTTTATAATTCTGTCCACACTTAGGCTTTTTTGGGCTCATCGTTCCCTTTGTGAACTTGGGCTCTTATATTAGGAAAAGTTTTTCAAAAATTTTCATTTTATTTTTGAAAGAGTTTTTCTTTTGGATATATTTATTTCATTGATTATATTTGAATGTTATCTTATATTATATATAGATTTGGTGGTTGTACAATAACATATATTAGTTTTAGGTAATTATTTTTAGTCGAGTTGTGACGAAGTCAAACTCGACTTATAGTTTGGTGAATGGCGGGCGGGCGGGTGTCCGGGCGGGCGGGCGGGCGGGCGGGCGGGCGTAAACAATTGGTTTCCGGTTGATAACTTGATAGTGGTTCAACTCACATTCATTAAACTTCATACGTAGGTTGGTCTTGGTGGGAGGAAGAACCCTATTGATTTTGGACATGCTACGTCGAAGGTCAAGGTCACAGTGACCTTGAATGTAGTAAATCTTAAACAATTGGTTTCCGGATGATAACTTGATAATGGTTCAACTCACATTCATGAAACTTCATAGGTAGATTGGCCTTGGTGAGGGGAAGAACCCTATTGATTTTGGACTCGCTACGTCAAAGGTCAAGGTCAACGTGACCTTGAACATAGTAAATCGCAACAATTCCTTTCCGGATGATAACTTGATAGTAGTTCAACCTGCATTCATGAAACTTCATAGGTGGGTTGGCCTTGGTGCGAGGAAGAACTCTATTGATCTTGGACTCACCAGATCAAAGGTCAAGGTCACAGTGACCTTTAACATAGTATATTGCAACAATTGGTTTCCGGATGATAACTTGATAGTGGTTCAACCTAGAGTCATGAAACTTCATAGGTGTGTTGGCCTTGGTGCGAGGAAGAACCCTATTGATCTTGGACTCACCAGGTCAAAGGTCAAGGTCACAGTGACCTTGAACATAGTATATCGCAACAATTGGTTTCCGGATGATAACTTGATAGTGGTTCAACCTAGAGTCATGAAACTTTACAGGCGTGTTGGCCTTGTTTTTTCAAATGAAGAGCCTGGGTTAAATTTCTTTTGGACTCTCTAGGTCAAAGGCCAAGGTCCCAGTGACCTTGAACATAATAATCGTAACCAATTGGTTTCCAGATGATAATTTGACAATGGTTCCACCTACGTTCATGACTTTTCAAAGGTAGGTTGGCATTGGTGCAAGAAAGAGCCTTATTTATTTCGGAATCACTAGGTCAAAGGTCAAGGTCTCAGTGACACCTCACACAGTAAATTGTAAACAGTTGGTTTCCGGACGATAAGTTGATAATGATTAAACCCACTTTTGTGCTGTCACAGCTCGACATTGGATCGGTGATCCTATCAGCATTTTTATCTAATAGTATGGCAAATAGAGGAAACCTTTCCTTTATTATACCCCCCGCAAACAAAGTTTGGGGGGTATATAGGAATCACCCTGTCCGTCCGTCTGTCCGTCTGTCTGTCCTTGTAAGCGCAACTCCTCCTAAACCATTTGAAGAATTTTCATGAAACTTTACACAATGGAAGAACTCCATATGCAGATGTGCATGAAGCAATATAATTCCATTCTGACATTTCCAAGGGGAGATAATCTAACTTATACCGTCTGTCCATCCTTATAAGCACAACTCCTCCTAAACCGTTTGAAGAATTTTCATGAAACTTTACACAATGGAAGAACTTCATATGAAGATGTGCATGAAGCAATATAATTCCGTTCGGACATTTCCAAGTGGAGATAATCTAACTTATACCGTCTGTCCATCCTTTTAAGCGCAACTCCTCCTAAACCGTTTGAAGAATTTTCATGAAACTTTACACAATGGAAGAACTCCATATGAAGATGTGCATGAAGCAATATAATTCCGTTCTGACATTTCCAAGGGGAGATAATCGTAACTTATACCGTCTGTGCATCCTTGTAAGCACAACTCCTCCTAAACCGTTTGAAGAATTTTCATGCAACTTTATACAATGGAAGAACTCCATATGAAGATGTGCATGAAGCAATATAATTCCATTCTGACATTTCCTAGGGGAGATAATCTAACTTATACATTTCAGGCGTGGGGGGGGGGGGGGGGGTATCACTTTGTGAGTTTGCTCACAGTACCTCTAGTTTACTTGGTCGTTGTAATGAGTCTACTTGATGTACTACCACTAATTCTCCTCCCAGTATCAGATTTAATAATCTGAATGATGGACGTCATGGTTTGTGTTAGGCAAGTGGATGCTGTCGGTTCTATTGTGGCGAGGGGACTCGGTGGTCCTCTCATCAAAAGGTCACTATAGTTTTTTAGTTTCTACTTACAGAGGAACAGGATGTGGCTTCGTGATGCCATCAAAGAGTGTGCTGTGGTTGTCGCAAATCAATCAAGAGCTAGCGGCAAAAGAGCTCAGGTATTAGACAAGGCCTAGATCCTTAGTAGGATTGATGACCTTGTTGCCAGCTAGCTTGACCGGCAGATCTATCACGTCGACTAGTGGTATGTGATGCCGGGTATGCCCATAGCGGTCGTGAAGAGGAATAAGGGTGTAGCAAGCACTATAAACATACGAACATGCTCACCCTGCGACGACGGGAAGGAGGAAGTATGGGAAGGAGGAGGTAGACAAGTTCTGAGGTATGCTCGTCCAGGTCTTCGTCATCGCGAGCAAGAGAGAGGTCCCTCTCTCTTATAACAACATCTGGGGGCCAGAGGTTGTTGGTAGGAACTTGTCAGACAAGTTCTGAGGTATGCTCATCCAGGTCTTCCATGATTGCGAGCAAGAGAGAGGTCCTTCTCTCTTATAACAACATCTGCGATCAGAGGTTGTTGGTAGGAACTTGTGTCGGTCAGACAAGTTCAGAGGTATGTTCCTCCAGGTCGTCCGTGATTGCGAGCAACAACCATTTGGGGCCAGTGGTTGTTGGTAGGAACTTGTCAGACAAGTTCTGAGGTATGCTCGTCCAAGTCTTTCATGATTGCGAGCAAGAGAGAGGTCCCTCTCTCTTATAACAACATCTGGGGCCAGAGGTTGTTGGTAGGAACTTGTGACGGTCAGACAAGTTCTGAAGTATGCTCATCCAGGTCGTCCGTGATTGCGAGCAAGAGAGAGGTCCCTCTCTCTTATAACAACATCTGGGGCAAGAACTTGTTGGTACGAACTTGTGTCAGTTGAAACTTACGTCCACGGGATGCTCCTTCCATAGACTGCCGGGGCCGGCCAGTCTTATAGCTTCCTCTCTGTTCAAAAAGCACACATGACCGTGCAGGTCTGTTGTCGCTAGTTAGCTCGAACGGTGAAGTAGTTTCTCAGGTCCCTGAGAACTGTGATGCCAGGTGTAGACGATCCGGGCTAGAAAAAGAGAGATCATATAGGGTGGAGCGAACAATATGATATGCAGTTATGCTCACCCAGTGACGATGGAAGAAGGAAACCGATAAGGTCTGAGGTACGCTCGTCCAGTGGGACGTCCCGTCTAATAGCCAGCAGGGGCTGGCTAGTCTTATGGTTTCCTGTACATAATGGACAAAGTGATCTTTATATTGCACAGGGCTATAAAACCCAATGAGTGGTTTCAGTTCCCTGTTGCCGGTGAAACAGTTAAGATTGGATGCTTGGACCATAACTCCGCATGTGTCGCATATGCATTGTTTTAGAGCTAGTGGAAAAGTGCTCAATGATTTTAAAAGACAAGGGCTAGGTTTCACGGAGGCTTACGTCCCTTGTCTAAATACAGCTAGCTCAACTGGCAGATCTCACTCGTATGTGGGTGACGTGAGGCCGGGTATGTCCGTGGCGGTTGAGAGAGAATAAGGGTGTAGTGAGCACTGTTGATCGAATCCATGCTCACCTAGGGTTGATGGAAGGAAGAAGACAGCAAGTTCTGAGGTATGCACGAGCAAGAGGGAGCCCCTCTCTCTCTTTCAACAACATCTGGAGCTGGGTGTTGTTGGTAGTATGTGGGTGACGTGAGGCCAGGTATGTCTGTGGCGGTTGAGAGAGAATAAGGGTATAGTGAGCACTGTTGATCGAATCCATGCTCACCTAGTGTTGATGGAAGGAAGAAGACAGCAAGTTCTGAGGTATGCACGAGCAAGAGGGAGCCCCTCTCTCTCTTTCAACAAAACCTGGATCTGGGTGTTGTTGGTAGGAACTTGCGTCAGTCAGAGCTTACATACATAGCTATTGTCCGGTACGCTTAGTTCAGTTCTTAGCTGGGACGGCTACAGTTTTGCTTCTTTAGCATCTACCAAGCACTCCCGACCGCACCTTGGCTAAGTGACTCAGGATTTCCACATCGTCAAAAAGTCTATCTTTAGTAAAGAAAGTTGCACCATCTAGTAGCCAAGGAGATGAGGCTTCATTCATCGGGTCGTCTGCAGAAATAACTATATTGGACTCCCTGTCCTAGGAGCAGCCGGTGAAGAGGCTGTTCATGACCACTGCTCCTCAGGCCTCTGTAATGGACTTGCTGTTGCAGTTGCACAGCTAATCGCAGTATTCCTGCTAAGACAGAAGCCCTCAACGTCAGTCTCAAATCTTGAACTGTTGCATAGTGCTTATTTGGTCCAGTCACCTGCCTGTTTAGATACTGGTGACTGTGATTCTGATTCTAACTGATTTGAATATATGATTGACAGGATAACTTTTCCTTCCCGAACAACTCTTGGATGATATGGATACCATACATTATCATTTCCTTGATCTTGTTCCAGTGATTGAAAATGCTGCGAGCAATTATGAGAAACCGCTAGTGTAGTTCGACGCTGACTTCATCCGGGTAAAGAGCAGGGTAATAAGATCTCTTTCCGGTTAAGTCTACACGGGTGTCACAGGTCTTTGATTCTGTAGATGATACCATATTTATCTTCCGGCGGAAAAAGAAATTCGGTTTTTTATCTTCTTCTGTATTTTTAATCGTTTGTGATGGTTCACATACTTTTAAAAACGACAGGGGAAGATATGGAGAGTTCCTCAGCATTGATTGAGCAGGCTAAGATCCAAGTTTTAGCCTTACCTTCATCATTTAGCTGCTCGCTCGGACACAATTGAGAAGATAATTTCTTAGAGTGAATTTAGTCTCATGGTCTTATGTACTTTAAGTACTGTGACGCATCGTCTATATGGAAGGAATTTTGTGGTCGTTTGTATCTTTTAAAATTCTTTCCAGACCCAGTATTTATTTCTCGGTCTTAACTAATGTTAAGTGAGAGTTATTCTGATGCAACGAAGCCTTGTGTCTTCATCTTTGCAATTGACTAGGTGGAAAACTTGCCATAGGTCGTTTGAGTCTTCCAACTCTAGTTTTTATGATAAGAAAAATTCTCGTCTCTTTAAGCTGGGGTCAAATGTACCATCACCAGCAGAAAGAGTACGAGAGGTTGTCCTAGACTTAAATTGTCTATAAGGTCTCATAGCAAGGTATAGGTATACCTAAGTCTTTGATGGTAAGCTTTCATTATTGTAGGATTAAACTACAAGAAAACATCTATTCTCGACTCTTTAAGTTGGGATCTAATCGACCACAGCCAACAGAAGAGTAGGAGAGTTTGTCCTAAACTCATTTTGCTTGTAAGGCTCATAGCGAAGGTATAGGTATCTCTCCTATATATAATTCTTCAGGTTTGTCTATACAGCCACTTGGATAGGGGTTTCTCGTCTGTCTGAGTTACTGATCAGACTCCCCTGAGCCGGTGGTTCTAGGCTCTTATAGAACGCGGTTCGGCCGATTTTGACAGGAAGTGAATAATTAGGTTATTTATTATCTTTCAGTCGATAAGCAAACGTTCGGCAATTGTAGCGAGTATAGCTCTTTAGATCACTTGTTTTGTGAACTAGATAATGTCTCATGGGATTTATGATAGGCTTCATGTATCCCACTATTCATTTGGCTGGTTCATCTGTTTCACAAGAGCAAATTAACCAGCTGTTTTGCTCGGTTATCTGATGCATTAACAGTGATAATTTTGTGCGCTGGATGGAGTTGTGTGGAGCGGCTTGGAGGGTTATTTCAATGGGTCGCTTACACACATGTCTACTCCAGTTATTAACTGGAGTGGTAGACATTTTTCCCTCTTGACCTGTTTTGTTTTGGAGAATCTTTTAACATAAGGTCAAGTTTCGGCATATATTACGGTTTTCTCAATTATTTCGCACGTGAGTTCATATATTGTGTTACAATCCTGAGTCCGACAGTCTCTCTATGCACATCAGAGTTTATCAGAAGAGAAGTTATGCTTTTGTTGTCATTATTTTTCAATAGAAGGGACGTTATGTTCATTCTATTGTTAAATAAGTCAGTTAGCTATTCGTATTGCTTGGGTTATTTATCTTCCTATTAGCAGTCAATGCTTAAGATTTCAGATTTAAGTAAGCGCTGGCTATATCTTGCGCTTATTCTAACTGTTTGGCTATTATATGATCTTATATGGGATCTCTTCAGGATAGTTATGTTTTCGGCACATGGGAATAATAGTTTCCATTATTTGTGTCGCTAGTATAGGCTTTTGAGCGCATACATTGATGTTCAGCCATTTTCGTGGGAATGAATGATAGAATACGTGTATCCTTCAATTCATTTGTTTCTATTGATTTCATTGAGGTTATGGGGTCTGCTGTTGAGCAATCGCCAGAAGCTTCCCCATTAGAGGGTTTTCTTCTTTGAGGGAAGTTTTATTCTTCATGTCATTCTACGCACTCAGTGGCATTATGGAGTATTCAGACGTGAAAGAGCTTTATGATCACTATATTATTGCTGTCTGCACCAGCAATGATTAAGTAATGTGGGTGAGGAGGTTTCGACATATATTTGAATCCTGCCTCCCCCCCCTCCCCCACACACACACACACTCACTCTGTCGCATATATATTTTTTAATACATACATACTTTGCATTTGGGTCGTGTTGGATGACACCATCATAAGCATATAAACTGTTCTGTCGCATTTGTTTCCGTATTTATTTTCTGATTTTGGAGCCTCTATTTCTAGATCCTGGTCTCTATTTTGTTGGTTTTTAAATCGCATATTCTCACAGGTTTATAGTTGTAGATACCAAATAGTACACGTTAGAGAGTGTTTTTTACCGATTTAATATTACAGAGGCTTCCTGTGAATGATCTTGAAGCGTGTTTTCTCTGCAGAGATTGTTCATCTTATCCCGCTTTTGTATAAGTTATAATTAATTTCTCACTGATTTCATCGTACCTGTATACGACGTCTGCAGTGCCTATTTATAGCGGATAATGTTCTTTACCAAAATCATCACTATAGCCTTGGCTTGTGAAATGGCGTTAAGCACCATTTATTATTCATGAATTAATTTGTTGAGTGCCTGATCGATATTTATTTATATCGTTTCTGGGTTCTGCTTATTGATTCCAGAGCTCTCCCCTCTTTCTTTTGAAGTTATGTTAAAAAAAAGGTGGTGGGGGGTAATTTTGTCCACTTCTCTGCCTTATGGGGTATGTAACTATTGAGGAAGCTGTCTTGTCCGCACTATGTTCGGCAATCAGCTGCAGTATTATTGTGTGGCATAGGTTTATGGGAAATTTTCAGACTAGTCCAGACTAGTCTCTAAAATTGTTTATTTGTTACATCCTAATTAACATGAATTTATGCTTAGATTTAGGATTTACATTATTGGGATCCATATTAGGTTATGTCTCTTCTATTATGGTATTAAGAGACATTCATGTAAATTCTAATTTCTTCATCATGGATTGAAGGATTTGATCTATGTTGATCTAATATTTCGGAAGTTCTAAGCCCCCCACCTTTTTACGATTCAGCTAAGTCTGGGTCATTGGTTACAGTATAAAAATATGAAAAAAATTATCAATCAAAGGAATGATTTTGCATGCCGTAGGGACGGTATGGGGGACAAGCCCCTTTTGACCCTCGGTAACTGTATATGATGGCTGTCACATGTTTAGGCGTGTTGAAGGAGGAAAAGGATCCGGTACTCGGCAGGTGTCTCCAGTTGTGGGTAGGCGGTCTCGTTGACTGATGTCGGTTGAACCCTCGGGTGAGGACCAGTGTGGGAGGTTGGGTCCTCTCACAAAGGTACTACCTCTCCCCGAGGGTGCAGTCTATCTAGATTTTCAGGCAAGTATAGTCTGCCACTTCGGAGATGATTTTAAGTGATGGCCATCACTGGCAAGTATAATCTGCCTCAGGCTGTCTCTGTTTGATAGGATGTCTTTGAAGGAAACAACAACGACCCCTTTCGGGGACCACCAAGAAGAAGACCCGAACTTCCCTGGTTCGGGGGCAGGCCTGCAAATGTAATCCTATTGGGTTGGGACAAAAAGATGCACAATGCGCTTACAAAAAGGGGCAGAGGTGGGATGCAGGACCAATGCTCGCCTCCCTCCTCGGGATGGAGCGGAGGATGTTCAGGAACCGTGGGGGTGACTGTTTCCATAACGGTTAGACTATCTGTAGTGGTTATTGGGGTGCTGGTCAAAAAGCAGCTTCTGTGTACCTGCTTAAAAGAAGAAGGTAGAATTAGTTTTCATTAAAGTATGTAAACTGTAAAGATAAAAGTAGCACATCTTGTTCAATCTTAAGGTTTAATCTTAAGCTGAGTTGGTGAAGGCAGCCCTTTCTGGTAGAAGGCCACAGTTAAGCTGTTTTTCTGCCTGTTTATTCACCTTTATAACAGTATTTAATCCTGATGTAATTTTTAGTTGAGTCGGTGAAGGCAGCCCTTTCTGGTAGAAGACCACAGTTAAGCTGTTTTTCTGCTTGTTTATTCACCTTCTCGTTCCCTATTAATTATTTAGTTTTTATAACAGTATTTAATCCTGATGTAATTTTTAGTTGAGTCAGTGAAGGCAGCCCTTTCTGGTAGAAGGCCACAGTTAAGCTGTTTTTCTGCCTGTTTATTCACCTTCTCATTCCCTATTTATTTAGTTTTTAACAATATTTAATCCTGATGTAATTTTACTTGAGTCGGTGAAGGCAGCCCTTTCTGGTAGAAGGCCACAGTTAAGCTGTTTTTCTGCCTGTTAGTTCACCTTCTCGTTCCCTAGTTTTATTTGAGCGGTCTTAGTTTTGATTGAAATTTTTGGGCTTTTGTTGGCTTTCGCAAATTGCTCCAAGTTCGGAGATTAGTTTGCTGTCGGCTAACCGGTCATGATTTTTCGCGGCCAGGGTGGCAAGGCGGTCTTTAATGGTGGGGATATCAGCCATGTCATGGACTGTTTTGATGGGTGTGTCCCATGGGGCGCGGAGGGCAACTCTAAGCGCGTGATTTTGGACCTTCTGGAGTTTTCCCATATTAGTTTGGTTGAGGTCAGTTAGTATGATTGCACCGTATTCGAGTACTGGGTGCACAAAGGCTTTGTACAGTTTGAGTAGGGTGGACTGGTTGGCCCCCCCCCCCCCCCCCCCCCCCCCCCCCCCCCCATGAAGTTCCCTTAAGCATTTTCAGTAAGTTAATGCGTTTGGTAGCTTTTTTCGCCATGTCGTCGGTATGTTTGTTGAAGGACAGTTTTTGATCAATGGTGATGCCCAGGAATTTTGCTTCTTTGCATTCCGGGAGGGTGTTATCCATAAGTTTTAGGTCAAAATCCCGTTTAGTTATCTTGCGAGTAAAGGTGATTCGTTGGGTTTTATTCGCATTTAGCTTTATTCTCCATTTGGCAAACCATTCTTCGAGCTCGTCGAGAGCGCGTTGCAGGGGTTTTTGGAGCAAATTTGCCATATTGTTAGAGTCCCAGAGGCCCTTATCATCCACGAATTGGGAAACTTGAACGCGATCATCGGAGAAGCTGAGGTCATTTACGAAAAAGATGTACAGGAGGGGGGCTTAGGACGGATCCTTGGGGGGTGCCTGCTTCAAGGGGGACACTGTCAGACATTTCATTGTTCACTCTGACTTTAATTTTGTGATCATTTAAGAAAGAGGATAGTAATTTAAGGAGTAACATGGGGAGTCTCATTTTTGATAGTTTGTAGCGCATTCCATTATGCCAAACAGAGTCGAATGCTTTTTCGACGTCTAACAGGACTGCCACACCTATTTGCTGATTGTTGATAGCGGTTTTCATTTGGGTGACTAGTCGGTAGACATGTTCGATGCCTTCTTTCCGGTTTCTATAAGCTCTTTGCCATTTATTAAAGAAGTTGAAAAAATTTATAGTAATTTATATATTTTTTATACTTACCAATGACCCAGACGGGAATGGCCCTCCCATGAGTGGGCCCGCATACTTCTCTACTGAATTATTATAATCTTTTTTCTACGAAGAATGATTTTATTGGTGCCAGATTCGGTGACTTCTTGGCATCTGCGCATGCACGGAGGGTAAAATGTATGGAGGGCCAGTTAGGACTTCTAATTTTCCGTTTTGCGTGCAAATGTTGGGGATTGGGGGGCAAAATTTGTGTTTGGCCCTAGATATTTTTGGGTTAGCACCAGCTAAGTCTGGGTCATTGGTAAGTATAAAAAATATTTTCATTTTTTTTTTCGAATGTGGTATTCTGTTATAGAAGTGTTGCTCATGCTGAGACAGTTGTTGCCCAAATTGTAAGGGTAGCAGACTGGATGCACCTTTCAAGGCACTTAAAATCTTTTCAAGATGTTTTTGATTCCATGCTACTTTATGTAAATTCTTTTTTATTGCAGTCAAAAAACCATGCCATCACAGTTCACAGCTTCGATCTTGATTCAGATGGAGTATCAGAGTTAGTAACTGGATGGAGTAATGGAAAGGTATTATTAATTTCAATTACTTGACTAGAATATGTTGTCAACACTGTATTCTGAACTTTAGTGGAAATAAGCGAGAATATCTCTTTTTCCAATTTTTTGAAACGACACTGATTATATTTCAAAGGGCATATCAGGGACTCTATACTACAGACTTACCACTACTCAGCCACCAGCAACCCAGTGTTTGAGTGGTGTGCATGGTTTGTCATTGGTGCCAAAACTCATGTTACTACTAAAATGACGCAATCTATTCAAATCTTCTGTTAGAGGCTGTTTGTTTAATGTCAGATTTTTTACAGTCACTGGATCTTCAATTCAACCATGAATAATCTTGATCTCATTCCATCTCCGCTAGGGAGCATGGTGGCTCAGTGGTTAGAGCATTGAACTTCAAACCAAAAAGTCAACTGCTCAATCGCGACCAGCGATAACTGCATTCTTGGGCAAGATACCTCATCCTAATTATCCATGTGGGTGCATGGTGAACTAAGGCATACAGTACCTCTATGGTAAACTTGTCTTCCACTGCTACTATCACTGCTTGTGCTGAGTTAATACGTTGGGAAGTCTGACAGTTGCTCTCTGCCAATCAGAGGTTCTCTTGGGGAACTCCAGATTCCTCCACCTGCAAAATTGTCTGACACGATATGACCCTGGCTGTTAAAAGTGTTGTTAAACCCCAGTAAAACAAAACCAAAAAACCAAATTCCATCTCAGGTGTTTTTGCATCTCGGAACTGAGTTTGTCAGTTTTCTAGAGCCTTGCGGCTTTTTGTATTGTCCTTTGATAAGGCCACACAAAATAAATTAATTGATTCTCATGAAATTTTTTTTTTCAAATCACTGAGGGAGGTAGATTTTATTTTTCAGTTTTGTTTTTCTCTTGCATGCATAGAACATATAGAAAGTGCATAATTGTACAAATCAACTCATTTAATTTTGAAGAATGCGAGCACCCATGTTCTCAGAAAATCTCAAGCTCATGTGTGCCCTAGAAGAGTAGCAATAAATTATAGCATAATATTCTTATCCAGAAATGGGATTAAATTGATCAGGATCAAGGTTGTCGCAATATAAGGCAGACGTGTCAAGTGTATTTGCCATTCAGTGGTGGACACTCCCAATACTGACCTGTAAAAATATGCTTTTTGGATATTGCCCCCCCCCTTCCTGTGCACATGATGGTGATTTGATTCTGTAGACACTCTTCAATGATCCTAAAATCCCTGTGGGACCCCTGGGAAGTGAAGCAGTGTCTGTTTACTGTGGTAAACAGGCTCTGTTTTACTGGTAAAATAGGACCCAGTCACGGGTGCTTGGGAGGTGCAAACCCTCTCTAAAATGGGCAACCTGGCATATTAACGCTCACCCCCAGTCTTGAGTTGATACTCATGTTGTGGTCATCATTAACCATTGTGCAAAAATATGTGACCTTAAATGCCAATAAATAAATAATGATCCTAAAAGATCATTTGTTTGTCAATAAATGAGTTGGCTTTTGCATGATGCATGTAAAATTTACAACAAAATGCTTGAGGTGGATCTAAACTTTTTGGGTAAAATATATAAAAAGAAAAATGTGTTAAAAAGGCACTTAATTTTTCCATTTTTTTTCTTTCAATTCATCTGATATAATTTGTGTCTGCATACTTTGATGTGTGCACATCATACATATTTTTCAATTTCCAAAAGTCTGAATCTAAAAAATAAGGATTGGAGTATATTTTTATACTAATAACCAATGGCCCAGACTTTTCTGGTGCAAACGGGTGCAAACTCAATATTATCAAGGGCCAAACACAAATTTTGAACCCCCCAATCCCCAAAATTTGCATACAATACCGAAAATTAAAAGTTCTATCTGGCCCTCCATACTTTTACTGTCTGTGCATGCGCAGTACTCAGGAAGAGACTGGAATTGGTGCCAACATCATTATTTATTTGGCCCAAAGTCAGTAAACATCTCAACTGACATCTGTGCTTTAAATCTCTCTTTTGGTGGATGGTAGACACAAATCAGTGAAGTATATGGTGTATTCAAAGCAGTAACTGGATGATGGAAGTGAACAGTGGTAGTTTGAGACGTTCAGGGCTGTAACTTTTAAATAATATTAAAATTATTTCATGCGACCCAATTTCGCTATATACCCCTTGACGCCATTAGTTTTGCTAATGATTTACCTACTGTTGATTTGTGTTCCTTCCCTTTCTGTCCATGAACCCTCCTGCAGGCTTGGCAATTTCAGGAGAGCGATTTTTTAGCTCTCCTTACTGCCCTCCTGAAAGAATTAAGGAGAGCGAAAAATTGCCCTCCTAAATATTTTGGTCTGGGATGATTGAGATTACATGTATTATGCTCACATTAAATTTTTGTTGTAAAGCAAAAATGTAATTTAACTTCGAAGTTACATAACATCACGTAATTTCATTTTGAAAGTGGTTTAGTGTTAAAAGGTAATGGCTGCAACCATACCCAAACACAGTTGCAATCATTTGAAGCAAAATGGGTCACAGCAATACTTTTTTTTCTGTCAGTTTCAAGTTCAACAACTGACATCACAGTTTGAGGGGTAATTATTCAAGGAATATTGACACTATAATATACTTCCATTACTACTATCACTTGAAGCACTTGCACCAGGATGTGACTGTAGATTCAAGCAGACCTGTTGTCCAAGAAAGTCATACGCCTACCACTACCACCTTCAACCCCCCTTGGGGGGTTGAAGGTGGTAGTGGTAGGCGTATGACTTTCTTGGACAACAGGTCTGGGTACACACACAGGTCTTGTCAAGTGTGTGTTCAGTTGTTGAGTGAGACATCTAGATGTCTAAGAGATTTCGCTTTACCTTAGTAAAGTTAATAAAATCACTGATGTAGTCTGTTGGTTTCAGTTTCAATGAGTTCGTTCAACTGGATACTTAAAATGCTGTGTAAAGCTAATTGCTCTCCTAAGCTGATTAAGGAGAGCGATTTTTTGCCCTCCTGCATTTTTCAGAATGCCAGGCCTGCTCCTGTTAAACTCCAAAGCTTTCCGACTGTTTTTTTATTGTTATTTTTTATTAAATTTCTTGGAAGTTTAATGTGTTGTACAGAATGTTTATTCTGTTTTCCCCACTGTTATGTCCTCACCCTAGGGGTGTTGGGTCATTTTTGTCTTGCATCTCCTACCGGATGCATTGTTTTTTCTTCAAATGAAGATCTAGCTTTGCATCAGGTATTAGTTAATTATTTACTGACTTGGGCCTTTGGTGTGCCTTTTGTCTAGTTTCTGTTTTTTCTATCCTGATGTTGTTTACTTTTAACAATGCCCTTAACAGGTAATATTCAGAGTTTTATTTCATCACAATTATATTAGGATACATTTATTAATATTCCCGTGGTGTAGCTTTAATATTTTGGTTTTGTCCACTCTTAGGCTAATTTGTTTTAATTGATTTTGAAATTATTTTTGATTGTCTTCGTCATGTATCCTTATTTTATATGATTATATGTTAGATGTTAGGAGTGCAGTGAACTTGTTGGATTATAGTTATTTATGATTTACTGCTGTCTGTGTATGGCGTATTTGTCTACATCGGATTTACATGATTGTTGCTTTGCCTGTAGTCACTGCACTCCTACTGATTCTGGTCCTATTTGTGTGGTCAGGGTTGACTCATTAGGACACTAACGTTGGAAGTGGGTGTCATGCTATGCTTTCATGCTGAAGTTCTGATGTCGGAGCTGTCACCGTAGGATAATTTGGTTTCTCAGTTTCTTTTCCAGAGGAGCAAGAACATGGTGATAGTATTGTGACACCCATCCAGAATGTGCTGCCATCATCGTGCTCTGAGGAGTAAATAGAGCTAGCTGCTAAGGTGCTCTTGAATATAAGGAATAAGGCCTCTTATTCCAGCAGCTCGCTCAACCGGTCAGGCGGTTACCCGATAGTGGGAACCGTAATACCGGGTATGTCCGATGTGGTTGAGGAGAGAGTAGATTTGGGTAGAGCGAGCACCTTTTAATCAAAAGCTCACCCAGTGATAACGGCAAAATAAGGGGAAGAAGTCTGCAAGTTTCTCTTTGGGAAGCTCGGCGAGGTCTGCATCAGACCATGAGTGGGAGAGCCTTCTCTAACCCAGTAATAGTCAGGGTCGACTTGCTTTGAGAAACTTGCACCATGTCGGAGCCAATGTCCTCTTTGACCGCTCAGGACGCTCCTTCTACACTGCAGCCGGGGCTAGCTGCAGTTATGGCTTCTTTCTCTGCTTTAGTGAAGCACATACGACCGCACACTAGCTACCTGACTACAGCTGTTCATGCAGCCGAGCAAAGAAGATGCTCCAGTCTTTACCCTCGAAGAAAGAAGATGAAGAAGGAAAAGAAAGTTTGTTCATCCAGTAGCTAGTGATTTGAGCTTGATTCATTGGGACGTTGAACAAAGAGATCGGCAGCCAGATCTCAGTCCAGGAAGAAACATGCGGTGGAAAATAATCTGCTGTTCCACAAGTCTCCGTCATGGACTTGCTGTCGCAATTTGCTCAGCTTATCGCAGCTTAAAAACCCAGCAAGGGGCACCTATCAGCAGAATGGTAGTGAGCCGTCGGTCGGTGTTGGGTCAGTCCAGTCAATAGTACATGTAGAAGAAGCCAGAAATTTCTCTACGGGACGCTCGGCTAGATCTGGGGTCAGATCACCGATTGGAGAACCCTCTCCAGTAGGGGTTGACTCACTGGCCGTTGTGAGAAACCATATTGAGTCGGAACATGCATCGGAATGTTCCTTCCACACTGCACTCGGGGTTGGCAGCAGTTATGGCTTCTTCTACTTACATGGAAGTGCACAAACGGGGACAGATCACGAGTGCAGAGCATATTTTTATATGGCAACCAATGGCCCAGACTAGCTGGTGCTAACTCAAATTAATCCAGGGCCAAACACAAATTTGGCCCAATCCCCAACATTTGCATGCAAAAGTGAAAAAATTAAGTCCTAGATGGTCATCCATACTTTTGAGATCTGCGCATGCACAGTATCCAGGAAGGTGCCGAAATTGGTGCAAACCATCATTCTTTGTTTGGCCCTAAAGTCGGCAACAATGAACTGACATCTGCGCGTTTAAATCCATTTTTGAGGATGCCAGACACAAATCAATGGTAAAATTGATGGATCCAAGGCTGGAAATAGACGATGGAAGGAAACAACGGTGATTGGAAATGTTCAGGGCTATAACTTTATAATAATTATAAAAATTATTTCATGTTTCCCTATTTCGGGACATACGCCTGACGTCATCATTCTTGCTAATGATTTCATCATCATTTATCCACTGTTTGTTAAGTGTTCCTTCCCTATCCCTCCTTGAAGCCCTCCTGTTAAACTCCTAAGCTTTTTGGCTATTTTTATTGAAATTTTTTATTAAATTTCTTGGGAGTTTTACGTGTATTGCAGAATGTTTATTCTATTTATCCCTATGGTTACGTCCTCACCCTAGGGGGGTTGGGTCATTTTAGTCTTGAATCTCCTACTGGATGCATTGTTTTTTCTTCACATGAAAATCTGGCTTTGCAAAAATTGGTCCTGAGATAATAATAGCTTCTACTAGTTGTGCGTATGGGTATGGGTACTCGGCCTATATTTTTATACTGTACCAATGACCCAGACTTAGCTGGTGCTAACTCTAACAAAACCAGGGCCAAACACAAATTTTGCCCCCCAATCCCCAAAATTTGCATCCAAAACAAAAAGAAATCATGTCCTAAAGGACCTCCATACTACGCCTCTACTGCGCATGCGCAGTGACGCAGACGTCCCGAAATTGGCGCCAATTATCATTCTCTGTTTGGCCCTTCATCAGTCATCATCTCACTGATCTTTGTGCTTGTAAATCTCAGTTTAAAGGATGCCAGACACGTAATTTTTGGAGAAAATGTGATTCTAAGGAGGATAGAAGGAGGAGAGGAAAAAGAAGTGACAAAAAATAATCAGGGCTGCACTTAAAATTTTTTGATGAAATTATGTTAAGTTGCCTATTTTCGAGGCATGGGCCTCTTGTTGTCATTCTTGCTAAATGTTGCACTGCTTATTCAGTGTTTCCTCTTCCCTAGCCTTCTAAAGTCCCCCCTTGCAATTCTCCCATGCTTTTGGCATATTTTTGAGAAAGTTCATTTCTAAAATTTCCTGGGAGAGTTGCTTGGTTACAGAATGTTTTCTGTTATTTTCCCCATAGTTACGTTTTCACCCATGGGTGTATAACGTTGTGTTCTGCATCTTCCATCTGATGTTCTGCAGATTCTCCCCTGGGAGTCTCTGTTTTGCATCAGATAGAGTGTAATTTTGATGACTGATTCCGGGCCAGTTTTTTCAGTGCCTGGAGTCATGTTTTCTGGTGTTTTACACTGTTTGTTTTCATTGGCAACAGCCTTTTTTGAGGGGGGCTGTTTGCTTTTGCTGTAGTTTATCTCACTATAAGATACATTTATATTATCCGTAAGTGTCTCATTAATTATTTAATATAAATTTAAAATTTTTGACCACACTTTGCCATCGGATCCATCGGGGCTCAACGTTACTTTTCAGCAACTTGGGCATCGCTGAAAAAATATTTTTTCAAAATTATTTTGATTTGTAATTGTTTTTTCATTTATTAATGGATCATGTTATTATGTATCTTTGTGTCAGGGGTTTGTGCGAGTAACTAGGACTTGTTGTTGTCCTTTCACAATGAAGGGACATTGTTCAAATTCTAATAGGAAGAAATCTTCCTCTGACTTTCATGATCATTGTATTAATTGTAGTCAGTGTTCTCGCATAAATCCCTGTCCTATATGTGAATATTGGGATGAGAAACATTGGAAACGTGTGTCACGATATGTTGTTTCTGGAGAAAGGGCTATGCCGGCTCTTTCTCCGCAAGGTCACTCTACTCTCTCAGTTTCTATTTCAGAGGAACAAGAACAGGGTGATGTTTCCATGTTATCTTCTACAAGTGTGCGTCCGTCGTCACAAATGAATTCAGAGCTAGCGGCAAAAGTGCTCATGGAGATTAGACAAATGTCGTCTGCTAGCTCGCCCGGTGTAGCGTCCATTCACCGAATGGTTCGGCAGCCGGGTTCGTCCGATGCGGTCCAGGAGGAAATTTTGGGTGATGCGAGCACTATAAACATAATAGATGCACACCCAGTGACGGCGGATAGTAAGCGAGAACGGAGGAAGCCTTTGAGTCCGGTTCCTAGCTCGTCCAGGTCCAGCCGGGCCGCGAGCGAGAGAGGCCCCTCTCTCGTACAACAACATCTGGGACCAGATGTTGTGGTACAAAATGTGTCGCTAGCGGAGCATACGTCCGTCGCTCGGGACGCTCCATTGTATAAGCAGTCCGCGGAGACTGTTAAGGCTTCCTCTTCTCGTCAGCGCACATGACCGCACCTTGGCTGCATGACCGCCGATATATTACCAGCTTCGCCGATCAAGGATTCTTCGGCGACCAGGTCACACCATCCGGCAGCCAGGGATTCGAGACCGATGGACTCCGGACGTTCGCATAGGAAAAGTATGCGGGAGCCATCTGATGCGGAGCTGCCCTCGGCGAAGCAGCGAAAGACTGCGCCTCCGCAGGTCTCGACGCCGGACATTCTTGTGCAGATAGCACAGCTTATCGCAGCATCCCAGCAGCCGACAGAAACGGTGTCGGATCGAGAATTATCCGACGGCGCTGGGTCGGTACGCTCTGCCGAAGCATCGGGGGCGGACGACCGGGAACATCATGAGGTCCGACCGGATGGTGAAAGGGATACAGATGATTTGGAGCTATCCCTTTCGGAACAACATAAAGCTGCCGTGGACTTCATCCGGCACTTTCTTCCTCAGGTTGTTCCATCGGGCCAGACTGCTGCGGTTCCGGACAAGAGGATTATAGCGTCATTGGACTCTGAATTTTTTGAGCGGTTCAGGGACATCGCTCCCGAGTTTCCGTCGCAGTCCAATAATGTTGCAAGAACATTTGAATTATTGAACGACGCTATATTTAAACTTGCTTCCAAGACGGGGAAAGCAGGTTTCTTGTCCGCTAATACTCTCAACCTGCCTTTCATTAATGCAAGGAATAAATTCGATACGGCAGGACAGGGTATCCCGAGAGTTCCTCTGCGTATGGATGACGAGGCGGAAGACTTAGAGCTATCATTACCGTCGTCGGCTTCTATTCCAACCGCGGTGTTGGAAACAGCTATTGCGTCTAACAGAGCCAATTTAGATGCCTTATCTTACGCAGATCACCTTACTAAGGCGTTATCACTGCGCCTTCAAGGGAAAGAGTTTCAGGATATACAATCCTCTTTAAGACTTCTTTCAAGGGCAATAGCTTATTCCACGTGTAACTCTGCCCTTTCAGTGGCAAATCTGGAGTTGGTTAGACGTGACGCAGCCCTAGCTACATCCACACTCGTGGATACTAAGGTGAAGAACTCTCTTAGAGTCGCTTCGGTCTCCGGAGAACTTCTCTTTGACGGCAAGCTTTCTGCTATTTATGATAAAATTACAAAGAAAGCTTCGGATTCTCTGTTGTTTAAATCTGCTTCTAAGAAGTCGGATACAGCAGACAAGAATAAGACAGGCACTTCTGGGTCTAATGCGCCCAAGAGAGGTTCCTATAGAGGTTCCGGTGCGTCCTCTTGGTCTTATTCGAGAGACTGTCAGGGTAGCGACTCTCGTTCGGGACGTCCTTCGGGCCGGGACAATCGGTCGGACGCCCCGAGGTCGACGGGGCGAGGCACGGGTCGTGGAGGACGTGGTTTCTCCTACCGCAGGCCTCGCAGGTCCAGGAGGTGATGGCTTAAACCTCTATTGCGTACCGGTTGGCGGAAGGTTGTCGAGCTTTTCACAAGAATGGGCGTCGATTACGGACGACCCTTGGGTGAGAGGAGTGACTTCGGAAGGTCTAAAGATATCCTTCAAACGAAAGCCTCCATTAACTCGAAGTCCAAAGTGGACTCATCTTCCGTCAAATCCGCAGAAAAGAGACGCTCTGCTATCAGAGGTGCAGTCTCTTTTAATGAAGAACGCGGTAGAGGTCGTAGAAAACCAGGAATCTCCGGGATTCTACAGCCATCTGTTTCTGGTTCCGAAACCAGACGGCTCGTTCCGTCCAGTCATAGATTTGAGCTGGATAAACAAGCTGATTGTCGCTCCGAAATTTTATATGGAGACGATTCGGTCGGTCAGAGCGAGTATTCGGGTGAACGATTATGCAACAAGCATAGATATCAAAGATGCGTACTTTCACGTCATGGTACATCCGACATTCCGAAAGTATCTACGCTTCGCAGTCCTAGGAGTGGTGTATCAATTCCGGGCGATGTGCTTCGGATTGAATCTAACACCCTGGGCTTTCACTCGGGTAATGAACTCGGTAATGATCTATTTCCGAGCTCATTCGTCTGCGGTAACGTCGGCCTACCTGGACGACATTCTTCAGAGGTACGGCAACGAGTTAACGCTTCAGAACGATGAACGCAGACAAAGTTACAGCGAGAGAATTTATGAGACTGATAGGTCTGTGCGGAGCCGCTGCGGATCTTATTCCGGTGGGGCGGTTACGCACACGTCCTCTTCAAATTTTCTTGACTCAGAATTGGAGTGTGAAAATTCATTCGCTCGACGTAGACATTCTCTTGTCAGATCAAGTGAAACAAGAGATTCAGACTTGGGCAAACATTCAGTGGTTAACTCAGGGAGTTTCGCTGCACTTGCCGGATCCGAGTTTTACCATTACGACGGATGCCAGTCAAACAGGTTGGGGTGCATCATTAATCCCAATGGATTCGAGATGCCAGGGTCTTTGGGATCCGCAATTCCTGTGCAAGCACATAAACATCAAGGAAATGATGTCAATTTGGTTTGCGTTACGTCACTGGATGGACATTATTAACAAGGCTCATGTCCAAATCCTATCCGACAATACGACAGTAGTGGCGTATATACGGAATCAGGGAGGCACTCATTCAGTTCCGTTCAATCTAACGGAAAGAATCCTTCTGTTTGCGCTAGAACATCACGTTCTTCTTTCGGTCCGTCACATACCGGGTCGTCTGAATGTGCTAGCAGACTCCCTTTCATGAAAGGTTCGCTTGTTGCCGTCGGAATGGACTCTCAACAAACAAGTACTCAATCAGATTTGCTACCAATGGGAACGGCCAATGATAGACTTATTTGCGACACATCTCAACAATCAGTTGCTGATGTATGTGTCTCCGTGTCCGGATCCAAGAGCATTTGCAGTAGACGCTCTGTCGATCCCTTGGGACGGAATGATAGGATATGCGTATCCTCCAGCGCCGTTAATTCAACAAGTATTGCTAAAGATAAAACAATCTCAATGCAAGATTCTGTTGGTAGCATCTCTGTCGCCACAGAGACCGTGGATAAATCTACTCAGGTGTCTGTTGTGGGACCTACCGCGAAAGCTTCCTCCACGGGAGGATCTTCTTTCGCAGGGGAAATCGCGCCAACTCCATCACAACCCGCAAGGTCTCAACCTTCACGTTTTTCTGTTGTGCGGTCCTTCTTGCATGGCAAGCACTTTACAGGACGAGCAGTGGACGCGATTTCTAACTGTAGGAGGACCTCCTCTTCGCTAAACTATGCGGCTAAGTGGAAGGTTTTTCGTCGTTGGTGTAGGGATCATTCTGTAGATGTATTCGATCCCTCTATACCAGACATTGCAAACTTTCTAGTATACTTGTTTGACGAAATCAAACTGCAGCCTGTTACTATAAAGGGTTATAGGTCTATGTTATCTGATACCTATGCACATCATGATAGTTTACAAATTGGATCTAATGTCTCTTTATCTAAATTGGTTAGAAACTTTTCGATAAATAGACCCAGAACTCTTAGATTAATTCCTAAGTGGAATTTAGCTTGGGTTCTTCTTAAATTGAAGGAAAAGCCATTTGAACCTCTTGGGACAGTAGATTTCAAATTCTTATCTTATAAGACAGCTTTTCTCTTAGCTTTCTCTTCTGCTAGAAGAGTCAGTGAGCTTCATGCACTGTCGGTGGATGATTCTCACTATCGTAGTGTCGGGAACACTATCACCTTCACTACTAATGTGGGTTTCTTAGCTAAGAATCAGGCTCCTAATAAATATCCGGAACCTATTGTTATTAAGGTCCTTCCGTCTTCAGACGGCCGTAGGCCTTTACTCTGTCCTGTTAGAGCGTTACGTATCTATAAACAGAGATCTCAGTTTATCAGAAAGGGACGGAAACGTTTCTGTCTTTGATGCCTAATAGAAAGGACATTTCGGTCCATTCTATTGCTAGATGGATTCAATTAACTATCCGTACTGCTTATGAGAGTTTATCTTCTTCTCAGCAGTCTGTGCTTAAGATTTCCGCTCATGAAGTAAGAGCTCTTTCTACTTCCTGGGCTTATGCTAATAGTGTTGCTATTACAGATTTAATGAAGGCTGCTTATTGGTCTCAGCCATCCACATTTAAGAATTTTTATCTCAGAAATATTGAGTCCATTTCTGGAGACCTGCATTGTTTAGGTCCGTTATCTGTTGCTCAGAATGTCGTCCACTAAACAGTTGCAACTATAGTTATGCAGGCTTTCTGTTCCGGCAGTGACTCCGTCCTGCTGCCCTCTTCGCTCTGGGCTATTTGACCCAGGGCAAGGGGAAGGGGGGGGGGGGGCAGGTGTTCCCTTAGGTCACCTGCTTTATAGTGAAAAGCAAGGGAATGCCTCCTCCAAGTCAGTATTTCTGAGTCGCTTCCGGGATGGTTTTAAAGTGTAATATTAATGTTAATTTCATTCGTGTCTTATTTTTAAAGTGTAGCTCGGTGTGAAGCATTTGTATATGTCTAGTGTCAAACGGGCTTTAATATACAATACTCGGACACTTTTAAATGACTATAAAGAGTCTCAATTCTCTGGACTACTTTATTTATTGGCTTACTTTAAAATAATTAGTATAAGGGATATACTGGATGTTAATAGAGAACATGAATGTTATTGTGCTCAATTATTAAGGGTAGTGTATCTTTCTAATTTAATATTAAATAAGAAAGATACATGTAAAGCCTAATACTCCTTTTCTCCTTAAGGGGTTACCTCTTTACTATATAGTTGAGCTTATTGGATTTTCCTCTATGTCCTAGGCCCTCCAGCCTGTTTACTATTCAGCTAAGTCTGGGTCATTGGTACAGTATAAAAATGTAAAAAAATTTATAGTAATTTATATATTTTTTATACTTACCAATGACCCAGACGGGGATGGCCCTCCCTGGAGTTGGGAACTCTTGCCTCTCTGCTGAGTACATAGCGCTGACCAGGCACTGCCAGTAAGAATGACAATTGGTGCCAATTTCGGGATGTCTGCGTCACTGCGCATGCGCAGTAGAGGCGTAGTATGGAGGTCCTTTAGGACATGATTTCTTTTTGTTTTGCATGCAAATTTTGGGGATTGGGGGGCAAAATTTGTGTTTGGCCCTGGTTTTGTTAGAGTTAGCAGCAGCTAAGTCTGGGTCATTGGTAAGTATAAAAAATATATAAATTACTATAAATTTTTTAACTTTTGGCTCACCTGACTGAAAGTCAGGGTGAGCTTTTTGGATCACTCTTTATCCATCGGTCCATACGTCCATCTGCCCGTCGTCCTGCGTGAAGGTGGTGTTTGAGCCTTTCTCCTAAACCACTGGCCACATTTTAATTAAATTTCATGTAAATAGTGTTTATATGGGGGCATTTTGCTTTTTATGCAAATTAGGTTTTGGCTCACATTGAGCAGAGGGGTGAGGAAAAAACGGCCAAATTTTTTGAAAATCTTCTTCTAATGAACCACCGGTAGCAGAGACTTGATATGTGGTATACAGGGTCCTTTTGAGGTTTAAAATCAAATTTGTTCAAGAGAAGTTTGTCGGGCATTATTTGCCTTTGTTATGGGAGGGGCAAAAATTTTTGCCTCGCCTAAAATTTCTATTTTCAGAACCGTAAGGTCGATTTGAACCAAATTTGATATGAGATGATAATGGGTCATAAGTAGTTGATTGATGCAAAAATTTTTTCTCATTGCCCCTTGGGAACCTCAGGAGTTAAAAATAGGAAAAACCTTAAAACTGCCATATCCCCAAAACTACACGGCACAGATAATTCTTATTTTGTATAAAGCTTACTTTTATCCAGTAGAATAGAATGGTTAAAAAAAATCCCTATCGGTTTGATCACAAGGTACTTTTTTTCGGACTTTGAAAAAGTGCTGGGTCAGCACTTGTTAACACTGTAGGCAATGGAAAAAACATTAAAAAATCTTCTTCTCTAGATCCAGCAGGCAGAATGTTTTGATATTTGGTATGCAACATTGTAGGGTGGATCTGATTTAAGTGTGTTCAAGTCGCCCCCCTGGGTTCATATTTGGGCTCAGTATAGGAGCCCGATTTTGAACTTAGTACATTTCAGGCAAATTTCTTGGATCTGATTCAAGTTTGTTCAAATCGGCTCCCTAGATTCATATTTGGACTCACTTTTGAAGCTCGAGTTCGAACGTAGTGCATTTCAGCAAATTTCTTAAAAAATCTTCTTCTCCAGATCCAGCAGGCAGAATCTTTTGATATTTGGTATGCAACATCATAGGGTGGATCTGATTCAAGTTTGTTCAAATCGGCTCCCGGGATTCATATTTGGGCTCAGTATAGGAGCTCGAATTCGAACTTAGTGAATTTCAGGCAAATTTCTTCGAAAATCTTCTCAAGATCCAGCAGGCAGAATCTTTTGATATTGGGTATGCACCATGCTTAGGAGGGTGAGATTCAAGTTTGTTCAAGCCAAGTTTGTGGGTTCATATTTGGGCTCACTGTGGTAACCCGAATTATAACTTAGTTCAAAATGAGGAATTTTCTTTAAAAATCTTCTTCAGATCTAGCAGTCGGAATGTTTTGATATTTGGTATGCTGCATCTTTAGGGGGGTGAAATTCAAGTTTGTTCAAGCAAAGTTCCTAGGTCCTTATTTGGGCCTGCTGTGGTAGCCAGAATTATAACTTAGTTCAAAATGAGGAATTTTCTTTAAAAATCTTCTCCTTCAGATCTAGCAGTCGGAATGTTTTGATATTTGGTATGCAGTATCCTTAGGGGGGGGGGGGGGGGGTGGAATTCAAATTTGTTGAAGCCAAGTCCGTGGGTCCATATTTGAGCTCACTGTGGGAGCTCGAATTGTAACTTAGTTCAAAATGAGGAATTTTCTTTAGAAATCTTCTTCAGATCTAGCAGCCGGAATGTTTTGATATTTGGTATGCAGCATCGTTAGGGGGGTGAAATTCAAGTTTGTTAACGCCAAGTCTGTGGGTTCATATTTGGGCTTACTGTGGAAGCTCGAATTGTAACTTAGTTCAAAATGAGGAATTTTCTTTAAAAATCTTCTTCTTCAAATCCAACACTCAGAATGTTTTGATATTTGTTGTGCAGCATCCTTAGGGGGGTGAGATTCAAGTTTGTTAAAGCCAAGTCCCTGGGTTCATATATGGGCTCCCTGTGGGAGCCCGAATTATAACTTAGTTCAATATAAGGAATATTCTTTAAAAATCTTTTCTTTTTTTTTTAGATCCACTGGTCAGAATCTTTGGATATTTGGTGTAAGCTTTTCTTAGGAGGAGCAGATACAACTTGTTGAAATCAATTCTCTGGGTTGATATTTAGGCTACCGTGTCAGGTGAGCACTCTCAGGCCCCCTGGGGCCTTTTGTTCGAATTTGATTTTGATTGCAATTATTCATGTATCTTTATCATATATTTTATTGTGGTGTTCGTAGGAGTGCTATCAACTTTGTATTTTGATTGAATCATGAAGCTTACTGCTCTAAATGCAAGGCAAGGAAGTCTTCCTCAGATTTAAATGCTTGTTGCCTTGTCTGTAGTCGATGCGCCCCAGCAGATTCTTGTCCTACATATGTTGATTGAGATGACAAACGTTGGAGACGGGTGTCACGGATAGTTAGGCTTTTCCCTCTGGAAAAGACTATTGTTTTTCTACGGATTATTTTATTTTATTTTTTTTTTTTTTTTTTTGGGGTTTTTTTTTTTTTTTTTTCCACACATTTTTGTCCGTACGATTCAGAAGCCATTTTCGAACCGATTTTCACACAATTTGGCACACGCATAGAGTGGCAAAAAATCTAAAAATGTACAGAAGCGGAATTTTCGATTTAACCCTTATTTCGCCAGAATTGGCAAAAAACTGCCAAAATTGGGGTTTATCGGCACTTTCTCGAAACACGTCTTTAGGATTTTTTTTAAACATCCATCATTACTAGACCTGCCTATGACACAACCTTTGAGACACACGACATATTTGGCGATGCATATGGTAACCCACCACAGGCTGCCAAACATTGAAATTTTGATGAAATGGGCCGGGTTCAGACCCCCACAACACCCAAACGATACCCGAGAGGTAAACATAACTTCCTTTATTGGAAGTGGAATTTACCGAAGATCATTTTTGTAAGTAATAAGGGTGTTCAGAAAACCAAGTGTTAACCCGTTTTGGGCTGGTTAAACAGCAACACCCCCAAAAAGCTCAAAACTTCATGTTTTCCATGGATTTCTCTAAACGAGTCTTGTAGATTTTCAAGAAAAATTGGTCACTCTCAGGTCTTGGTGTGACATTACAAGTTGCATGGAGAAAATATTCCGGTCAGCATTAGTTAACCCTCCCCGAGCTGCTAAACGTAAAAATTGTGATAAAATGGGCTGTTTTTAGACACCAACAGCACCCAAACGATATACCACAGAGAAAGGGGCCTCCATTTATCAGACGCAAAATTGATCGGAAAATATTTTTGAAAGTGGTAAGGGTATTCAAAATTTGACGTCTTAACCCATTTTGGGCTGGTTAAAGAGAGATACCCATTAAAATCTTAAAATACCCATTTTCTGTGGATTTCTCTAACAACATCTTGTAGGTTTTCAAGAAAAATCGGCTATTTGCAGGTCTTGGTGTGACATTACAAGTCGCATGAACAAAATATTCCGGTCAGCATTAGTTAACCCTCCCAGGGCTGCTGAAGGTCAAAATTGCGATAAAATGGGCTGTTTTTGCACACCAACAGCACCCAAAGGGTACACCACAAATAAAAGTGCCTTTTTTATCGCGCATACAATTTATATGGAAACATTTTTGTAAGTAGTAAGGGTATTCAAAAGTCGACGTCTTAACCCATTTTGGGCAGGCTAAAGAGAGATATCCCTTGAAAGCTTTAAATTCCCATTTTCTGTGAATTTCCCTAACGGTAACTTGTAGGGTTTCAAGACAAATTGACTATTCGTACGTGTTTATGTGACATTAAAAGTTGCATGGACAAAATACTCCGGTGAGCGTTTTTTAACCATCTACAAGCTGCCAAGCATCGTAATGTTGTTAACATGGGACTGTTTTCAGACATGCACAGCACCTAATGTATACATGAGAGATAAACATAATCTCCTTTGTTTGAAGTGGAATTCACAGAGGACCATTTTTGTAAGTAATAAAGGTATTCAAAAAGCCAAGCGTTAACCCCTGTTGGGGAGGTTAACAGGGATACCCATCAAAAGCTTAAAAAATCGTTTTCCCTGGATTTCTTTACAAACATTTTTGGGGGTTTTCAAGAGAAAATGGCCGTTGATAGGTCTTGGTGTCATATGACCAGTTGCATGAATCAATTATTCTGGTAGGCATTTGTTAACCCTTCATGGGCTGCTAAATGTAAAAAAAATTGAGGAAATAGTCTGTTTTTGGACACCAAGAACATCAAACGGAAATGCCACAGAGAAACGTAACTTCTTTTACCGGACGCAAAACTGATAGGGAAACATTGATATTGATATTAACCCATTCTACTATTAATGATGGGTTTTACCTAAACATTGTTTTATCAAAACCAAACCGAATCATTTGAGACTACTATACTCACCTTTCTCATAACATCAATGAAGGAACTTTAGTGAGACAGTTAAAAACAATTCATCAGACACTGTGGGGGTCAAGAAAAATCATGGAATCTAATTGGTGTTTAAGGTTTGTAAGTAGTAAGGGTATTTAAAAGAATAAAACTTAACCCATTTTGAACTGGATAAGGAGAGATGCCCCTTAAACGCTTAAAATTTACATTTTCCGTGGATTTCGCTAACTGCTTGTTGGGGATTTTCAAGAACAATTTGACATTGGCAGGTCTTACAAGTTGCATAGATAGAATATTCCAGTAGTCGTTTGTTAATCCCTCTACAGGCTGTTAAACGTCAAAATTTTAATAAAATCGGCTGTTTTCGGGCAGCAAAATGGGTATGCAATAGATAAACATGACCTCTTTTATCAGACTTAGAATTCCTGAGGGATAATGTATGATAGTATTAAGGGTATTCAAGGGAGCGCGGTGGCTCAGTGGTAGACTGTTGTACTTCTATGCTAGAGGTCCTGAGTTCGATCCCCGTCCGGGACGACTCACGTTGTGTCCTTGGGCAAGGCACTTTGGCCCGGTTGCCGACATGGGGGCACGATGTTCCCGTGTACTAAGGCATACTGCACGTCGATGGTACACATGTCTTCAACCTCTGTAACCCTGCCTGAGCGGAGCCTGAACAGAGTGAGAATGTTGAGGAGCTGACAGTTGCTCGTCGATGCTTGGTGGTTCTCTCCGGGTACTCCGGCTTCCTCCACCTCTAAAACTGTCACGGTCACGATTAGCCATTGTGCAGAAGTATGTGACCTTAAACACCAATAAATAAATAAATAAATAAATAAGGGTATTCAAAAAACCAAGCCTTAACCCTATTTTGTCGGATTAAAGATAGACAGCCCATGCTGTGTATGCTGCCTACATTACTTGTAAAATCGACACCCCCCCACTAAATCTTCTGCGAGGTGCGGTTTCGGACCCGACCACCTGATGGTTCTGACCACATCAAATAACACACCTTCATTGTATTTAGCAGCAAGAAATTTCCCCAACAAGCAAAGACAAAAATACGTCTGCGGAAAATGATGGCAAATATTTTATTTAGCCTGTAGTTTGTCCGTCTAGAAAATTTCTCACCCACATATACCTAAAAATGATTCAATGATACAATTGGACATATTTCTCTCATAAAACGTGAAAAAACACTTGATTTATTGCATTTTAGGATTGCGCATGTATATTCTTAGAAGATTGTCTGTCTGTTATTAAACTACGGCGTGTCTTTGATCTCGTTTGGGACGATTAGTGATTAGCACCTTTTCGACAAGAGCCATCGAAATTGAAAACAAAAAAATAATCAAATTTCACTAAAACCTTTTACAGAATCGTGTTTTTCAGAAAACGCTTTCGCGATTGCGTGTGTCGTTTTCAAAATTCGGATCAGTAAGCACGAAATTATAAATATGTTGTTGTCAATAACAAAATTGAAAGCATGTCGGTCAAACTTGCATGACGTCAGAACTCGACTCGGGTAAAATACTGCGGTGTGGTGAAAGGACGAGAGTAAGAAACGCTGATATCGCAGTAGGCTTTAAAATGTCCATGGAATGGTCCTAAAATCAAGTTTATATTTGCAGCTTTATTGCAAATAGGTTTCCCGTTGTTTCTTGTTGAAATGTTATTTCTGTCAAGGCCAAGTACCATAGAAAATTTGGAATACTGGGCAGTGGGATAGGACACCTGCCCCATGAACAACTGCCTGCTATTAAAATTAATTAGCGGGGACACCCCCCCACCCCATCCTGTTTATTTTACCTAGGACACCTGCCCCCCTGCTGTTTTTTTTACCTAGGACACATGCCCCCCCCCCCCCCCCCCCCCCCCCCCTACTGTTAGAGTAGATTAAACATATTTTATTTGCCATTTGACAATGCAAATCAGGATTGGAGGACAAGTGCTTACCACTTAGAAGCCCCTCCGTTCCTGTACGGTGACTAATAATTTACAATATAGCAGAACGTATTCCATAAATAACAGAATCTCGCAAAATCTAAATATTATAAACATTATAGACAAACACAAATTAAACTGAGAGAGAGAGAGAGGAGTGAGAGAGAGAGAGAGAGAGAGAGAGAGAGAGAGAGAGAGAGATATATCAAAAAAATAAATAGAATATAAAGAAAACATGAAATACAACATTAGATCCAGTGATGATGCCCGCCACCCACCCATTTGCATTCTGTAGTATCTTGGCCGTAATGGGAGTCTAAATTAACATCTTGATTACAGCCACTGAGCATAGGTTTTCACTTCTGGGGATGTTCACACAACTGTTTTTTCACCAAGTACACCTGCCCTGCCCCCGTTTGTTTGCTAACGGGCCCCTACCCATTGACCTTTCTATTTTTAGAAGCACCAGGGCCGACGGGGAGAGGGCGTTGTTGGGAGCATGGCTAGATTTTGCTATAAAATGGGGTTGAAGGAAGGTACCCTCAAATCTGGGGCGAAAGTGGCGAAAATGACAAAAGGCTACTTCAACGTATGGTAACGGTATAAACTACAGTCGATCTGGGCGATGTACAGACGAAAAATCATACCTTGGAGCCGGTTAGGCAATTTGGCACAAAAAACTCCGACTTCATGCTCAATCGCAGCTCTACAGTAGTCTACAACAGTCCTCAAGTCCATTCCAAATTGATAGAGTCGGGACGAATAGTTCTCTCACTTTCCACGCGATGCGTGGTGTTCTTCACGCGGCCTCGACACTCGCAACAGATGCCAAAATGTCGGCCAGGGTGCGTAGAACAAGTTCTGAAAATTAGATGTCGCTGCCTTCGGCGGTCTAGACACGCTTCATGTTTGTGAGAAGTGCAATTTTAATGTCTAATTGGCAAATTTTCGTTAATCGTTACCCGCCAAAAAACCTACTCACCACCGATTTCTTTTCACTTCAACTTCTGACGATTATCTAAGGTTTAAAGATAGTGTCCGGATACCCCTCCCCCACCGCTCTTTTGGAGCTGGTTAGGCAATGTGGCACCGAAACCTGGGACGTTATGCTCAATCGCAGCTCTACAGTCGTCTACAACACTGCCCATGTCCATTCTAAACTGATAGAGTCGGCACGAATAGTACTCTCACATTCCAAGCGATGCGTGGTGTTTTCCACGCGGTCCGTACACTCCAAACAGATCCCAAAATGTCGGCCATGGTTCGTAGAACAAGTTCTGAAAATTTCAAGTCGCTGCCTCCAGCGGTCTGAACACCGTTCGTGTATGTCTGAAGTGCTATTTTAATGTCCAATATGCAAATCTTCGTCAATCTTTTCCTGCCTGCCAGAAACCCACTCACCGCCAATTTCTCTTGTCTTTAAACTTCTGAGATTCTCGTAGGTTTAAAAGTTGTGTTGGGATCCCTGGTGGCTGTCTTAAAGAAGCAATTTCCATTTACAGTCAACTCTCCACCAGTCACACACAATTGTAACATTTAAGTGGACTTACTCCAGCGAGGAGGCACTGAAGGATTCTGCGCCCATTCCCGACGTCTTTTTTCGAACGGGCTTGAAAAGGAAGGACCAAATTCAAACAATTACCTCCTCTCTCCAAAACACCATATATCAGCCAATTCTAGACAGATTTCCATGAAATTTTCACTCCTTGTTCATGAATAGTTGTGGCATCACTTTCCATGAAGAGCGACATGAATTTCGCATTTCGTCACGTTGAATTGGAAAAGAGCGTATGCGCAGGGATTTCTCTGAAAACATCTTGGAAGATTTTAAAGAAAAAATGGCCATTTGCAGTTCTTAGTGTGACATTACAAGTTGCATGGAAAAATATTCCTGTTAGTACTTATTAACCCTCTACAACCTGCCAGACATCAATATTTTGGATATATTTGAGATAAAATGGACCATTTTCAAATAGACACAGCACTCAGTGGGTATGTGTCAAACAAACATAACTCCTTTTGTGGGTCATTAACTTGTCGGACGACGATATTGATATTAACCCACTCCACTGTTAATGATGGTTTTTACCTAAACAATTTTCTTATCAACTGAGTCATTTGAGACGAACGAAATGGTTTGACGCGCCGAAGGCGCGCAGGGACGATTTGGAGGACAAGCCCCTTTCAACCCTCGTTAGCTGTTTGTTGTTGTTGTAGGATGTCAAGTCGCGGTGGAGGAGGAAAAGGAAGGAGGGAGGTGGCTTAACCCCGTCTAGGCTTCTTCCGGGTCTTTTTCTTTGGAGGTGGTTGAGATTGTGATGTGGAAGTCGACGATGTTGAGTTTAGTGTTGAGTTTGGTGAATGGATTGCGTCTAATTCCTTTTTGAGATCTGCCTTGGATTGTTCCCTGAACTCGTGGGTTTCGGAGGCGATTCGGTTTCCCATCTCAACTGCCCGCCTTCCCATCTCTATTATTCTCCTTAATTCTTCGGCGGTGACTGCAGACTTAGGTGGCTGTGTTGCTGAGATTGACACACCCGGGCTATCCGGTAGAGAAGGAAGTGGGGAGTGAGGGGTGGGAGGTGGTGAAAAGGCAACCTCCGGTTCCTCCTCAGTCTCCACCAGACGTTCCTCATCCAACAGTACCGGCTCAGGAGCTGGCAGTTGGTTGGGTGTACTAGTGGGACTAGGAGGGGAACTGGTAGCTGTCTCCAGGATCTCCATCCTCTCGCTCACCTCTTTCTTCCTATTCCGGAAGGCCTCCAGGCGCCTGGAATCCCGGCGCTTGGTGGATGGACTCTTCTTCTTGCTCTTCTTCTTTTCAGGGCCAGGTCCAGGCTTCTTCGGGTGAGGACCAGTGTGAGAGGGGTTCCTCTCACAAAAGGTGCTACCTCTCCACGAAGAAATTGTGGCGGTGTTGTGCTCTTCAATGACGAACTCCTAGTTCAGATGGACTCTCTTGCCTGTCTCCCGGACAGTCCAGGTGACAGGGCAAGAGATGCCCAGAGCTGCTATTGTTCTCTTCAGTCGCACTGGTAGTTCCAGTGTTTCCATAATTATGGTGTTAATTAGGATCGAGCCAAGTCATTTGAGACTACTATACTCACCTTTCTCATAACATCAATGAAGGAACTTCAGTGCGACAGTTAAAAACAATTCATCACACACTGTGGGGTCATGAAGAATCATGGAATCTCATCGGGAAAAGCCATGATTCTCCAGAATCATAAAGTCTAGTTGTTGCCAGTGATTCCTATGCCAGAACTCTCACCACAAGATAATTTGAGTTTTTTAGTTTCTTTTTCAAAGGAACAAGAACATGGTGATGGTATTGTAACACCCACCAAAAGTGTGCTACCGTCGTCGTGCTCTGTTGAGCAAACAGAGCTAGCTGCAAAGGTGCTCCTGAATATTAAGCAATGAATAATGCCTCTAGTGTTCTTAATCCCTTGCAATCAGCTAGCTTGGCTGGTGAAGTGGTTACTCTGTCCGTGGGAGCCGTGACACCGGGTAAGTCCGTTGCGGTCGAAGGAAGTGTAGATTTCGGTAGAGCGTGCACCTTAAAATCAAAAGCTCTCCCAGCAGTGACGGAAATAGGGAGGAAGTCAGCAAGTTTTTTGGGGGGAAGCTCGACGAGGTCTGACAAGCAGGATAGGTCCCTCTCTAACCCAACAACATTTGGAGCCAAATGTTGTTTTGAGAAACTTGCACCGGCCGGAGCATACATCCACACCTGCCGCTTGGGACGCTCCATCTAGACTGCAGCTAGTCTCAGCTACAGTCACCGCTTCCTCTGCTATGATTCAAAAGCAAACACGACCACATTCTAACTACCTGACTTTGGATATCCAGCCAGCTGCGTGAGGACAGAGCCAGTCTTTGCCCGTGAAGTCAGACCATCCGGTAGCTGGGGAACTGAGGCTTCGTTCATCGGGACGTCCAGAGAAGAGATCCGTCTCCGGCACTGTGTCCCAGGACAGCAAGCAGCTAAAAAACAGAAAAACGCTGCTCCTCAAGCCTCAGTAACGGACTTGCTGTTGCAGATTGCGCAGCTGATTGCAGCATCCCTGCAAGTACAAGAGCAGCCTCCCACAGACTCCAGGAGTGAGTTGGCGGACGGTGCTGGGTCGGTCCAGTCATCTGCACACGTAGTTGCGATTGACTGAACGTCACAGCTGATTTAGTCGGATGGTGAAAGGGACAAGGAAGAGGATTACCTTCCCTTTCAGAACAACATATGGTAGCAATGGAATTTATCCATCAATACTATCCTGAATTTGTTCCACCTGATCAGCAAGCTGCGACAACTAGGGAGAAACCACTGTCGTCTCTAGACGCAGACTTCATGCGGAGGAAAGAGGAAGTTCTTTCCTTCCTGATACAGTCTAGACAGGTGTCACAAGCCTTCGGCCATGTAGACGCCGCCATATTTAACCTCTCTGGTAATAAGAGGAAAGGCGGTTTCTTATTGACATCCTCCATAAATATACCGTTTCTTGGACCACGTTCATTTAAAATGGTTAGAGAGGATTCCAGAGATCTCCTCTGCGTTTAGATGAGCAGGCTGGGGATTTAAACATATCCCTACCTGCTTCAATATATGCTCGGACGTGATGGAATGTGCTAATTCATCAAATAGACCGAATCTGGATGCGATGTCCAATGCAGAGCACCTTACCAGAGCTATGGCGCAATGTCTTAATGAGAAAGAATTTGAGAACGTTTGTTCCTGCTTTGAGTTCTTTCCACGGCAGTCATGTATGCCATGTATAACTCCGCCCTGACAGTGGCAAATTTGGAGTTAATCAGATATGATGCTGCCCTTGCATCGTCATCACTTATAGATGACAAGGTGAAAAGCTCTCTCCGAGTCGCTCCGGACGTTCTCTGTTTGACGACAAGCTTTCGTCGTCTATGAACAGGCTACTAAGAAAGCTTCCAGTGCTCTGCTTTTGCAGTCGGCATCTCAACAACACTCTTCAGCAGACCGGGGTAAGCGAGGACATTCAGTATCTAAACTCCTCGTGAGGGTACAAGAAACCCACTTATAATTACTCCATAGGTCATCAGTACAGTGACATGGGAAAGAGGCATAGGTCTTATCAGGATTATAGGTCAGCCGCCCCTAAGCCGACGGGACGAGGTTCTTCATGGGGAGGACGTAGTTTCTCCTCCCGTAAGCCTTGTAAGTCCTACAGGTGATAGTCAAGACCTCTATTGCTCGCCAGTTGGCAGAAGGTTATCAAACTTTGCGAGAAACTGGATAGCAGTCACAGAAGATTAGTGGGTGAGAAGTGTAGTCTCGGAAGGCCTACGGCTATCATTCTGAGCAAAACCCCTACTAACAAGATGTCCTCATTGGACAAATCTTCCAGCGGATCCTTTCAAAAAAGAGTCTCTCCTAGCGGAGGTACAGGCTCTTTTATTAAAGGAAGCAATGGAGGTCGTCGAGAATAAAAATTCTCAAGGTTTTTACAGTCACCTGTTCCTCATACTGAAGCCAGATGGCTCGTTCCGACCGGTAATAGACTTGAGCTGGATAAACAAGTTGATCGGAGCTCCATAGTTCTATATGGAAACCATTTGGTCGGTAAGACTGAGCATTCGAGTGAATGACTATGCGGCAAACATAGATCTAAAAGATGCTTACTTTTATGTCCTGATACATCCGCTATTCAGAAAGTACCTGTGGTTTGCCATGCAAGGAGAGGTTTACCAGTTCAGATCAATGTGCTTCGGTCTGAACCTGGCTCCTTGGGCTTTCACTCGAATAATGAACTCGGTAATGTCATACTTCTGAGCTCATTCATCTGAGGTAACGTTGGCTTACTTGGGACGACATTCTTTAGAGATACGGCAACAGAATTATTCTTCAGACCTATGTTCCGAGTCTGCTACAACTCTTTCGTCGTTTCAGTTTCATAGTAAACGAGAACAAGTTGGATCAAGCTCTGTCCAAGCCGTTCACTCACTTGGGAATGAGCTTCAAGACTCACAACGATCTGGTTCGTCTGCCTTTACCCAGAGCGAAGTTAGTCAGTTGTTATGCTCGCTTTTGTCTAAACTCAGACACAGTAACAGCGAGAGTGTTTATGCGACTGATAAGACTGTGCGGAGTGGCTGCGGATCTTATTCTGAAGGGCCGTCTGCGCATGCGTCTTCCACTTCAACTGCTGGATCCGGCTTTCACGATTATGACGGATGTAAATTAGACAGGCTGGGGTGCGTCCCTAAGTCACGCAGACTTGAAGTGCCAGGGTCTTTGGGACTCTTGGTTTCTAGAGAAGCACATAAACATCAAAGAGATGATGTCAATGTGACTAGCACTACAACATTGGATTCGTCAAATAGCAAACGTCCATGTTCAAATTCTGTCGGACAACTCAACAGTAGTTGCTTACCTCAGGAACCAAGGCAGCACTCACTTGATTCTATTATGCGATTTAATGGAGAAGATTCTCCTGTTTGTTCTGAATCGTCATGTTCATCTCTCAGTCCGTCATATACCTGGTCGTCTGAACATATTAGCAGACTTGCTCTCTCGGAAGGGGCGCCTGTTTCTATTGAAGTGGACTCTCAACAATCAAATATTCAGGCAGATTTGCTACCAGTGGGATCGTCCCATCATAGATCTTTTTGCAACACACCTAAACAATCAGTTACCGACATTCATGTTGCCATTCCCAGATCATCGAGCGTATGCAGTAAATGCTGTGTCAATCTCATGGGACGGGATAATAGGATATGCATACCCTCCAGCTCCGTTGATTCAGCAGATTCTGTTAAAGATCAAACAGTCTCATTGCAAAATCCTGCTAATAGCACCTCTGTCATCACAGAAACCTTGGATCAATCTTCTATGGTGTCTGCTTTGGGACATTCCTCGGAAGCTTCCTCCACGAGAGGATCTTCTTTACCAGGGGAAGTCCCATGCACTGCATCACAAACCTGAAGGTCACAACCTTCACGTATTTTCGTTGTGCCGTCCTTCTTGCACAGAAAACAGTTTACAGGATGAGCAGTGGTCGCAATTTCTAACTGTAAGAGGGCCTCCTCTTCCTTGAATTCTGCATCGAAGTGAATGGTTTTCTTTCATTGGTGTATGAATCAGTCGATAGACATATACAATCCATCCATACCACAGATTGCCAATTTCCTGGTCTCAGACTGCAGCACGTCACTATTAAGGCTATAGGTCTATGTTATCAGACACATATGCTCATCATGATAATTTGCCTATTGGATCAGATACTTCTTTATCCAAGCTAGTTAGAAATTTCTCTGTTAATAGACCTAGCACCCTCAGATTAATTCCTAAGTGGAATTTGGCTTTGGTTCTGTTGAAGCTTAAAGAAGCTCCTTTTGAGCCATTAGACGTCGTAGCATTCAAATTCTTGACCTATAAAATGTCATTTCTCTTAGCCTTTGCATCTGCTAGAAGAGTCAGTGAACTTTATGCATTATCAGTTGATGAATCTCATTACAGTTGTGTGGGTAATACTATTACCCTCACTACGGAAGTGGTGTTTTTGGCTAAGAATCAGATTCTGTATAAGCAGCTGGAGCCCTATTATCATTAAGGCCTCGGAGGAATTTACCTCAGAACAGGGGGGGGGGGTAGTTTTTCCCTTATGATCAGCTGGCTTTATAGTGAAAAGCAAGGGAATACCTGCTCCAGTGACAGTAGTTCTGCATCTGTGCGGGGTAGTTTTAATGTGTAGCTCGGTGTGAAGCAATAACTATATCTCATTTATGTACTGTTTTTAAAGTGTAGCTGACTGTGAAGCATATGTATATGTTACGTGTCAAACGAGCATTAATATACAATCCTCAGACACTTTTAAATGAGTATAAAGTATCTCATTCTCTGGACCAGCTTTATATATTGGTTTCCTTCATCGAATTGGCATAATGGGTTATGCCGGCATTAAATGGAGAAATTATATATTATGCAATTCTCAGTTACATTTTTGGTGTTATGTCTTTCTTTTTTCTCGTAAAAGAGAAGGACATATATAATTCCTATGTCTTCTCCTAGTCTCCTGTAGAGCTATCCTTTACTGAAGTAATTGAGAGATTGGATTTTCATTGAATTCCTAGACCCTCCACCTTTTTATGATTCAGCTAGGTCTGGGCCATTGGTAAGTAAAAAAAAATACAAATTACTTTAAATTTATCATTTTACCGCAGAACACTTTTTTAAGATTTTTGCATGTTATACAATATAATATACAAATAAATCCTCCAAATTGGATAAGCATGGCTGCATTCCATTGTCTGCTGTTCACCTAAATGGCATTGGTCAAAGATTTTACCCTGGTTGTAAAAAGAAATCAAGATATTTCCACATAAGGAGAAGAAATGAAGTTGAGTCTTGTTTTGAAATTGAGAAACCTGAAAAACATGCCTCTTATACATCTGTTGCATATCAACATGCCAAAGAATATCACTGGGAAGATAATAGAAATATGGTTATTGTGCATCTGAATAATGAAAAAATTGAACTTTTTGGATACATTAGTCTGAAAAAATGCCTTTCAAACTTTTTTCTGTGTGACCTTACCTCTTAATACTCAAATTCATCACATCAGATATAAATTGAATGCATAAATATTTTTCTTCAATTTTCAGATTGATGCACGGAGTGACAGAACAGGAGAAGTGATATTTAAAGATAATTTCCCGCATGCTGTTGCTGGTATTGTACAGGTATTTACTGATTATTTTTGTTCTTGGACTCTGTTCTCTTATTTATGTATTTTCATGGTATGATATGCTTATTAGTTTGTTCAGATTAGATAATTAAAGAATTGAAATTTACTGGAAAATTTTAATACTTGAGCCAGTGATTTGAAACAACCACTGACTAAAGGACTGTTCCATGCACTTTTAACTTGTACAAACCTGGAAAATAGAGGTGAATTTATTAAAGAATAAACACTGTCAAAATTTTTTCCAAGTAGTTTTTGCACGTCATGTGCCGTCTGCCTATTCAGAATACAATTTGAAACTTCAGTAAAGTTTGCCGTGGTCATGATACATTAGTCCCAAAGGTCTTGATTTGTGAAACTTTTTTTTCTCTAGAACTGTTGCCTCAACATTGAATCATAAAAGAATCTTCTAATAAACAAAATATACTGTTAGTAGTTTCTTGTCAGGTTTTGTTGGCTTTATAGGCAGACAGCACTCCAGACTTGATTTAAAATCACTGTCATGACTCTGTAAATCAGGAGTGAGATTTTCAGTACATGTCTGGAATTCTGGATTTGAAAATTTTCGAGGATCAGTTTGGAGATGGTGTGATAATGCCACAAAAATATTGTGTCAGTTAACACTTAGAAGTCAGGAGTCGAGTTTTCTTGCCTGTGATGTAATACAGCAGGTAATCTGGCTGTGATGGTTCAGCTATCTATGGGCTGGGGAGAATTAAACACTGAGCAGGTGCTTCTAGTCAAGTGTCATCTGCCTGAATAGGCAGACAACACTTTACTAGAAGCACCTGCTTTACTGTAAGTTTTTCGCGTTATGTCATGTTCAATAAATTCATTCTGATTCCCCGACTTCTAAGAGTTAACAGTTTAGAAATGATGTATATAATTCTTGTTTTCTAGACTTAATGTGGATGTAGTTTACTCTTACAATGCATGTTTGTGGGGGGATACAACCTATTCATTAGGTGGAAGGTTAACCATGTAGTTATAACCATTCTGTTACTGATTCCCCACACATTACATTGGAACAGACAATGAGAAATCCGAATGTAACTTATGCAGATTTTGCATGAAACAGCCAGGACGGACAAAATGTAACTTATGTAAATCTTGGGGGTTTGAAGACCAGGCCTTATGCAAGATTTGCAAAGGTTATGTTCAAAGTGTTAACTGTGTTTCCAATTTCTGAATGCACTTATAAGAAGTTTCCATGCTCCTGTCATGAATGAGCAGTTAACCGGTAGTGAAAATTGTAACCCAGAAAAGCTTTTAATTGTCACAGAACAGGTTAATCGATTAAATGTTTTGGTGCTAATGATGACAGAACTTATTATTACTTTCAGGGTGATTACAGATTAGATGGACAACAGCAGCTAATATGTGTATCAACAGAAGGGGAAGGTAAGAATGTATTTTAGGATAAAAATAAGATTTCAAAACTACTGGATAATGGATCACTATGTGAAAAAAACTGTTTTGCACAGTTACACAATGATTCAGTATATTGAATTTATTACTTTCATACATTCGTTTTGTATTAAATTTGCCATTGCTTAAAAATTGTTAATGTCACTCATGAATTTCGTCACATTAATGATCGATTTTGAATAATTAACTGATGCAAGCCATGCCCCACACACCGGAACTACATTTGTTTATTTATATTCCCAGTGTGTTTTTTTGTATTGTCATCTGTGCCTCGTAAAAATGTTAGAACAATTTACTCGCTATTTGCCGCTTGCATAATTCGATGAATTTTGCTTGATAATATTCCTGCAATAACAAAGTCTGCATATAGAAGCACTGTCGATCCAGCAATGCATTTTTTAAAAAGCATCAACAAGTTGAGAAAATCATTGTGGGAATCAAGGTTTTACAGATGAAAGTGGCAAAGCCAAAAATGTGAGTGTTAACCCTGACAGAACCATAAACAATACACATTTCGGTACCATCAATCAAGCAGCTATAAACAGTTCTATTCGAAATGAGGAAAATTTAAACACCTGGCATAAAAAAGACATCGATATGCAGTCATTTAGACTTTGCTTGGTGGAATAACATGTTACTGAAAACCCTGAATTCATGTCAACTAGTAACCTACATTTGAACTTTGGGAATTCTTAATAGTTGTTAAGAAATCAGGTGGCAGTAATTATGAGCCAACAATGACTCATGTTTGTATGCAAATAAAGCTGTATGTATTTATCTGCGCTATTTTTAGAACTCTTTAGAAGTTAAATTGTGTATAATTTTCTTATGGTTTGCTGCATATTTGTAATAAATGGGATTTAATGAACTTATATCACTTAAATTCACAGATGGACATGTTTTAATAGAACCACAAAGAAAATATAACTCGCTATACATTCTTTTATTGTATGAAGGACAGTGTAACTGATTAAATTTTCAGCTGTCATTTGTAGCCACACTTCATTTTCTCTATTTATTTCACCATCTGTTGGCCCTCAGCAGATGTGCTCCAATCGGCATTCAACATATTGTATAGAATTACTTACAAAAAATATGATCACACTTATTGATCTATACTAAACAACATTAGATTAGGAACAGATACTGTGGCATGTTCCACCCCTCTCAGTTACCAACCGTTCAGCACAATCTCACGTCATCACACATTTCTTCCAGTTACCCGCCGAACAATAACCTGTATATACGACAAGCACTAACACACAACGCCTCATGAGTGCACATACGAACAAAACTGGTCAGGCTATTACATTCGCCTCCTTTGGGTATTTCATACCAGTTATTTAGAGTGAATATTCAATTTGGTTTTGAATCTTTACAGGAAATAATTCACTCATGGTCAGACTATTTGGTAAAACACTCATACGTCAAAGCTTGCTTCTTTTACCACCTCCACCCGTTTATGAATTATTTCCCATAAAGATCAAACCCAGTTCATTACTCTCTATTTTATACACAGAGTAGCCTTGGGTCTTTCACAATACCTGGATTCAAAAATTAATTTTCATGACCTTAAAAGTCAATGAAAATCGGTGGTCTTTGAAAGTGCTTGAAAACTATACAGAATTGATCAGAAAAACAGATGATCTGTTATCACATCACTTCATTGCAAAGACTAATCTGCTATTGAAAATGTGATGATTTATTTTGCAATAGTTTTGAGGATGGGGGGTGGGGGGTGGGAGGGGTAAAATACCCATTGCATAGGAAATCTTAACTGAAACTCTGCACAAGTCAGCAAATAAGCAGCCAGGATTTTTGTTGTGATCTGCGTGAATTTCTCTCCATTTGTGATTATCTGAGTACTGGTTCTGATACATTCATTTGTGAAGTTCAGTGCTTGCCATTGGGGGCAAATCCACTAGAGTTGGAAGTTTATGTGTGAATATTTGACTGAACTCAATTTTATACTGGTATGTGGTAGTCAAATAGCCATGGACACTCAGGCCTGAAAATAAGCAGTCTGACATTTGCCGAATGAGGTCCCCAGAGAGTGAATTTGATGATGCTATCCTATACAGTTTGCCAATTTATCCTCTGGGTACCTCTTTCTGTTTAGTTTTGGGACCCTGATTCAGATTGAGGCTCACAGAGGGTGAATTTAGTGATGCTATCCTCACCGCTAATTCACTCTCTGGGGACCTAATTTTGCCAATGACTGTTTGCTTATTTTCTGGCTTGTAGACACTAAAAGTGATCTTTAACTTCCAACAAAGAAACAAAAACCTTTTCATCCATCTAGTCTGATGTCAGACTATCCATCTGTCTGACTAGTTGTCTACCTATTCACTTGACTGGCCATTCAGTCATTCATCTTTTCATCAACCCACCCTCCAATGTATATTTTCATACTATAACCCAATTGCCCAGACTAGCTGGTGCTAACTCAAAAATATCTAGGGCAAGCACAAATTTTGCCCCCCCCCCCCCCCCAAATCCCCATAATTTGCATGCAAAACCAAAAATTAAAAGTCCTATCTGGCCCTCCATACATTTACTCTCTGTGCATTCACAGACGTCAGGAAGTGACTGGAATGGGCGCCAACATCATTCTTTGTTTGGCCCTCAGACAGATAACAACAAACTGACATCTGTGCTTTTAATTCTCAGTTTTAATGATGCCAGACACAAATCAATGCTTAATTTGGTGATCTGAGGACACAACTGGATGAAGGAAGGAAGAAATGGTGGTTTGAAATGTTCAGGGCTATAACTTTATAATTTTTATAAAAATTATTTCATGTTCCCCATTTTTGTGACATGGGCCTGACGTCATCGTTCTTGCTATGATTTTTCCACTGTTTGTTAAGTGTTCCTTCCCTATCCTTTCTTGAAGAACCCCAGTTAAACTTCCAAGCTTTTTGGCTTGTTTTATTGAAATTTTTTTATAAATTTCTTGGGAGTTTAACGTGTTACACAGAATGTTTGTTCTGTATATCATTATTATTATGTCCTCACCCTAAGGGTGTTTAGGCATTTTTGGTCATGCATCATACATCCAATTTTTTCTTCTGATGAAGATATGGCTTTACATCGGATAGTTCAAAATCTGTTACTGACTTCGGGCCATGTTGCCTGGGGTCTTGTTTCCGGTTTTCATTCTGACGTTGTTTACATTGACAATGCTCCATTTATATATGTAGTATCCTATTTATTATTTTGGTAGGACTGTTGTAAGATACATTAAATATTCCAGTAGTGTAGCAATTAATATTTTTATACTGTACCAATGACCCAGACATAGCTGGTGCTAACTCTTAAAATATAGGGCCAAACACAAATTTTGCCCCCCAATCCCCAAAATTTGCATCTAAAACCAAAGAAAACATGTCCTGAAAGGCCCTCCACACTTCGCCTCTACTGCGCATGCGCAGTGTCAAGGACGTTCCGAAATTGGCGCCATTAATCATTCTAAGTTTGGCCCTTCATCAGTTAACATCTGACTGATCTTTGTGCTTGTAAATCTCAGTTTAAATGATGCCAGACACATAAATATTAGTGAAATGGTGATTCTAAGGAGGATAGAAATGGAGGAGAGGAAAAAAATGTGTGACAGAATATTATCAGGGCTGTAACTTAAAATTTTTTAATGAAATTATGTTAAGTTACCTATTTTCGAGGCAGCAGCCATTTTGTTGTCATTCTGATTAAATAGTTACACTGTTTTTTTAAGTGTTTTCCTCTCTCTCTGTCCTTTAAGTCCCCCCTTGCTATTCTCCCATGCTTTTGGCATAGTTTTTTGTAATTATTATTACTAAATTTTCTTGGGAGTTTTAGCTGAATAACAGAATGAATTCTGTTTATTTTCCCCATGTTTACGTCTTCACCTACGGGTGGTTAGGTGTTGTGTTCTGCATCTACCATCTGATGTTCTGCAGTTTCTTCCCTGGAAGTCTCTGTTTTGCATCAGATAGTGTTATTTTGGTAACTGATTTCGGGCCTGGGTGCCTGGAGTCTTATTTTAGTGTTTTTACACTCATTGTTTACATTTTCAACAGCCCTCTGTGTGAGGGGGGGATTTCTTGAAAATAATATCTTGATGTTATTTTAATCATAACTACATACATTATTATTGTTCGTAAGTGTTGAATAAATTGTTTAAAATATTTTAAAAATTTTTGTCCACACTTAGGCTTGGGATCCATTGGGGCTCAACGTTACTTTTCAGAAACTTGGGCTGTTCTGAAAAAATATTTTTTCAAAATATTTTGATTTCAATTATTTTTTCAATATTAATGGATCATATTATTATTATGTATTTTGATTGCCAGGGGTTAGTGCGAGTACCAGGACTTGTTTTCTTTTCACATTGAAAGGATATTGATCAATTGTAATAAGAGGAAGTCTTCCTCTGACTTTATAATCATTCTATATGTGGTCAGTGTACTCGCATTAACTCCTGTTCTGTATCGTATGATTTCGATGACAATATGGGAAGCGTATGTCATGGTATGTTATTGGGGAATTGGACACTCCGGTCCTTTCCCCGCAGGGTCACTCTACTTTATCAATTTCTATTTCAGACGATCAAGATTAGGGTGATGTATCTGTGATGTCTTCCAACAGTGTGCCTCCGTCGTCACAATTAATGAAGGGCTAGCGGAAAAGTGCTCATGTAAATACGCCAATTGCCTAAGAGGACCCTAGTAGGTTCGACGGCCTTTGACGTCCGCTAGCTCGCCCGGTGTAGCTTCCATTCACCGAATGGTTCGGCAGCCGGGTTCGTCCGTTGCGGTCTAGAAGGAATTTTGGGGTGATGCGAGCACTATAAATCAACCTAATGCACACCCAGTGACGGCGGATCGGAGGGAGAACGGAGGAAGCCTTTTAGTCCGGTTCATAGCTCGTTCCGGTCCATCCGGACGGCAAGCGAGAGAGGCCCCTCTCTCGTTCACAACATCTGGCCCCAGACGTTGTGGTACAAAATGTTTCGCATTCGGAGCATACGTCCATCGCTCGGGACGCTCCGACATATAGTCAGTCCGGAGTAGACTGTCACTAAGGCTTCCTCATTCTCATAGTTGCGCACACGATCGCTCTTAGCTACGTGACCACGGATATCCAGTCAGCTTCGCCAGTCAGAGATTCATCGGCGACCAGGTCACACCATCCGGTAGCCAGGGACACGAGGCCTGCAGACTCCGGACGTTCGCATAGGAAGTGTGCGGGAGTCAACGTACACGGAGCTTCCGGCGGCAATGCATCGTAAGACCGCTACTGCACAGGCCTCGGGAACGGACGTGCTTTCCTAAATAGCACAATTTATCGCAGCATCCCAGCATCAACTGAATCGGTTGCATATTTTTTATCCGACGATGTTGGGTCGGGACGCTCCGCGGAAGCAGGTACGGACGTCCGAAAATTTCATCCGGTCCGACGGGATACCGAAAGGGATTTGGAGGATTTTGAGCTTCCCCTTTCGGAACAACATATGCTGTTGTGTATGTCATCTGACTTGGTCTTCTACAGCTTCTTTCGTTGGACCAGAATGCTGCGATGCCGGATAAGAAACTGATAGCGTCAGAGGACTTAGAAATTTTTTGTTCGGTTCAGGGACATCGTCCCTCAGTTCCGACATAGTCCAATAATGTCACGCAACTTTCGAATTATTGAACGACGCTATATATATTATTATTATATGCTTGCTATAACCAAGCATTTATGGTTTCTTGTTCGCAAAGTTACGGAGATGTCTTTCAAAAGTGTGCCTCTGTCGTCATAGTTAATGAAGAGCTAGCGGCAATAAGTGCTCATGGAATATGTCTATCGCCTACGGAGTGACATTCGCTAGCTCACCCGGTGTAGCGTACATTCATCGAATGGTTCGGCTGCCGGTTTCGTCCGTTGCGGTCTAGGAAGGAGATTTGGGTGATGCGAGCACTTTAATTACTTTAGTACTCACCCAGTGACGGCAGATTGAGGACAGATCGGAGGAAGCCTGTTAGTCCGGTTCCTGGCTTGTCCAGGTCCGTCCAGGCTGTGAGCGAGAGAGGTCCCTCTCTCGTCCAACAACATAGGGGACCGCATGTTGTGGTTCAGATATTTTACATTCAGAGCATATGTCTGTCGGTCGGGACGCTCCGTTATATTGACAGTCCGAGAGACTGTCCTTAATGCTTCCTCATCCTCACAGCAGGGCACACGACCACACGTTGGCTACGTGACCTCGAGTATCCGATCAGTTTTGTCATTCAGTGATTCCACGGCGAATAGGTCGCGCCATCCGGTAGCCAAGGGACACGAGGCCTATACACTCCGTTCGCTCGCATATTGGTAGTATGCACGGGGTAACGATCACGGAGCTTCCAGCGGCAATGCATTGTAGGACCGCTTCTCCTCAGGCCTCAGTGACGGACGTGCTATCCGAGTTAGCACAGTTGTTTCGCAGAATCCCAGCAATTGACAGTTTCTTGGTCGAATCAGGAATTATCCGACGGCGCTGGGTCGGTGCGGTCCGCGATTGCATCAGGTACGGACGACCGAATGCTTTATAGGGTCCGACAGGATGGCGAAAGGGATTCGAAAGATTTCGAGTTTTCCCTTTAGTAGTATCGGAAGCTGCCTTTCATATCTTCTGGCATTATCTTCCAGTGATTGTTATTTCGGACTTCATTGCTGCGATCTTGGATAAGAGACTTATAGCGTCATTGGACTCGGATTTTTCGATCGGTTCAGGGACATTGTCCCTGACTTACCGACGCAGTCCAATAATGTCATTACAACATGTGTTTTATTTTTCGACGCTATATGTGCATACAAGCCTGCTACCAAGCATGATAGTTTAGTTTCTTGTCCGCGTTGCTCATTTCTGCCGTTTTATCATTTATATGATTAGTTTATTTGGCAGAGCAGGGCATACCGAGAGTTCATATGTGTCTAGACGGTGTGGTTAAAGACTGGAAATATTCTTTTTCGCCGTTTATGTCTTTTCCAACTTCAATGTTGGAAATGACATGATGTATAGTAGACTTAACTTAGACGCTTTATCATACGTAATCCGCCTTACTGAGGCATTATCATTACGTTTTCAAGAAAAGATTTACGGGATATTATTCTCAATGTAATTTCTTTTGAGGGCAGTAGTTTGTTCACGTATAACTCCGCCCTTCAGTGGCTGATTGGAGTTGGTTGACATGACGCAGCCCTAGCTACATCCATACGCGTGGATAGTAAGGTTAAGAACTCTCTCAGAGTCGCTTCGTTCTCGGAGGAGCTTCTCTTCGACGGCAACTTTTCGGCAATCCATGAATTGCTCGATTTACATGTTCTCTTGTCTATCTAGTGTTACAAGAGATTCAGTCTGGGGCAAACATTCGGTGGTTGACTCAAGGAGTGCCACCGCAGTTGCCGGACCCGAGTGTGGCTGTTATGACGGTTGCCAGTCAAACAGATTGGGATATAATACTGATCCCAACGGATTCGAAGTGCCAGGGTCTTTGGGTTCCGCAGTCTCTTAGCAACCAGTTTTCTTCCGCGGAATAATGTTTTTTAGGCTTGCTTTATGTCATTGCATGAACATTATTCAGAAACGCATGCCCAAATCCTGTCCGTTAATTCGACAGTAGTGGCGTATCTCCGGAACCAGGGAGGCACTCTTTCTTTTCCGTTATTCAATTTAATGGAAAGAATCTGTCTGTTGGTTATAATACACCAAGTTCTGTTTTGGTCCGTCATATTCTGGGTCGTCTGATTGTTTTACCGGACTCCCGTTCACCTACGGGTCGCTTGTTGCTGTCAGAATGGACTCTCAACAAACAAGTATTCAATCAGATTTGCTATCTATGGGAGCGCCCAATGATGATTTATTTACGACACAGCTTGCTAATCAATTGCAGACGTATGTGTTGGCTTGTCCAGATCTCTGAGCTAATGTTGTTAACGCTCTATTGATCTATAGGACGGAATGATAGGATACGCGTATCCTCCGGCGCTGTTGTTTCAGCAGGTATTGCTAAGATAAACAACCACAATACATTTCTGTTGATAGCATCTCTATCTTCACAGAGATCATGGGTAATTTACTCTCTTGTCTACTGTGGGTCTTAACGTGAAATCTTCCTCAATGTGAGGATCTTTTTTCACTGGGTAAATCGTGTCATCTTTATCACAACCCGCAAGGTCTCAACCTTCATGTATTCCGTTGTGTGGTCCGTATTGCATTGTAAGCATTGTACTGGACGAGCTTTGGACGCGATTTCTTACTATAGGAGGTCCTCTTCTTCGCTATTCTATGCGGCTAAAGTGGAGGCTCTTCCGTCGTTGGTGTAGGGATCATTATGTTCATATTGTTGATCCCTCCATACTACTCATAGCAATTTTTTAGTATACTTGTTTCACAAGATCTACTGCAGCCTGTTATTAGTTAGGTTATAGGTTTATATTACCTCATACCTATGCACTCTACGATAGTTTACAATTGAGTCTTATGTCTCTTTATCTAAGTCAGTTAGTAACTTTTTGATATATAGACTTAGAATCTTTAGATTAAATTCCTATATGGATTTTAACTTCGGTTCTTATTTAACTAAGTAATCATTTGAGCCTCTGGAAACAGTAGTTTTCAAATTCTGACCTTTTAGACAGTAATTCTGTTGGTTTCTCTTTTACTGTAGAGTCAGTGAGTTTCATACACTATCGATGGATGATTTTCACTTTCGTAGTTTCGGAATCACTATTCCGTTTCTATTTAGGTTGGATTTTTGCATAAGAGTTAGGCTCCTAATATCCGGAACCTATTGTTATTAAGGTCCTTCCGTCTTCGTACGGGCATAGGCCTTTACTCTTTCCGGGTAGAGTTTATGTATTTATAAACAGATATCTGTTTATTACTATGGGCGTAAGCTTCTTCTGTCTTTGATGCCTAGTAGAAGGACGTTACGCTCCATTCTATTGTTAATGGATTCTATTAACTATCGGTACTGCTTATGGTATATCATTGACTTAGCAGTTGTGCTTAAGATTTCGGCTTATGAAGTAAGAGTTCTTCTACATCTTGGGCTTACATTAATAGTGTCGCTATTATAGATTTTTGAAGGCTGCTCATTGCGCTCAGCCATCCACATTCATGTTTTTTTAACTCAGAAATATCGAGTCCATTTCTGGGGGCCTCTATTGTTAGGTCTATTATCTACTGCTCAGAATGTCATTCACTTAACAGTTGCTACTATAGCTAGGTAGGCTGTCTGTTTCGGCAGTGTCTCCGTTCTGCTGCCCTCTTCGCTCTGGGCTATTTGACCCAGGGCAAGAAAAAGGGGGGGGGGGAGGGTGTTCCCTTGGGTCACCTGTTTTACTATGAAAACGAGGGGATACCTCCTCCGGAGTTAGTAATTCTGAGCTGTTATTGGGATGGTTGTTTAGTGAGAAGTTTAGGTTTTTAAAATTCATTCAAGTCTTAGTTTTTAAAGTATAGCATTTGATTATTGCATATGTCAACGGACATGATTATGCAATCCTCAGACACTTTTAGGAGTATAAGAGTCTCTATTCTCTAGACTTACTTTATTTATTGGCTTACTTTAAAAATTATTAGTATAAGGATTATACTAGATATTAATAGAGTTCATGGATGTATGATGCTCAATTTTGCAAGGTGTTGTATCTTTCTAATTTAACATAAATAAGAAAGATACATGTAAGGCCTAATACTTCTTTTTCCCTAGAGGGGATGACTCTATTTTATATAATTGAGCGTATTCCAACTTGCTCTATGTCCTAGGCCCTCCAGCCTTTTTACTATTCAGCTATGTCTGGGTCATTGGTACAGTATAAAAATGTTAAAAAGTTTATAGTAATTTCTATATTTTTTATACTTACCAATGACCCAGACGGGATGGCCCTCCCAGGAGTTGGGAACTCTTGCCTCCCCGCTGAGTACATAGCGCTTACCAGGCACTGGTTTTTAGAATGATTAATGGCGCCAATTTCGGAACGTCCTTGACACTGCGCATGCGCAGTAGAGGCGAAGTGTGGAGGGCCTTTCATGACATGTTTTCTTTGGTTTTAGATGCAAATTTTGGGGATTGGGGGGCAAAATTTGTGTTTGGCACTATATTTTAAGAGTTAGCACCAGCTATGTCTGGGTCATTGGTAAGTATAAAAAATATAGAAATTACTATAAATTTTTTAACTTTTTGGATAATAAAAAATTTTTGTCCACACTTAGGCACTATTGGCATACATTTGGGCTCACCGTTCCCTTTGGGGACTTGGGCTCTTGTCAAAATTTTTCAAAATTTTTTTTTTTGTGTAAATTATTTTTCGATTTATATTTTGAATGTTATTTGTTATGTATCTTTTTCTAATATTTCATGTGGAGTTGGTGGGAGTATGATCGACTTTATTTTGCTTCATTATGAAAGCATATTGCTCAAATGCAAGTCAAGGAAGCCTTTCCTCTGATTTACATGTTGGTGGCCTTGCTTGTAGTCAATGTACTTCCACTAATTCTTTCTCAACATGTGTCGGATGGGATGACAAATGTTGGAAACGGGAGTCACGGTACGTTGTTAGCGGCAAGAGGCTACTGCCGGTCCTCTCGCCTGCCATAGAGTCATTCTCATTTCTTAGTTTCTATTTCAGAGGAACAAGGACATGGTGATGTTTACATGACGCCTAGACAGACTGTGCTGCCGTCATCACATTCAGATGATCAAACAGAGCTAGCGGCAAGGTGCTCATGAACATTGGGTAGGGCTATAAACAACAAACCAGTGGTTTCAGTTCCCTGTTGCCAGCTAGCTCGACTGGTGAAGCGTTACTCCATCCATGGGTACCGTGACACCGGGTGTTCCATTGCGGTCCAAGAGGTGGATTGGGTAGAACGAGCACCTTATAATATAAACAGGCTCACCCATCGACGATGGAACAGAAGAAGCCGGCAAGTTCATTGGGAAGCTCGGCGAGGTCTGAAAGGACCGCAAGCGAGAGCGCCCCCTCCCTTTCCCAACAACATCTGGGGCCAGATGTGGTGATCGGAACTTGCGTCAGTCAGAGCATATGTCAGCGCCTCCCGCCTGGGACGATCCGTTCAGTTCACAGCCAACGTCGGCTACAGTTTTGGCTTCTGCATCAGCATCTTCCAAGCACACACAACCGCACCTTAGCTACACGACTTCAGATATCCAGCCTACATCGCCAAGAAGCGACCACTCATCGTCAGGAAGTCGGACCATCCGGTAGCTAAGGAGACGAGGCCTCATTTAGCGGGATGTCCGGAGAAAACAGCCGTCTCGGACACACCATCCCGTGAGCAGCCGTCGGCCAGGAAACAGAAGACCGCTGCTCCTAAGTCCTACGCAACGGACTTGCTGTCCCAGATTGCGCAGCTCATCACAGCATCCCAGCAAGTGCAGAAGCTGCCGACGGCAGTCTCAGAACCTGAGCTGTCGGATGGTGCTGGGTCGGTCCAGTCATCTGCAAGTTCAAATGCCACTGACCATGAATTTCAACTGATTCAGATGGATGGTGAAAGCGATACGGAGGAGGACTACTCTTCCCTTTCTGAACAGCACATGGTTGCGGTGGATTTAATCCATCAACACTACCTTGAATTTGTTCCAGCGAATCAGAATGCTGCGACTTCTAGAAAGAAACCGCTGGCATCGTTGGACGCTAACCTTATCCGGATAAAGGAAGAGGTCATGTCTTTTTCCGGTTCAGTCTAGACAGGTGTCGCAAGCCTTCGGCCATTCAGACGACGCCATATTCAACTGTCCAGTGGGAAGAAGAAAGGCAGTTTCTTGTCATCATCTTCCGTAAATTTACCGTTTGTTGGATTACGTTCATTTAGAACGGTCGGGGAAGATGTATAAAGAGTTCCTCAGTGTTTGGATGAGCAGGCTGAGAACCTAGTCATGACCTTACCTTCATCTTTCACTATTCGCTCGGACACAATTGAGATGGCAATTTCTTCATTCAGAGCGAATGTAGACGCAGTGTCTTATGCAGATCACCTTCAAGAGCTGTGGCGCAACGTCTCAACGGAAAGGAATTTAAGGACTTTCGTACCTCTTCAAGATTCCTTTCCAGGGCTGTTATGTTTATCACGTATAACTCTGCCTTAACAGTGGCTAATTTGGAGTTAATCAAATGTGGCGGATCCCTTGTGTCATCATCTTTAATAGATGACAAGGTGAAAAATGCTCTACGGGTCACTCTGGTATCCGGACATTAACTTTTTGACGATAAGCTTTCAGTGGTTTATGACCAAGCTACAAAGAAAGCATCAGTACTCTGCTCCTTAAGTTGGCGTCTCATTGACCCACAGCAGCAGAAAAGAGTAAAGGGAGGACGTCCTAGGCGGAAATCGTCTAAAAGGGGCTCCTCGCGAGGGTATAGGAAACCCTCTTATAATTACTCGAGGAATCATCAATACAGCGACCCAGAAAGGGGGCGTAGGTCTGATCAAGACTACCGGTCAGATGCCCCTACACCGGCGGGTCGAGGCTCTTCGCGAGGGGGACGTGGTTTCTCCTCCCGTAAGCCTCACAGGTACTATAGGTGATGGTTAGGACCTCTATTGCTTGGCAGTTGGCGGATGGTTATCAAGATTTTCATCAAACTGGATAACTATTATGGAAGACTAGTAGGCGAGAAGTGTCCTCTCGGACGGCCAACTGCTATCTTTCCGTGAGAAACCACCACTAACATGATGTCCGCGATAGAAAAAACTTCCATCAAATCCTAGCATAAAAGTCTCTCCAATTGGAGGTAAAGGCTCTCTTGGCAATGAAAGCAATATAGGTCGTTGAGAACCAAGATTCTCTAGGATTCTACAGTCATCTGTTCCTCGTAACGAAACCAAACAGCTCGTTCCGACCGGTAATCGACTGGAGCTGAATAACATAAAGTTTATCTTGGCTCTAAAAGTTTATTTATGGTAATCATTCAGTCGGTAAAAACGAGCATTCGAGTGATCCATACTTTCATGTCCTGGTACATCCGGCATTCAGAAAATACCTACGGATCGTCGTTCAAGGGATAGTATTTCAGTTCCGAGTGATGTACTTCGGTCTGAATCTAGTGCCCTAGGCGTTCACTCGAATAATGAACTCAGTAATGTCTCACTTCCGAGCTCATTCGTCTGCGGTATCAGAAGCTTACCTGGACGACATTCTTCAGAGGTACGGCATCAATTACTCTTCAGAACGGAATGAGCTTCTAGACTCACAACAATCTGGTTCGACTGCAGTTATCCAGAGCGAAATTAGTCAGTTGTTATGCTCGCTTTTGTCTACACTCAGATGAATTAACAGCGAGGGAATTTATGCGACTGATAGTGTTGTACAGAGTGGCTGCGGATCTTATTCTGATGGGTTGCTTACGCACATGTCCCCTCCAGATATTCTTTACCCAGAACTGGAGTGTGAAGATGCATTCACTTGAGACCAGTATTGTTTTAATGGATCTAGTAAACAAAAGGTCCAGATTTGGGCAGATATGTGTCTGTTATGGGATGCTCCCCGGAAGCTTCCTCCGTGAGAGGACATTCTTATCAGGGAAAGTTTTTGTTCTTCATGTCCTTCTCCACCCATATTGGCATAATGGAGTCGGTTTGACATGAGAGAACCATTGCGATTCCTATATTATTTGATGACTAACACAGGAACAATTAAGTAATGCGGGTGTGGAGATTTTGATATGACTTCCAACCCCCTCCCCCCCCCCCCCCTGCTTCACACATACACACTGCCAATGTATATAGAGGCAATTACCGGGTAAGACGTAGTTTTCTTCCCACAAGCCTAGTATAGTTTAATACATACATACTATGCATTTGGGTCATGTTCTATGGCGACCTCATGGGCTCATCCTCTTTTTAGTTGGATTAGTTTCCTGTGATTATTTGTTGATTTGTTTTATACGAGTGCATATTTCATCATAATTAAATTGCTTATCTTTGGATACCTCAGAGGCTGCATAACCAGTTTACTGGTATTCAAATGATTACATGCAGGATTTTAATGCTCTCGCACATTATAATTATTAGGCTGATGCTTTATTGTATCTTATGGACCTTGAAATTATGAACTATTTCGGGGACGGTCCATGTCGGAGCCTGTTAATCATACCTACTTCCATTTCTAGATCCAGGTTTCTGTTATGTCAGTACTCAAATCGCATATTCACACGTGTATACGGTCATAGATATCGGATAGTACATGTTGGAGAGGTTACTGGAATTTATTGTACACCTAAATGAGGTCACCTGTGGGTTACCTCGGAAGTGTGTTTTCTCTCCAGAGATTGTTCAGTGTGGCTCGATTGGACATGTTATATTTTATATCACCCTGGTTTTCGATGTATCTGTGTACGCCATCTGCAGTGTACGTTATATAGCGGGCAATATTAATTACCAGGATCGTCGCTATAGCCTTAACTTCTGAAGTGGCATTAAGCACCATTTATTATTCATGGATTAATTCCTGAGTGCCTGTTCAACGAGTATTTATATTGTTTTTTGGTTCCGCTCTTACTGATTCCAGAGCTCTCCCCTCTTTCTTTTGAAGATTCCTTCAAAAGAGGGTGGGGGGGGGGAGGGGTGGATTTTTACCTCTTCTCTGGCTTAATAGGTATGTAACTATGAAGGAAGCTGTTTTGTCCATAATTATATCCTGCATTCAGCTGCTGGAGTGTTATTGTATGACATATGTTTGTGGGGGATTTTCTCTCATTCTCAGATATACCATCCTAATTTTTGGGGCTTAGTCCGGACTAGCCTTAAAAATTAGGAACTTGTTACATCCCAATCAGCATAGTCTTGATGCTTAGAATAAGGAATTACTTAAATTGGGCACCTTATTTAGGATATGTCTCCTCTATTACTGTATAGAGAGACATACATGTGATTCCTAATCATTCTAATTTCCTTTCATCTTGGATTGCAGGATTGCAGGATTGGAACTATGTTGATCTACTATTCCAGAAGTCCTAGGCCCTCCACCTTTTTACGATTCAGCTAGTCTGGGCCATTGGATTATAGTATAAAAATATTATAAATTCATAGTAATTTGTATATTTTTTATACTTACCAATGGCCCAGATGGAGATGGCCCTCCCATGAGTGGGCACTCATACCTCCCCGCTGAATTATTATGCAGTACTCTCTTCTACAAAGAATGATGTTGGCGCCAATTCCGGTCACTTCCTGACGTCTGTGCATGCGCGGAGAGTAAATGTAAGGAGGGCCAGATAGGACTTTTAATTTTCGGTTTTGCATGCAAATTTTGGGGATTGGGGGGACAAAATTTGTGCTTGGCCCTAGATATAGTCTGGGCCATTGGTAAGTATAAAAAATATACAAATTACTATGAATTTATAGTTTTTCTTTTTTATTTTGCTGTATAGTTAGAGGATTCAATCCTGCCCCTCCAGATATGAAAGGCAATCTCATGGAATCAAACCTAGAGCAAGACACCATACGTGAAATGAGTCAAAAGAAAATGGTGAGTTAAAGTTTATTCAACCCGTTACATAATAAATCGGAAACGCCAGTCTGCATAATTTGAAAATTGAGTTGTGGGAAAGAAACATATTATTTAAAAAAGATTTTCAGCAAAACCAGATCGTGGGCCCCCTCATTGGAATGAGCTCATCAAGCGCATTAAAATAAGATGTCACATTGTATGGTTTTGTTGGTATTTTGTGAAAATTTGAAGAAAAAATTTAAAATAAATTTATATATCATGTGCTTTGGATAAACTGTTATCCCTTTATCCAATATATCAACCAAATCATCCAAGTGCTGTACACAAAAATTACCATTCAAAGTTTTTTTCAATTCTTCCTTCTGACGTGGCTTGTATCCCATCATTGACACAAGCTAATAGTTTGTTCTAGTGAAGGGTCATTAGTTGTGTTTTTAAAGCAAAAATGAAGATTTTTATACTAATAACCAATGGCCCAGACTCAGCTGGTACAAACTCAATATTATCAAGGGCCAAACACAAATTTTGAACCCCCCAATCCCCAAAATTTTCATACAATACCGAAAATTAAAAGTCCTATCTGGCCCTTCACACTTTTACTATCTGTGCATACGCAGTAGTCAGGAAGAGACCGGAATTGGCGCAAACATCATTCTTTGTTTGACCCAAAGTCAGTAAACATCTCAATTGTTATCTGTGCTTTAAATTTCTCTTTTGATGGATGCCAGACACAAATAATTGAAGTATATGGTGGATTCAAGGCAGGAAATGGATGAGGGAAATGAACAACGGTTTATTTCATGTTACCCAATTTCGGGATATACGTCTTGACGTCATTAGTTTTGCTAATGATTTACCTACTGTTGATTATGTGTTCCTTCCCTTTCTTTCCATGAACCCGCCGATTAAACTCCTAAGCTTTCTGGCTGTTTTTTTTTATTGAAATTTTTTATTAAATTTCTTGAGAGTTCAATGTGTATTACAGAATGTTTATTCTGTTTATCCCCACTATTACGTCCTCACCCTAGGGGTGTTGGGTCATTTTTGTCTTGAATCTCCTACTGGATGCATTGTTTTTTCTTCACATGAAGATCTGGCTTTGCATCAGGTATTAGTTAATTATTTACTGACTTGGGCCTTTGGTGTGCCTTTTGTCTAGTTTCCGTTTTTTTCTATCCTGACGTTGTTTACTTTTATCAACATCCTTAATAGGTAATATTCAGGGTTTTATTTCATCACAATTATATTACGATACATTTATTAATATTCTGGTAGTGTAGGTTTAATATTTTGATGTTGTCCGCACTTAGTCGCTATCGGGATGCCCTTGGGCTCGTGTGGTTCCTTTAGGAAACTTAGGCATTTTCAAAAAAAAAAAAGTTCGTAAAAAATTTGTTTTAATTTATTTCAAAATTATTTTTGATTGTCTTCGTCATGTATCCTTATACTGTATGATTATATGTTAGATGTTAGGAGTGCAGTGAACTTGTTGGATTATAATTATTTATGAATTACTGCTCTCAGTGGTCAGGGTCGACTCATTAGGACACTTAACATTGGAAGCGGGTGTCACGTTCTGTATTCGCTGTCAAGTTCCGATGTTGAAGCTGTCACCACAAGATAATTCCATTTCTCAGTTTCTTTTCCAGAGGAACAAGAACATGGTGATGGTATTATGACACTTGTCCAGAATGTGCTGCTGTCGTCGCGCTCAGAGGAGTAAACAGAGCTAGCTGCAAGTGCTCTTGAATATAAGGAATAAGGCCTCTTATTCCAGCAGCTAGCTCGACCGGTAGTGGGAACCGTAATACCTTGTATGTCCGATGCGGTTGAGGAGAGTGTAGATTTAAGTGGAGCAAGCACCTTTTAATCAAAAGCTCACCCAGCGACGACGGTAAAATAAGGGGAAGAAGTCTGCAAGTTTCTCTTCGGGAAGCTAGGCGAGGTCTGCATCAGACCGCGAGTGGGAGAGCCTTCTTTAACCCAGTAATTGTCGGGGTCGACTATTGCTTTGAGAAACTTGCACTGAGTCGGAGCTAACATCCTCGCTGGGTGCTTGGGATGCTCCTTCTACATTTACAGCTTCTTCCTCCGCTTAAGCGAAGCACATGCGACTGCACACTAGCTACCCGACTATAGATATTCATGCAGCCAAGCGAAGATGCTTCAGTCTTTACCCTCGAAGAAAGAAGATAAAGAAAGAAGGAAAAGAAAAAAAAGTTGTCCCATCCAGTAGCTAATGATTCGAGGCTTGATTCAACGGGATGTTCAACAAAGAGATCGGCAGACAGATTTCCATCCCGGGAGCAACATGCGGTGAAGGATGGAGTTGACCATATTTTCTAAGCCGCTGTTCCACCAGCCTCCGTAACGGACTTGCTGTCGCAATTTGCACAGCTTATCGCAGCTTAAAAACCCAGCAAGGGGCACCCGTCGCAGCTTAAAAACCCAGCAAGGGGCACCCGTCAGCAGACTATGATAGTGAGCCGTTGGACGGTGCTGGGTTGGTCCGGTCATTTGTGTATGTAGAAGAAGCCAGAAGTTTCTCTTTTGGATGCTTGGCTAGATCTGGTTGGAGAACCCTCTCCATCCCATTAACAGTCAGGGTCGACTGTGTTTGTTGTGAGAAACCATATTGAGTCGGAGCATGTATCAGAATGTTCCTTCCACACTGCAGCTTTGGCCGAAGGCAGTTATGGCTTCTTCTGCTTACATGGAAGCACACGAAAGGGGAATTAGCCTAGAAGTTTCTGAGCAGGATACTCTGTGAGATCTGGGGACAGATCACGAGTGCAGAGCGTTTTTCTTCCTGTTAACAGTCGGGGACGACTGTTTTGTGTTGTAAGAAACTTCAATGAGTAGGGGCATCCATCCAGAGTGTGACGAGTTTGGATGCTTCTTCTGCATTTCAGCTGGGGTCGGCTGTTGTTACAGCTTCCTCCATGGATATGCACGCTAAGGGATAGATGCCTACAATTTTCTAAATATGACTGTTGACCCTGACAGAACAGTAAACATGCTCGGTGAGGTCTGGAGCAGAACGCGAGATGGAGAACCCTCTCCTTTCCATCAGCAGTCGGGGTTGACTGTTTTTGATTTGAGAAACTTGAGTGGGTTAGGACGCCCATTCACGCTTCCAGTTCAGGATGCTCCTTCCACTCTGCAGCCAGATCCGTTTGCGGCTATGGCATCTTTCCCTGCTTCATTAATGAAGCACATTGACTGTAGACTAGCTATCAGACTTCTCATGTTCAGGTTGTTAGCTAGTCATTCGAGGCATTTTTATACGGGACATGTGGCGAGGACCTGGGGCTAGATCTCCGTCCCGTGAGGAGCTTATGGTAAAAAGTGGATTATCATTGCTCTGCTAGCCTCGGTCACAGATTGATCTGCATATTGCAGCATTCCAGTAGTCGCTGGTACTACTGTTTAACAGGCTCCGATGGTGAGCTGTCGGATGGTGCTGAGTTAGTCCAGTCATCTGTTCAGTTGGATGGAGTTGACCATATTTTTAGATGGAACATTTGGATGGTGAGAGGGCTATGGAGTGTTAGTCTCCATCCCTCACAGAAGGGCACTTTTAGACTATGAAATTTGAGTCATAAGCTCTTAGAATCTTGTTTCATTTGATTATAAGTCTGCATTTGCTAGCCAAAAAACCAGCTTATCATACCGGGCAATGGAAAGACGAACATCTTTCATCCCCGGATCTTTTGGCTCAAGTATTGAGGGCTTTGTCCCGATTAACGATGACCTTCCTTGCCTTAGCAATGGTATAAGAAATGCAATGCCCTATTCTTTACGAATAGAGGTTCCATAGTGCATAGTTATGCTGAGACATCTGCCTTGTTTGGAATAGAGCCATTAGGGGGAATAAGTATGTCTTTTCCTTCTCGGGGCTGTATTCCTTGGCATCAGGACATTTAATGCCATTGTTGATGCCATAGTAGCCTTATGTACTGTTACAGCGGTCTTTTCTTATACATTAGCGGCTAGTGTTGTAAGTCTCCATTTAGTGAGCTTTCAAAGGCCGCAAGTAACACAGATATGTCTTCACGCAGACGAAGACTCATAACAGTGTAGCTATCTTGAGACTACTGTCTCTTTGGAATTATGGCTGTTAGAATAGCAGCTTGTCATTCCCTTCCTTGCGCGGTGATGGTAGTAAGTCTCCATTTAGTAAGCTTTCAAGATCGCAAGTTACACTGAGATATCTGTCTTCACGGAGATGAAGACTTCTAAGCTACGCTAACTAGGCTCTGACCACTGTCTTTTGGGAATAAAACTGCTAAAGGAATAATACTTTTCCATTTGTTTTCCAAGGTGTCATAGACTTGTGTCTTATTGTTTACACATAGTAGCCTAGCTAGAATCATGAGCGATGTTTTTCAGTAATTATGCAATGACATAACTGAAATAATTATCTCTTGAGACTACTGTCTCTTTGGGAATTTAGGGCTGTAAAAATAGCGGCCTTTCATTCCCTACCTTGCACAACGATAATTGTAAGTCTCCGTTCAGTGAGCTTTCAAGCTCACAACTTACACCAATATATCTCTTCACAGAGATGAAGACTTATAAGCTGTGGTTGGCTGGTGCTGTAAGTCTCCTTAGTGAACTTCTAAGGCTGCAGTTATCAGCATTTTTATTGTCTTCACAAATAGGAAGCCCTTTAGCTGCTTCAGCTAGGCTGAGTTCATTGCCAATCAGACATGATACCGTTAGAGGAGGTTGTTCTCTTCCTACCAGTATGGTTTGGTATTAGATGAGGCGATAAGCCCTATTGATGATGCCATATTTACCTAGTGTGATTAATGAGCGTTTCTTCAAATGCCTATAGTAAACTCCTTCTCAGGAATATATTTCCTGATATCAGATCGAACATAAGGAGTTCATCTAGGTTTTTATAATCTGATGTCGGAACATTGTTTTCGTCTCCCATTGCATTTCTATCCAATCTTTTGCTGTGGATTATATTTCTACCCTGGAGATTGGATATTATGTCTATATGGTGTATTATTTGTTCATCATGTCCCTCTCTGTCCTTAGTCACATTATGGAGTCAGTCAGATGTGAGGGAGTCCTGCATTTCCTATACTCTTTGATAACTAACAGAAGAGCGATTCAAGTAATGCATGTGAGGGGTGTTCGATGAAGAATTATTTGTCGAACCCTTCCCCCACCTCCCACCCTGCCAGTGTGTTAAGAGGCGATTACAGGACGTAGTTTTCTTCCTGTAAGCCTTGAATGCATTCAAGTATATGCTTGCCTTTCATGGCTCCTCAATCGGCGGCTGGGTCGTGTTCTAACAGCGACCTCATGGGCACATCCACTATTTAGTTGGCTTGTTTCCTGTGGTTGTTCGTTTATAAGTCATATACGAGCATAAGATTCCTTATCAATAAAATTGCTAGCCTTCGTGTACCTGTGTGGCTGACATGTCAGTTATCTGGGCAACATTCTCTAATGTGGCAATTAGTCCACTCTGAAAAGTTTCGCTCAAAGTGGTCTGGCCTTTTCTTACGACGTATGAGTTTATAACTCAGTTAACTGCATAATGATGTTGTATTATTCATTCAGTTTCTTGGTTACACTTGTATCACTTGGTCATACCGTGGATAAAGGCTGTATTCAGATGAGTACATGCGGGATTTCATTGCTCGCGTGCATAAAATGTGTATTTTTATACTGTACCAATGACCCAGACATAGCTGGTGCTAATTCTCAAAAATCTAGGGCCAAACACAAATTTTGCCCCCCAATCCCCAAAATTTGCATCAAAAACCGAAAATAACATGTCCTAAATGGTCCTCCATACTTTTCCTCCACTGCGCATGCGCAGTGTCAAGGAGGTCTCGAAATTGGTGCCAATTATCATTCTTTGTTTGGCCCTTCATCAGTTCACATCTGACTGATATATGTGCTTGTAAATCTCAGTTTAAATGATGCCAGACACATAAATATTCGAGAAATGTTGGATCTAAAGAGGAAATAGAAGGAGGAGAGGAAAAATTAGTGGCAGGAAATAATCAGGGCTGTAACTTAAATTTTTTTTATGAAATTATGTTATGTTCCCTAATTTCAAGGCATGGGCCTGTTGTTGTCATTCTTGCTATAAAGTTACACTGCTTGATCAGTGTTTCCTCTCTCCCTTTCCTTTAGTCCCCCCTTGCTATTCTCCCATGCTTTTGGCATATTTTCTGTAATATTATTACTAAAATTTCTTGGGAGTTTTAGCTTGGTAACAGAATGAATTCTGTTTTTTTTCCCCATGCTTACGTCCTCACCCATGGGTGTTTAGGCGTTGTGTTCTGCATCTACCATCTGATATTCTGCAGTTTCTTCCCTGGAAGTCTCTGTTTTGCATCAGATAGTGTTTTAATTGGTAACTGATTTCGGGCCATGTTTATCAGTGTCTGGAGTCATGTTTCCAGTTTTTATACACTTCTTGTTTACATTGACAATGGTTTCTGTTGAGAGGGATTTTCTTGTCATTGTATTAGTTTAATCATAACAAGATACATTATTATTATACGTAAAAAATTTCAAAAAATTTTTTTTTGATTTCATTTATTTTTTCTATATGTTAATGGATCATGTTATTATGTATCTTTGTTTTCAGGGGTTGATGCGAGTACTAGGACTGTTTGTGTTCTTTTCACAATGAAAGGATATTGTTCAAATTGTAATAAGAGGAAATCATTGTATTAATTGTAGTCAGTGTACTCGCACTAACTCCTGCTCAGTGTGTGTCTATTGGGATGACAAACATTGGAAACGTGTGTCACGGTATGTTGTTAGCGGGGATAAGGCCATGCCGGTCCTTTCTCTGCAGGGTCACTCTAGTTTTTCTATCTCTTTTTCAGAGGAACAAGAACAGGGTGATGTTTTCGTGATGTCTTCCAAAAGTGTGCCTCCGTCGTCACAGTTAAATGAAGAGCTAGTGGCAAAAGTGCTCATGGAAATACGTCAATTGCCTAAGAGGTCCCTAGTAGGATCGACGGCATTGGCGTCCGCTAGCTTGCCCGGTGTAGCGACCATTCATTGAATGGCTCGGCAGTCAGGTTCGTCCGTTGCAGTCCAGGAAGGAGATTTGGGTGATGCGAGCACTATAATAACACAAAATGCACACCTAATCAGAGGATGGAACGGAGGAAGCCTATTAGTCCGGTTCCTAGCTCGTCCAGGTCCATCCGGGCTGCGAGCGAGAGAGGTCCCTCTCTCGTACAACAACATCTGGGACCAGATGTTGTGATACAAAACGTTTTGCATTCGGAGCATACGTCCGCCACTCGGGACGCTCCGTTGTATAAACAGTCCAGAGAGACTGTCAATATGGCTTCCTCATCCCCACGGCAGCGCACACGACCGCACCTTGGCTACATGATCACGGATATCCAGCCAGCTTCGCCAATCAGGGATTCCATGGCGACCAGGTCACACCATCCGGTAGCCAGGGACACGAGGCCTGTAGACTCCGGACGTTCGCATAAAAGAATTATGCAGGAGTCAACGTCCAGGGAGCCTCCAGCGGCAAAGCAACGTAAAGACCGCTGCTCCACAGGCCTCAGTGATGGACGTGCTATCACAAATAGCACAACTTATCGCAGCATCCCAGCAGACGACAGAATCTCTGTCGGATCAGGAATTATCCGACGACGCTGGGTCGGTACGCTCCGCTGAAGCATCAGGTACGGATGACCGAGAACTTCAAATGGTCTGACAGGATGGCGAAAGGGATTCAGAGGATCTGGAGCTTTCCCTTTCGAAACAACATAAAGGTGCCGTAGATTTTATCCGGCATTATCTTCCAGAGGTTGTTCCATCGGACCAGAATGCTGCGATGCCGGATAAGAGACTGATAGCGTCACTGGACACAGAATTTTTTGATTGGTTTAGGGACATCGTCCCTGAGTTTCCGACACAGTCCAATAATGTCACAAGAACATTTGAACTATTGAATGATGCTATATATAAGCTTGCTACCAAAACGAGCAAGTATGGTTTCTTGTCCGCAAATGCTCTACATCTGCCTTTCATCAATTCAAGGAATAAATTTGAAATGGCAAGACAGGGCATACCGAGAGTTCCTCTGCATCTAGACGACCAGTCTGAAGACCTAGAATTGTCTATACCGTCGTTTATGTCAATTCCAACAACGAGGTTGGAAACGACAATAATGTCTGATAGAGTTAACTTAGACGCTTTATCATACGCAGATCACCTTACTAAAGTGTTATCATTATGTCTTGAAGGGAAAGAATTCCAGGATATACAATCCTCCTTAAGAGTTCTTTCGAGGGCCATAGCTTATTCCATGTATAACTCCGCCCTTTCAGTGGCAAACCTGGAGTTGGTTAGACGTGACGCGGCCCTAGCTACATCCACGCGCATGGATGGTAGGGTGAAAAACTCTCTCAGAGTCGCTCCGGTCTCCGGAGAGCTTCTCTTCGACGGCAAGCTTTCAGCAATCTATGATCAGATAACTAAGAAAGCTTCGGATTCTCTGCTATTCAAATCCGCTTCTAAAAAGTCGGATACAGCAGAAAAGAGTAAGACAGGCACTTCTGGGACAAGTACGCCCAAGGGAAGTTCCTATAGAGGTTCCTATGCGTCCTCTAGGTCTTATTCTAGAGACCGTCAAGGCAGCGACTCACGTAGGGGACGTTATACTGGCCGAGATAACCGGTCAGACGTCCCTAGGTCGACGGGGCGAGGTGCGGGTCGTGGAGGATGTAGTTTCTCCTTCCGCAAGCCTCGCAGGTCCAGGAGGTGATGGTATGAACATCTATCGTGTTCCAGTAGGCGGAAGATTGTCAAGTTTTTTAAACAATTGGGTGTCAATTACGGACGACCCCTGGGTTCGAGGGCTAATTTCGGAAGGACTAAGAATATCCTTCAAACGAAAGCCTCCATTAACTCGAAGTCCAAAATGGACTCAGCTTCCATCAAGTCCGCAGAAAAGAGATGCTCTTTTATCAGAAGTACAGTCTCTTCTGGAGAAGAATGCGGTAGAGGTCGTAGAAGACCAGGAATCACCGGGTTTCTACAGTCATCTGTTTCTGGTTCCGAAACCAGACGGCTCGTTCCGTCCAGTCATAGATCTGAGCTGGATAAACAAGCTGATCGTCGCTCCGAAGTTCTATACGGAGACAATTCGATCAGTCAGAGCGAGTATTCAGGTGGACGACTATGCTACAAGCATAGATCTCAAGGATGCATACTTTCACGTCATGGTACATCCGACATTCAGGAAGTATCTACGCTTCGCAGTCCTAGGAGTTGTATATCAGTTCCGAGCGATGTGCTTCGGTTTGAACCTGGCGCCCTGGGCTTTCACTCGAATAATGAACTCGGTAATGATGCATTTCCGAGCTCATTCATCTGCGGTAACGTCGGCCTACCTAGACGACATTCTTCAGTGGTATGGCAACGAGTTAACGCTTTAGAACGATGTGCAGAATCTGCTTTTATTACTCCGACGTCTCGGTTTTATAATAAACGAGAAGTCGGATCTGGTGCCGTCCAAGTCATTCACCCACCTGGGGATGAGCTTCGAGACGCACAACAATCTTGTTCATCTGCCGTTAACCAGAGCGAAATTAATCACTTGTTATGCTCGCTATTGTCTTCACTCAGACAAAGTCAAAGTGAGAGAATTCATGAGACTGATAGGTCTGTGCGGATCCGCTGTGGATCTCATTCCGATGGGGCGGTTACGCACTCGTCCTCTCCAAATTTTCTTGACTCAGAATTGGAGAGTAAAGATTCATTCGCTCGATATAGACGTTCTCTTGTCAAGTCAAGTGAAACAAGAGATTCAGACTTGGGCAAACATTCAGTGGTTAACTCAAGGAGTTCCACTGCAGTTGCCGGATCCGAGTTTTACTCTTATGACGGATGCCAGTCAAACAGGTTGGGGTGCAACATTGATCCCAACGGATTCGAAGTGCCAGGGTCTTTGGGATCCGCAGTTTCTAGGCAAGCACATAAACATCAAAGAAATGATATCAATTTGGCTTGCGCTATGTCATTGGATGAACATTATTCAGAAAGCACATGTCCAAATCCTGTCCGACAATACGACTGTAGTAGCGTATATTCGGAACCAGGGAGGCACTCATTCCATTCCGTTATTCAATTTAACGGAAAGAATCCTTCTGTTTGTACTAGAACACCAAGTTCTACTTTCGGTCCGTCATATTCCGGGTCGTCTGAATGTATTAGCAGACTCCCTTTCACGGAAGGGTCGCTTGTTGCCGTCAGAATGGACTCTCAACAAACAGGTATTCAGTCAGATTTGCTACCAATGTGAGCGGCCAATGATAGACTTATTTGCGACACAGCTCAACAATCAGTTGCAGACGTATGTGTCACCATGTCCGGATCTTCGAGCATATGCAGTAGATGCTCTATCGATCTCGTGGGACGGAATGATAGGATATGCGTATCCTCCAGCGCCGTTGATTCAGCAGATATTGCTAAAAATAAAACAATCTCAATGCAAAATTCTGTTGGTAGCATCTCTGTCTCCACAGAGACCGTGGATAAATCTACTCAGGTGTCTGCTGTGGGACATACCATGGAAGCTTCCTCCACGAGAGGATCTTCTTTTGCAGGGGAAATTGCGTCAACTACATCACAACCCGCAAGGTCTCAACCTTCACGTATTTCCGTTGTGCAGTCCTTGCACGGCAAGCATTTTACAGGACGAGCAGTGAATGCAATTTCTTCCTTTAGGAGGACCTCCTCTTCGCTAAACTATGCGGCTAAGTGGAAGGTCTTTTGTCGTTGGTGTAGGGATCATTCTGTTGATATTTTTGATCCCTCCATTCCAGACATTGCAAACTTTCTAGTATACTTGTTTGATGAGATCGAACTGCAGCCTGTTACTATTAAAGGTTATAGGTCTATGTTATCTGATACCTATGCACACCATGATAGTTTACAAATTGGATGTAATGTCTCTTTATCTAAATTAGTTAGAAACTTCTCGATAAATAGACCTAGAGCCCTTAGATTAATTCCTAAATGGAATTTAGCTTGGGTTCTTCTTAAACTAAAAGAAAAGCCATTTGAGCCTCTTGAGACAGTGGACTTCAAATTCTTATCTTATAAGACAGCATTTCTCTTAGCTTTCTCTTCTGCTAGAAGAGTCAGTGAACTTCATGCACTATCTGTGGACGATTCTCACTATCGTAGTGTCGGGAACACTATTACCTTTACTACTAATGTTGGATTTTTAGCTAAGAATCAGGCTCCTAATAAATATCCGGAACCTATTGTTATTAAGGTCCTTCCGTCTTCAGACGGGCATAGGCCTTTACTCTGTCCGGTTAGAGCTTTACGTATTTATAAACGAAGATCTCAGTTTATCAGAAAGGGCCGAAAACGCTTCTTTCTGTCTCTGATGCCTAATAGAAAGGACATTATAGTCCATTCTATTGCTAGATGGATTCAATTAACTATCCGTACTGCTTATGATAATCTATCTTCAACTCAGCAGTCTGTGCTTAAGATTTCGGCTCATGAAGTAAGAGCTCTTTCTACATCTTGGGCTTACGCAAATAGTGTTGCTATTACTGATTTAATGAAGGCTGCATATTGGTCTCAGCCATCCACATTCTCGAATTTTTATCTCAGAAATATTGAGTCCATTTCTGGAGACCTGCATTGTTTAGGTCCGTTATCTGTTGCTCAGAATGTCGTCCACTAAACAGTTGCAACTATAGTTATGCAGGTTTTCTGTTCTGGCAGTGACTCTGTCCTGCTGTCCTCTTTGCTCTGGGCTATTTGACCCAGGGCAAGGGGAAGTGGGAGAAGGGGGGGGAGGGTGTTCCCTTAGGTCACCTGCTTTATAGTGAAAAGCAAGGGGATACTGTGCATGCGCAGTGGAGAAAAAGTATGGAGGACCATTTAGGACATGTTATTTTCGGTTTTTGATGCAAATTTTGGGGATTGGGGGGCAAAATTTGTGTTTGGCCCTAGATTTTTGAGAATTAGCACCAGCTATGTCTGGGTCATTGTTAAGTATAAAAAATATATAAATTACTATAAATTTTTTAACATTTATTACGCAGACCCATTATTGAACAGATTATATAAGTTCTTGCTCTCCTTTTTCGAGCTTATGAAAATTTGGGGGATATTTGGGTCAGTTGTGGAACTTCCAATAGGCTGTCTATGCATACGTTCTAAATTTTTGGCATCATTATTCAGAGTAGTATATTCTTTCTCCAAGCAGTCATTGGTTATTACAGACCTAGGAAACAATGAATTATTTTGGGGACGGTCCATGACGAGTCTGTTAATCATAGCTTGTTCCATGTTCTAAATCCAGTTTCGGTGACTTCCTGGTGTCTGCACAGAGAGTAAATGTATAGAGGGCCAGATAGGACTTCTAATTTTCAGTTTTGCATCCAAATTTTGGGGATAGGGGGGCAAAATTTGTATTTGGCCCTAGATAATTTTGAGTTAGCACCAGCTAAGTCTGGGCCATTGGTAAGTTAAAAAATATATAAAAATTACTTTAAATTTATCATATTTTTTATCTTACATTTTTTACACCACAGAGGGTAGACATCTGTTCTTACCTTACTTAGCTACCTTCGAGTAGAAATTTGAGGACTCGACAGAAAATTTGCACACCTTTGACCTCTGGGTAGTTTACCTGAAGGTCAATTATGTGAAAATTTGCTATTGAGTCATCAAGTTTCTAGTAGAATGACAAGAGTAACTGAGCATGGATTTCCACTTACTCTGTGGCAGAGTACCAAATCGCTCTCTGTGTACTGTAAGGGCTCCAAAAAAATAAACTGGAAGCCACAATTTTGTTTATTTTTATACAACAACCAATGGCCCAGACTAGCTGGTGCTAACTCAAATTAATCCAGGGCCAAACACAAATTTTGCCCCCCAATCCCCCAAATTTGCATGCAAAACCGAAAAAATCAAGTCCTAGATGGTCCTTCATAATTTTGAGATCTGCTCATGTGCAGTATCCAGGAAGGTACCATCATTCTTTGTTTGGCCCTAAAATCAGCAACATTGAACTGACATCTGTGCTTTTAAATCTCCTTTTCTGAGGACACAAATCAATGGTAAAATTGGTAGATCCAAGGATATAAATGGATGATGGAAGTGAACAACGGTGGTTAGAAACATCCAGGGCTGTAACTTTATAATAATAAAAAAATCGCGACATCGACGCTGTAGCTGCGACGGGTGGTGCAATTTCACAAAATTCTAAGTTCATCAAGGGCCATAACTCCAAGAAAAATATTTGGAACAACACATGCATTGAACAGTGGCTGGACATCAATAAGATACACTTACATGCCAAATATAAAGTCATTCCATCAAGTATTTCAAAAGTTATTGAGTTTTGAAACTCGTTGGTCACAGACAGACCGACCGACATTCTAAGTTCATCAAGAGCCATAACTCCAAGAAAAATATGTGGAACAACACATGCATTGGACAGTGACTAGACATCAATAAGATACACTTACATGCCAAATATAAAGTCATTCCATCAAGTATTTCAAAAGTTATTGAGTTTTGAAACTCGTTGGTCACAGACAGACAGACAGACAGACCGACCGACCGACCGACCGTATTTCAGTTTCCCAATTTCGGGTCATGTGCCTGACATCATCATTCTTGCTAATGATTTATCCACTGTTTGTTAAATGTTCCTTCCCTATCCCCCTTTGAAGCCCTCCTATTAAACTCCCAAGCTTTTGGGCCTTATTTTTATTTCCTGGGAGTTTAACTTGTGTAACTGAATGTTTATTCTGTTCATCCCCTTGGTTATGCCCTCACCCTTGGGGTGTTCAGTCCATACATGTTAACCTCCAGAATAATTTTTCAGGGAACCTGAGGGTGATTTTCAGGGAAATGGGATGGATTTCAGGGAAAATTTGCACGGGGACAAAGTAAAAGAAAAAACTTGTGAATTTTCAGCTCATGGACCACTATTAACACCAGGTTATATCCAGAACTAGTTGTCAACTATGCTGATGCATTTATGCTATGTTAAAAAATCATAAAATAACTGTTGATTTGACCCCCCCCCCCCCCCAGGATCCCCTTCTTCATGAGCCCCCCCCCACCCCCCCCACTCTCCCCAACACCACCCACCCACACTGTTCCACAGAGCACCTCCACCTGTGGTTTGCTCTTATCAAAGTCTACTTGGCTAATAATTTCCCAAGTCTGGAAATGTTAACATGAAAAGATGTCCTAATGTTCATTTGCTTCAAGAACATTAGTACTTGGAAAGTATCTTTATCAAACTTCATGCATGTGGGACGTTTGTGCCCTACCCAAAACTTTTTTTTTCATCATTGATGCATTTTTGTGTCGCCGCCCCATGAAGTGGGGAGCGACATATAGGGATTACTTTTGTCGTCCGCGTCGTCCGCGTCACACTTTCTCTTATCCGCCACTCCTCTTTAACCTATGAATGGATTTTGATGAAACTTTCAGTGATTCTTTATCACATCATGGCATTGTGCACCTCCTATTTTATTTTTTGATCCGCTGTATTTTTTCCAGAGTTATGCCCCTTTTCCACTTAGAATTCTGTCTGAAACGCCAGGCTTCTCTTATCCGCCACTCCTCTTTAACCTATGAATGGATTTTGATGAAACTTTCAGTAATTCTTTATCACATCATGGCATTGTGCACCTCCTATTTTATTTTTTGATCCGCTGTATTTTTTCCAGAGTTATGCCCCTTTTCCACTTAGAATTCTGTCTGAAACGCCAGGCGACACACGTCTTCCATGGAAGACTAACATCTAAGTTTTTTAATTCCATTTGAAATTTTCTAGGTACAGATGGCCAACAGTTAACAGTTCTGTAGTTAGCACCACAGAATAAATGTAGTGTTAGAAAATAAGTCCATTGTGTTTAAATATGCAGTCATAATTTTTTGGCATCCTAAGCGACTTTAAACTATTTTTAAACTGTGCTAAATAGTTGTTGTTTACGTTTTGATTTTGGAAAAGGGATGAAGGAATAAATAAATATATATTATTTAATTCCTTTTCATATATTTTAATTTCCAAAAACTGTATTTAAATGAAGGTGGAGTTTTCAATTTTTTTAAAGTAAGTCACCTATTTTCACTTTGACACTCGCACATTAATCACGAATCTCTGAAGAAAAAAAACAGAAATAAACATGAACACAGTTGAAATATATATCATAAAATACCTTTTCTTAAATAAATTTAACTTAAATCCATATTTTACTGCTTCATGAGTTTTTACCAGAGTTTGAAATGCATGTGATTTGACTCCAAATGTTTTTCATAAGTTAAAATGGGAACGAAATATTTGACTGTTGTTTTCTGGTATTTGTGGTCCAAAACTGATTGGAAGCCGGGAACTACACTGAAATTCCGGGATTTGCCCGGGCATTCCGAGAGAGTTAATATGTCTGATTCGGTCGTTTGGGTCATGCATCTTCTATCCAATGTATTATTTTTTCTTCGTTTGAAGATCTTGCTTTACATCTGGAAGCTTTAAAATCTGTTACTGACTTTGGGCTTTTTTTCTGTGCTTGATGTCCTTTTTTCGGTTTTTTCCTTGACGTTGTTTACATTGGCAACGCCTTTAAATATTTATAGTATTTAGTTATTATTACTGTAGGATTGTTGTAAGATACATTAATTAAAATTCCAGTTGTATAGCAAAACAATTTGGATTTTGTCCACACTTAGGCTCTATCGGGATGCCCTTGGGCTCTTCATGTTCCCTTTGGGAACTTGGGCTTTTGTCAGAATGTTTAGAAAATTTTTTGGAATTTAATTTTTCAATTTTGATTGTTGTTTATTATGTATTTTTATCATATATTTATTGTGGAGTTTGTGGGAGTACGATCGACTTAGTTTTGATTTATCTTGAAAGCTTACTGCTCAAAATGAAAGGCGAGGAAGTCTTCCTCAGATTTACATGCATGTTGCCTTGCCTGAAGTCGATGTACTCCTGCAGATTCTTGTCCTACATGTGTCGATTGGGATGACAAATGTTTGAAGCGGGTGTCACGGTACGTTAATGGCAGTGAGATGCCTATGCCAGTGCTCTCACCACAAGGTAATTAAAGTTTTTCAGTTTCTTTTTCAGAGGAACAAGAACATGGTGATGTTAATGTGACACCCACCAAAAGTGTGCAGCCGTCGTCGCGCTCTGATGAGCAAACAGAGCTAGCTGCTAAGGTGCTCTTGAATATTAGGCAAGGGTTAAGGCCACTGGGTGGTGCTCTTAATCCTTTGCAGGCAGCTAGCTCGACCGGTGAAGCGGTTACTCCGTGGGCGCTGTAACGCCGGGTAAGTCCATTACGGTTGAAGGAAGTGTAGTGGGTGGTGTGAGCACTTTGAAAACAAAAGTTCAACCAGCAACGACGGAACTAGGGAGGAAGCCAGCAAGTTTCTTGTCGGGAGGCTCGGCAAGGTCTGAAAAGGCTGCGAGCAGGAGAAGTCCCTCTCTAGCCCAGCAACATCTGAGGCCAAATGTTGTTATGAGAAACTTGCATGGGCCAGAGCATACGTCCTCACCTGCCACTCGGGACGCTCTGTCTAGACTGCAGCCGGCCTCGGCTACAGTCACGGCTTCTTCCGCTACGATCAGTAAGCACACATGACCGCATCCTAGCTACTTGACTTCAGATATCCAGCCAGCTGCATGAAAACGAGCCAGTCTTTGCCTGTGAAGTCGGACCATGTGGTAGCTAGGGAACCGAGGGTTCGATTATCGGGAGATCCATCTCCGGAACGCCGTCCCAAGAACAGCTAGCGGCTAAGAAACAGAAAACCGCTGCTCCTCAAGCCTCAGTGACAGACTTGCCAGGCCTCGAAATAAGAGGCGAACGCTCGTACCGTTCGCCTATCAGTTATGCTGATTTGTTTTCATGCGAACCCTCAATCGATTAACCAAAAATCGTGACGATGGCTGACGAAGTTAGTTGTTACGGGATGAGAAAAGTTTTCAATGTTTTTCCTCCCACTGATTTAAAAGAAGCACTTCAGTGACCAAAACGAGAACAAAATACTCATGTGGTTTTCATACAGCGTGTTTCAATCATTACTGTACTTGTGGGGGTATAAATCTATAGTATTAGCGGTACTGAAGATCTGCAGTACCAACTCGCAGCGCCCTCTGGCTCTCGAAACAATTAATTTGTTTCGATTCTGAGAAAGACGATTGTCTGTTACAGCTAAAGGGAGCTAAGTGCTTTGTTAATACATTTACCGCACGTGAGGTTTTAACTCTCACACTGCGCGAAGCTGAAAATAAGTCTTCGATACAATAAAAAGGAGACATATTGAAAATCAAATGAGTTGTTGTTAATTATTTGCATTCCGCCCCTTTTTACCCTACCAGTCCATGAGAAAAATCTTTGAACACATTATGGAAACGTCTTTTATTCACCAATGCTGACTTTTTATTTACTTGCTTATTCCATTTGAATAAACAGCCAGCATGGTTGTAAACATGGGTTTTTCCAAATGATTTCAAACATTGTGGCACAAATAAAGTTTTAGTTTGGAACTTTGGATTACATTCTCCGGATTCCGAAATGTAGGAGAAGGTAGATATGATTTACAGTTGTTTCTTTTCCAATGTTATTCAGAGACTGCCAATGCAACTCCCATGCCCTAAAGTTCAATGTATTCGTAATACAGACGTCCATCGATGATATTTGACCCCATCCCCACACAATTGCCCAATTCCCTCTCCCAGTTCGAGACAAATGTGTTTGGGTTTCTGAAATAATAAGTCACACAGCAAAATAAACAATTAAAATTCTTCAATTTTTATTAGACACAAAAATCATGTAAAGCAAAGAACAACAAATGTTAATGTGTGCATTCGTGAATGTGCGTATGTATGTGGGGGGGGGGGGGGGGGGGAAGCGTATGCATGTACCTGTTTTGTACTGTGCCTGCCTTGGGTCCCTTGTGTCTAAACGCTAAACTAATGTGGGAGGAACTGTAGTTGGGTATGTCAGAAGCTTTGTCAGTATTAATACTTTTAATGCAATGGTTAACCAATAGGTTCATGAAAAAAATCTAGGTAACCGATCAACAGGTTAACCATTGGCAAATGAGGCAACCTGCTGGAAGGTTTAGAAAAATCTTGTTATTTCAAGGCCTGAGCTGTTGGATGGTGCTGGGTCGGTCCAGTCATCTGTTCACGCAGATGCAATGGACCGGGATTCTCAGCTTATTCAGTCGGATGGTGAAAGGGATAAGGAAGAGGATTACCCTTCCCTTTTGGAACAACATATGGTTGCGATGGATTTTATCCATCAATACTATCCTCAGTTTGTTCCACCGAATCAGCAAGCTGCGACAACAAGGGAGAAACTGCTGGCATCTCTAGACGCAGACTTTATATGGAGGAAAGAAGAAGTTCTTTCTTTCCCGGTTCACCATATTTAACCTCTCCGATGTGAGGAAAAAAGTCGGTTTCTTGTCAACATCTTCCATAAATATACCGTTCCTTGGACCACATTCATTTAAACCGGTTGGAGAAGATGTGCAGAGAGCTCCATTGCGTTTAGATGAGCAGGCCGGGGATTTAGACATATCCTTACCTGCCTCATTCAACATTCACTCAGATGTAATGGAAACTGCAATTTCATCCATAGAGCGAATTTGGATGCAATGTCATATGCAGATCACCTTATCAGAGCCATGGCGTAACTTCTCAACGGGAAGGAATTTGAGGACATGTGTATCTTGCTTAGAGTTTTTTCCGAGGTAATCATATATGCCACGTATAACCCTGCCCTTGCGTCGTCATCACTTACAGATGACACGGTAAAAAGCTATGTCGGGACATACTATCTTTGATGACAAGCTTTCATTAGTATATGAACAGGCTACCAAGAAAGCTTCCAGTGCTCTGCTCTTGAAGTCAGCATCTCAGAAACCCACTTCAGCAGACTGGGGTAAGCGAGGACATTCCAAATCAAAATCATCAAAAGGGAACTCCTCACGAGGGTACAAGAAACCGCATATAATTACTCCGGAGGTCATCAATACAGCGACTCAGGAAAGGGGCATAAGTCTGATTGGGATTATCATTCAGATGCCCCTAAGACGACGGGGAGGATGAAGTTTCTCCTCCCATAAGCCTTGCAATTCCTACAGGTGATAGTCAAGACCTCTATTGCTTACCAGTTGGCGGAAGGTTATCAAACTCCACAAGAAACTGGATTGCAGTCACGGAAGATCAGTGGGTGAGAAGTGTAGTCTCGGACGGCCTAGCCCTACGGCTATCATTCCGAGCAAAACCCCTACTAACAAGATGTCTGCATTGGACAAATCTTCTGGCGGATCTTTTCGAAAGAGAGTCTCTCCTAGCAGAGGTACAGGCTCTCTTATTAAAGGAAGCAATAGAGGTCATCAAGAAGCGAAATTCTCAAGGTTTTTACAGTCACCTGTTCCTCGTACCGAAGCCAGACGGCTGGTTCCGACCGGTAATAGACTTGAGCTGGCTCCAAAATTCTATATGGAAACCGTTTGGTCGGTAAGAGCGAGCATAAGATTGAACGACTGTGCGGCAAGCATAGATCTAAAGGACGCTTACTTTCATGTCTTGGTACATCCGGCATTCAGAAAGTACCTGCAGTTCGTCGTGCAAGAGAAGGTTTATCAGTTCAGAGCAATGTTCTTTGGGCTTTCACTCGAATAATGAACTCGGTAATGTCATTCTTCCGAGCTCATTCATCTGCGGTAACATCGGCTTACTTGGACGACATTCTGCAGAGATACAGCAACAGAATTATTCTTCAGAACGAAGTTCAGAGTATGCTACTATTGCTCTGATGTCTCGGTTTCATAGTAAACGAGAAAAAGTCGGATCTAGCTCCGTTCAAGTCGTTCACTCACTTTGGAATGAGCTTCGAGACTCACAACAATCTTGTTCATCTGCTGTTACCCAGAGCGAAATTAGTCAGTTGTTATGCTCGCTTTTGTCTACACTCAAATGCAAAAACAGCGAGGGAGTTCATGCAACTGATGAAGTTGTGTGGAGCGGCTGCGGATCTTATTCTGATGGGCCGCCAATGCATGCGTCCCATACAGATATTTTTGACTCAGTACTGGAGTGTGAAGATGCATTCGCTCGAAACCAGTATTGTTTTAACGGACCTAATAAAACAAAAGGTTCAGATTTGGGAAGATCTTCATTGGTTAACTCAAGGAGTTCTGTGGCAACTGCCGGATCCAGCTTCCACGATTATGACAGACGCGAGTCAGACAGAATGGGGTGCGACCCTAAGTCCTGCAGACTTGAAGTATCAGGGTCTTTTGGACTCTTGGTTCCTAGGGAAGCACATAAACATCAAAGAGATGATGTCAATATGGCTCGCTCTCCAACATTGGATTCGCCTAATAGCGAACGTCCATGTTCAAATTCTGTAGTTGCTTACCTTAGGAGCAAAGGCGGCACTCACTCGATTCCATTATACGAATTAACAGAGAGGATTCTCCTATTGGACATGAATCATTGCATTCATCTCTCTGTCTGTCATATACCGGTTCGTCTGAACGTATTAGCAGACTCGCTCTCTCGGAAAGGTCGCCTCTTGCCATCGGAGTGGACTCTCAACAAGCGAATATTCTGACAGATTTGCTACCAGTGGGATCAACCCATGATAGATCTTTTTGCAACACACCTAAACAATCAGTTACCAGCGTTTGTGTTGCCTTACCCAGATCATCGAGTGTATGCAGTAGACACTCTGTCAATTTCATGGGACAGAATGATAGGATACACATATCCTCCAACTCCGTTGATTCAGCAGATTCTGTTAAAGATAAAACAGTCTCATTGCAAAATCCTGCTAGTAGCACCTTTGTCGTCACAGAAACCTTGGATCAATCTTCTCAGGTGTCTGTTGTGGGACATTCCCCGGAAGCTTCCTCCACGAAAGGATCTTCTTTATCAGGGGAAGTTGCGCACAGCATCACAACCCGGAATGTCTCAACCTTCACGTATTTCTGTTGTGCTGTCCTTCCTGCACGGTAAACAGTTTACAAGACGCGCAGTGGATGCAATTTCTAACTGCAGGAGGTCCTCCTCTTCATTGAACTATGCAGCAAAGTGGAGGGTTTTCTCCCGTTGGTGTATGGATTAGTCGATAAACGTATACGATCTGTCCATACCATATATTGCCGATTTCCTGGTCTACTTGTTTGATGATCTCAAACTGCAGCCTGTCACTATTAAGGGCTATAGGTCTATGTTATCAAATACTTACACTGATCATGTTAACTTGGCTGTTGGATCAAATACTTCATTATCCAAGCTAGTTAGAAATTTCTCTATCAATAGACCTAGAACCCACAGATTAATTCTTAAGTGGAATTTGGCTTGGGTTCTGTTGAAGCTCAAAGAAGCTCCTTTTGAGCCATTGGACATTGTAGAGTTCAAATTCTTGACCTATAAAATGGCTTTTCTCTTAGCCTTTGCCTCTGCTGTTGATGAATCTCACTACCATAGTGTGGGTAATACCATTACCCTCACTATGGAAGTGTTTTTTTTTGGCCAAGAATCAGATTCCAGAAAAGCGGCCAGAGCCTATTGTCATTAAGGCTTTACCATCCTCGGATAACCGTAGACCTTTGCTGTGTCCAGCCAGGGCTATGCGCATTTATAAACATCAATCAGATTTTATTAGAAAAGGAAGAAAACGTTTCTTTCTTTCATTGATTCCTAACAGAAAAGATATTTCTGTTCATGTTGTTGCTAGATAGATTCAGTTGGCAATACGCATTGCCTTTGAAAATCTATCTTTGGATCAGTGTTTTGTCAATAAGATCTGAGCACACAAGGTTAGAGCACTGTCCACTTCTTGGGCTTATTCTAACCGTATAGCCATTACTGATCTCATGAAGGCTGTGTACTGGACACAGCCCTCTTCATTTACCAAGTTTTACCTGAGAAATTTAGAGTCCATCTCTGGTGTCCTTAGATCTTTGGGTCCTCTTTCTGTTGCTCAGAATGTCGTCCATTAATGTTACATCTATAAGGTCTTTAGACAGTCCATTCCAGCACTGACGCTTTTGCGCTGCCCTCTTTGTTCTGAGGAAATTTACCTCAGAAAAAGGGAAAGGGGGGTGGGAGGACGGTTTTTCCCTTATGATCATCTGGCTTTATAGTGAAAAGAATGGAAGACCTCCTCTGGTGTCAGTAGTCCTGCATTGATGCTGTGATGGCTTTAGTGTGAAGCAATAACTATGTCTCATTTATGTACTGTTTTTAAAGTGTAGCTCACTGTGAAGCATTTGTATATGTCACGTGTCAAACGGGCGTTAATATACAATCCTCGGACACTTTTAAATGAGTATAAAGAGTCTCATTCTCTGGACTATCTTTATATATTGGTTTTCCTTCACTTAATTAGCATAATGGGTTACGCTGGCATTAAATGGAGAATTGTATATTATGTAATACTCAATTACATTGTTGGTGTTATGTCTTTCTCTTTTCTCGTAAAGGAGAAAGACATATATAATTTATATCTTCTCCTATTCTCCTGTAGGAGCTATTCTTTACTGAAGTAATTGAGAGATTGGATTTTCCTTTAAGTCCTAGGCCCTCAAGCCTTTTTAAGATTCAGCTAGTCTGGGCCATTGGTTGTCGTATAAAAATATGATAAATTTTAAGTAATTTGTGTATTTTTTTATACTTACCAATGGCCCAGATGGCCCTCCCATGAGTGGGCACTCATACCTCCCCGCTGTTTATAACATGTAACAAGCAGTCTGTAGAAAGAATGATGGTTGGCACCAATTTCGATACTGTGCATGCGCAGATCTCAAAAGTATGGAGGACCATCTAGGACTTGATTTTTGGCTCACCGAAGGGAGCTTAACTTATCACTTGCCGTCCGTCGTTCAGCGTCGTCGTCTGGCATCGTCCGTCGTGAACTTTATATTATAGACTACTCCTCCCAAACTACTGGATCAAATTGAACCAAATTTGGTGTGCATGTTCCCTGTCATATGTCAATTCAAACTTGTACAAATAAACTTGCCGCACCCACAGGGGGAACCACAAGGGGCATAACTCTGATAGTACCCATGAATTTCTTTCCAAAATTAAAAAAAATCTTCTTCTTCAGATCCACCAGGCAGAATTCTTTCCTATTTGGTACACATCATCTCTGATGGGTCAGATTCAAATATTTGTTCAAGCCAAGTCCCTGGGTTCATATTTGGGCTCACTGTGGTAACCCGAATTATAACTTAGTTCAAAATGAGGAATTTTTAGCTCACCTGACTGAAAGTCAGGGTGAGCTTTTCTTATCACTCTTCTTCCGTCGTCCGTCTGTCCGTCGTCCTGCGTGAAGATGGTGTTTGATTTTAATTAAATTTCATGTGAGTAGTGGTTATATAGGGACATTTTCATTTTTATGCAAATTAGGTTTCGGCTCATATTGAACAGAGGGGTGGGGAAAAAATGGCCCAGTTTTTTGAAAACCTTCTTCTAATGAAGCACCAGTAGCAGAGACTTGATATGTGGTATACAGAGTCCTTTTGAGGTTTAGAATCAACTTTGTTCAAGAAAAATTTGTCGGCATTATTTGCCTTCGTTATGGGATGGGCAACAATTTTGGCCATGCCTAAAATTTCTATTTTCAGAACCGTGAGGTCGATTTGGACCAAATTTGATACGAGATGATAATGGGTCATAAGTAGTTGATTGATGCAAAAAAAAAATTTTCTCATTGCCCATGGGAACCTCGGGAGCTAAAAATAGGAAAAACCTTAAAACTGCCATATCTCCAAAACTACACGGCACACAGAATTCTTATTTTGTATAAAGCTTACTTTTATCCAGCAGAATAGAATGGTTAAAAAAAATCTCTATGGGTTTGATCACAAGGTTCTTTTTTCAGGACTTTGAAAAAGTGCTGAGTCAGCACTTTTTAACACTGTAGGCAATGGGAAAAACATTAAAATATCTTCTCCAGATCTAGCAGGCAGAATCTTTTGATATTTGGTATGCAACATTGCAGGGTGAATCTGATTCAAGTTTGTTCAAATCGGCTCCCTGGGTTCATATTTGGACTCAGTATAGGAGCCCGATTTCTAGTGTTGGGAGGTTAACCGAGAATACAACTCGGTGTCGGTTATTAAAAAACACCGACCAACGTGATCACAAAAAACCGTCGTCCCGGTTACATGTGTGGTTAATTTATTTATGGCATGCAATGACACAATCTCTGTACGTTTTGGCGTAATAATGGCTGAAACAACCAAACAACCTAGCCCAGTGTGGCAGCACTTCTGAGAACAGGTAAGCAGGGCTTGCCTTGAGTCGGGGCCGATCAGCCCTGGCCCCGATAGGCCCCTTCTCAGGGCTTTTTTTTCGGCCCGACTTTTTTTTTCAGTCTTGGCTCCCGAAATCTCAGTATTGGTAGGTTTGGGCAACGAAATTTTGTGAGATTAATTTTTCCATTCATGTCTCATTCACGCAAGTGTGATTACAATAAAAGAAGCAGCAAATAACAGATAAAATAATAATACAAACTGTTTTTGTCTGATTCGAATTAACATCCACCTAAATCCGCATGAAAACTGAGAAAATCCCAAGATTAAACAAAAAAAACAAACACATTTTCGAGACTTCGAAAGCATGCTTGTCAACTAATGGGGGAATTCCCTTCAATCCGACAATACTATGCGCGGGTACATCCGATCCTAACATCTGAATAAATGCAACACCAGACACAGAAACTGCTGTCAAAATAAATGTACGAAATAAAATAAAATGTGTACCTGTGTCTACGTGGAGAGGTGGGGCGCATTCCATTTCTGAAATATCCAAAGTTGTGAGGAATTTTCATGGATTGAAATTATTTAAACGGTAAACTGAAATGTTTTTCAATTTTTTTCTTTGAGACAACCCTTGCATCGAAAATACACACCTCACATGCCACAATATGTATGAAACGTCCTAAAATTTTATCAACAAAAAATCCAAAATGTCTATGTACGAAACGTCCAGCACCCACATGATGGGTCCAAGTCGTTTCGTTCCCGGGTTTTTTTTTTTCTAAGCAAAAGCAATCAAGTAAGGTCGCCATTGGAAAGAATGTAATAACATAAAATTACCCCAAAAGGCCTGACCTCAATATCTGGGGGACTTTTTTTCAGGCCCCCAGCAGGCCCCGACCTCAACATCTGGGGGACTTTTTTTTAGGCCCCGACCATTTTACTCAAGGCGAGCCCTGAGGTAAGTAAGTAACATAATTCAACAAACTTCAGAAGCCAGTAATCCTTTCTCATTGTGTTTCATGCATTCCACGACGTACAGAGTGGTAATTGCATTTCATGTATTTTATCTATCATTTACTCCCAAAAATGCAATGACAGACAGAAATATTAATAGCGATAAAAATGCGGCGACATCACGTGACATCGCAAGCGAAGAACGCATATGCGCCTGACGGACTGTTTCAGTGGTACGGACAATGTCAAGTCATTTCCATCAAAAACTTGTAATGAACAATGCATCAAATTTGCCTCAACAAACATTCCACGATGCAGGGAATTGCACAATCCACCATCAAAACACCAAAACAAACCAAAGGCTCAAGTGAGCCTAAAACGCTCACCTGGCTCAGGTTGTCAAAAGAGATGAGTGTATCTGGGAAGGGATTTTGAGGTGGAGACCATGAAAAGTGGAGAAAACTAAAAGATTTGGACTTGTATTTTTGATATTTATTTTAACAAGACTAGTAATGGGGATAACATACATGATCCATGGCACTGACGGTAAATTAGTGCTACAAACTGATAGATACCTCAGTAAATTATGTTTTTCAGAACAAATAACCGAAACCGGAGTCAACTCTTTTTGTAAAAAACCGAGTAGATACCTACACCGAGCAAAAATTTACTAACCTCCCAACATTACCGACTTCGAACTTAGTGCATTTCAGGCAAATTTCTTCAAAAATCTTCTTCTCCAGATCCAGCAGGCAGAATCTTTTGATATTTGGTATGCAACATTGTGGGGTGGATCTGATTCAAGTTTGTTCAAATCGGCTCCCTAGATTCATATTTGGGCTCACTATAGAAGCTCGAATTCTAACTTAGTGCATTTCAGGCAAATTTCTTAAAAAAAATCTTCTTCTCCAGATCCAGCAGGCAGAATCTTTTGATATTTGGTATGCAACATTGTGGGGTGGATCTGATTCAAGTTTGTTCAAATCGGCTCCCTGGGTTATATTTGGGCTCAGTATAGGAGCCCAAGTTTGAACTTAGTGCATTTCAGGCAAATTTCTTTGAAAATCTTCTTCTCCAGATCCAGCAGGCGGAATCTTTTGATATTTGGTATGGAACATTGTAGGGTGGATCTGATTCAAGTTTGTTCAAATCGGCTCCTGGGATTCATATTTGGGCTCAGTATAGGAGCTCGAATTCGAACTTAGTGCATTTCAGGCAAATTTCTTTGAAAATCTTCTCAAGATCCAGCAGGCAGAATCTTTTGATATTGGGTATGCACCATGCTTAGGGGGGTGAGATTCAAGTTAGTTCAAGCCAAGTCCGTGGGTTCATATTTGGGCTCACTGTGGTAACCCGAATTATAACTTAGTTCAAAATGAGGAATTTTCTTTCAAAATCTTCTTCTTCAGATCTAGCAGTCGGAATGTTTTGATATTTGGTATGCAGCATCCTTAGGGGGGTGAAATTCAAGTTTGTTCATCATCTCAAGCCAAGTCCCTAGGTCCATATTTGGGCCCGCTGTGGTAGCCCGAATTATAGCTTAGTTCAAAATGAGGAATTTTCTTTAAAAATTTTCTTCTTCAGATCTAGCAGGCAGAATCTTTTAATATTGGGTATGCACCATGCTTGGGAAGGGGGGGGGGGGGGGATTCAAGTTTGTTCAAGCCAAGTCCCTCGGTTCATATTTGGGCTCACTGTGGTACCCCGAATTATAACTTAGTTCAAAATGAGGAATTTTCTTTAAAAATCTTCTTCAGATCCAGCAGTCGGAATGTTTTGATATTTGGTATGCAGCATCCTTAGGGGGATGAGATTCAGGCTTGTTCAAGCCATGTCCCTCGGTCCATATTTGGGCTCACTGTAGGAGCCCGAATGATAACTTAGTTCAAAATGAGGAATTTTCTTTAAAAAGCTTCTTCTTCAGATCCAGCAGTCGGAATGTTTTGATATTTGGTATGCAGCATCCTTATGGGGTGAGATTCAAGTTTGTTCAAGCCATGGCCCTAGGTCCACATTTGGACTCACTGTGGGAGCTTGAATTGTAACTTAGTTCAAAATGAGGAATATTTTTATACTGTACCAATGACCCAGACATAGCTGGTGCTAACTCTTAAAATATAGGGCCAAACACAAATTTTGCCCCCCAATCCCCAAAATTTGCATCTAAAACCAAAGAAAACATGTCCTGAATGGCCCTCCACACTTCACCTCTACTGCGCATGCGCAGTGTCAAGGACGTTCCGAAATTGGCGCCATTAATCATTCTAAATTTGGCCCTTCATCAGTTAACATCTGACTGATCTTTGTGCTTGTAAATCTCAGTTTAAATGATGCCAGACACATAAATATTAGTGAAATGGTGATTCTAAGGAGGATAGAGAAGAAGGAGAGGAAAAATGTGTGACAGAATATTATCAGGGCTGTAACTTAAAATTTTTTAATGAAATTATGTTAAGTTACCTATTTTCGAGGCAGCAGCCATTTTGTTGTCATTCTTGTTATTTAATTACACTGATTTTTTAGTGTTTTCCTCTCTCCCTTTCCTTTAAGTCCCCTCTTGCTATTCTCCCATGCTTTTGGCATAGTTTCTGTAATTATACCCCCGCTTCGAAGAAGTGGGGGCTATATAGGAATCGCCCTGTACGTCCGTACGTCCGTCCGTCCATCCGTCCATCCGTACGTCTTTCCGGACATGAAATTCTTGTGTGCGCAACTCCTCCTACATTTATCAATCAATTTGGACAAAACTTTTCAGACATCATCACTACTAAGTGAACATGCGCATATTCCAAGGTTTTTGATCTGCGACAATTTTAACCAGGTTATCTCCCTTTGACTTAGATTTATTATGTCTTTCCGTTCGAACAAATTCTTGTGTGCGCAACTCCTCCTACATTAATGAACCGATTTTGATGAAACCTTTCAAACATCATCTCTACTAAGTGAACATGTGCATATTCCAAACTTTTTGATCTGCGACAATTTTAACCAGGTTATCTCTCTTGAACTTTGATTCAATATGGGTTTCTGCATGAAATTCTTGTGTGCGCAACTCCTCCTACATTTATCAATCAATTTGGACGAAAGTTTTCAGACATCATCACTACTAAGTGAACATGCGCATATTCCAAAATTTTTGAGCTGTGGCAATTTTAACTAGGTTATCTCCCTTTAACTTAGATTTATTATGGATTTCTACATGAAATTCTTGTGCGTGCAACTCCTCCTACATTTATCAATCAATTTGGACAAAACTTTTCAGACATCATCACTACTAAGTGAACATGCGCATATTCCAAGATTTTTGATCTGCGACAATTATAACCAGGTTATCTCCCTTTGACTTAGATTTATTATGTCTTTCCGTTCGAACAAATTCTTGTGTGCGCAACTCCTCCTACATTAATGAACCGATTTTGATGAAACCTTTCAAACATCATCTCTACTAAGTGAACATGTGCATATTCCAAACTTTTTGATCTGCGACAATTTTAACCAGGTTATCTCTCTTGAACTTTGATTTAATATGGGTTTCTGCATGAAATTCTTGTGTGTGCAACTCCTCCTACATTTATCAATCAATTTGGACGAAAGTTTACAGACATCATCACTACTAAGTGAACATGCGAAAATTTTTGAGCTGTGGCAATTTTAACTAGGTTATCTCCCTTTAACTTAGATTTATTATGGGTTTCTACATGAAATTCTTGTGCGTGCAACTCCTCCTACATTTATCAATCAATTTTGACGAAACCTTTCAAACATTATCACAACTAAGTGAACATACGCATATTCCCAAATTTTTGATCTGCGACAATTTTAACCAGGTTATCTCCCTTTAACTTGGATTTATTTTGGGTTTTCAAATGGGATTCTTGTGTGTGCAACTCCTCCTACATTAATGAACCGATTTTGAATACATGTTGCACATTGTAAATATGTTTTTCCAAATGTAAACCATATATGTGTGGGCTCTTTAAGTATTCAGTGCTGTTCTGTGGAAGGCCACATGCGAATACAAATTTCAACAACAAAAAATGATCTTTATGTATACATTTCCTTATGGCCTTCGCCTACATGATCAGAAGTGCATTCCTCTAAAAACCCAAAGCGGGGGTATTAATCACCTTCAGTGATAGTTCTAGTTATTATTACTAAAATTTCTTGGGAGTTTTAGCTGAATAACAGAATGAATTCTGTTCTTTTCCCCATGTTTACGTCTTCACCTACGGGTGGTTAGGCGTTGTGTTCTGCATCTACCATCTGATGTTCTGCAGTTTCTTCCCTGGAAGTCTCTGTTTTGCATCAGATAGTGTATTTTTGGTAACTGATTTCGGGCCTGGGTGCCTGGAGTCTTATTTTAGTGTTTTCACACTCATTGTTTACATTTACAACAGCCCTCTGTGTGAGGGGGGGATTTCTTGAAAATATATATCTTGATGTTATTTTAATCATAACTAGATACATTATTATTGTTCGTAAGTGTTGAATAAATTGTTTAAAATATTTTTAAAATTTTTGTCCACACTTAGGCTTGGGATCCATTGGGGCTCAACGTTACTTTTCAGAAACTTGGGCTGTTCTGAAAAAATATTTTTTCAAAATATTTTGATTTCAATTATTTTTTCTATATTAATGGATCATATTATTATTATGTATTTTGATTGCCAGGGGTTGGTGCGAGTACCAGGACTTTGTTTTCTTTTCACATTGAAAGGATTTTGATCAATTGTAATAAGAGGAAGTCTTCCTCTGACTTTTATAATCATTCTATATGTGGTCAGTGTACTCGCATTAACTCCTGTTCTGTATCGTATGATTTCGATGACAACATGGGAAGCGTATGTCACGGTATGTTAGTGGGGAATTGGACATTCTGGTCCTTTCCCCGCAGGGTCACTCTACTTTATCAATTTCTATTTCAGACGATCAAGATTAGGGTGATGTATCTGTGATGTCTTCCAGCAGTGTGCCTCCGTCGTCACAATTAATGAAGGGCTAGCGGAAAAGTGCTCATGTAAATACGCCAATTGCCTAAGAGGACCCTAGTAGGTTCGACGGCCTTTGACGTCCGCTAGCTCGCCCGGTGTAGCGTCCATTCATCGAATGGTTCGGCAGTTGGGTTCGTCCGTTGCGGTCCAGAAGGAGTTTTGGGGTGATGCGAGCACTATAAATCAACCAAATGCACACCCAGTGACGGCGGATTAGAGGGAGAACGGAGGAAGCCTTTTAGTCCGGTTCATAGCTCGTTCTGGTCCATCCGGACGGCGAGCGAGAGAGGCCCCTCTCTTGTACAACAACATCTGGCCCCAGATGTTGTGGTACAAAATGTTTCGCATTCGGAGCATACGTCCGTCGCTCGGGACGCTCCGACATATAGTCAGTCCGGAGAGACTGTCAATAAGGCTTCCTCATTCTCATGGTAGCGCACACGACCGCTCTTGGCTACATGACCTCGGATATCCAGTCAGCTTCGCCAGTCAGAGAATCATCGGCGACCAGGTCACACCATCCGGTAGCCAGGGACACGAGGCCTGCAGACTCCAGACGTTCGCATAGGAAAGTGTGCGGGAGTCAACGTACACGGAGCTTCCGGCGGCAATGCATCGTAAGACCGCTACTGCACAGGCCTCGGGGACGGACGTGCTTTCCTAAATAGCACAGCTTATCACAGCATCCAAGCAACAACTGAATCTGTCGCATATGTTTTATCCGACGATGCTGGGTTGGGACGCTCCGCGGAAGCGGGTACGGACGTCCGAAAATTTCATCCGGTCCAACGGGATACCGAAAGGGATTCGGAGGATTTCGAGCTTTCCCTTTCGGAACAGCATATGCTGTTGTGTATGTCATATGACTTGATCTTCTACAGGTTCTTTCGTCGGACCAGAATGCTGCGATGCCGGATAAGAAACTGATAGCGTCGGTGGACTTAGAAATTGTTGGTTCGGTTCAGGGACTTTGTCCCTCAAATCCGACATAGTCCAGTAATGTCACACAAACTTTCGAATTATTGAACGACGCTATATATTTATTATTATATGCTTGCTATTACCAAGCATTTCTGGTTTCTTGTTCGCAAAGTTACGGAGATGTCTTTCAAAAGTGTGCCTCTGTCGTCATAGTTAATGAAGAGCTAGCGGCAATAAGTGCTCATGGAATATGTCTATCGCCTAAGAGGTCCCTTGTAGGATCGATGGAGTGACATTCGCTAGCTCACCCGGTGTAGCGTACATTCATCGAATGGTTCGGCTGCCGGGTTCGTCCGTTGCGGTCTAGGAAGGAGATTTGGGTGATGCGAGCACTATAATTACTTTAGTACTCACCCAGTGACGGCGGATTGAGGACAGATCGGAGGAAGCCTGTTAGTCCGGTTCCTGGCTTGTCCAGGTCCATCCGGGCTGTGAGCGAGAGAGGTCCCTCTCTCATCCAACAACATAGGGGACCGCATGTTGTGATTCAGATATTTTACATTCGGAGCATACGTCCGTCGGTCGGGACGCTCCGTTATATTGACAGGCCGAGAGACTGTCGATAATGCTTCCTCATCCTCACAGCAGGGCACACGACCGCACATTGGCTATGTGACCTCGAGTATCCGATCAGTTTTGTCATTCAGTGATTCCACGGCGAACAGGTCACGCCATCCGGTAGCCAAGGGACACGAGGCCTATACACTCCGTTCGCTCGCATATTAGTAGTATGCACGGGGTAACGATCACGGAGCTTCCAGCGGCAATGCATTGTAGGACCGCTTCTCCACAGGCCTCAGTGACGGACGTGCTATCGGAGTTAGCACTGTTTTTTCGCAGCATCCCAGCAATCGACAGTTTCTTAGTCGAATCAGGAATTATCTGACGGCGCTGGGTCGGTGCGGTCCGCGGTTGCATCAGGTACGGACGACCGAACGCTTTATAGGGTCCGACAGGATGGCGAAAGGGATTCGAAATATTTCGAGTTTTCCCTTTCGTAGCATTGGAAGCTGCCATTCATATCTTCCGGCATTATCTTCCAGTGATTGTTATTTCGGACTACATTGCTGCGATGTCGGATAAGAGACTTATAGCGTCATTGGACACGGAATTTTGGATCGGTTCAGGGACATTGTCCCTGACTTACCGACACAGTCCAATAATGTCATTAGAACATGTGTATTATTTATCGACGCTATATATACATATAAGCCTGCTACCAAGCATGATAGTTTAGTTTCTTGTCCGCAATGCTCATTTCTGCCTTTTTATCATTTATACAAATAATTTATTTTGGCAGAACAGGGCATACCGAGAGTTCATATGCGTCTAGACGGCGTGGTTAAAGACTGGAAATATTCTTTTTCGCCGTCTATGTCTTTTCCAACCACAATGTTGGAAACGACAATGATGTCTAATAGACTTAACTTAGACGCTTTATCATACGTAATCCACCTTACTGAAGCGTTATCATTACGTCTTCAAGAGAAGAATTACGGGATATTATCCGCAATGTGATTTCTTTTGAGGGCAGTAGTTTGTTCGCGTATAACTCCGCCCTTCAGTGGCTGATTGGAGTTGGTTAGACGTGACGCAGCCCTAGCTACATCCACGCGCGTGGATAGTAAGGTGAAGAACTCTCTCAGAGTCGCTTCGTTCTCGGAGAAGCTTCTCTTCGACAGCAACTTTTCAGCAATCCATGAATTGCTCGATTTACACGTTCTCTTGTCTATCTAGTGTTGCAAGAGATTCAGACTGGGGCAAACATTCGGTGGTTGACTCAGAGAGTGCCACTGCAGTTGCCGGATCCGAGTTTTATAATTATGACGGTTGCCAGTCAAACAGGTTGGGATATAATATTGATCCCTACGGATTCGAAGTGCCAGGGTCTATGGGTTCCGCAGTCTCTAAGCAAGCACTTATCTTCCACGGAATAATGTTTTTTTAGGCTTGCTTTATGTCATTGGATGAACATTATTCAGAAACGCATGTCCAAATCCTGTCTGTTAATTCAACAGTAGTGGCGTATCTCCGGAACCAGGGAGGCACTCATTCGTTTCCGTTATTCAATTTAATGGAAAGAATTCTTCTGTTTGTTATAGTACACCAAGTTCTGTTTCGGTCCGTCATATTCCGGGTCGTCTGATTGTTTTACCGGACTCCCGTTCTCTTATGGGTCGCTTGTTGCCATCAGAATGGATTGTCAACAAACAAGTATTCAATCTGATTTGCTATCAATGGGAGCGCCCAATGATAATTTATTTACGACACAACTTGCTTGTCAATTGCAGATGTATGTGTTTGCTTGTCCGGATCTCTGAGCTAATGTTGTTAACGCTCTATTGATCTAATAGGACGGAATGATAGGATATGCGTATCCTCCTGCGCTGTTGTTTCAGCAAGTATTGCTAAGATAAACAACCACAATACATTTCTGTTGATAGCATCTCTGTCTTCACAGAGACTGTGGGTAAATTTACTCTGTTGTCTACTGTGGGACTTAACGCGAAATCTTCCTCAATGAGAGGATCTTTTTTCGCTGGGTAAATCGTGTCATATTTATCACAACCCGCAAGGTCGCAACCTTCACGTATTCCGTTGTGTGGTCCTTATTGCATTGTAAGCATTGTACTGGACGAGCTTTGGACGCGATTTCTTACTATAGGAGAACCTCTTCTTCGCTATTCTATGCGGCTAAAGTGGAGGCTCTTCCGTCGTTGGTGTAGGGATCACTATGTTGATATTGTTGATCCCTCCATACTAGTCATTGCAACTTTTTAGTATACTTGTTTGACAAGATCTACTGCAGCCTGTTATTATTAAGGTTATAGGTTTATGTTACCTCATACCTATGCATTCTATGATAGTTTACAATTGAGTCTTATGTCTCTTTATCTAAGTCACTTAGTAACTTTTTGATAAATAGACTTAGAATCATTAGATTAAATTCCTATATGGAATTTAACTTCGGTTCTTATTTACCTAAGTAATCATTTGAGCCTCTGGAAACAGTAGTTTTCAAATTCTGACCTTTTAGACAGTAATTCTGTTGGCTTCTCTTTTACTGAAGAGTCAGTGAGTTTCATGCACTATCGGTGGATGATTTTCACTTTCGTAGTTTCGGAATCACTACTTCCTGTACTATTTAGGTTGGATTTTTGCATAAGAGTTAGGCTCCTAATTAATATCCGGAACCTATTGTTATTAAGGTCCTTCCGTCTCCGTACGGGCATAGGCCTTTATTCTGTCCGGTTAGAGTTTATGTATTTATAAACAGATATCTGTTTATTACTACGGGCGTAAGCTTCTTCTGTCTTTGATGCCTAATAGAAGGACGTTACGCTCCATTCTATTGCTAATGGATTCAATTAACTATCGATACTGCTTATGGTATATCTTTGACTCAGCAGTTGTGTTTGAGATTTCGGCTCATGAAGTAAGAGTTCTTCTACATTTTGGGCTTACTTTAATAGTGTCGCTATTATAGATTTTTGAAGGCTGCTCATTGCGCTCAGCCATCCACATTCATGAATTTTTATCTCAGAAATATTGAGTCCATTTCTGGAGGCCTCTATTGTTAGGTCTATTATCTACTGCTCAGAATGTCATTCACTTAACAGTTGCTACTATAGCTAGGTAGGCTGTCTGTTTCGGCAGTGACTCCGTTCTGCTGCCCTCTTCGCTCTGGGCTATTTGACCCAGGGCAAGAAAAGGGGGGGGGGGGGAGGGTGTTCCCTTGGGTCACCTGTTTTACTATGAAAACAAGGGCTTACCTCCTCCGGAGTTAGTAATTCTGGGCTGTTATTGGGATGGTTGTTTAGTGAGAAGTTTATGTTTTAAAAATTCATTCAAGTCTTAGTTTTTAAAGTATAGCTTTTGAATATAGCACGTGTCAACGGACATGATTATACAATCCTCAGACACTTTTAAGGAGTATAAAGAGTCTCTATTCTCTAGACTTACTTTATTTATTGGCTTACTTTAAAAATTATTAATATAAGGATTATACTAGATATTAATAGAGTACATGGATGTATGATGCTCAATTTTGGAAGGTGTTGTATCTTTCTAATTTATCATAAATAAGAAAGATACATGTAAGGCCTAATACTTCTTTTTCCCTAGAGGGGATGACTCTATTTTATATAATTGAGCGTATTCCATCTTGCTCTATGTCCTTGGCCCTCCAGCCTTTTTACTATTCAGCTATGTCTGGGTCATTGGTACAGTATAAAAATGTTAAAAAATTTATAGTAATTTATATATTTTTTATACTTACCAATGACCCAGACGGGGAAGGCCCTCCCAGGAGTTGGGAACTCTTACCTCCCCGCTGAGTACATAGCGCTTACCAGGCACTGGTTATTAGAATGATTAATGGCGCCAATTTCGGAACGTCCTTGACACTGCGCATGCGCAGTAGAGGTGAAGTGTGGAGGGCCATTCAGGACATGTTTTCTTGGGTTTTAGAAGCAAATTTTGGGGATTGGGGGGCAAAATTTGTGTTTGGCCCTATATTTTAAGAGTTAGCACCAGCTATGTCTGGGTCATTGGTAAGTATAAAAAATATATAAATTACTATAAATTTTTTAACTTTCTTTAAAAATCTTCTTCTTCAGATCCAGCAGTCGGAATGTTTTGATATATGGTGTGCAGCATCCTTAGGGAGTGAGATTGAAGTTTGTTAAAGCCAAGTCCCTGAGTTCATATACGTGGGAGCCCGAATTATAACTTAGTTCAATATGAGAAATATTCTTCAAAAATCTTTTTTTTTTTTAGATCCACTGGTCAGAATCTTTGATATTTGGTATAAGCTTTTCTTAGGAGGAGCAGATGCAACTTGTTGAAATCAATTTTCTGGGTTGATATTTAGGCTACCATGTCAGGTGAGCGCCCTCAGGCCCCCTAGGGCCTCTTGTCTTTAAAAATCTTCTTCAGATCCAGCAGTCAGAATGTTTTGAAATTTGGTATGCAGCATCCTTAGGGGGGTGAGATTCAAGTTTGTTCCAGCCATGTCCCTGGGTCCATATTTGGGCTCACTGTGGGAGCCTGAATGATAACTTAGTTCAAAATGAGGAATTTTCTTTAAAAATCTTCTTCTCAGATCCAGCAGTTGGATTGTTTTGATATATGGTATGCAGCATCCTTAGGGGGTGAGATTCAAGTTTGTTCAAGCCATGTTCCTAGGTCCATATTTGGGCTCAGTTTGGGAGCTTGAATTCTAACTTAGTTCGAAATGAGGAGTTTTTTTAAAAAATCTTCTTCTTCAGATCCAACAGTCGGAATGTTTTGATATGTGGTGTGTAGCATCCTTAGGGGGGTGGGGGTGAAATTCAAGTTTGTTAACCCTTTACCCAATGAATCGCCTGCATCCACCTGCGTAATATGCAAATTCAGCAGCTGAAAAAATACCATATCATGTGACACCTCTTTGGAAAGACCTCATCGAGCTCATTCCAATGAAGGGTCACATGACATGGTTTTGTTGAAATTTTTTGAAAAAATTTAAAAAATGATATTTAAAATAATAAATTTTGATATAGTCTGCGTTGGGTAAAGGGTTAAAGCCAAGTCCCTGGGTCCATATTTGGGCTCCCTGTGGGAGCCCGAATTATAACTTAGTCAATATGAGGAATTTTTCTTTAAAAATCTTCTTCTTCAGATTCAGCAGCCGGAATATTTTGATATTTGGCATGCAGCATCCTTAGGGGGTGAGATTCAAGTTTGTTCAAGCCAAGTCCCTGGGTTCATATTTGGGCTCACTGTGGGAGCCCGAATGATAACTTAGTTCAAAATGAGGAATTTTCTTTGAAAATCATCATCTTCAGATCCAGCAGATGAATGCTTTTGATATTTGGTATGCAGCATCCTTAGGGGGGTTAGACTCAAATTTGTTCAAGCCAAGTCCCTACTTCCATAAAATTTGTCTCTCATGACTTCATTCCTTTGTAGTGTTAATGAACCATGTTTACCTGAATGTGAACCCAAACACTTCTTTGAACCACTTTGGCCAGTGAGCGATTAAGGCTCCTTTTGGGTCTCTTGTTTTGGTTTCGAATGTAAATTTTGGGGATTGGGGGGCAAAATTTGTGTTTGGCCCTGGATTAATTTGAGTTAGCACCAGTTAGTCTGAGCCATTGATAAGTATAAAAAATATACAAATTACTTAAAATTTATCATTTTTTACAGCCAATTATTAGAACTACGCCCATATGCACTTTGTTGGTGGCACGGAGGCTTAGTAGGCTGAGGTGCAAGCCAAGAGGTCCTCAGATCGAATCCCACCCCCGGCAACTGTGTTGTGTCCTTAGGCAAGACACTTCACCCCCATTGCCCACGTGGGGGCACGGTGACGCAGTGCACTATGGCGTACTGCACGTCAATTGTGCACCTGTTGTCAACCAATGCGTAGTTCTATATGGGGATCATTCGGTCAGTAAGGGCGAGCATACGGGTGAATGACTGTGCCTCCATTGCCCACATGGGTCACGGTGGCATTGTGTAGTACTACACATCGATGTTGCACCTGTCTTCAACCAATGCTAACCTTGCTTGTGTGAAATTAGTATGTTGGGGAGCTGACAGTTGCTTGCCCTTGTTCGGTGGTTCTCTCTGGGTACTCCGGCTTCCTCTATCCATAAAACTGTCATGGTCATGATTAGCCATTGTGTAGAAATATGACCTTAAACACCAATAAATAATAATAATAAGGCCATCAAAAAAAGAACCTCTGTTTCTCAGGCCCGCGTGCATGGTCATTTTTGGTGCGCATGCAACCTTTTTATGACACAAAAAAAAATCTTCAAAAAATTTGAGATATTGTGCTCATTTCGGTAAATCGATATCGATGCGTTCGCAAATTTTAAATTAACACACTTCAAGCTTTTTCTACATCATACCTTAATGAAGTGGGTGGGTTCTAGCAATATTCACGACAGAAAGTGTTTTATTCTGTAAAAGGTAAGTCATAATGACAGCAAGAAGGAAGGTGTCTTTCAGTCTGACAACAAACAGTCACAAAGGGGAATGGTCGATTCGCACCATGTTTGATTCGCACCAACCCTCAGAAAGTCTGCAAAGTCAGGTGCTATGTTGAATGGAACACAGTCTCCTGGCATTTATTTTTAGTAACATTTGTATTGTAAATGGCCGTCATTGGGAATTTGTGTACTGTTATTTGAAACCGTTACGAGTTTCCCAGTTAATTTAAATAAATGCATTTAAGATGCAGGATAATTGGATAACTAATAGTAACCGTTGCTTGATATAAAAGTAACAGTCATAGTTGAAAATAAATCGCATATAGGCAGGTATGTGCGGTCGAATTGGTTAATAAAAACACGCAAACATTCGTTTTGTATATCATTTTCAGATTTCAAAAAAATATGATTTATGGATGAACTGCCCGTTCAAATGGGTTGTGATAATTTTGAATATAATGGGGAAAAATTGCGATTCACGATTTTATTAGGCAGGTTGTGAAAGGATTTTTTTTTTTGGTCAAATAAATCTCTGAAAGTTGGTACTTCGACATTTGATTTGTCCCAGAGACCTTTCAGCACGAGACGTTTCACCCACGAGGCGTTTCGTGACTTTCGTCCTGACTCCTGTGTTATAATTTTCATGTTTCACTGAAAAAACAAACATTCAAACCCCACTTCATTTATGACCCAACACCCCTGTGGTGAATAACCAATATATTTGCGAAATTTTGCATGGTCCACCATGCGTTTGGGTGGGGGTCAAATTACCACAAACAACCTCTCGGGGAGAAAAGAAAAAGAAAAAGAAAAAAAACACCCGCCCGCCCGCATGCTTTTTTGGAAAAAATGGCCTGAGAAACAGACAATCAACTTTGTATGGCCTAATATGCACTCTATTTTGTAACCAAATATATTTATGCATGAAATCTGATACGGCGAAGATAAGAGCACCTCAGAACATCAATCGGACTGCAAACATCAAAGAAAATGTTGTAATCACGAACAAGTCGATATATACGAAGTCTTTTTTTCTGGCCATTATTGTGTCATTAGCGAAAAAGTATTTGCGGTGCGAACAGCATTATTATAATATTAATTTAAGCATGAGCCATAAAGATGGGTTTTACAAAAGAAAACTGCGACCTCAAGATGCCAAAGGATACAGCAAAAATTTCAACATTTTTGGGGAGTCTGACATCGACTGTGGAAGCCAGTACAGATTAGCAAAGTGGAGATCATGATATATCATCCCAGGCTCCGGGGGCTAGTGATGCTGAACTTTAAGTTCAACAGACTGAGGCTGTTCCAAGTTCTGTCGGCATTGGACAGCACTGTTTCCCTTGTGTTGGCGTAACCAATGGTTTTGTACGCTGAAGGTACTCATGGACAGTTTGGGCCAAGCCTCTTTCAACCCTTCTCTAAAGTTTTTAACATATGCCGAGCAAGAAAGGAAGCAGAAGAGGAGGAAAGGCTGAGGGAGGAGGCTTTGCTGTTCTTCATGATGTTCTTAGTTGAGCTGGTATCCTCCCTTGGGTAAGGACCAGTATGATTGGGGCTACCACGGTGTCTTCTCATATGGTCAAATCTCATTTGGTCAAAACCCAGTTGGTCAAATCTCAATTGGTCAAATCCCAGTCGGTCAAATCCCAGGTGGTCAATAACATTTTAAAAATTTTCTGTGATTTATGGGGAGGGGGAGATGTCAAATAAATAGAATAGAAAACAAATCTTAATAACTTTTCATATTTATTAACCTTTTTTCTTTATGTGGTAACTATATTCAAAAATTTTTATTAGAAATTTCAGAACATGATAGGTATAGGTAAAAATGAAGCAAACTTGAGAACTGTTGATGCAGTTTAGAAGAAAAAAATAAAAAAACTGGAGAAATATTAATTAATGAATAATCGGAGACAAATGGTCACTGATTAATATTTCTCTGGTTATATTCATTTTTTGTCTTCCAAAATTTATTTTATGACCCTATAAGAGGGTAATAAGATGCAGTTTGGAAGAAAAAAAATGAATAAAACCGGAGAAATATTAAAATTTAAATAATGAATAATCGGCGACAAATTTCATTTCATTTATTTTTTGCATGTTTTGTCTTTCAAAACATATTTAATGATCCTAAAGGGGGTAAATATAGAATAATAGGGACAGTTTTCTCTTTTTCGCATCTCACTCACTGCAGAGTCTATTAAAATCTTTCCAACATCTGGACTGTGATTGTATAACCTGTCATTGATGTTAAGTTACCATCTTGTTGTAGCTTTTGCAAGACATTTCAGGCCTCTACTTTTTTCACATCTGCAGTATATTTTATCGTTAACTTGATGAATTTGCAAATATTTAAAATGGTCAACAACAAGAGCTTGTTTAACTCTAGACGTTAGGATATAATTAACCACCTTCTCCATGATGTATCTAAGACTGATATTTGGAGATGATGATCTAGGCAGTGATCACCTGCCAGTTCACGCCACTCTGAAATGTAATACTGGTCCCGCAAGGTATCCTCCCGTGAATAGGAGGAACCTATCAAAAATTGACTGGAACCTCTTCAGAAACATTATCGAAGTAAAAATAAAGGCAAATGACCCCTCAAATGCTCACAAACTAGAAAAAGCCTGCACCCACCTTAACGAGGTTATCAACAGTACACTAGATGAAATTTGTTTGTCCCAAGCAAACAGTAAAGAAGCGGATAAACAAAATAATCCAAACAACTCTTCAAATAATCAAACAAAAAAGAAAAGCCTTCTGGGCTAACCAATCAGAGAATGATCAAATGAAAAGAGCAGAACTTAAAACCGTGTATAATCGCCTACATGGGGGAGTAAAAAAGGCCATAGCTAACGACAATCATGTGAGATGGGAAAAAGCAACCGAAAACCTAAATGGGCTGAGAGAACCTAAGAGGTTCTGGGATACATTTAAAACTCTTACTGGCCAAAAGAGCAAAATTGCCAATAATAATGCGCTGAAGACTAGCGATGGAACTATGGCCATAGACGACAAGGCAAAGGCCAGTGCTTTTGCCGAACTTCTAAAGAAGGCGCATCGTCCACATGAAGGGAACAGATACGACAACGATTTTAAGGTAAAAGTAAATAAATTTGTCCAAGATAACAACTCAATTTTCAATGAATCGAACTTCGACCAAAGGCATGAAGACGGGGACGACCATGAATTAACCGAACCAATAAGGGTAGAAGAGGTCATGGGTATAATTAGAAAATGCAGGTCATCTTCGTCCCCAGGAGAAGACGAAGTCTCTTACAAAATAATGAAACAGTGCCCCAACATCTTCTACTGCAGACTTACCAAACTCCTAAACTGCTTTCTCTCCTGTGGGTACTTCCCAAAATGCTGGAAAGTGGCCACAGGAGTCATGATACCTAAACCCGAAAAAGACCTCACCAACCCTTCTGACTACCACCCAATCAGCTTGCTTAGCTGTGTTGGGAAAATATTTGAGCGGATTCTCACTACGAGACTTTGCAGCTATCTCGAATCAATCAACTTTTTCAACAAATGGCAAAGAGTGTATAGGAGTCAGAAAGAGGGAATCGAACATGTATATAGACTGAAAACAGCATTTAGTCAAAACGAAATCGGAACTGCGCTTTTCTTGGATGTAGAAAAAGCGTTCGACTCGGTATGGCACAATGGTGTGAGATATAAACTAGTGAAAATGGGATTACCCACTAAAATTCTAAGGATCATATCATCATTTCTAACTGACCGAAAAATCAAGGTGAGGGTTAATCGCGAGGTGTCAGAGGAAGTAATACTCAAAGCGGGAACACCACAAGGGTCGGTTCTAAGTCTGCATCTTTTCATAATATATGTGAATGATATAGAAAAAGTAGGGAACAACTTTGTTGAACTATCGCAATTCTCAGACGACGAAGGCATTTGGACAGCCAGCAAGTCCAGAAACATAATTAAAAATCGTCTACAGGATACCATTCGCGATCTTGAGAGCTGGTGCACCCTGTGGCACATCAAACTCAATCCCGCCAAAACTCAAAAAGTTACGTTCTTCAAAAAGCAAAGGAAAAAACCAGTCCCGAGTATCGATCTCCAGTTATACGATCACAAACTAGAAGCAAACAAAGAGGCCAAATTTTTGGGATTTATCCTAGATAGCAATCTCAGTCTAAACAGTCACATAAACTCCATTATGGTTAGAGCTACTAAACGTATCAATTTTCTGAAAATGATCAGAGGTAAAAATTGGGGAGCAAACAAAGATGTACTTCTCAAGCTCTACAAAACATTTATACGTCCGGTACTAGAATACGGTGCCATAATAACAAGCGACCTAAGCAAGACCAACATTCAAAAGCTACAGAGGGTTCAAAATTATGCCCTGCGAGTGGCACTATGCAAACCGAAATGGACACCGATAAAGGAACTTCACGAGCTAGCAAAAATAGAAACTATTGATACGCGATTAAAAGACCTACAAAACAAAACCCTCAACAGACTCCAAGATAGTGAATTAATGGTTGAGCTGAACGAACACCGATCCCTTAACAGAAAAACAAAATAAGTTTCCAGAAAATAAAAAAAAATAATAATAAAATAAAATAAAATAAAAATTATACAATATAACTAAATCACGTGGAGCAGGGTATTTTTTGTTTTTAAAAATTTGATTAGCAGTTTCCATCTTGGTTTCAAAAAGTGATGATAAATAATGAATATAAGGCCAATATGAAAGAAAAATGGTTAGCATTTGGACATTTTTGTATAGCATTTTGCGATGCGAATCCAGTCATCAAATACCCTGTGGAGTCAGTGCGGATTGCCTCGCTACTCATTGGGAACTTTAGAATAGAGTCTGTGAGGACTGCCTCGCAACTCTGCTGAAGCGCGATTGAAATGCGTATAATAAGATCTATATAACAAAACCCTCCACATACTCCAGGATAGTGAATCAATGGTGAAGCTGAATGAACACCGAACCCTAAACAGAAAAACAAAATAATCCACAGTAAATTAAAATTACTCAATAGAATTAAACTGCGTGGAGTCAGTGAGGATTGCCTCGCTACTCATTGAGATCTTTAGGACTGAGTCTGTGAGGATTGCCTCACAACTCTGCGTGTGGGGAGTGGGCTCCGAAGAAACACACCCCTTACCCCATCCATAGCAACAATCACACAGCAGGCACAATATACAATAGCAGATACCTATCTTTCTCTCTACCTATAACTTTTCTAATTGAACATTCTCAAATTTTCTTACAATACTCTTATCAAGAAGATGCATGGAAATGGTAGACACAGCGTAGGAGGAATTGGTGCAACCTACCTTTCTGCAACATATACAAGAAACCACCAAACACTAGGCAAGGATTGAAACAAGCTTGGGGGGTGGAGGAGGTCATTTGGAATTCCCGAAGGATAACCAGATACCTCAAAATCACATACAGCATCCTATCTCCCAGAAGGCTTGATGGATGACTCCCGGTTTTTCAAAACTAAACTGTGAGCTTTCTCCACTTCTTTTTTGTAACCGCTATGGTCATATACCGGGGCCGCTACCAAACCGGCGTTGCTGTTTGGTTTTCTTTTCTCATCTTCCCTTAAACTTGCCATCGCACAACATTACATTCTGGCTCGCCACCATGGTGGGACTCAAACCTCTACCATCGCCGAACTGGAACCGAATAGAGCCCACTCTCTTATAGTTTTAAAGGCGTTGAGGGATTGAGTATTGACCATCTAACACTCCAACGTAAACTGCCGGGTATTCTAACCGCGTGCATACCCCCCTCAGACTCCATTTTGGGCAATAGGAAAGCTAGGCCTGTGTGATCCAAGGAAATAAAATAAGGTTAACCGGGTCGCAAGGGATTTGTAAATCCCACATCGTCCCTGCGCGCCTTCGGCACGCTAAAACCTTTCATTCATTCATTCATTCATTCATTCATTCATTCATTCATTCATTCATTCATTCATTCATTCATTCATTTCATTCATTCATTCATTCATTCATTCATTCATTCGTTCATTATAGCTGAAAGCAGGCCAACTTTTCAGTATACAGTAGAATATTGTTATAAAACACTTACAGTAATGATAATGAAGGCAGACTTGACAACTAAGCTTCAATACAAGCTGGAAATATCACAAGCAAAAGTGAAAAAAAGTAAAAAAAAGTTAAAAAAATCCATCACACAAATACATTGCAAATACTTGCGAAAAGTTGTTGACCAACTGGTATTTGACGAGTTGAGATTCGACCAACTGGGATTTGACCAAATGAGATTTGACCAAATGAGAAGGAACCGCTACCACGCCCCAAGGGCTGAGTTGGTGTTTTCAGGCAAGAATAGTCTGCCGCTGGATATTTTCCTGAGACCTTCATTGGAAAGTATAGTCTGCCTCTGCCGATTGACGTAGAGGTTGAGCTGGCTTTTGTCCATAGGCTTTTTATGAAGGAGTGAGCCGAGGCATGTATAAAATAAGCAGCCCCTTTCAGGGACCAAATAAAGAAAGACCCGAACTTAGTGGTTCAGGGCAGGCTTGCATATTAACCTATTTGGCTGGGGCTTGAGTGCGCACTAGTGGCATTAAAAAAAAAGGAATGGAGGGGGGACGCAGGACCAATGCTTGCCCCCTGGATGTGGGTGACCACCTCTGGGGATGGAGTGAACAATGATCAGAGTCCATAGCGGTTACTAAGTATCCTTAGCGGTTATAATAATTACATAACGGTTATTGGGGAAAACAAAAAATTACCCCCCCCCCCCCCCCCCATCAATTATAGAAGGTACTATACACATAAAGAAATTGCTTTCACAATGTGGTAATCACTGTGATAATCCGTCATTAAAGCACAAATGTAAAAAGTCATTAAAGGCCTATTTGGCTTTCTTTATACAAATAGGCTGAAGGTTTGAATTAATTTTATCCAAAATAAGATCTAACAGGATGCTAATTACGTGAAACCTTTAAGTATTCCATTGTTGTTTAGTCTAAATTATATCAAGATCTTTTGAAGTGTGCCCATTGTATTCATTTACTGATGAGTAATTATACACCAGCAATACCACCCCATTTTTTTATCTGATAATTGACTTACAAAGATTTGAAAAGTTCTGATAAAGTACTCATAAAATACTCATGAGTACTTAATATTTTTAATGAGTGATGAGTACAAGTATACAAATATACAGTAGTCCTTGTACTCTGTTTAGAATTGCACAATGTCCAGTACAATATTGCTATAAAATTTAAATTGGGGATAACAGGAAGACAGCCAATCTGGCTATGTTATTCCCCGCAATAAACATATGTGTTTTCATGTAATTTTATCATTGTCATTATTGTTTATTATTGTGTATATGTTTTATTGTGAAATAAAGAATCAATCAATCAAGTACAAGTACTAAGAACTTCACGAGTATGAGTAATGAGTACTTTCTCAAAGACTGCTACCCGAGTACTATGAGTATGAGTAATGGGTACCTTGACCCCAACCCTGCTTACTGTCAGTAAATTTAATTGCATGAAGTCGATTAATTATCATGCTGAGCATCGAACACGCAGTGCTGAGAGAAGCTGAATTCCATTCTTCTCAGTGTTTGCAACTTTAATTTTTTACCCATGGCATATGTGTAGAGTACATGATTACATTGTTAGCTTCATAATCAGGCATAATAATTGATAAGAAAAATCATTTGGGATTACCTAACAATATATTCATACAGGTGCAATTTTAGCATCAAGAAGGTTTTTTTTTAGTATCTTCTCAAGAATCTTCAACCAAGATCGCTTCCCTCTTGTGTCACAACTTAGAAAAATGTTATTCTTATTTTCATGCTCCTGTCAATTTAGCAGGGCATTAAGTGTTAAAAAATGTTGCCACGGCCAACGTTCTTAGAACTTAGTTTAGTCAGACCTCAATATTTCTCTTTGGCACACCCTACAGGGCACATTTATGCTTGGATTGCTTTGAAACCGGGTATGCTTGTTTGGGGAGACCTCTGGATGGGAGCTATCGATTTTCTTCCAATTCCGTCCCAGTTCCGCCTCTGGCAACGATCTTTGAACTTAGTTTAGTCAGGCATCAATATATTCCTTTGGCATGCCCTACAGGGCACATTTATGATCAGATCGGTTTGAAACTTTGTATGCTTGTTTGGGGTTACCTCTAAATGGGAGCTATTGATTTTCTTCGATTTCCGTCAAAAAATGTTGCCAATGGCAATGACCTTCGATGAACTTGGTAAAAACTTAGTGCAGTTAAGCATCAATATTTCCATTTGACACACCCTGCAGGGCACATTTAAGATTGGATCGCTTGCAAACTTGGTGTGCTTGTGATGGGGTGACATCTCTATGGGAGCTGTCGATTTTCTTCCATTTCTGTCAAAAAATGTTGCCGCTGACCTTTGAACTTAGTTTTCGCTGACCTTTGAACTTAGTTTTGTCTGACCTCAATATTTCCCTGTAGCACACCCTTCAGGGCACATTTATGATCGGATCACTTTGAAACTTGGTATGTGTGTTTGGCGTGACCTCTAGATGTGAGCTATTTTTTCATTTCCATAAAAAAGTTATTGTCGTTATCACCAGCCTTTGAACTTACTGCATTTGTGCATCAGCTTATCCCTTTTGCACTCTCTGCAGGGTATATTTATGAATTTCCATACCCCCCCCACCCCCCCCCCCCAAAAAAAAACCCCATTGCCACAAAGCAACGACCTTCTACTTAGTGTATTTGTGCATTAACTTCTTCATTTGGCATGCCTCAGAGGGCACATTCATTATCAGGTTGTTTTGAAACTTTGTATGCTTTTGCAGGGTGACAAAGATAGGAGCTATTGATTTTCTTTTCATTTCCATCAAAAACTTTGAATTTATTGCATTTGTGCATCAACCTTCTTTGACATGGCCTACTGGCCACATTTATCATAGGATTGTTTTTGAACTTGGTGTGCTCATTAGTCAAGAGCTCTAGATAAGAGCTGTTGATTAGCATTCATTTCTGTGAAAAAAGTTGCCATTTACAATAACCTCTGAACATGCTCCATTTGTGTATCAACATTCTTCCTTTAGCCAGTCTTACAGTTTACATTTAAAAATGCATGGATTATTCTGATGTTGCGCACACACAATGCTGTTATGTTGAAATTTCATCAAATAACATTGGTACCAATGATCTTCAATTTTGCCATTTCATTTATAACTTACCAATTTCAAGTTTGTCAAGTTGAGCTACAGTGTCATTGACACTTTCATTTAAGCTTTTTTTCTCTATTTTCATGTTACCACCCCTCCCTCCAACATGGTTCAAGCTACACTGTGCATACTTGGCACATGGATAGAGTGTTGGGAGGGGATGATGTACGTTCAATATATTTTTCTTCAAAATTCAAGATGGCGGCCATTTTTGTTGTGTTTTTTAAGCTTTTTTTTCTCTATTTTATGTTACCAACCCTCACTCCAACATGGTTCAAGCTACACTTTTCATATTTGGCACATGGATAGAGGGTTGTGATGGGATGATGCACGTTCAATATTTTTTTTTCAAAATTCAAGATGGGGCCACGGCAGCCATTTTTGTTGTGTTTTTTAAGCTTTTTTCACTATTTTATGTTACTACCCCTCCATCCAACATGGTTCAAGCTACACCTTTCATATATGGTACATGGATAAAGGGTTGTAAGGGGATTATGCACTCTCAATATTTTTTTTTCAAAATCTAATATCTATCTCTGTCCGTCTGTATGTCTGTATGTCTGTTTTTATGTTACCACCTCTCCCTCCAACATGCTTTAAGCTACACCTTTCATATTTGGTACGTGGATAAATGGTTCTGAGGGGATGATGCACGCTCAATATTTTTTTTACAAAATCCAAGATGGAGGAATGGCGGCCATTTTTGCTGTGTTTTTTAAGCTTTTTTTCTCTGTTTTTATGTTACCACCCCTCCCTCCAACATGGTTCAAGCTACACCTTTCATATTTGGCACATGGATAAAGGGTTGTGAGGGAATTATGCATATTCAATATTTTTTTTCAAAATTCAAGATGATGCCATGGCAGCCATTTTTGTTGTGTTTTTTAAGCTTTTTTGTCTATTTTATGCTACCACCCCTCCCTCCAACATGGTTCAAGCTACACCTTTCATATATGGTTTCAAGCTGCACCTTTCATATATGGTACATAGATAAAGGGTTGTGAGGGGATTATGTATGCTCAATATTTTTTTTTTTCAAAATTCATGATGGCGGAATGGCGGCCATTTTGGTTGTGTTTTTTAAGCTTTTTTCTCTATTTTATGTTACCACCCCTCCCTCCAACATGGTCCAAGCTACGGCTGGCAGTCATCTTTGTTTGTTTTTCAACTTTATTTTCTATTCAACATTGTCAACTGAACCTTCAGTGTCATTTAAACTTAACCTTTTGTATTTTGCACTTGGTCTTAGATGCTTGTTTATCATCATATGCATATGAGATGGTCATTGTGCAAACATAAAACATGGTCTTCATTAGCACCTGCACTGTGTAATAGCCATCTGGTTTATTTTTCAAACTGCTAACCTGAAATGCAGAGATGGTTATATACTCTTGTGTCTTATGTGACAAAAACACCTTATGTCACAAAAGTGCCGTAGGGGACTAATACCACCTCGGTGGTCAAACACTTGTTTAACAAAACTTTGAAACCATATGTTTTGTCACTTAAACAGTGTGTCATCAGTCATAATGAGGTCTCTTCCCTCTGTCCGGTCTCTGTAATCTGATCCATATGATCGATCTTGTTTATACTTGACACAGTTGCTTACCGTAACCAAAGGTTGTGTCATAATTTTGTCCCATGGTCTTATTCTCATGGTCAAGGTCACATTCAAGAAAACTTCAATATTTTACGATCATTTTTGTTGGGTCCATGTAATTTGATCTAATATATTTTACCATTTTGTTTGTCCGGGCCATAATTTGTTAACCATTGAATATTTTTTAACAAAACTTTGTAACCGTAGGTAAAGGTCACGCTCAAGATCACAAAAAATAATAGTTGAATATTGCTATATTGCCCTTGCCCGAGTCTCTTTTATGTGATCCATATGATCTTGCTTATACTTGGCTCAGTTGCTGACCATAACCAAAGGTTGTGTCAAGATTTTGACCCAATGTCATATTCTCATGGTCAAGGTCACATTCAGTCCCCATGGGAAACCCAGGAAGTTAAGCAGTGCCTGTTCACTGCAGTAAACAGACTCTGTTTTACTGGTAAAATAGGACCCGGTCACCAGTGCTTGGGAGGTGCAAACCCTCTCTAAAATGGCCAACATGGCTTATTAACGCTCACCCCTGGTCTTCAGTTGATACTCATGTTGTGGTCATGATACAAAAATATGTGACCTTAAACTCCAGTAAATAAATATATGTCACATTCAAGAAAACTTCAATATTTTACTTTCATTTTTGTTCGGTCCATATAATTTGATCTAATTGGCAGATCTTGTTCATACTTCAAACAAATATTGCCCATGACTGAATAGTGTGTCATGACCTTGACCCAAGGTCATATCAAGGTCAAGGTCACAAAAAATAATATTTGGATATTGCTTTATTGCCCTCGTCCAGTCTGTATAATCCGATCCATATGACTGATCATGCTCATACTTGACACAACTGCTGACCATAACCAAAGAGGGTGTCATGATCTTGACCCAAGGTCATATTCTCATGGTCAAGGTCACAGTCCAGAAAACTTCAATATTTTGCTATCACTTTTGTTCGGTCCATATAATTTGATGTTATTGGCATCTTGTTCATACTGGGTACAATTATTGCTCATGGCTCAAAGGTATGTCATGACTTTGATCCAAGGTCATATCATCAAGGTCAAGGTCACAGACAGCAAAACTTTGATATTGTTATACAGCCCTTGTCCAGTCCACATAACTTGGTATGAGTGACAGATCTTACTTACACTTGGTACATTACTGCTTATGACTCAAAGGTGTGCTGTGACCTTGATTCAAGGTCATATCATCAAGGTCACAGGCAGCAAACTTGAAGTTGCAAGTAGTAACACTTGGATTCTTGTCATGTATTTAGCTTCCCCTAAAACCAGTGACCCTGGGCAGAGCTGTCTAGTTTTTTATTTTTATTTCTGTTTTATTTGTGTGCAGAATTACAACCTTTTCTGCCTCAGCCTGGACATTTTCATTCTCATCACATGTTTTGAGGTTGAATAATAACACAGGTTGTTTCTATTGAATGTTGATGAGACTTGCAATGGTGGTGTGTCTAAATCTCAAATCTGTGGTTGAAACACCAAAATGGAATTCTGCCACCAGCTGGCCTGCAAAATCATTCAAAAAACAATTTCTCAAACCTTCAACTCCCAAAGGTATATCGTTTATTTGCATTTCCCACTACTCTTGCAAACAGATGGCAATGCCATTTATCGGTTTTAGGTTCATCCAGAAATTTCACTAAGGTTTATAATTATAAAATTGTTTATAACCACATAAAAAAATTCAAGATTATTACAGTTTTGCTGCATCTTCCAACTTGCAATGTAATTTGATACAATGTAAAAACAGTCCTCGAACATTGCCATACTTGGGATATGTCTATCACAAACTTAACTGCACATTGCTCAATTTTTGGAGACATTACAAATTATATTAACCACTTTCACATAACTTCATGCAGGTATGTTTCACTGAATTATAGTTCATGGTATTTTCACATGTTGGCATCTGTGAAATGATTTGTGACATTTATCCATGAGTACATAAAGCCTGGACACTCCATGACGACTGTAAAGTACTTATGCTGCTCTCATAAGAGAATCCTAGATGCTGGAAAGTGATCTTAAACACCAATAAACAATGAATAATTGTATTTAGTGCTTTGTTAATCTCTTATGTCTCAAAAATTGCCAAACTCTTTCGTGATATGAGAATTTCTTGTGGGCAGAGGCAGAGATTCTCTCACAATTGTTTATAACATTTGAGGCTGTTTTGAGACACAAGTTAGGTGCAGAGAAACAAGAAAATGGCATTTATGTGAGTGAATTATTGACCAATGTTTTGGTTGAATGTTTCTGTCTCCTCCTCTTAGAGCTTGATCTATTAACAGACTTATTTGTATCGTTTTATTGAAAAGTGGAATACGTTCGGCACTAATGTTTTTCACCATATGTTAACATCAAAGAAAGGGCATTAGATAATTAATGCACATTTGTGATAGTTGAAAACTGAGCAATATCAAGTATAATATAAATTAATTTATATAATAAAATTGACAAAAAAGCATAACTTTCAATTATTTTAATAAAAAAACATATTTCAGATATTGTGCCAAAACACATTTTTCTCTTAAATGTGAGTACAATTTAAATTTAAAATAAAATTTAAAAAAAATTAAGAAAGAAAAAATCTAAATCAAAATAACAACCCCCTCCTCCCCCCCCCCCCCCCCCCCAAAAAAAAATCTCTTTGTAGAAAGTAGTGGTGTTTTCTAAAATTAAGGACTGAGGGATGGCCCAAGCTTCACATTGGCCATAGCTGGGCATTGGCCATAGCTGTGTTTTGAGTTCCCATTCTGAACTGATGCTCAATGCACAGAGATGGTCGGTGTGGATCACATCAATGGGGTAGAAACTGAGAGAGGTTTGAGGTTTTACATCTCAGAAAGCATTGTTTTCTGGGCTAGGCTGTGCGAGTTACTCATAGCTAAAATGAGTTTAGTATGGCTAGTAAGACAAGTGAGTTCTTGCTGTTATGTAAATTTGTGAACATGAATCCATTTCAAGTCTTGAAATTGTAGGGGAATGGAGAACCCACTCAAACAAAGTTAAAAGAATGTTATTCCCCTTGTATCCCCCTACATTCCCCAAAGTAAATGACACTGGTAGTAAGCCAATCTTCCAGTATGGTAATGATTATTTCGAAAAAAGTTAAATCACTACTTTTGTTTTCTTCTTTACAGAATTTACAGATGGAACTGATGAATTATGAACAGAATAGTAAGGCTGCTGGGATGTCTCCTGCAGAAAGAAAAGCACTTGCTGCTAACAGTAGTCTTGGTGCTTTCACTGGTAGTATTGGAGGGTCTGGTGGAGGTGCTTTTGGTAGTTCTGGTGGATCATTTACTTCTGCTAGTGGAGGTGGAGCTGGTGGTGTAGGAGGTATAGGTGGTGCTGGTGGCACTGGTGGCACTGGTGGTGCATCTGCTGCAATGGGAAATCATGCAGGAGGACAATTTGGTGGACAGACAGGATCACCCGATGGACCAGGGTCTGCTGGAGGTCCAGGATCAATTGGGCAAAGTGGACAGTTTAGTGGTCCTGGAGGCCTGTATGGCAGTAATGATGGTTCAAATATTGGAGCTGGCTTGGCTCCTGGAATAGGAGTGGTTGGAATTGCTGTGGGGAAAGATTTTGACAAGGCTGCCATGGGTATTATTCCAGTAAGTTTACATTACTTTTGTTTATCGTAATTTGCTTTTATTTTTTATTTTCTTAATTTCAACATGTTGAGTGCTCTGCATCAAAAGCCTATAATGTCTTCATTTTCAAGAACTTCTATCAAGGCAATTAGATATTGGAAGAATGTTCAGTTTCTTGCATTGGAGTGTGCATTTATGAACAGAGGACACAAAATTCCCTCTTGATATCCTAAAACTCATTTCAGCTGGTATTGTACAATTATTGGTTGCAGTACAATGGAACTCTGTTAATTGAATAGCCACTTTGCCAATGAAAATTATTCAGTTAACAGGAGTAATCAATTAACAGGGATTGTGTCACTTTCCAGTATTCTAGTGATAAAAGTGGTATTAATTCTGTTATATCTTGTTTGACAGAGCTCTGTGAGCTCTGTCAACCAAGATATAATAGATTAATCGCCTGTATTGGCTGTACTGAGGCCAAATAGGTCTATAAACAAAGGAAAAAAAAGTAAAAAAAGGTTCGGTATATGGTTTTGTGTTGGGAAATAATATTCAATTAACAGGGTTATTCAGTTAAGAGATATCCAATTAAGTGGGCTACACTGTACATGTAAATTGTATATAACCTTTCATCCACAAATTGAGCTAGAGTAGTCAATAGAAAAGTAAATATTTGTCATGAAAAACTAAGGAAATTCTTTCAGAGCTTAGTATTGTAACCATAAGCTTATATGAAGAGTTTTTTTTCCCCTTTAACACTTTACCTTACATAACTAAAGTTTAACACTTTCAAAAATGGTTCTTGAATCTAAACTAAATTTTTTTACATTTTTGGCTTTGCAAGCAAAGCCTATAACCCTTTGTTTTAGAGGCAGAAATTGTAGAAATAATAAATTTGGCTTGTGATTTTTGTGAAAACTGCAGATCAGTCTAAACACCAAAACAGTTAAGGTATATTTTTTAAGTTTTGGAAGGGTTCTCAATTGTCTATCATTGAGTGTATGTGTATGAGTGTATTCATAGAGTGTATGAGTGTATTCATTGAGTGTATGTGTATGAGTGTATTCATAGAGCTGAAATGGTTAAGAGGTTTTCTTGATTGATTAATCACATGGATTAACCTTGATTAACCGATTAATCACTTGCCCAAATAGATATCTGAATAATTGCCATACCATTGATGATTTACAGCATGAACCCTTTACTCAACGTAACAAACAAAACTGACTAGGGCTATATAAAAAAATCTCTATTCAAATTTATTGTGTTTTCAATTTTGTCTCAAAAACATAGCTCATGACCCCTCATTGGAACAAGCCTGTTGAGCTCATTCCAATGAGGGGCCATAAGCAATGTTTTTGAGACAAAAATTGAAAATGTTTAGAAATTTATGATGTATCGCCTGCTACCCGCAATGGGTAAAGGGTTGAGAATGACCATTTCCAGCTACTGATACAGAGTAATGTTCATGCAAGTGAACAAGTATGCCAGCACGTAACTGGCATGCTTTACTCTGTCTCATATAATTGATGTGAGCCAGTGTGACAATGTTCGCCTGTTTTGGAGCAAGTTTTATCCTTTGTTAACCCATATAATATCATAGTTCAAAAGTAACGGTTAACCGATCAAGTACTTTTTTGATCGATCAAGACAACGATTATTGGTTAATCGGTTAACCGTATCAGCTCTAGTACTTCATTCAGCATGAGACCTCCCTGTATTATGAATTTGTACGCATGATATTTCTCAAGTTCTGCGGCTTTTTTTGGTAATCTGCCTCATTTTAGGGAGGCGAGTACTGTCATAAAATATTTTATCTGGAGGCCTGATATTAAGACTATTAATGGTAAATGCTTAAAACACCAGAGTACAGTGGAACCCTGTTCACTAAATACCATTTTTGTCAGAAAAAAAAATACTAACTTGATGAGAAAATTCTGTTGACACAAATTTGGTCACTTCCCATTTCTCTCCTGTATTTCGAAGATAAATTGTTTATTTACTGTGTTGAATGACAGACAGAAGTTATGCAGCTTGGTCAAACATTGCATTCACTCCTTGCACCATGCTGGTGGATATTCCTGCCCAGGAGAGCAAATCTCTTGCCTCTAGAATAAGTATAAATTTGGTATCTTCAATCATATGGGTGCACGATGATGCCGTGTACTAAGGCGTACTGCAAGTCAGTGGTGTATATGTCTTCAGCTGCTGTAACCCTGCTTGAATGGAGCTTGAACAGAGTTAGAATGTTGAGGAGCTGACAGTTGCTCGTCGATGCTCATTGGTTCTCTCCGGGTACTCCAACTTCCTCCACTTGTAAAACTGTCACGGTCACGATTAGCCATTGTGCATAAGTATATGGCCTTAAACACCAATAAATAAATAAATAATGCTGTAGGAATTAGTTGAAAAGTTTTCTGCTGGTGATCATATAGCATATGAACTGAGAATACATGATTAGTTGTTTAGCATTTTAACTAATCAATGCCCAAATTCCGAGATTAAAATTGAAAATAACATTTTTTTTTTTGGTTTTCCAGGCAGCTACACAGTTACAGACGACTCTAAATATCAACTCGGGTGATGATAAACGGCCAGTGAGTATATATATCAATAATGTATGAACACAGTGCTGACTCTGCTGCTTATTAAAACCTGAGGGCATATGTTTTAGTTCTTTGCTTAATTTGAGGGATAATGCATCATGAGTTTGTTCTGTAGATAAAACCAGTTCATATTTTTACACAACAACCAATAGCCCAGACTACTAACTCAAAAATATCCAGGGCCAAACACAAATTTTGCCCCTCAATCCCCAAAATTTGCATGTAAAACTGAAAATTGAATGTCCTATGTGGTCCATCATACATTTGACATCTGCACATACACAGTGTCCAGGAAGCACTGGGTACGTTTCCGTGTGCCATTCGAGAATACTAGTGTTATTCTGGACATGCGCAGATAAGGCAGAATGTGATTCGTGTCGTTTTGTTCAAGTACATGTATTCTGGAATATTATTCGGAATGTATTCTGTTAATCCACCTCTCGAGGAGGAATAAACGTTATTCCAGACATGTGCAGTATTGAGCACTGACTAAATAGTTTTGCACATTGACTAAATAGTTTTGCACATCAGAAATCTTGAGGCCCAAATTTGTTTTCACCGGTGGCGAATTAATGCCAACCCGTCTCCAGTTATTTATCTGTTACAACAGATTAATAAACTTTTATAACAGATTCATAATTTGTTTTAACAAATTAGTAATGTGTTATAACCAACTGATAATCTGTTTTTAACAGTTTTTATACAATTATAACCAACTAATATTCTGTTGTAACAGATTAAGTTGGCCTTATCTATTTTTACCAATTAATGATCTCATCTTTTAAAAGCAACTAATGGGGAGCACGGCGGCTCGTTGACTGGCGCATTGGACTTGTGAACGGTATGTCGACAGTTCGAAAGAGGTCCATACCACATGCATTGTGACACTGAGCATGTCACTCCAAACTGCGCACACAGGGGCACAGATGCAAAGTGTTTTTAGATTGCTACATATTGATGGCACGCGTGCATTCAACCAATGCTCATCTGGCTTGTGTCTGGTGAGTCCGTTGGAGAGTCTAGCAGTTACTTGTCGCTATGCGATGGTTTCTCTAGATACTCCGTCTTTCTCCATCTGTAAAACTGCTCGACACGATATGGTCTTGGCATTTGAAAGTGCTGTAACCCTCAATAAACAAACTAATTATCTGTTATAACGGTTTAGTAATCTGATTGATTGGGTTTTATTATAGGAAAGTGGTGGGACCGAAAGATGTCTTCTTTTACGGAATTGCAATTACCGAAGTTATGTAATTGGGGATGGAGATGGGGGGTGGGGGGTATCGTGAAAATGTCACAGCAGAACCTTTCAGAATGGTGTTTTCGTGGTCAGTACTGTAAGCCATAATATCCCCTCCACTCACACACGAAAAACAGCATACAAGTACACCTCCAGGGGTGAGAATTAATGTGATTTTTGTTTGTTTCGGGTGGGGGGGGGGGGGGGGGGGCAGGGGGGGGGGGGGGTGTGTGGTGGCTGCACGCCTCCTCGTCCCTTCATGTTACACATGTGCAATTTTATGGTTCACAGATGTATTATAATGGGATTTCAAGGCTTATGTGACTTGGTAGAGACCTTGTAAAGTAGCAGAGCGGTTTGTGTTGGTATGTACAGTATATGGCTAGAAGCCCACGTGTGTCCCCATGCCTATGGTAAGGGTCTCTGAAGAAGGTCCATGACCACTGAAGCAGTTTTATTTACGTAAACAAATCCGTTGGATTTTCCAGGATGTGGTCTGCGGGGTTTTGACGTCGCTGGGGCTTTTGGGCCTTTCTAATATGGGTCGACCCGATGCTTTTACCGAGGCTATTGCACAACGCCTTCTTTCCGTAGCCTGTTTACCCTATAACACTGTACCCCCCCCCCCCCCCCCCCCAAACACACACACACACCTCCATTGTTACAATGAGACAAGCATTCTCAGTGCACATCCACCTTCTTGCTCTGACGTCGCTTGTGCCCATGACTCTTTTGCGATATCACTCTAGTAGCCTGCAAGGCCACTTTGACTCAACTGCAACTACAGAATTGCGCCCCACCCAAATGGGCTTTATAATGCTTTACCCCATGTAACACTGTACTGCAACAGGCCCATTCGCTTTAACACGCGAGGACTCTGAGCAAGTTTCATGCAGCTCTTTCGACTTTATACACCGAGCCCAAACATCTGACAGCCACCTGGTCTTTAGTCGACTTTTTGTGACTGGTATCCAATGCGCACCCCTACCTCCGTTTCTTCTTGCGAGTTTTACTGCCGTATCATAGGGAAATCTTTTAGAATCTTTAATTCCCTGTTCTACAGCACACCGCAGCCACACACATAAAATCTTCATCCTGTAGGTGATTAAACCATAACACATGACTCCTGTTGGCCCCATATACATTTACTGGCCAAGTTTCTGTGAGGCGATGCCTTATCCTTGTACCCAAGTCTGTACCATAAAATAAAACATTGTTGAAAGCTATTACAAGGTTCAAAGTTTCCAAAGGATTTGCACATTGCAGTTACTTTAATCTACTTCCATTCACAGGCGCTCGATTAATTATCAGACTTCAGTTTTAATAAAATATATGTTATATTATCAACACTAATTTTTTTAGCATTGATAATGTAATATATATTTTATTAAAAATGATCAAATCTGATAATTTGTCGAGTGCTTGTGCACAGAATAATTCTTGTTAGCTGCCGATAACGCAACCAACTTTTTCTGTGTCGTCAGTTAATTCTTCGACGAGAAACGCAATCTTGATATATATCGATTATTCTGAATATCATTTAACGTCAAATGAACGTTTCCTTGAGAATAAGATTCTGTAATTGAACTGCACATGACACACTAGTTGGGTGAATTCTGAATACATTCAGAATGACCCACAGAAACGTACCCACTGAAATTGGTGCCAGTTATCATTCCTTGTTTGGCCCTCTGTCAGATAACAACAAACTGACTTCTGTGCTTTTTAAATCTCCGTTTTAATGATGCCAGACACAGATCAATGGTGATTATGGTGGATCAAAGGACAGAATAGTGTGGTGGAAGGAAGAAACAGTGGTTTTCAATGTTCAGGGCTATAACTTTATAATTTTTAGCTCACCGAAGTGAGCTTAACTTATAACTTGCCGTCCATCATCGCCGTCCGTCGTCGTCGCCCATCGTGAACTTTACATTATAGACTTCTCCTCACAAACTACTTGACCAAATTGAACGAAATTTTGTGTGCATGTTCCTTATCATATGTCAATTCATGTTTGTACAAATAAACATGCCATGCCCACAGAAGTGGTATAACTCGGATAGCACCCATTAATTTTTTCAAATATTCAAAAACATCTTCTTCTTCAGATCCACCAGTCAGAATCTTTTCATATTTGTTATACAACATCTTTGGGGGGGGGGGGGGGGGTCCCTGGGTTAAGATTTGGGCTCTCTATTGGAGTCCAAAATTTAACTTGGTGCAATTTGAGGAAATTTCTTTAAAAATCTTCTTCAGATCCACCAGTGGGTTAATATTTGTGCTCCCTATGGAGCCCAAATTTTAACTTTGTGCAATGCGTGGAATATTCTTTAAAAATTTTCTTCAGATTCACCATTCAGAATCCTCTCATATTTGGTATACATCATCTCCAGGAGGGCCCTCTTCAAGTTTGTTCAAATCGAGTTTCTCGGTTAATATTTGGGTTCCTTATGGGAGCCTGAATTTTAACTTAGTGCAATATGAGAAAATTTCTTTAAAAATCTTTTTCTTCAGATCCACTAAAAATCTTTTTCTTCATATCCACCAGACAGAATCCTTTAACATTTAGTATGCATCATCTCTAGGAGAGGTCAGTTTGTTCAAATTGGGTCCCTGGGTTGAAAATTTTTAGTCTGGTTTGGACTTAGAAATTTTTGACCAAAGTTTGAGAAAAAAAAATTGTTTTGGATTTTTTGTGCGTTTTGTTCAATTTTGAGTCGAAAAAGACCCCCCAAATTTTTAGCCTGAAACTTTTGGGTCCGGTTCTGACTCCGAAATTTTGGACCAAAATTAGGAATTTTTTTTACAAAAATTTACGAGTTTTTTGTTCAATTTTGAGATGAAAAAAAATTTTTTTAGCCTGAAAATTTTGGGTTCAGACTGAAATTTTGGACCAAAATATGGAAAAAAAAAATTTTTTAGCCTGAAAATTTTGGGTTCAGACTGAAATTTTGGACCAAAATTTGGAAAACAAAAATTGTTTTTTTATGCATTTTGTTCAATTTTGAGATGAAAAACAAATTTGGGGTCAGGTTTGGAATCCGAAATTTTGGACCAAAATTCGGACATTTTTATGCATTTTGTTCAATTTTGAGATGGAAAAAAAACAATTTATAGCCTGAAAATTTGGGGTCCTGTTCCGACTTGTTTTTAAAATCTTCTTCAGACCATGTAATCAGAATGCTATCACATTTGGTATACAACATCTCTAGGAGGGTTAGATTCAAGTTTGTTCAATCCTAGTCCATGGGTTGATATTTGTGCTCTCTATGGGGGGGGGAGGGGGGGGGGGGGGGGCGAAATTTTAACTTAGTACAATATGAGAAAATTTCTTTAAAAATCTTCTTCAAATCCACCATTCAGAATCCTTTCATATTTGGTATACAACATCTCTTGGAGGGTAAGACTCAAGTTTGTTCAAACCTGGTTCCAGGGTTATTAATTTGGGCTACCTATGGGAGCCTGAATTTCAACTAAGTGCAATAAGAAGGAATTTCTTTTAAAATCTTCTTCAGATCCACCAATCAGAATCCTTTCATATTTGGTATTCAACATCTGTAGGTGGGTCAGATTCAAGTTTGTTCAAATCGGGACCCTGGGTTAATATTTTGGCTCCCTATTTGAGCCCAACTTAACTTAGTGCAATCTGAGGCGATTTCTTTAAAAACCTTCTTCATATCCATCAGTCAGAATTCTTTCCTATTTGGTTTATGAGAGCTCAAGGGGGATCAGATTCAAGTTTGTTCAATGTGAGTCCTTAGCTTAATATTTGAACTCTGTGGGCAGGGGTGGTGTGGATTAGAGGGCATGTTACATTCAGGTTTGTTCAAATCCATTCCTTGGTGTTTTTCCATAAAATTTGCCGCTCATGACTTCATTCCTTTGTAGTGTTGATGAACCATGTCTAACTGAATGTGACCCATTTCTTCTTTGAACCACTTTGGCCGGTGAGCGATTAAGGCCCCTTGGGGCCTCTTGTTGGATAAAATTATTTCATGTTTCTCAATTTGGGGTCATACATGGGCCTGATGTTATCATTCTTGCTAATGCTTTTGCCACTGTTTGTTAAGTGTTCCTTCCCTATTCTTCCTTGAAGCTCTCCCAGTTAAACTCCCATGCTTATGGCTTTTTTATTGAAATTTTGTTAGTAAATTTCTTGGGAGTTTAACGTGTTTCACAGAATGTTTATTCTGATTATCCCCACAGTTATGTCCTCACCCTGGGGGAACGGTGGCTCAGTTGGTAGTGGCGCAGGCTGCAAGCCCAGAGGTCCTCTGTTTGAATCCCACCTGTGGCAACTGTGTTGTGTCCTTGGGCAAGACACTTCACCCCCATTGCCCACGTGGGGGCACGGTGACGCAGTGTACTATGGCGTACTGCACGTCAATTGTGCACCTGTCTTCAACCAATGCGTAGTTCTATATGGGGATCATTCGGTCAGTAAGGGCGAGCATACGGGTGAATGACTGTGCGGCAAGCATTGATCTAAAAAATGCGTACTTTCATGTCATGGTTCATCCGGCATTCAGAAAGTACCTACGGTTTGCCGTTCAAGGGATAGTATATCAGTTCCGAGCAATGTGCTTCTGCCTGAATCTAGCACCCTGGGCATTCTCTCGAATAATGAACTCGGTAATGTATTATTTCCAAGCTCATTCGTCTGCGGTAACGTCGGCTTACTTGGACGACATTCTTCAAAGGTACAGCAACAAAATTACTCTTCAGAACGATGTTCAGAGTCTGCTTTTATTACGGTTTCATCGTAAATGAGAAGAAGTCGGATCTAGCTCCGTCCAAGTCGTTCATTCACTTGGGGATGAGCTTCGAGACTCACAACAATTTGGTTCATCTGCCGGTACCCAGAGCGAAATTAGTCAGTTGTTATGCTCGCTTTTGTCTACACTCAAACGCATTAACAGCGAGGGAATTTATGCGATTGATGGGTTTGTGCGGAACGGCCGCGAAACTCATTCCGATGGGTCGCTTACGCACACATCCTCTCCAGATATTCTTTACTCAGAACTGGAGTGTGAAGACGCATTGGCTCGAGACCAATATTGTTTTAACGGACCAAGTAAAACAAAAAGTTCAGGTTTGGGCAGACATTCAGTGGTTAACTCAAGGAGTTCCACTGCAGCTGCCGGATCCGGCTTTCATGACTATGATGGATGCAAGTCAAACGGGTTGGGGTGCGACCCTGAACCTGACAGACTCAAAGTGCCAGGGTCTTTGGGACCCAGAGTTCCTATGAAAGCACATAATCATCAAAGAAATGATGTCAATGTGGCTAGCACTACAACAATGGATTTACATAATAGAGAACGCTCATGTTCAAATATTGTCGGACAACTCGACAGTAGTAGCATATATGAGGAACCAGGGAGGCATGCATTCGATTCTGTTATATGAACTAATGGAAAGAATCCTTCTATTTGTCTTGGAACATCAAGTTCATCTATCAGTCCATCATATATTGGGTCGTCTGAACGTACTAGCAGACTCGCTCTCTCAGAAAGGTTGCCTATTGCCTTCAGAATGGACTCTCAACAAGCGAGTGTCCAGACAGATTTGCTACCAGTGGGATCAACCTATGATAGATTTATTTGCAACACACCTCAATAATCAGTTGCAGACTTACGTGTTGCCATGACCAGATCCTCGAGTGTACGCAGTAGATGCTTTTTCTTTTCCATGCAACGGAATGATAGGATATGCGTATCCTCCAACTCCGTTAAATCAACAGATCTTCTTAAAGATCAAGCAATCTCATTGCAAGATTCAGTTAGCATCTCTGTCGTCACAGAAACCATGGATCATTCTTCTCAGCTGTCTGTTATGGGACATTACCCAGAAGCTTCCTCAGCGGGAGGACCTTCTTTATCAGGGGAAGTCACACACACTGCATCACAACCCACAAGGTCTCAACCTTCACATATTTCCGTTGTGCGGTCCTTCTTGCACGGCAAGCATTTTACAGGACGAGCAGTGGATGCAATTTCTAACTGTAGGAGCACCTCTTCTTCTCTGAATTATGCAGCAAAGTGGAAGGTTTTCTTCCGTTGGTGTAAGGATCTGTCGATAGACATTTATGATCCATCCATACCAGATATTGGTCTTTCTGGTCTACTTGTTTGATGTTCTCAAACTGCAGCCCATCACTGTTAAGGGCTATAGGTCTATGCTATCAGACACTTACACACATCATAATAGCTTGGCGATTGGATCCAATGCTTCATTATCCAAACTAGTTAGAAATTTCTCTATCAATAGATCTAGAACCCTCAGATTAATTCCGAAGTGGAATTTAACTTGGGTTCTGTTGAACCTCAAAGAAGCTCCATTTGAGCCGTTAGACGTTGTAGAGTTCAAATTCTTGACCTATAAAACAGCATTTCTCTTAGCTTTTGCTACAGCTAGAAAAGTTAGTGAACTCCATGCTTTATCTGTGGATAAATGTCACTACCGTAGTGTTGGAAATACCACCACTTTAACTAAACAAGTGGCATTTTTGGCTAAGAATCAAGTTCCTAATGTACGGCCTGAGCCTATTATCATAAGGGCTTTGCCATCTATGGACAACCATAGCCCTTTGCTGTGTCCAGTCATGGCTATGCGCATACATAAATGCCGATCAGAGTTTATTAGGAAAGGAATAAAACGGTTCTTCTTATCTTTAATTCCTAACAGAAAAGATATATGTGTTCAGTCTATTGCTATATGGATTCAGATGGCAATATGTATTGCCTATAAAAATCTATCCCCAGATCAGCATTCTGTAAATAAGATATCTGTGCATGAAGTTAGAGTGCTGTCCACTTCTTGGACCTATTCTAACAGTATAGCCATTACTGATCTCATGAAAGCTGCATACTGGACACAGCCTTCTACATTCACAAAGTTTTACCTTAGAAATATAGAGTACATCTCTGGTGACCTTAGGTGTTTAGGTCCTTTATCTGTTGCTCAGAATGTCATCCACTAAAGGATTACAGCTATAGTTATTTAGGCATTCCATTCCAGCAGTGATGCTGTTCCGTTGCCCTCTTCTTTCTGTGGTTATGTGACCCAGAACAAGGGGAAGGGGGGGGGGGGGTGTTTTCCCTTAATATCATCTGACTTTATAGTGAAAAACGAGGGAAGACCTCCTCCGGTGTCAGTAGTTCCGGGACGGTATTTAATGTGTAGCTCAGTGGAAGCAATTATTATGTCTCATTTATGTAATATTTTTAAAGTGTTGCTCGGTGTGAATCATTTGTATATATCACGTGTCAAACGAGCGTTAATATACAATCCTTGGACACTTTTAAATGAGTATAAAGAGTCTCATTCTCTGGACTATCTTTATTTATTGGCTTTCCTTTAAAAAAATTAGTATAATGGGTTATACTGGATGTTAATAGAGATCATTGATGTTATTGTGCTCATTTGCGGATTGATAATATATTGGCTTCCCTTCACTGAATTAGCATAACGGGTTATGCTGGCATTAAAAATGGAGAACTATATATTATGTAATGCTCAATTACATTGTTGGTGTCATGTCTTTCTTATTTCGAGTAAATATGAAAGACATATGTAATTCCTTTCTCTCCTATTCTCCTGTAGGAGATATCCTTTAAGAAGTGATTGAGTAATTGGATTTTCCTTTATGTCCTTGGCCCTCCAGCCTGTTTACTATTCAGCTAAGTCTGGGCCATTGGTTGTTGTGTAAAAATATTATAAATTCATAGTAATTTGTAGATAGATATACTTTATTCAGCAGCATTTGTATAATACAGAGTAATGCGTTTGATATAAAGAAAAACATATAATATATGCTGCTGGGAGATGGCATAGCCAGATTGGCTGTCGACCTGCCATCACCCTGAAAACTAGAACTAAGTTACATTAAATTTAATTCAATTCATACCAGGCTACGTCTTCCCTTTGAACCCTCAAAACTTAAGACTGAAGTACAGCAAATTGAAAATAAAGTAGGCGACTGTGAACTGGTAAGAGAAGTATTTTAAAAAAACCTGGCTTTCCCTACCAACTTAACGAGAATTTCACAATAATAATAGGTCAATTTGACTAATATCTGCAGATACGAGCTGAGTAACGAAGTAATTAATTTTGAGTACAACAGTGAGTTGAATGGCGCTATGTACCATAGGCTGACAGATTTTGACAATCATGGCACCAGCTCCAGTTTATGAGCGGCAACTCAAGATGGAAGCCATTGTTGGTGTTCCTATTTCTCAAATTGGAAAGACTTTCTCATTTGAGAAATCTGAAAGTTGGGTCTCATGTCGTTAGCACAAATATGCACCGCCTTTATAGAAGGGTTAGTATAAAAGGAGCTTGTTACAAATAGAAATGGTTTATTATCTAATCAACTTCGAATTCACGATTATAAAAAAGGGCAGGGAAGCCAAGTTAGACAAGATACCAGACAAAGGCAGAAATGACACACAACTTAAGGTTCAGGTACGGCAGACATTAAATAGGCAACAATTATTTTTGACTAAGTCCCACAAGTGGTTTCCTTGATCAGGTATGTCAAAGAACCCGCCCATTGATTTATAATTTTACAGAGAACAGTCTGGACAGTGGGGATTGCAACATTCAGCGCAGTCAGAATATGAAGCTAAAAGCTTGAAAGCCAAATTTTTTTTGAACATATTTCTATTATCGAAGTGACAAAGTTCCGTATCTAATTCGTTCCACAATTTTGGGTACGAGTACAATGGAAACATCTCTAGTGATCGAGATCTAGTTCTACTTACATGTAGAAGCGTAGACTGTCTCGTATTTCTGTGCGTACGACTGTCTACATATGTGAAGTAATCATCAAATGAGGCCGGAAGGTTTAATAGATGAACAATGCAGCATGAAGTGTAAATAAATCACTAACCTTGAGGATACGGTCCCTAAAAAACAGAGGGTCGGTGTGGGCATTGAATCTTTTATTATTAATTATTCGTATGGATCTTTTTTGCATTAAGAATAATTTATTGATGGCTTTTGAGTTACCCCAAACATAAATTCCGTAGATCAAGTGACTGTGAACAAGGGCAAAGTAAAGAGTTCTCAAGGCATCATGTGGAAGAATGGATTTGACCTTACTTAGGGCATAATTTGCCCACGCAATCTTTGAGCATAGTTGAGATATACGGACTTTATATGATAGCTTATCATCACTGTTGACCCCAAGAAATTTCACAAATTTTTCGATTTGTTCAACACCCACTCTTGTTATTTTCTCATTGTCAATACAGACGTTTTCTTGCGAAGTTTCTATTTTCTTCATAGTCGGGTTAAATACAATATATTTTGTTTTAGCATTTATAACTAGACAGTTAGTGGAACACCACTTGGATAATTTATGTAATTCCCTGTTCATATAACTTGTCAAGTTATTCACGTTAGGACCTGATGAATACGCAGTAGTGTCGTCTGCAAATGAAAGGAGTTTTAGGGAAGTGGAATTACAAATGTCGTTAATGTATAATAAAAATAAAATGGGGCCTAATATCAAGCCTTGTGGGACTTCACACGTTTTTTGCGCCAGATCAAATTTATTTTCACCAAAAACAACAAATTGTCTTCTATTTGATAAGTAACTTTTGAACCAGGCGTTGGTGACTCCCCTCACCCCATAATAATCTAATTTCTTAATTAAAATTTCATGGTTTATAGTATCAAATGCCTTTGTTAAATCCAGGAAAACCGCTAATGTGAGGTCTTTGGTGTGTTTATTTTCCTCAGCGACTTGTTTTAGAAGTTGAAGAACTGGATGGACTGTAGAATGTTTTTTTCTGAATCCATATTGATGATGGTATAAGATTTCAAATCTGTCTAGGAAACTAATGATTCTGACCGCCATAAGTTTTTCTAGAACTTTGGAAAATGTTGGCAGGACACGAATTGGTCTGTAGTTCGTGAAGTTATGTACGTCCCCAGATTTATAAATGGGGGTCACTTTAGCCATTTTCATTTTGTCGGGCACTATGCCATCAGTGAACGAGTTATTGATTATGTGTGTCAAGGGGGTCGCAATGATATTTACACTTCCGGTCAAAATCGGCCGGACCGAGTTCTATAAGAGCCTAGAACCACTGGCTGAGGGGAGTCTGATCAGTAACTCTGATGAGAAACCCCTATCCAAGTGGCTGTATAGACAAACCTAAAGAATTATATATAGGAGAGATAACTATACCTTCGCTATGAGCCTTATGAGTGAAATGAGTCTAGGACAAACTCTCCTACTCTTCTGTTGGCTGTGGTCGATTAGACCCCAACTTAAAGAGTCGAGAATAGATGTTTTCTTGTAGTTTAATCCTACAATAATGAAAGCTTACCATCAAAGACTTAGGTATACCTACACCTTGCTGTGAGTCCTTATAGACGTTTTGAGGCTAGGACAGCTTCTCGTACTCTTTCTGCTGGTGATGGTACATTTGACCCCAGCTAAAAGAGACGAGAATTGATTCTTATCATAAAAACTAGAGTTGGAAGACTAAAGCGACCTATGGCAAGTTTTCCACCTAGTTAAATGCAAAGATGAAGACACAAGGCTTCATTGCATCAGAATAACTCTCACTTAACATTAGTTAAGACCGAGAAATAAATAGTAGGTCTGGAAAGAATTTCAAAAGGTACAACGACCACAAAATTCCTTCCATATAGACGATGCGTCACAGTACTTAAAATTAAAGTACATAAGACCATGAGACTAAATTCGCTCTGACTAAGAAATTATCTTCTCAATTGTGTCCGAGTGAACAGCTAAATGATGAAGGTAAGGCTAAAACTGGGATCTTAGCCTGCTGAATCAATGCTGAGGAACTCTTCACATCTTCCCTTGTTGTTTTTAAAAGTATGTGAACCATCACAAACGATTAAAAATACAGAGGAAGAAGATAAGAAACCGAATTACTTATTCCCACCGGAAGTTAAATATGGTATCGTCTACAATATCGAAGACCTGTGACACCTGTGTAGACTTAACCAGAAAGAGATCTTATTACCCTGCTCTTTACACGGTGAAGTCAGCGTCGAACTACGCTAGCGGTTTCTCATAATTGTTTGCTGCATTTTGAATCACTGGAACAAGATCAAGGAAATGATAATGTATGGTATCTATATCATCCCAGAGTTGTTCTGGAAGGAAAAGTTATCCTATCCATCATATGTTCAAATCAGTTAGAATGACAGTCATCAGCATCTAAACAGGCAGGTGACTGGACCAAATAAGCACTATGCAACAGCTCAAGATTTGAGACTGACGTTGAGTGCTTCTGCCTTAGCAGGAATACTGCGATTAGCTGTGCAACTGTGCCAGTAAGTCCATTACAGAGGCCTGAGGAGCAGCGGTCAGGAATAGCCTCTTCGCCAGCTGCTCCTAGGACAGGGAGTCCAATAGTCATTACTTTGGACGACCCGATGAATGAAGCCTCATCTCCTTGGCTACTAGATGGTGCGACTTTCTTTACTAAAGATGGAACTTTTGACGATGCAGACTGGAAATCCTGAGTCACTTAGCCAAGGTGCGGTCGGGAGTGCTTGGTAGACGCTAAAGAAGCAAAACTGTAGCCGACCCGGCTAAGAATTGAACTAAGCGTACCGGACAATAGCAATGTACGTAAGCTTCGAGCTAAATAGTTCGAGCTAACTAGCGACAACAGACCTGCGTGGTCGTGTGTGCTTTTCGAACATAGAGGAAGCTATAAGACTAGCCGGCCCCGGCTGTCTGTGGAAGGAGCATCCCGTGGATGTAGGTTTCAAATGACACAAGTTAGTACCAACAACCTCTGGCCCCAGATGTTCTTATAAGAGAGAGGGACCTCTCTCTTGCTTACAATCACGGATGACCTGGACGAGCATACCTCAGAACTTGTGTGACCGACACAAGTTCCTACCAATAATCTCTGGCCCCAGCTGTTGTTATAAGAGAGAGGGAGCTCTCTCTTGCTCGCAATCACGAAAGACCTGGACAAGCTTACCTCAGAACTTGTCTGACAAGTTCCTACCAACAACCTCTGGCCCCAGATGTTGTTATAAAAGAGAGGGACCTCTCTCTTGCTCACGATCACGAAGACCTGGACGAGCATACCTCAGAACTTGTCTACTTCCTCCTTCCCCTGCTTCCTCCTTTCCATCATCGCAGGGTGAGCATGTTCGTATGTTTATAGTGCTCGCTACACCCTTATTCCTCTTCACGACTGCTACAGACATATCCGGCATCACACCACTAGTCGATGTGATAGATCTGCCGGCCAAGCTAGCTGGCGACAAGGTCATCAATCCAACTAAGGATCTAGGCCTTGTCTAATACCTGAGCACTTTTGCCTCTAGCTCTTGATTGATTTTCGACGATGACAGCACACTCCTTGACGGACTCACGAAGCCATATCATGTTCCTGTTCCTCTGTAAATAGTAACTAAAAAACTATAGTGACCTTTTGACGAGAGGACCACCGAGTCACCTCGCCGCGATAGGACTGATAGTGTCCACTCGCCTAACATCAACCATGACGCCCGTCATTCAGATTATCAAATCTGATACATGGATTAGAATTAGTGGTAGTACATCAAGTAAACTCATTACAACGACCAAGTAAATAAAGGAAAGGCTTCCTCTATTTGCCATACTATTAGATAAAAATAATTACCTAAAACTAATATATGTCATTGTAGCACCACCAAATCTATATATAATATAAGATAACATTATCATCAAGACGTTATGTTCATTCTATTGTTAAATAAGTCAGTTAGCTATTCGTATTGCTTGGGTTATTTATCTTCCTATTAGCAGTCAATGCTTAATATTTCAGTTCATAAGTAAGCGCTGGCTATATCTTCCGCTTATTCTAACTGTTTGGCTATTATATGATCTTATGTGGGATCTCTTCAGGATAGTTAAGTTTTTGGCACATGGGAATAATAGTTTCCATTATTTGTGTCGCTAGTATAAAGCTTTTGAGCACATTTATTGACGCTCAGCCACATTTTTATACTGTACCAATGACCCAGACATAGCTGGTGCTAACTCTTAAAAATATAGGGCCAAACACAAATTTTGCCCCCCAATCCCCAAAATTTGCATCTAAAACCAAAGAAATCATGTCCTGAATGGCCCTCCATACTTCACCTCTACTGCGCATGCGCAGTGTCAAGGACGTCCCGAAATTGGCGCCATTAATCATTCTTTGTTTGGCCCTTCATCAGTTAACATCTGACTGATCTTTGTGCTTGTAAATCTCAGTTTAAACGATGCCAGACACATAAATAGTAGAGAAATGGTGATTCTAAGGAGGATATAGAAGGAGGAGAGGAAAAATAAGTGACAGAAAATAATCAGGGCTGTAACTTAAAATTTTTTAATGAAATTATGTTAAGTTACCTATTTTCGAGGCAAGAGCCTGTTGTTGTCATTCTTGTTATCAAGTTACACTGCTTGTTCAGTGTTTTCCTCTCTCCCTTTCCTTTAAGTCCCCCCTAGCTATTCTCCCATGCTTTTGGCATATTTTCTGTATTATTATTACTAAAATTTCTTGGGAGTTTTAGCTGGATAACAGAATGAATTCTGTTCTTTTCCCCATGTTTACGTCTTCACCTATGGGTGGTTAGGCGTAGTGTTCTGCATCTACCATCTGATGTTCTGCAGTTTCTTCCCTGGAAGTCTCTCTTTTGCATCAGATAGTGTATTATTGGTAACTGATTTCGGGCCAGGGCTATCAGTGCCTGGAGACTTGTTTCTGGTGTTTTTACACTTCTTGTTTACATTGACAACAGCCCTCTGTGTGAGGGGGGGATTTCTTGAAAATAATATCTTGATGTTAGTTTAATCATTACTAGATACATTATTATTGTTCGTAAGTGTTGCATTAATTGTTTAAAATATTTTAAAAATTTTTGCCCACACTTAGGCTTGGGATCCATTGGGGCGCAATGTTACTTTTCAGAAACTTGGGCTTTTCTGAAAAAATATTTTTTCAAAATTTTTTGATTTCAATTATTTTTTTCTATGTTAATGGATCATGTTATTATGTATTTTGATTGTCAGGGATTGGTGCGAGTACTAGGACTTTGTTTTCTTTTCACATTGAAAGGATATTGTTCAATTGTAATAAGAGGAAATCTTCCTCTGACTTTCATAGTCATTGTATAAATGTAGTCAGTGTACTCTCACTAACTCCTGTTCCGTATGTGTTAATTTTGATGACAACATGGGAAGCGTGTGTCACGGTATGTTAGTGGGGAAATGGCCATTCCGGTCCTTTCCCCGCAGGGTCACTCTAGTTTATCAATTTCTATTTCAGATGATCAAGAACAGGGTGATGTATCCATGATGTCTTCCAAAAGTGTGCCTCCGTCGTCACAATTAATGAAGAGCTAGCGGAAAAGTGCTCATAAAATACGTAAATTGCCTAAGAGGTCCTTAGTAGGATCGACGGCCTTTGACGTCCGCTAGCTCGCCCGGTGTAGCGTCCATTCATCGAATGGTTCGGCAGCCGGGTTCGTCCGTTGCGGTGCAGAAGGAGTTTTGGGTGATGCGAGCACTATAAATCAACCAAATACACACCCAGTGACGGCGGATTAGAGGAGAGAACGGAGGAAGCCTTTTAGTCCGGTTCCTAGCTCGTCCAGGTCCATCCGGACTGCGAGCGAGAGAGGCCCCTCTCTCGTACAACATCTGGCCCCAGTTGTTGTGGTACAAAATGTTTCGCATTCGGAGTATACGTCCGCCGCTCGGGACGCTCCGTTAGATAGACAGTCCGGAGAGACTGTCAATAAGGCTTCCTCATCCTCATGGTAGCGCACACGACCGCTCTTGGCTACGTGACCTCGGATATCCAGTCAACTTCACCAATCAGAGAATCTTCGGCGACCAGGTCATGCCATCCGATAGCCAGGGACATGAGGCCTGCAGACTCCAGACGTTCGCATCTTGTATGCGGGAGTCAACGTACACGGAGCTTCCAACGGCAAAGCATTGTAAGACCGCTACTGCACAGGCCTCGGTGACGGACGTACTATCCCAAATAGCACAACTTATCGCAGCATCCCAGCAACGACAGAATTTCTGTCGCATCATGTAATATCCGACGACGCTGGGTCGGGACGCTCCGCGGAAGCATCAGGTGCGGACGTCCGAAAATTTCATACGGTCCGACGGGATGCCGAAAGGGATTCGGAGGATTTCGAGCTTTCCCTTTCGGAACAACATAAGCTGCTGTATATGTCATCCGACTTCATCTTCTAGAGGTTCTTCGTCGGACCAGAATGCTGCGATGCCGGATAAGAAACTGATAGCGTCGGTGGACACAGAAATCTTTGGTTCGGTTCAGGGACATCGTCCCTCAGTTCCGACACAGTCCAATAATGTCTCAGAAACTTTCGATTTATTGAACGACGCTATATATATTTTTTATATGCTTGCTATTTACAAGCATGTCTGGTTTCTTGTTCGCAAAATTACTGAGATGTCTTTCAAAAGTGTGCCTCTGTCGTCATAGTTAATGAAGAGCTAGCGGCAATTAGTGCTCATGGATTATGTCAATCGCCTAATAGGTCCCTAGTAGGATCGACGGAGTTGACATTCGCTAGCTCACCCGGTGTAGCGTCCATTCATCGAATGGTTCGGCAGTCGGGTTCGTCCATTGCGGTCTAGGAAGGAGCTTTGGGTGATGCGAGCACTATAATAGACTTTAGTACACACCCAGTGACGACGGATTAGAGGAGAGGTCGGAGGAAGTCTGTTAGTTCGGTTCCTAGCTCGTCCGGTCCGTCCGGGCGGCGAGCGAGAGAGGTCCCTCTCTCGTGCAACAACATATAGGACCGGATGTTTTGGTACAGACATTTCACATTCGGAGCATATGTCCGCCACTCGGGACGCTCCGTTATATAGACAGTCCGAGTGACTGTCGATAATGCTTCCTCATCCTCACAGCAGCGCACACGACCGCACATTGGCTACGTGACCTCGAGTATCCGGCCAGCTTCGTCATTCAGTGATTCCACGGCGAACAGGTCACGCCATCCGGTAGCCAAGAGACACGAGGCCTGCACACTCCGGTCGCTCGCATAATAGAAGTATGCTCGGGGTAACGAACACGGAGCTTCCAGCGGCAATGCATCGTAAGACCGCTTCTCCACAGGCCTCAGTGACGGACGTGCTATCCAAAATAGCACAGCTTATCGCAGCATCCCAGCAAACGACAGATTCTCGGTCGGATCAGGAATAATCCGACGGCGCTGGGTCGGTGAGCTCCGCTGTTGCATCAGGTACGGACAACCGAACACTTCATAGGGTCCGACAGGATCGCGAAAGGGATTCAGACGATTTCGAGCTTTCCCTTTCGGAACAACAGAAGCTGCCATACATTTCTTCCGGCATTATCTTCCAGAGGTTGTTCCGTCAGACTACATTGCTGCGATGCTGGATAAGAGACTAATAGCATCATTGGACACGGAGTTTGGGATCGGTTCAGGGACATTGTCCCTGAGTTGCCGACGCAGTCCAATAATGTCATTAGAACATTCGAATTATTGAACGACGCTGTATATAAGCTTGCTACCAAACATGCTAGTCTAGTTTCTTGTCCGCAATGCTCTATTCTACCTTTCATGAATTCTAGGAGAATAAATTTTTATTGGCAGAACTGGGCATACCGAGAGTTCCTTTGCATCTAGACGGCGAGGCTGAAGACTGGGAATTATCTTTTTCGCTGTCTATGTCAATTCCAACCACGACGTTGGAAACGACAATGATGTATAATAGACTTAACTTAGACGCTTTATCATACGTAGACCACCTTACTGAGGCGTTATCATTACGTCTTCAAGAGAAAGAATTCCAGGATATGATACTCAATGAGATTTCTTTCAGGGGCAGTAGTTTTTCCACGTATAACTCCACCCTTCAGTGGCAACCTGGAGTTGGTTAGACGTGACGCAGCTCTAGCTACATCCACGCGCATGGATAGTAAGGTGAAGAACTCTCTCAGAGTCGCTTCGGTCTCGGAGAAGCTTCTCTTCGACGGCAACCTTTCAGCAATCTTGAATTGCTCGATATATACGTTCTCTTGTCAATCAAGTGTAACAAGAGATTCAGACGTGAGCAAACATTCAGTGGTTGACTCAGAGAGTTCCACTGTAGTTGCCGAATCCGAGTTTTTCGATTATGACGGATGCCAGTCAAACAGGTTGGGACACAATTTTGATCCCAAAGGATTCGAAGTGCCAGGGTCTTTGGGTTCCGCAGTTTTTAGGCAAGCACTTAACTTCCAAGAAAGAATATAATTTTGGCTTGCACTGCGTCATTGGATGAATTTTATTCAGAAACGCATGTCCAAATTCTGTTCGATAATACGACAGTAGTTGCGTATATCCGGAACCAGGGAGGCACTCATTCGGTTCCGTTATTCATTTTAACGGAAAGAATCCTTCTGTTTGTTATAGAACACCAAGTTCTGTTTCGGTTCGTCATATTCTTGGTCGTCGGATCGTATTAGCAGACTCCCTTTCACGTAAAGGTCGTTTGTTGCCGTCGGAATGGACTCTCAACAAACAGGTATTCAATCAGATTTGCTACCAATGGGAGCGCCCAATGATAAATTTATTTGCGACACAACTCTCCAATCAATTGCAGACGTATGGGTCACCGTGTCCGGATCCCCGAGCATATGTAGTTAACGCTCTATCGATCTAGTAGGACGGGATGATAGGATATGCGTATCCTCCAGCGCTGTTGATTCAGCAAGTATTGCTAGGATTATACATTCACAATACAATTCTGTTGGTAGCATCTCTGTCTCCACAGAGACGGTGGATAAATTTACTTAGATGTCTGCTGTGGGACTTACCGCGGAAACTTCCTCCACGAGGGGATCTTTTTTCGCTGGGAAAATCGTGTCAACTTTATCACAACCCGCAAGGTCTCAACCTTCACGTATTCCGTTGTGCGGTCCTTCTTGCATGGCAAGCATTGTACAGGACGAACAGTGGACGTGATTCGTAACTGTAGGAGGACCTTTTTTTCGCTATACTATGCGGCTAAAGTGGAGGGTCTTCCGTCGTTGGTGTAGGGATCTTTATGTTGATATTTTTGATCCCTCCATACCAGACATTGCAAACTTTCTAGTATACTTGTTTGACGAGATCAACTGCAGCCAGTTACTTTTAAAGGTTTTAGGTCTATGTTATCTGATACCTATGCACACCATGATAGTTTACAATTGAGCCTAATGTCTCTTTATGTAAGTTAGTTTGAAACTTTTCGATAAGAGACCTAGAATCGTTAGATTAATTCCTATTCGGAATTTAGCTTGGGTTCTTATTAACTAAAGCAACCATTTGAACCTCTTGAGACAGTAGTTTCAAATTCTGGCCTTTTAAGGCAGCAATTCTCTTAGTCTTCTCTTCTGCTGAAGAGTCAGTGAGCTTCATGCACTATCGGTGGACGATTCTCACTTTCGTAGTATCGGAAACTCTATTACCTTTACTACTAATGTTGTATTTTTGGTTAAGAATCAGGCTCCTAATAATATCCGGAACCTATTGTTTTTAAGGTCCTTCCGTCTTCGAGCGGGCATAGGCCTTTATTCTGTCCGGATAGACCTTTATGTATTTATTAACAGATCTCAGTTTATCAGTAAGGACGTAAAGCTTCTTCTGGCTCTGATGCCTAATAGAAAGCTCATTACGGTCCATTCTATTACTTAATGCATTCAATTAACTATCAGTACTGCTTAGGATAATCTATCCTTAACTCAGCGGTCTGTGCTTAAGATTTCGGCTCATGAAGTAAGAGCTCTTCTACATCTTGGGCTTACGTAAATAGTATTGCTATTATAGATTTAAAGTAGGCTGCATATTGGTCTCAGCCATCCACATTCACAAATTTTTATCTCAGAAATATCGAATCCATTTCTTGAGGCCTGCATTATTTAGGTCCATTATCGGCTGCTCAGAATGTTGATCACTTAACAATTGCAACTATAGCTATGTAGGCTTTATGTTCCGGCAGTGACTCCGTCCTGCTGCCCTCTTCGCTCTGGGCTATTTGACCCAGGGCAAAAAAAAAGGGGGAGGGGGAGGGTGTTCCCTTGGGTCACCTGTTTTATTATGAAAACAAGGGGATACCTCCTCCGGAGTCAGTAATTCTGAGCTGTTACTGGGATGGTTTCTTAAGTGAAAAGTTATGTTTTAAAATTCATTCATGTCATAGTTTTAAAGTATAGCATTTGTATATGTCACGTGTCAAACGGGTGTTATTATACTATCCTCGGACACTTTTAAAAGAGTATAAAGAGTCTCAATTCTCTGGACTACCTTTATTTATTGGCTTACTTTAAAATTAATTAGTATAAGAATCATACTGGATATTAATAGAGAATATGGATGTTATGATGCTCAATTATAGAAGGTATTGTGTCTTTTTAATTTATCATAAATAAGAAAGATACATGTGAAGCCTATTTCTCCTTTTCTTCTCCAGGAGATGATTCTATTTTATATAGTTGAGCTTATTGGATTTTCCTCTATGTCCTGGGCCCTCCAGCCTTTTTACTATTCAGCTATGTCTGGGTCATTGGTACAGTATAAAAATCTTAAAAAATTTCTAGTAATTTATATATTTTTTATACTTACCAATGACCCAGACGGGGATGGCCCTCCCAGGAGTTGGGAAATCATACCTCCCCGCTGAGGACATAGCGCTTACCAGGCACTGATGGTAAGAATGATTAATGGCGCCAATTTTGGGACGTCCTTGACACTGCGCATGCGCAGTAGAGGTGAAGTATGGAGGGCCATTCAGGACATGATTTCTTTGGTTTTAGATGCAAATTTGGGGGATTGGGGGGCAAAATTTGTGTTTGGCCCTATATTTTTAAGAGTTAGCACCAGCTATGTCTGGGTCATTGGTAAGTATAAAAAATATATAAATTACTATAAATTTTTTAAGTTTCATGGGAATGAATGACATGACAGGATACTTATACCCTTCAATTCATTTGTTTCTATTGATTTCATTGAGCTTGTGGGGTCTGCTATTTGGGCATTCGCCAGAAATTTCCCCATTAGAGGGTTTTCTTTTTTAAGGGAAGTTTTATTCTTCATGTCATTCTCCACTCTCAGTGGCATTACAGAGTATTCAGACGTGAAAGAGCTTTATGATCACTATATTTTTGCTGTCTGCACCAGCAATGATTAAGTAATGTGGGTGAGGAGGTTTCAACATATATTTGAATTCCTCCCCACACACTCATGCTGTCACGTATATATTTTTTAATATACACATACTTTGCGTCTGGATCATGTTGGATGGCACCTTCATATGCATATAGGCTGTTCTGTTGCATTTGTTTCCGGTATTTATTTTCTGATTTTTGGAGCCGGTTTATCATACCTACATCCATTTCTAGATCCAAGTCTCTGTTTTGTCGGTTCTCAAATCGCAAATTCTCACGTGTTTATAGTTGTAGATACCAAATAGTACACGTTGGAGAGTGTTTTTTACCGGATTTAATATTACAGAGGCCTCCTGTGAATGATCTTGAAGCGTGTTTTCTCTGCAGAGATTGTTCATCTTATCCTGCTTTTGTATGTATATGTTATAATTAATTTCTCACTGATTTCGTAATACTTGTATATGGCGTCTCCAGTGCATATTTATAGCGGATAATATTATGTACCAAATTCATCTCTATAGCCTTGGCTTGTGAAGTGGCATTAAGCACCATTTATTATTCTTGAATTAATTTGTTGAGTGCCTGATCAATATTTTTTTATATCGTTTCTGGGTTCTGCTTATTGATTCCAGAGCTCTCCCCTCTTTTTTAGCTCACCGAAGGGAGCTTAACTTATCACCGGCCGGCCGTTGTCCGTCGACATCCGTATTCGTGAACATTTTTTAAACGAGTTCTCCTCTGAAACCACTGGTCCGATTTTCTCGAAACTTCATGTGGATGTTCATTACTATATGGCAATTCAAGTTTGTTCAAATGAAATGGCGAAGTCCCATGGGGGCTCTGTATGGGGCATAACTCTGATAGCACCATATGAATTATAGAAAAATTATTAAAAAAACTTTTTCTCCAGAACCAGTGGGCAGAATCTTTTGATATTTGGTATGCAGCATCTTGGTATGGGTCTGATTCAAGTTTGTTCAAATCGGCCCCCTGGATTCATATTTGAGGTCACTATAGAAGCCCAAATTTTGAACTTAGTGGATCTGATTCAAGTTTGTTCAAATCGGCCCCCTGGATTCACATTTGGGCTCAGTATAGAAGCCTGAATTCAAACTTAGTGCATTTCAGGCAAATTTTTAAAAAAATCTTCTTCTCCAGATCCAGCAGGCAGAATCTTTTGATATTTGGTATGCAACATTTTGGGGTGGATCTGATTCAAGTTTGTTCAAATCGGCCCCCTGGAGTCATATTTGGGCTCAGTATAGAGGCCCGAATTCAAACTTGGTGCATTTCAGGCAAATTTCTTAAAAAATCTTCTCAAGATCCAGCAGGCAAAATCTTTTGATATTTCGTATGCAACATTGTGGGGTGGATCTGATTCAAGTTTGTTCAAATCGGCCCCCTGGATTCATATTTGGGCTCACTTATCATAAAAGCTTGAATTCGAACTTAGTGCATTTCAGGCAAATTTCTTCAAAAATCTTCTTCTCCAGATCCAGCAGGCAGAATCTATTGATATTTGGTATGCAACATTGTGGGGTGGATCTGATTCAAGTTTGTTCAAATCGGCCTCCTGGGTTCATATTTGGGCTCAGTATAGGAGCCCAAATTTGAACTTAGTGCATTTCAGGCAAATTTCTTTAAAAATCTTCTTCTCAAGATCCAGCAGGCAGAATCTTTTGATATTGGGTATGCAGCATGCTTAGGGGGTGAGGTTCAAGTTTGTTCAAGCCAAGTTCCTGGGTTCATATTTGGGCTCACTGTGGTAGCCCGAATTGTAACTTAGTTCAAAATGAGGAATTTTCTTTCAAAATCTTCTTCTTCAGATCCCGTAGTCAGAATGTTTTGATATTTGGTATGCAGCATCTTTAAGGGGGTGAGATTCAAGTTTGTTCAAACCATGTCCCTAGGTCCATATTTGGGCTCACTGTGGGAGCCTGAATGATAACTTGGTTCAAAATGAGGAATTTTCTTTAAAAATGTGCTTCTTCAATTCTAGCAGTCAGAATGTTTTCATATTTGGTATGCAGCATCCTTAGGGGAGTGAGACGGAAGTGTAGATTTGGTTAGAGCGAGCACCTCAAAAACTAAAGCTCACCCAGCAATGACAGAAGTAGGGAGGAAGTCAGCAAGTTTCTTTTCTAGAGGCTTGGCGAGGTCTCACAAGTGCGCAAGTGGGAGATATCGCTCTCTAACCCAACAACATTTGGGGCCATACGCCCACCCCTGCCACTTGGGACTCTCCGTCTAGACTGCAGCCAGTCTTGGCTACAGTCATTCCTCCGCTACGATTCCAATGCACCTACGACTGCATCCTAGCTACCTGACTTAGGATATTCATCCAGCTGCACGAAGACGGAGCCAGTCTTCACCTGTGAAGTCAGACCATCCAGTATCTAGGGAACCGAAGCTTTGATCATCGGGACATTCGGAGAAGAGATCCATCTCTGGAACATCATCCCAGGAGCAACAAGCAGTGAAAAAACAGAAAAGCGCTGCTCCTCAAGCCTCGGTAATGGACTTCCCAGCACGTCCAAGAGCCGCCTCCTGCAGACTCCGATAGTGAGTTGTCGGATGATGCTGGGCCGGTCCAGTCATCTGCACACGCAGATGCGATGGACCAAACGTCACAGCTGATTCAGTCGGATGGTGAAAGGGACAAGGAAGAGGATTACCCTTCCCTTTCGAAACAACATATGGTAGCGATGGATTTTATCCACCAATGCTATCCTGAATTTGTTCCACCTGATCAGCAACTGCAACAACTAGAGAGAAACTGCTGTCGTCTTTAGACACAGATGTCATGCAGAAGAAAGAGGAAGTTTTTTCCTTCCCGGTACAGTCCAGACAGATGTTGCAGGCCTTTGGCCATGTCGACGGTGCCATATTTAACCTCTCTAGTGGTAAGAGGAAAGGCGGTTTCTTACCAACATCTTCCATAAATATACCGTTCCTTGGGCTACATTTATTTAAAACAGTTGGAAAAGATTCCAGAGAGCTCCCCAGCATTTAGATGAGCAGGCTGTGGATTTAGATATGCCCCTACCTGCTTCATTCATCATACTCTCGGACGAGATGGAATGTGCTATTCATCAAATAGAGCGAATCTGGATGCGATGTCCTATGCAGATCACCTTACCAGAGCTATGGTGCAATGTCTTTATGGGAAAGAATTTGAGGACGTTTATTCCTTGCTTAGAGTTCTTTCCAGGGCAGTCATGTATGCCACGTACAACTCTGCCCTGACAGTGGCAAATTTGGAGTTGATTAGACGTGATGCTGCCCTTGCGTCGTTATCACTTATAGATGACAAGGTGAAAAGCTCTCTCAAAGTTGCTCCGGTCTCTGCACATACTCTGTTTGACGACAAGCTTTTGTTAGTCTATGAGCAGGCTACTAAGAAAGCTTCCAGTGCCCTGCTTTTGAAGTCGGTGTCTCAACAACACGCTTCAGCAGACCGGGGTAAACAAGGACGTTCCACATTTAAGTTATCAAAAGGAACTCCTTGCGATGGAACAAGAAACACTCTTATAATTACTCTGGAGGTCATCAGTACAGCAACTCGGGAAAGGGGTGAAGGTCTGATCAGGATTATAGGTCAGATGCCCCTAAGCCGATGGGACGAGGTTCTTCGCGGGGAGGACGTGGTTTCTCCTCCTGTAAGCCTCATAAGTCGTACAGGTGATGGTCAAGACCTGCTTTCCGGTTGGTGGAAGGTTATCAAACTTTGCAAGAAACTGGATAGCAGTCCCAGAAGATCAGTGGGTGAGAAGTGTAGTCTCGGAAGGCCTACGGCCATCATTCTGAGCAAAACCCCCACTTACAAGATGTCAGCGTTCGACAAATCTTTCGGCGAATCCTTTCAAAAAAGAGTCTCTCCTAGCGGAGGTACAGGCTCTTTTATTAAAGGAAGCAATGGAGGTCGTCGAGAATAAAAATTCTCAAGGTTTTTCCAGTCACCTCATCCTCGTACCAAAGCCAGATGGCTCGTTCCGACCAGTAACAGACTTGAGCTGGATAAATAAGTTGATCGTGACTCCAAAGTTCTATATTGAAACCATTTGGTCGGTAAGAGCAAGTAATCAAGTAGACGACAAGGTGGCAAGCATAGATCTAAAAGATGCTTACTTTCATGTCCTGGTACATCCAGCATTCAGAAAGTACCTACAGTTTGCCGTGCAAGGAGAGGTTTATCAGTTCAGAGCAATGTGCTTTGGTCTGAACCTAGCTCCTTAGGCTTTCACTCTAATAATGAACTTGGTAATGTCATACTTCCGAGCTTATTCGTCTGTGGTAATGTCGGCTTACTTGGACGACAATTCGTCAGAGATACGGCAACAGAATTATTCTTCAGAACGATGTTCAGAGTCTGCTGCAATTGTTCCAACTTCTCGGTTTCATAGTAAACGAGAAAAAGTCGGATCTAGCTCCGTTCAAGTCATTTACTCACTTGGGAAAGAACTTCAAGACTTCCACTAATCTGGTTCATCTGCCGTTACCCAGAGCAAAATTAGTCATTTGCTATGCTTGCTTTGTCTAAACTCACATGTAACAACAAGGGAGTTTATGCGACTGAAAGCGCTGTGCGGAGCGGCTGCAGATCTTATTCCAATGGGCCACCTGCGCACGCATCCCCTCCAGATATTCTCTACTCAGAACTGGAGTGTGAAGATGCATTTGCTCGAAACCAGTATTGTTTTAACAGACCTAGTAAAACAAAAGGTCTGATTTGGGCAGATTTTCAGTGGTTAACTCAGGGAGTTCTGCTTCAACTGCCGGATCCGGCTTTCACGATTATGACAGATGAGAGTCAGACAGGCTGGACGCATGCATCCCTAAGTCCCACAGACTTGAAGTGCCATGGTCTTTGGGACTCTTGGTTCCTAGAAAAGCACATAAACATCAAAGAGACGATGTCAATCTGGCTAACACTACAACTTTGGATTTGTCAAATAATGAATGTCCATGTTCAAATTCTGTCGGACAACTCGACAGTAGTTGCTTACCTCAGAAACCAAGGTGGTACTCACTCGATTCCGTTATACGAATTAACAGAGAAGATTCTCCTACTCATTCTGAATCATCACGTTCATCTCTCAGTCCGTCGTATACCGGGTCGTCTGAACATATTGGCAGACTCGCTCTCTCTGAAAGGTTGTCTGTTGCCATTGGAGTGGACTCTCAACAAGCGAATATTCAGGCAGATTTGCTACCAGTGGGATCGTCCCATGATAGATCTTTTTATGATCGCGACACACCTAAACAATCAGTTACCGATGTTCATGTCGCCATGCCCAGATCACCGAGCATACGCAGTAGATGCTCTGTTGATCTCATGGGACAGGATGATAGGATATGCATATCCTCCAGCTCCCCTGATTCAGCAGATTCTGTTAAAGATCAAACAGTCTCAGTGCAAAATCTTAATGGTAGCACCTCTGTCGTCACAGAAACCTAGGATCAGTCTTCTCAGTTGTTTGTTATGGGACATTCCCCGGAAGCTTCCTCCACGAGAGGGCCTTCTATATCAGGGAAAGTACCACGCACTGCATCACAACCCGGAAGGTCTCAACCTTCGCGTATTTCCGTTTTGTGGTCCTTCTTGCACGGAAAACATTTTACAGGACAAGCAGTGGACAGAATTTCTAACTGTAGAAAGGCCTCTTCTTCGTTGAATTATGCAGCGAAGTGGAGGGTTTTCTTCTGTTGGTGTATGGATCGATCAATAGACATATACAATCCGTGCATTCCACAGATTGCCAATTTCTTGGTCTACCTGTTTGACAAACTCAAACTGCAACCCATCACTATTAAGGGCTATAGGTCTATGTTATCAGACACTTACACTCATCATGATAACTTGGATATTAGATCAGATACTTCTTTATCCAAGCTAGTTAGAAATTTCTCTTTTAATAGACCTAGAACCCTCAGATTAATTCCTAAGTGGAATTTGGCTTGGGTTCTGTTGAAGCTTCAAGAAGCTCTGTTTGAACCATTCGACATTGTAGAGTTCAAATACCTATAAAATGGCATTTCTCTTAGCCTTTGCATCTGCCAAAAGAGTCAGTGAACTTCATGCATTATCTGTTGATGAATCTCATCACCGTAGTGTGGGTAATACTATTATGGGGTTTTTGGCTAAGAATCAGAATCCAGATAAGCGGCTGGAGCCTATCGTCATTAAGGCTTTATCGCCCTGGGATAACCGTAGACCTTTGCTGTGTCCAGTCAACGCAATGCGCATTTATAAACGTTAATCAGATTTTATTAGAAAGGGAAGAAAATGTTTCTTTCTTTCTTGGATTCCTAACAGAAAAGATATTTCTGTTCATTCTGTCACTAGATGGATTCAGTTGGCAATACGAATTGCCTATGAAAATCTAACTTCGGATCAACGTTCTGTCAACAAGATTTCAGCGCACGAGATTAGAGCACTGTCCACTTCTTGGGCTTATTCTAACAGTATAGCCATTACTGATCTTATGAAGGCTGCTTACTAGATACAGCCCTCTTCATTTACCAAGTTTTACCTGAGAAATTTAGAGTCTATCTCTGGTGACCTTAGATCTTTGGGTCCTCTTTCTGTTGCTCAGAATGTTGTCCACTAATACTACATCTATAAGGTCTTTAGGCAGTCTGCTCGAGCACTGACACCGTTCTGCTGCCCTCTTCGGCCTGAGAAATATTACCTCAGAACAAGGGGAAGGAGGGGGGGGGGGGGGGGGTGGACGTTTTTTTCCTTATGATTATCTGGCTTTATAGTGAAAAGCAAGGGAATTCCTCTTGCACTGACAGTAGTCCAGCGTCGGTGCTGGGTAGTTTTAATGTGCAGCTCGGTGTGAAGCAATAACTATGTCTCATTTATGTACTATTTTTAAAGTGTAGCTCACTGTGAAGCATTTGTATATGTTAGTGTCAAACGAGCGTTAATATACAATCCTCAGACATTTTTAAATTAGTATAAAGCTTCTCATTTTCTGGACTAGCTTTATATTGGTTTCCTTCCCCGAATTAGCATAACGGTTTATGCTGGCATTAAATGGAGAATATATGTAATTCTCAATTACATTGTTGGTATTATGCCATTTTCTTTTCTCGTAAAAGAGAAGGACATATATAATTCCTATGTATTCTCCTATTCTCCTGTAGGAGCTATCCTTTATAAGTAATTTGTATATTTTTTAAAATTACCAATGGCCCAGATGGGGAACTGATTCCTCCCTGCTGATTATAACATTTAGCAGGCACTGTAGAAAGAATGATGGTTGGCACCAATTTCAGTACCTTCTTGGATGCTGCACATGCGCAGATCACAAAACTATAGAGGGCCATCTAGGACTTAATTTTTTTCGGTTTTGCATGGAAGTTTTGGGGATTGGAGGGCAAAATTTGTGTTTAGCCCTGGATTAATTTGAGTTAGCACCAGCTAGTCTGGGCCATTGGTAAGTGTAACAAATATACAAATTACTTAAAATTTATCATTTTTATGAATTTTGATCTTGGCGCGGTATGTTTCTGATTTTCAATAGAGAGTGCATGAAGAAAGAAGCCACAACTCGACACCTGCTTCTCTGATGCACACCTCTTGTATCTTTTTCTCACTTCATTGGGGTAACAGTCTTCTTGTTAAAAGGATGGCCATTCTGACGGCCATCTTTGTTTTAGCCGAATTTCTCAAATTTCTCAAGACTCCCAGCTTGACAGGCTGTGGATTATTCAGAATGATGCATCGGCAATTTTGCAGGGTTGAAACACTCTTAAGTTGAAAAGTAAATACTCTTTTACTAAAGGCTTATTGGAGCTGTGATAAGAGTACATATAGTACTGTGATCATGAAAGTGATCACTATCTTATTCTAATTGCAAAACACCAAGACCAAAGAATCAAGTTTTTATGAATGAAATATTCCATAATCAAGGTTGAATCCGAAAACAGAAATGAAAGAAAAGCCTTTGGTGTTTCATATTCTCATATATGTTTTTCAGTGCGTGAGATTCTGCAGTACTAGTGTTCTAGGGAGAATAAGTAACAGAGTTCCATCGAGATTGTGACCTAGTCATGATCCATTTGGAATTCTTTTCCGCTTTTGTAATCACGTACTGCATGCACATTTAATTTATTAACCCATATGGGCCTAGAGATTTTTATATATTTTTCAGCTCTTGGACAGTCTATCTCCTGTGGCTTTGCTGCTGTTTTTTGGCTATTCTGTTAACCCAAAGACTGCATGTAGGGGCACCTGTTCTGTTGCAAAAAATGTAATCAAAGTCGGAATTAGTTCCTTTAGGGTTAATTTTACCAACTAAACAATCACTTTTTGGTAAACTTGTAAATCCTTTTTCAGTAGCCAACTTCTATATTGAACTTACCAAAATATCATATGTTGTATTGTCAACCATCTAAGTGGTAAAAGCCACTCTGAAATGTGCTGGTACCATGACAAAGGCTTGATATTCTTTTGTGTACTTCACATCATTTAGAACATACTCCGGAAAGTCTTTCATCTGGCCATCCTTTATATGTGATACTCAGATCTGTCAAGTTGTTTCTCTCCAATGGCTTGTTTGCTGTAGATTTCTTGAAAAATAAATGTTGAAATCTTGTTATCTTAATCAGAGTTTTTATTTTTTCACAAAACACAAATAAATTGATATAAAGCATCATGTGCAACACGTGCAAAAGGTTTATGATGAAACCTTCACAGAGCTGTCTGTTTTGTTTTTATACTGACATCTTTCAATTTTATTTTTCAGCCACATGTTGAACTTTTTATTGGAACAACAAATGGTAAGTAATGATTCTTTTTTTACTCTCTTGTTAACTCAGCCAGTAGATTATCAAATTCTTTCAAATGCCATTTACAAAAGTCTAGCAAATTTTTTTTTATTTTTGTACAAGTTTTGCCGCATTAAAACTGCATATGAATCCTCCTGAGAAAATGGTTGTCCTGCCACTTTCATTGAGGGATTATAAAATATATCGTGGAAGCAAAAGTTCAAATTTTCAAACATTTTAAGAAGAAATCATTTTATTTGTTGTTTGTGAGTTGCATTAGAAAAGTAGATGCATAGCCTTGAATTCCTTGAGACTCCTTGAAAAATATACTTGGCAATTGCTTTTAAATTCCAGATATCCTTGAAAGAGGTTGGCATTATTAGAGTTTGCCAGAACTCTTGTTGGTGGATTTTCTAGTAGGTAAAGTTTGCAAAAATAAGTTTTTACTTTTACCAGTCCTATCTTGTTTAACTGGTTAAGGGCTTAATTATTTCTGGTGGTCTGAATATGTTCATCAGAATTTGTTTTATTACAAACTATTGAAGACTTGAACCTACACCTCTCAAAAGCAAATATACATTCCAAGACAGAAGAATTTATTGATCTCATGTTTAACCAGGGATTTTTATCTAATATTACTAAACCAACTAGAGTCACAAGCCATTCTGCTACTCTGATAGACCATATCTTCTCTAACAATATTTCAAGAACTACCAGGACTATTTTTATCAGATATAACAGATCATTTTGGTGTTTTTTACAATGAAGTAACACCCAAGATAAGTAATACACCACAGTTTACTCTGAAACAAATTATAAATGCAGAAAGAATTGCCGAATTCAAAACACTTCTCTCAGAAAGTGATTTTAACTCTGTTATGGGGTTGAATTGTTCTAATTGTCCATATGAAACCTTTCTTAGCATATATATGAAAGCCTACGATAAAGCATTTCCATACTAAATTATAAACAAATTTATTAAAAACAACCCTGGATAACATGGGGACTTATATCCTCTGTCAATCAAATATTTTTATGAGAACTGAATGCACAAAATGTCAAAAACTATTGTAGAATCTTAAACAAGGTCAAAAAGCAGTGCAAAACAGTCTATTATAGAGACATCTTAACCGAAAATGGAAACAACATGTGAAGAACGTGGCTGATCTTAATCGAAGCTATAAACACAGGAAAGTGAGAAACAAGATTACCATCGTTCTTTATGCAGGACGATATATAGCAATAAAAGAAGCCATTAACATAGCAAACAAATTCAACAATTGTTTTATCGGCATTGGAAAAACTATATCCGACCAGATCCAGAAACCAAATAAATCATACTTAGACTACATGAATAGCAATATCTCCAACAACTTTTATCTATTACCCACAAATTCCACTGAAGTCAGCTGAGTAACAAACAAAATGAATCCCAAATTGTCTAAAGACTGCGATAGCATAACAAGCAGTCTTTTTAAACAAACAATTATTGGATCCCCTCATGCATGTTTTATTAATGGCAAAGTACCAGATAGGATGAAGATCACTAAGGTGATACCCATAGTCAAAGCAGGCGATGGGCACAGATTTACCAATTACATATCTATTAGTATACTTCTCACGTTTTCAAAAGTAATGGAAAAGTCATGGAGACGAGACTTACAAATTTTTAAAGTAGTTTCAACATTTTATACCCCTACCAGTATGGGTTTAGAAAACACCATTCACAGGTCCTCCAACTCCTTAAAAGCACCGCATTGGAAAACAGTAAACAGGAAAAAAACAGTACTTTAGCAGTGTTCCTGGACTTGTCAAAGGCCTTTGACACGATAAATCACAAAATACTATTAGGTAAACTCGAAAAGTATAGCATCTGACGGCTAGCCAGTGATTGGTTTAGAAGTTACCTGTTTGACAGGCTTCTGTATGTTACGTACAAAGAACATAAATCAGATTTGGCCAAACAGAGCTGTGGTGTTCTACAGGGCTCAATTTTGGGTCCAGTACTCTTTCTTTTATATATAAATGATATAAGTAACTCAACATCACTCAACTTATTATCATTTGCAGATGATTTTACTGTACACTGCTCAGGCTCAGATGGGAATGCTATAAAACAGTATTTCAACGATGAAGTTCAAAAAATATTTGAATGGTACTCAGTGAACCAACTACTGTTGAATGCTAAAAAACATCCTATATTATACTTAATCCAAATAAAAGTTGGAATAATAATTTCTGTCAAAAGGTAAAAATAAATAACCAAAATATAAGAAACATCTTTAAAGTTTCTGGGAATAAGCATTGATGAACACTTGACCTACAAAGCTCATATATCTCGACTATGCTCGAAAATAGTGCACGCAAATTATAGTCTCAATAAAGTAAAAAATATTCTCCCACACCGAGTCCTGAAAACATTGTACTACGCCCTAGTTCATAGCCATTTGGTATGCTGGATTTTAGCATGGGGCAGTTCGAGAGCAATTAATAAACTACCTATCATGCATTACGAATAATAAATAACAAAAAATACAATTCCCATACAGACCCCTCATTTAAAAAAGATGAAATACACAGAGTAGATGGTTGTTTAAATTACATGCCCTACTGTTCACGCATGACTAGCAAAATGGAAGATTACTGGCTTCTTTTAACGATATATTTAAGGTTACTTACAATCCATTTGGTAGGACAACCCAGCAGTCTGGGCACCTATACATAGAAAAAACATATACATGATCCGTAGATAAACTTCCTCTGTCGCCATCCCGAAACTATGGAACACCTTAGACGACACAGTTCAAAATATTAGTAACAGGGCTATGTTTAAGAGAAAAGTAGCTTCTGTATTCATTTCATTATATTCAATTTATGTCCAATGCGATAATCCCTATTGCCCAGATTGCACTTGGTAAATATTTTTATACAACAACCAATGGCCCAGACTAGCTGGTGCTAACTCTAAATTTAATCCAGGGCAAAACACAAATTTTATCCCCCAATCCCCAAAATTTGCATGCAAAACCAAAAAAAAATCATGTCCTATCTGGTTCTCCATACTTTGCAAACTGCACAGTATCCAGGAAGACACCAAAATTGGCGCAAACCACCATTCTTTGTTTGGCCCTTTTGTCAGTAACAACAAACTGACATCTGTTCTTTTAAATCAATGGTAAAAATGGTGGATCAAAGGACACATTTGGACGATGGAAGGAAGAAACGGTGGTTTGAAACGTTCGGGGCTGTAACTTTATAAATTTTTATACTGTACCAATGACCCAGACATAGCTGGTGCTAACTCTTAAAATATAGGGCCAAACACAAATTTTGCCCCCCAATCCCCAAAATTTGCATCTAAAACTAAAGAAAACATGTCCTGAAAGGCCCTCCACACTTCGCCCCTACTGCACATGCGCAGTGTCAAGGACGTTCCGAAATTGGCGCCATTTATCATTCTAAGTTTGGCCCTTCATCAGTTAACATCTGACTGATCTTTGTGCTTTTAAATCTCAGTTTAAAGGATGCCAGACACATAAATATTAGTGAAATGGTGATTCTAAGGAGGATAGAGAAGGAGGAGAGGAAAAGAATGTGTGACAGAATATTATCAGGGCTGTAACTTAAAATTTTTTAATGAAATTATGTTAAGTTACCTATTTTCAAGGCAGCAGCCATTTTGTTGTCATTCTGATTATTTAGTTACACTGTTTTTACAAGTGTTTTCCTCTCTCCCTGTCCTTTAAGTTCCCCCTTGCTATTCTCCCATGCTTTTGGCATAGTTTCTGTAATTATTATTACTAAAATTTCTTGGGAGTTTTAGCTGACTAACAGAATGATTTCTGTTCTTTCCCCATGTTTACGTCTTCACCTACGGGTGGTTAGGCGTTGTGTTCTGCATCTACCATCTGATGTTCTGCAGTTTCTTCCCTGGAAGTCTCTGTTTTGCATCAGATAGTGTATTTTTGGTAACTGATTTCGGGCCTGGGTGCCTGGAGTCTTATTTTAGTGTTTTTACACTCATTGTTTACATTTACAACAGCCCTCTGTGTGAGGGGGGGATTTCTAAAAAATAATATCTTTATGTTATTTTAATCATAACTAGATACATTATTATTGTTCGTAAGTGTTGAATAAATTGTTTAAAATATTTTTAAAATTTTTGTCCACACTTAGGCTTGGGATCCATTGGGGCTCAACGTTACTTTTCAGAAACTTGGGCTGTTCTGAAAAAATATTTTTTCAAAATATTTTGATTTCAATTATTTTTTCTATATTAATGGATCATATTATTATTATGTATTTTGATTGCCAGGGGTTAGTGCGAGTACCAGGACTTGTTTTCTTTTCACATTGAAAGGATATTGATCAATTGTTTTAAGAGGAAGTCTTCCTCTGACTTTATTATCATTCTATATGTGGTCAGTGTACTCGCATTAACTCCTGTTCTGTATCGTATGATTTCGATGACAATATGGGAAGCGTATGTCACGGTATGTTGTTGGGGATTTGGACACTCCAGTCCTTTCCCCGCAGGGTCACTCTACTTTATCAATTTCTATTTCAGACGATCAAGATTAGGGTGATGTATCTGTGATGTCTTCCAACAGTGTGCCTCCGTCGTCACTATTAATGAAGGGCTAGCGGAAAAGTGCTCATGTTATACGCCAATTGCCTAAGAGGACCCTAGTAGGTTCGACGGCCTTTGACGTCCGCTAGCTCGCCCGGTGTTGCGTCCATTCACCGAATGGTTCGGCAGCCGGGTTCGTCCGTTGCGGTCAAGAAGGAATTTTGGGGTGATGCGAGCACTATAAAATTAACTTAATGCACACCCAGTGACGGCGGATCGGAGGGAGAACGGAGGAAGCCTTTTAGTTCGGTTCATAGCTCGTTCCGGTCCATCCGGACGGCAAGCGAGAGAGGCCCCTCTCTCGTTCAACAACATCTGGCCCCAGATGTTGTGGTACAAATGTGTCGCTAGCAGAGCATACGTCCGTCGCTCGGGACGCTCCGTTGTATAGGCAGTCCGCTGAGACTGCTAAGGCTTCCTCTTCTCGTCAGCGCACACGACCGCACCTTGGCTGCGTGACCGCCGATATATTACCAGCTTCGCCGATCAAGGATTCTTCGGCGACCAGGTCACACCATCCGGCAGCCAGGGATTCGAGACCGATGGACTCCGGACGTTCGCATAGGAAAAGTATGCGGGAGCCATCTGATGCGGAGCTGCCCTCGGCGAAGCAGCGATAGACTGCGCCTCCGCAGGTCTCGACGCCGGACATTCTTGTGCACATAGCACAGCTTATCGCAGCATCCCAGCAGCCGACAGAAACGGTGTCGGATCGAGAATTATCCGACAGCGCTGGGTCGGTAGCCGGGGACTCGAGGCCTGCAGACTCCGGACGTTCGCATAGGAAGTGTGCGGGAGTCAACGTACACGGAGCTTCCGGCGGCAATGCATCGTAAGTCCGCTACTGCACAGGCCTCGGGAACGGACGTGCTTTCCTTAATAGCACAGTTTATCGCAGCATCCCAGCATCAACTGAATCTGTCGCATATATTTTATTCGACGATGCTGGGTCGGGACGCTCCGCGGAAGCGGGTACGGACGTCCGAAAGTTTCATCCGGTCCGACGGGATACCGAAAGGGATTCGGAGGATTTCAAGCTTTCCCTTTCGGAACAACATATGCTGCGATGCCGGATAAGAAACTGATAGCGTCGGTGGACTTAGAAATTTTTGGTTCGGTTCAGGGACATTGTCCCTCAGTTCCGACATAGTCCAATAATGTCACACAAACTTTCGAATTATTGAACGACGCTATATATATTATTATTTTATGCTTGCTATCCAAGCATTTCTGGTTTCTTGTTCGAAGAGTTATGGAGATGTCTTTCAAAAGTGTGCCTCTGTCGTCATAGTTTATGAAGAGTTAGCGGCAATAAGTGCTCATGGAATATGTCTATCGCTTACGGAGTGACATTCGCTAGCTCACCCGGTGTAGCGTACATTCATCGAATGGTTCGGCTGCCGGGTTCGTCCGTTGCGGTCTAGGAAGGAGATTTGGGTGATGCGAGCACTTTAATTACTTTAGTACTCACCCAGTGACGGCAGATTGAGGACAGATCGGAGGAAGCCAACAACATAGGGGACCGCATGTTGTGGTTCAGATATTTTACATTCGGAGCATATGTCCGTTGCTCGGGACGCTCCGTTATATTGACAGTCCGAGAGACTGCCTTTAATGCTTCCTCATCCTCACAGCAGGGCACACGACCGCACATTGGCTACGTGACCTCGAGTATCCGATCAGTTTCGGCATTCTGTGATTCCACGGCGAATAGGTCGTGCCATCCGGTAGCCAAGGGACACGAGGCCTATACACTCCGGTCGCTCGCATATTGGAAGTATGCACGGGGTAACGATCACGGAGCTTCCAGCGGCAATGCATCGTAAGACCGCTTCTCCTCAGGCCTCAGTGACGGACGTGCTATCCGAGTTAGCACAGTTGTTTCGCAGCATCCCAGCAATTGACAGTTTCTCGGTCGAATCAGGAATTATCCGACGGCGCTGGGTCGGTGCGGTCCGCGGTTGCATCAGCTTTATAGGGTCCGACAGGATGGCGAAAGGGATTCGAAAGATTTCGAGTTTTCCCTTTAGTAGTATCGGAAGATGCCTTTCATATCTTCTGGCATTTCTTCCAGTGATTATTTTTCGGACTTCATTGCTGCGATCTTGGATAAGAGACTTATAGCGTCATTGGACTCGGATTTTTCGATCGGTACAGGGACATTGTCCCTGACTTACCGACGCAGTCCAATATTGTCATTACAACATGTGTTTTATTTTTCGACGCTATATATTTATATATATATACAAGCCTGCTACTAAGCATGATAGTTTAGTTTCTTGTCCGCGTTGCTCATTTCTGCCATTTTATCATTTTTACAAATAGTTTATTTTGGCAGAGCAGGGCATACCGAGAGTTCATATGCGTCTAGACGGTGTGATTAAAGACTGCATATATTCTTTTTCGCCGTTTATGTCTTTTCCAATTTCAATGTTGGGAACGACATTATGTATAGTAGACTTAACTTAGACGCTTTATTATACGTAATCCGCCTTACTGAGGCGTTATCATTACGTCTTCAAGAAAAGATTTACGGGATATTATTCTCAATGTAATTTCTTTTGAGGGCAGTAGTTTGTTCACGTATAACTCCGCCCTTCAGTGGCTGATTGGAGTTGGTTAGACGTGACGCAGCCCTAGCTACATCCACACGCGTGGATAGTAAGGTTAAGAACTCTCTCAGAGTCGCTTCGTTCTCGGAGGAGCTTCTCTTCGACGGCAACTTTCCGGCAATCCATGAATTGCTCGATTTATACATTCTCTTGTCTATTTAGTGTTACAAGAGATTCAGACTGGGGCAAACATTCGGTGGTTGACTCAGAGAGTGCCGCCGCAGTTGCCGGACCCGAGTGTGGCTGTTATGACGGTTGCCAGTCAAACAGATTGGGATATATACTGATCCCTACGGATTCGAAGTGCCAGGGTCTTTGGGTTCCGCAGTCTTTTAGCTATCAGTTTAACTTCCGTGGAATAATGTTTTTTAGGCTTGCTTTATGTCATTGCATGAACATTATTCAGAAACGCATGCCCAAATTCCTGTCCTTTAATTCGACAGTAGTGGCATATCTCCGGAACCAGGGAGACACTCTTTCGTTTCCGTTATTCAATTTAATGGAAAGAATCCGTCTGTTGGTTATAGTACACCAAGTTCAGTTTTGGTCCGTCATATTCCGGGTCGTCTGATTGTTTTATCGGACTCCCGTTCTCTTACGGGTCGCTTGTTGCTGTCAGAATGGACTCTCAACAAACAAGTATTCAATCAGATTTGCTATCTATGGGAGCGCCCAATGATGATTTATTTATGACACAGCTTGCTAATCAATTGCAGACGCATGTGTTGGCTTGTCCAGATCTCTGAGCTAATAGTGTTAACGCTCTATTGATCTATAGGACGGAATGATAGGATACGCGTATCCTCCGGCGCTGTTGTTTTAGCAGGTATTGCTAAGATAAACAACCACAATACATTTCTGTTGATAGCATCTCTATCTTCACAGAGATCATGAGTAATTTACTCTCTTGTCTACTGTGGATCTTAACGTGAAATCTTCCTCTATGTGAGGATCTTTTTTCACTGGGTAAATCGTGTCATCTTTATCACAACCAGCAAGGTCGCAACCTTCATGTATTCCGTTGTGTGGTCCGTATTGCATTGTAAGCACTGTACTGGAGGAGCTTTGGACGCGATTTCTTACTATAGGAGATCCTCTTCTTCGCTATTCTATGCGACTAAAGTGGAGGCTCTTCCGTCGTGGTGTAGGGATCATTATGTTCATATTGTTGATCCCTCTATACTACTCATTGCTATTTTTTAGTATACTTGTTTCACAAGATCTACTGCAGCCTGTTATTATTTAGGTTATAGGTTTATGTTACCTCATACCTATGCACTCTACGATAGTTTACAATTGAGTCTTTTGTCTCTTTATCTAAGTCAGTTAGTAACTTTTTGATAAATAGACTTAGAATCTTTAGATTAAATTCCTATACGGATTTTAACTTCGGTTCTTATTTAGCTAAGTAATCATTTGAACCTCTGGAAACAGTAGTTTTCAAATTCTGACCTTTTAGACAGTAATTCTGTTGGTTTCTCTTTTACTGTAGAGTCAGTGAGTTTCATGCACTATCGATGGATGATTTTCACTTTCATAGTTTCGGAATCAATACTTCCGTTACTATTTAGGTTGGATTGTTGCATAAGAGTTAGGCTCCTATTATCCGGAACCTATTATTTTAAGGTCCTTCCGTCTTCGTATGGGCATAGGCCTTTACTCTTTCCGGGTACAGTTTATGTATTTATAAACAGATATCTGTTTATTACAAGGGCGTAAGCTTCTTCTGTCTTTGATGCCTAGTAGAAGGACGTTACGCTCCATTTTATTGTTAATGGATTCTATTAACTATCGCTACTGCTTATGGTATATCATTGACTTAGCAGTTGTGCTTAAGATTTCGGCTCATGAAGTAAGAGTTCTTCTACTTCTTGGGCTTACTTTAATAGTGTCGCTATTATAGATTTTTGAAGGCCGCTCATTGCGCTCAGCCATCCACATTCATGAATTTTATCTTAGAAATATCGAGTCAATTTCTTGAGGCCTCTTTTGTTAGGTCTATTATCTACTGCTCAGAATGTCATTCTCTTAACAGTTGCTACTATAGCTAGGTAGGCTGTCTGTTTCGGCAGTGTCTCCGTTCGGCTGCCCTCTTCGCTCTGGGCTATTTGACCCAGGGCAAGAAAAAGGGGGGGGGGGGGAGGGTGTTCCCTTGGGTCACCTGTTTTTACTATGAAAACAAGGGGATACCTCCTCCGGAGTTAGTAATTCTGAGCTGTTATTGGGATGGTTGTTTAGTGAGAAGTTTAAGTTTATAAAATTCATTCAAGTCTTAGTTTTTTAAAGTATAGCTTTTGAATATTGCATATGTCAACGGACATGATTATGCAATTCTCAGACACTTTTAGGAGTATAAGAGTCTCTATTCTCTAGACTTACTTTATTATTGGCTTACTTTAAAAAATTATTAGTATAAGGATTATATTGGATATTAATAGAGTACATGGATGTATGAAGCTCACTTTTGGAAGGTGTTGTATCTTTCTAATTTATCATAAATAAGAAAGATACATGTAAGGCCTATTACTTCTTTTCCCTACAGGGGATGACTCTATTTTATTTTATTGAGCGTATTCCATTTTGCTCTATGTCCTTGGCCCTCCAGCCTTTTTACTATTCAGCTATGTCTGGGTCATTGGTACAGTATAAAAATGTTAAAAAATTTATAGTAATTTATATATTTTTTATACTTACCAATGACCCAGACGGGGATGGCCCTCCCAGGAGTTGGGAACTCTTGCCTCCCCGCTGAGTACATAGCGCTTACCAGGCACTGGTTATTAGAATGATAAATGGCGCCAATTTCGGAACGTCCTTGACACTGCGCATGCGCAGTAGGGGCGAAGTGTGGAGGGCCTTTCAGGACATGTTTTCTTTAGTTTTAGATGCAAATTTTGGGGATTGGGGGGCAAAATTTGTGTTTGGCCCTATATTTTAAGAGTTAGCACCAGCTATGTCTGGGTCATTGGTAAGTATAAAAAATATATAAATTACTATAAATTTTTTAACTTTTTTGAAAAACTATTTAATGTTTCCCTATTTCGGGCCATGGGCCTGACGTCATCATTCTTGCTAATGAGTTTTCCACTGTTTGTTAGGTGTTCCTTCCCTATCCTTCCTTGATGCCCCCAAGTTAAACTTCCAAGCTTTTTGGCTTATTTTTATATGCCCGTTTGAAAAACGGGACGTATTATAGTATGGCGTTGTCCGTCCGTCTGTCTGTCTGTCCATCCGTCCGTCCATCCATCCATTTGGTTTCCGAACAATAACTTTAGTATTTGTTTTCCGCTCGGCTCCAAATTTGGTATGTGGTTTAATCACAACAAAATACAGGTCAAGTTCGAATATGGGGTCGGTCCGAACATTTTTCACCTGAATTATGGCCCCTGTTGGACTTAGAATTCGTCAAATATTTGGTTTCCGGATGATAACTTTAGTATTTGTTTTCCGATCGGCTCCAAATTTGGTATGTGGTTTAATCACAGCAAAATACAGGTCAAGTTCGAATATGGGGTCAGTCTGAACAATTTTTGCCTGAATTATGGCCCCTGTTGGACTTAGAATTCGTCAAATATTTGGTTGCCGGATGATAACTTTAGTATTTGTTTTCCGATCGGCTCCAAACTTGGTATGTGGTTTAATCACAACAAAATACAGGTCAAGTTCGAATATGGGGTCGGTCTGAACAATTTTTGCCTGAATTATGGCCCCTGTTGGGCATTATATGATGTATAAGGTAAAGTAATTCTTGAAACCTCTCGCATTGATACATAATAGTGAAACCACTTTGGCTTCCTTTATAATTTTGCAGCATGACAAATCACTGTCAAGTGAAGCTAGAGAGGTCGAACAGGTTCACAGTGTGATCATGGGGTCTCAACCATATAAATCTAATACTCACTTCAGATATATTGCAAAACTACCATGAAACGTTGGAAAATGCAAATAAAAATGTATGAAGTTCAAAGAAAACACACCAATATTGTGTGACTTACTGCGTCAAATAATTAATTGGTCAAATAATTACCCAATTAACAAACTGACTAGTCAAATAAATCTCATGGTTTTGATGTGTTTTATTTAAACTTTATATCTTTTTCTATACACATGCCTCTATGTAAGCCACAGGAAGTGAAACAGTACTTGTTTTCTTTGGAAAACAAATAAGATTTTACAGTCCAAATAGGATTCATTCACCAATGCTTGAGTTGGAAATCCTCTAACCTTAAACACCAATAAATAAATAACTAAAGATAGGAAGCTTCAGTGTTTCTAATATATATATATCTATATAAATATGTTACAGTCAGACTGTAAAATCAAGAATTTTTTTTTGAAATTATTAAATTATTGAGTCCTTTTGTGAAGCTATTGTCCTTAATTTTTAGTCTTTTTCTCAAATGACTGAAAAATTTAGTCATTTCACAAAATCACTGATTTCAAAAGTCTGACCGTAACATATATATATATGCCAGTATAAATTTCTCGCACTCTAAAAAAATTGCAAATGTGTTAAAATGGTACAATTTGAACAGTTCACGGGCGTATGATGCAATGCCCAGCGGTGCTCTTGTTTTTCAATTTTAAACTCATCTTGACAAAGTCAGGCTGAGCTAATCTCATCGCTCTCCGTCCGGCGTCCGTCAACACCATGTTTTGGTCTTCTTCTCCAAAGCCACTGGGCCAATTCAAGTGCAAGTTTGTGTGAGTGATGGTACCAAAGGCGCATTTCATTTTTCTTCAACTCAACATGCCCAGCCCCATAGGGAGGTAGTGGGGGAAAATGCTCCAAAATAGTTTTAAAATCTTCTCAAGAACCAGTGTGTACAATGACTTGATATTTGCTATGGAGCTTCCATATGAGGTGTAGAATCAAGTTTGTTCAAACGAAGTTCATGAAGTAATATTTGGCTTTGTAATAGGTGGGGTAAGATTTTTGGCCCCGCCCAAAATTTCTATTTTCTGAACCGATGGTCCAAATTTGGTTTGTGGTATTATTGAGTCATAAGTACTTGACCCATACAAATAAAAAATGCCTGCATCCCCATGGGAACCCTGGGAGCTAAAAATAGAATATTTTCAAATGCCCATATTTCCCAAACCACTTGGAACAGAAAGCTGTTATTTGGTATGAAGTATCCTTAGGACCAGTAGAATAGAATGGTAAAAAGATATTGCCATTGATTATTTTAGGGTGTTCTCTAATGGGGCATTGAAAAAATGCTGAGTCAGCATATTTGCAAAAATTTTAAAAAGTCTTTTCTCCAGAACCAGTCATCAGAATCTTTTGATATTTGGGATACAGCATTCATAGGGGGGGCAGATAAAAGTTTGTTGAAATAAAGCCCATTGGTTCATATTTGGGCTCTCTACAGGAGCCCAAAGTTTTAACTTAGGGTAATATGGGGAATATTCTTTAAAAATCTTCTTCAGAACCACCAGTCAGAATCTTTTAATGTTTGGTATACATCATTGTTATGAGGGTCACATTCAAGATTGTTCAAACCAAGTCCTTAAATTAATATTTGGGCTTCCTACGGAAGCCCAAATTTTATCTTTATTCAATATGGAGGGTAATTTAAAAAATCTTCTTGTTCAGATCCACCAGTCAGAATGCTTTGATATTTGGTATGCAGCTTCTCTAAGAGGGTCAGATTCAACTTTGTTCAAATCAATCAGATCCCTAGGTATATATTTGGGCTCACTATGTTAGCCCAAATTTTTACTTAGTGCAATATGAGGAAATTTCTTTAAAAATCTTCTTCTTCAGATCCACCAGTCGGAATGCTTTCATATTTGGTAGACAACATCTCTAGGGGAGTCAAATTCCAGGTTTTTCAATTCCAGTGCCTAGGTTAATATTTGGGCTCCATATGGGAACATGAAATTTAACTCAGTGCAATATGAAGGAATTTCTTCTTCAGATCCACTCTCAGAATGCTTTCACATTTGGTGTACAACATCTCTAGGGGGATTCAAGTTTGTTTAAATTCGATCCGTAGGTTAATATTTGGGCTTGCTATAGTAGCCCAAATTTGAACTTAGTGCAATTCGAAGAAATTTCTTTACAATTTCTCTTCTTCAGATCCAACAGTCAGAATGCTTTCATATTCGGTACACAACATCTCTAGGGAAGTCAGATTCAACTGTTTTCAAATCCAGAGCCTGGGTTAATATTTGGGCTCTCTATGGGAGCCGGGATTGGCCATTTTGCTGAAGAATTAAAAATTTTGTATTGAGTACCCTCTAGCAGTGTGTAACTAAGATTAATCCCCCTAGTTTGTATCAAGGGGCTTCATTGGGGAGCTCTACATTTTACTTTATGATCATCTGAAGAAAAGGCATGATGCCCAGATTATTTTTTCACTCCGGAGGGACTCACGGATTGACAGTGTAACCTATGGGGATGGCATGCCTAATGTAGACTCAGACCTGGACTCTGTTTAAATTGTGTTCTGTTCAAGATGAGCGCATCAGGCCCCGAGGGGCCTCTTGTTTTATAAATGTCTTGGGAGTTTGACGTGTTATACAGAATGTTTATTCTGTATTTCCCCATGGTTTCGTCCTCACCCTAGGGGTGTTTAGGCATTTTGGTCATGCATCATACATCCGATGTATCGTTTTTTCTTCTGCTGAAGATCTTGCTTTATATCGGATAGTTCTAAATCTGTTACTGACTTTGGGCCTTTTTGTTCAGTGCCTGGAGTCTTGTTTCCGTTTTTTTTCTTCTGACGTTGTTTACATTGACAACGTTGTATAAATATATGTACTTTCCTATTTAGTTCATGGTAGGATTGTTGTAAGATACATTAAAATATTCTGGTAGTGTAGCAATTAATTTTTTGGAATTTTGTCCACACTAGGCTCTATCGGGATACATTTGGGCTCGTCTTGTTCCCATTGGGGAACTTGGGCTCCTGTCAAAATTTTTCAAAATTTTTTTTTTTTTTGGAAATTCATTTTTCGATTTATATTTTGAATGTTATTTATCATGTATCTTTTTCATATATTTATTGTGGAGTTGGTGGGAGCACTGTCGACTTTATTTTGATTCATTATGAAAGCTCATTGCACAAAATGCAAGGCGAGGAAGTCTTCCTCGGATTTACATGCATTTTGCCTTGCTTATAATGGATGTACTCCCACTAATTCGTGTTCAACATGTGTCGGATGGGATGACAAACGTTGGAGACGGGTGTCATGGTACGTTGTTAGCGGCGAGAGGACAATGCCGGTCCTCTCGCCACAAAATCAATCATGTTTCTCAGGTTTTTTTTCAGAAGAACAAGAACATGGTGATGTTTACATGACGCCTAGAGATAGTGTGCTACCGTCGTCGCATTCAGATGAACAAGCAGAGCTAGCGGCAAAGGTGCTCATGAATATTAGACAGCAAAAAGCCACTAGCCAGTGGTTTTAGTCCCTTGTCGTCAGCTAGCTTGACCAGTGAAGCGGTTACTCCTTCCGTGGGTACCGTGATGTCTGGTGTGTCCATTTTGTCGAGAGGAGTGGATTGGGTAGAATGAGCACCCTAAAATGTAAACAGGCTCACCCAGCGACGACGGAACAGAGGAAGAAGCTGGCAAGTACCGTGGGAAGCTCAGCGAGGTCTGAAAGGAGCATGAGAGGCCCCTCTCTTTCCCAAGAGCATCTGGGGCCAGATGTTGTGATTAGAAACTTGTGTCAGTCGGAGCATACGTCTGCGCCTCCCGTCCGAAACGCTCTGTATAGTTTGCAGCCGGGCCTCGGCTACAGTTACAGCTTCTACAATGGCATCTTCAAAGCACACATGACCGCACCTTAGCTACACGACTTCGGATATCCAGCCTGCATCGCCAAGAAGGGACCACTCATCGTCAGCAAAGTCAGACCATCGGGTAGCTAAGGAGATGAGGTCTCATTTATCGGGATGTCCGGAGAGAAAAGAGCCGTCTCGCACACACTGTCCCAGGAGCAGGTGGCGGCCAAGAAACAAGACCGCTGCTCCTCAGGCCTCCGTAACGGACTTGCTGTCGCAGCATTCGAGTGAACAACTATGCAGCAAGCATAGATCTAAAGGATGCATACTTTCATTTCCTGGTACATCCGGCATTCAGAAAGTATGGTTCGCCATTCAAGGGATAGTATATCAGTTGTGAGTGATGTGCTTCGGTGTGAATCTGGCGCCCTGGGCATTCACTCGGTAATGTCTCACTTCCGAGCTCATTCGTCTGTGGTAAGGTCGGCTTACTTGGACAACATTCTTCAGAGATACGGCGACAAAACTACTCTTCAGAACGATGTTCAGAGTCTGCTCCTCTTGCTCTGACGTCTTGGCTTCAACGTAAACGAGAAGTCAGATCTAGCTACGTCCAAGTCGTTCATCCACTTGGGAATGAGTTTCAAGACTCACAACAATCTGGGTCGTCTGCCGTTACCCAGAGCGAAATTAATCAGTTGTTATGCTCGCTTTTGTCTACACTAAGATGCATTAACAGCGAGGGAGTTTATGCGACTGATGGGGTTGTGTGGAGCAGCTGCAGATCTTATTCCGATGGGTTGCTTGGGCACACGTCCCCTTCAGATATTCTTTACTCAGAACTGGAGTGTGAAGACGCATTCGCTCGAGACCAGTATTGTTTTAACAGACCTGGTAAAACAAAAGGTCCAGATTTGGGCAGATATTCAGTGGTTATCTCAGGGAGTTCCGCTGCAGTTGCCAGATCCGGCTTTCATGATTATGACGGATGCAAGTCAAACAGCTTGGGGCTCGACCCTGAGCCCGACAGACTCAAAGTGTCAGGGTCTTTGGGACCCTCGGTTCCTAGAGAAACTCAAAATCATCAAAGAGATGATGTCAATATGGTTAGCGCTGCAACATTGGATTCACATGATAGCAGACGTTCATGTTCAGATATTGTCAGACAATTCGACAGTAGTAGCGTACATCAGGAAACAGGGAGGCACTCATTCGATTCTGTTATGCGAACTAATAGAAAAAATTATTCTGTATGTCATGAATCATCATGTTCAACTATCAGTCCGTCATATATCGGGCCGGCTGAACACAGTAGCAGACTCGCTCTCTCGGAAAGGTTGCCTGTTACCATCAGAGTGGACACTCAACAAGCGAGTTTTCAGACAGATTTGCTACCAGTGGGATCGACCTATGATAGATTTGTTTGTAACATCTCAACAATCAGTTGCAGACGGTCGTGTTGCCAAGTCCAGACCATCAAGCATATGCAGTAGACGCTCTGTCAATCTCATGGGACAGAATGATAGGATATGCATATCCTCCAACTCCTTTGATTTAGCAGATTCTGTTAAAAATAAAACAAGATTGCAAGACTCTGTTAGTAGCATCTCTGTCGTCACAGCCATGGATCAATCTTCTCACTGCATCACAACCCAGAAGGTCTCAACCTTCACTTTTCCGTTGTGCGGTCCTTCTTGCACGGCAAGCAATTTACAAGACAAGCAGTGGACACAATTTCTAACTGCAGGAGGTTCTCTTTGCTAAATTATGCAGCAAAGTGGAAGGTTTTCTTCCGTTGGTGTAAGGATCAGTCGATAGATGTCTATGATCCGTCCATACAGGATATTGCCAACTTTCTGGACTACCTGTTTGACATTCTCAGACTGCAGCCCATCACTATTAAGGGCTATAGGTCTATGTTATTGGACACTTACACTCATCATGATAACTTGGCAATTGGATCTAATGCTTCATTATCCAAACTAGTTAGAAATTTCTCTATAAATAGACCTAGAACCCTCAGATTAATTCCTAAGTGGAATTTAGCTTGGGTTCTGCTGAAGCTTAAAGAAGTTCTGTTTGAGCTGTTGGATGTTGTAGAGTTCAAATTCTTGACCTATAAAACAGCATATCCTTTAGCCTTTGCTTCTGCTAGAAGAGTTAGTGAACTTCGTTCTTTATCTGTTGACGAATCTCTCTACCGTATGTTGGTAATACCATCACTTTAACTACAGAAGTGGGATTTTTGGCTAAGAATCAGGCTCCAGATAAACGGCTGAGCCTATTACCATAAAGGCTCTGCCATTTATGGACAACTGTAGACCTCTGCTGTGTCCAGTCAGGGCTATGTGCATTTATAAATGCCGATCAGAGTTTATAAGAAAAGGAAGGAAACGCTTCTTTTTGTCATTGATTCCTAACAGAAAAGATATTTCTGTTCATTCGATTGCTATATGGATTGCCTATGAAAGTCCATCTTCGGATCAGCGTTCTGTTAATAAGAATACAGCGCTTAAAGTTAGAGCTCTGTCCACTTCTTGGGCTTATTCTAACAGTATAGCCATTACTTATCTCGTGAAAGCTGCATTCTGGACACAGACTTCTACATTTACGTTAGAAATTTAGAGTCCATCTCTGGTGACCTTAAATGTTTAAGTTCTCTATCTGTTGCTCAGAATGTTGTCCACTAAATGATTGCACCTATAGTTATTTAGGCAACCCGTTCCAGCAGTGATGCTGTTCCGCTGCCCTTTTCGTTCTGTGGTCATGTACCTCGGAACAGTGGGGGGGGGGGGGGGGGGGGGGGACCAGTTTTTTCCCTTATGATCATCTGGCTTTATAGTTAAAAGCAAGGGAAGACCTCCTCCGGTGTCAGTAGTCCCGAGTCGGTGCTGGGGCGGTATTAATGTGTAGCTAGGTGTGAAGCAAATTAATATGTCTCATTTATGTATTGTTTTTAAAGTGTGGCTTACTATGAAGCATTTGTATATGTCGCGTGTCAAACGGGCATTAATATTCAATCCTCGGACACTTTTAAATGAGTATAAAGAGTCTCATTTTCTGGACTGTCTTTATATATTGGCTTCCCTTCACCGAATTAGCATAAATGGGTTATGCTGCCATTAAATGGAGAATTATATATTATGTAATACTCAATTACCTTGTTGGTGTTATGTCCTTATTGTTTCTCGCAAATGAGAAAAACATATATAATTCCTTTCTCTCCTATTCTCCTAGGAGCTATCCTTTAAGAAGTGATTGAGTAATTAGATTTTCCTTCAAGTCCTCGGCCCTCCAGCCTTTTTACGATTCAGCTAGTCTGGGCCATTGGTTGTTGTATAAAAATTATGATTTCAAAGTAATTTGTATATTTTTTATACTTACCAATGGCCCAGACGGGGATGGCCCTCCCATGAGTAGGCACTCATACCTCCCCGTTGTTCACAATATTTAGCAGGCAATTTCTAGAAAGGATGATGGTTGGCGCCAATTTCGGTGTCTTCCTGGATACTGCGCATGCGCAGTTCACAAAGTATGGAGGACCAGATAGGATATAAATTTTTCGGTTTTGCATGCAAATTTCGGGGATTGGGGGGGGGGGGGGGGGGGCAAAATTTGTGTTCGGCCCTAGATTAAATTTAGAGTTAGCACCAGCTAGTCTGGGCCATTGGTAAGTATAAAAAATATACAAATTACTTTGAATTTATAATTTTAAAGTAATCAAGGACAGTAGACCATTAAGAATTTAAACAGACCCGCATTAGAAACATACTGGCCATGCGATATGTCTTAATCTGGCATCCTCATCCAGTGGAACCTGCTGTGTTTTCCTCTAGTGATCCCACAAACCTTGCATAAAGCTACACGCAATTAAGAAGCTGCAAACAATACTGTTGAGCAAAAGATTTGCAATCTGCAACATGTATTTGTGCTAGGTCAAGTCAGTTGGCTAATCTTTGGGAGTCGCATGCAGTGAATTAGCCCACTCCTAACTGGAGTGAGCTACTTAACGGCATTCAGCACCCCATGGTGCGCCTGCTGACATAGATCCTTTGCCCAGTCATAAAGATTATGTCCTTCTAAAGTCGGAGTGATACTAACCACACAATTGGACTGGTTGTGGTTCTCGAACATTACCCAGAGTAATGTAGGTAGTTCAGCAAGCAGGTTGCTCTCTACCAACACTGAAACACCAACCTCCCACTGCCTTTTAAATTGGATTATATGTTTTTCCCAAAAAACAAACAAAAAACCAACCGACATCCCTATCATAAATCAGATGAATCGCTGCATGTTTATCCATTTGGTCACAGTCTGTTCACGATTTCTCTTTCCTTGAGGGGGTGGCAGGTAGACCTATGGTATGCTATTTATTACACTTGTATAATATGTTTATTTTTATGCCCCCCCCACCCCCCCCCCCCCCCCCCGACTTAAGTCAGGTGGCATATAGTGATTGAAGTGTGTGTATGTCCATCCGTCAGTGTGTCCGTATGTGTGTGTGTTCTGAGCCAATAACTCGAAAACTGTTAGGGCCACAGTCATCAAACTTCACACAATTATAAAGGACCATGGGAGGATGTGTCACACACCATAGCCGGGTTCAAAGTCAAGGTCACATTTCAAGGTCACACTAAAAATCGGTCAATGTTAGTGTATCAGCCATAACTCAGAAACGAATCATAGTACAATTGTTAAACTTTTTACAAATGTTAAGGACAGTCAGAAGGTGTGTCGTGTATAATAGTTTCTGCCTCATCTGCAAGGTGAAGGTCACAATTGACCTTCATATGTTCAGGGTCAGAAATTGTGTCTCAAGCATAACTCCAAAACTATTAGGGCTACAATCATCTAACTTCGATCAATTATAAAGGACAGCAGGCGGGTGTGTCACACACCACAGCCAGGTCTGTAAGGTCAAGGTGGGTGGGGGGGAGCATGTGTTACCTTAATAACATTTTTCTTGTTGTTAATTACTTTACATATATGTATCCCGTGAATAAAGAATATGAATGTGAAGAGTGCTCACAGGCACTCTTCAATAATTTTTGATAAACCAAATTTATATTAAACAATTTATGATAAACAAAATATTATTTGTGTTTGAATGAATATGAATCATGAGCAAGGGAAATGTTGGCTTTTGCTCTGGTACCCTCATTTTTATCCCTTCCCAAATTTTGGGGGGATATAGGCGTGACGCTGTCCATACATCTGTCTGTCTGGACGTCCATCCGTCTGTCCATCCACCGCTCTCTAACTAAAATTCCACATGGCCAACTGAAACCAAACTTGACATGTGGGTTAGGCATGATGAGAGGAAGCCTAGAGGAACCCTATTTAGGGTCACAGTGATCTTGAACTTCAATTTTTTTCAGCGTTGGTTTCTGCTCCGTAATTAAAGTTCCACTGTGGCCTACTGAACCCAACTTGGCATGTGGGTTAAGCATGGTGAGGGAAGAACCATATTTATTTTGAGGTAATTGTACCAAAGGTCAAGGTCACATTGACAAAGATTTACCAGAGGTGACATCTCTAATTGGAATTTTGCTTGCCCGATCAATACTAAACTTGCCTTATAGATTGCACATTGATGAAAGGAAGAATCCTATTTATTTTTTAGGTCATTATGCCAAAGGTCAAGGCACAGTAACCTTGAAATTAAAATTTTATCAGTTGGTTCTGGTTTCGACTCTCCTAATTATTATAAGCCCGTCATTTTTTGACGGGTCATATTATGTTATGGCATTGTCCGTCTGTCTGTCTGTCAGTAAACAATTTTTGTGTCGCCTACTCCTCCAAAGGTTTACATGCTGTATTGTTCAAACTTTACAAACATGTTATTCTGTAATTGCTGTTGTGCATGTGACAAGAGCAGGTAACTGCATGTAGTATATTTTTATACTGTACCAATGACCCAGACTTAGCTGGTGCTAACTCTAACAAAACCAGGGCCAAACACAAATTTTGCCCCCCAATCCCCAAAATTTGCATCCAAAACAAAAAGAAATCATGTCCTAAAGGACCTCCATACTACGCCTCTACTGCGCAGTGACGCAGACGTCCCGAAATTGGCGCCAATTATCATTCTCTGTTTGGCCCTTCATCAGTCAACATCTCACTGATCTTTGTGCTTGTAAATCTCAGTTTAAAGGATGCCAGACACGTAATTTTTGGAGAAAATGTGATTCTAAGGAGGATAGAAGGAGGAGAGGAAAAAGAAGTGACAAAAAATAATCAGGGCTGTACTTAAAATTTTTTGATGAAATTATGTTAAGTTGCCTATTTTCGAGGCATGGGCCTCTTGTTGTCATTCTTGCTAATTGTTGCACTGCTTATTCAGTGTTTCCTCTCCCCTAGCCTTCTAAAGTCCCCCCTTGCAATTCTCCCATGCTTTTGGCATATTTTTGAGAAATTTCATTTCTAAAATTTCCTGGGAGAGTTTCTTGGTTACAGAATGTTTTCTGTTATTTTCCCCATAGTTACGTTTTCACCCATGGGTGTATAACGTTTGTGTTCTGCATCTTCCATCTGATGTTCTACAGATTCTCCCCTGGGAGTCTCTGTTTTGCATCAGATAGAGTGTAATTGATGACTGATTCCGGGCCAGTTTTTTCAGTGCCTGGAGTCATGTTTTCTGGTGTTTTTACACTGTTTGTTTTCATTGGCAACAGCCTTTTTTGAGGGGGGCTGTTTGCCTTTGCTGTAGTTTATCTCACTATAAGATACATTTGTATTATCCGAAAGTGTCTCATTAATTATTTAATATAAATTTAAAATTTTTGACCACACTTTGCCATCGGATCCATTGGGGCTCAATGTTACTTTTCAGCAACTTGGGCTTCGCTGAAAAAATATTTTTTCAAAATTATTTTGTTTTGCAAATTGTTTTTTCATTTATTAATGGATCATGTTATTATGTATCTTTGTTTCAGAGGTTTTTGCGAGTAACTAGGACTTATTGTTCTTTCACAATGAAGGGACGTTGTTCAAATTGTAATAGGAAGAAATCTTCCTCTGACTTTCATGATCATTGTATTAATTGTAGTCAGTGTTCTCGCATTAATCCCTGTCCTATATGTGAGCATTGGGATGAGAAACATTGGAAACGTGTGTCACGATATGTTGTTTCTGGACAAAGAGCGATTCCGGCTCTTTCTCCGCAAGGTCACTCTACTCTCTCAGTTTCTATTTCAGAGGAACCAGAACAGGGTGATGTTTCCATGTTATCTTCTTCAAGTGTGCGTCCGTCGTCACAAATAAATTCAGAGCTAGCGGCAAAAGTGCTCATGGAGATTAGACAAATGTCGTCCGCTAGCTCGCCCGGTGTAGCGTCCATTCACCGAATGGTTCGGCAGCCGGGTTCGTCCGATGCGGTCCAAAAGGAAATGTTGGGTGATGCGAGCACTATAAACATAATAGATGCACACCCAGTGACGGCGGATAGTAAGCGAGAACGGAGGAAGCCTTTGAGTCCGGTTCCTAGCTCGTCCAGGTCCAGCCGGGCCGCGAGCGAGAGAGGCCCCTCTCTCGTACAACAACATCTGGGACCGGATGTTGTGGTACAAAATGTGTCTTTAGTGGAGCATACGTCCGTCGCTCGGGACGCTCCGTTGTATAAGCAGTCCGCAGAGACTGTTAAGGCTTCCTCTTCTCGTCAGCGCACACGACCGCACCTTGGCTGCGTGACCGCCGATATATTACCAGCTTCGCCGATCAAGGATTCTTCGGCGACCAGGTCACACCATCCGGCAGCCAGGGATTCGAGACCGATGGACTCCGGACGTTCGCATAGGAAAAGTATGCGGGAGCCATCTGATGCGGAGCTGCCCTCGGCGAAGCAGCGAAAGACTGCGCCTCCGCAGGTCTCGACGCCGGACATTCTTGTGCAGATAGCACAGCTTATCGCAGCATCCCAGCAACCGACAGAAACGGTGTCGGATCGAGAATTATCCGACGGCGCTGGGTCGGTACGCTCCGCCGAAGCATCGGGGGCGGACAACCGGGAACATCATGAGGTCCGACCGGATGGTGAAAGGGATACGGATGACTTGGAGCTATCCCTTTCGGAACAACATAAAGCTGCCGTGGACTTCATCCGGCACTTTCTCCCTCAAGTTGTTCCGTCGGGCCAGACTGCTGCGCTTCCGGACAAGAGAATTATAGCGTCATTGGACTCTGAATTTTTTGAGCGGTTCAGGGACATCGCTCCCGAGTTTCCGTCGCAGTCCAATAATGTTGCAAGAACATTTGAATTATTGAACGACGCTATATTTAAACTTGCTTCCAGGACGGGGAAAGCAGGTTTCTTGTCCGCTAATACTCTCAACCTGCCTTTCATTAATGCAAGGAATAAATTCGATACGGCAGGACAGGGTATACCGAGAGTTCCTCTGCGTATGGACGACGAGGCGGAAGACTTAGAGCTATCATTACCGTCGTCAGCTTCTATTCCAACCGCGGTGTTGGAAACAGCTATTGCGTCTAACAGAGCCAATTTAGATGCCTTATCTTACGCAGATCACCTTACTAAGGCGTTATCACTGCGCCTTCAGGGGAAAGAGTTTCAGGATATACAATCCTCTTTAAGACTTCTTTCAAGGGCAGTAGCTTATTCCACGTGTAACTCCGCCCTTTCAGTGGCAAATCTGGAGTTGGTTGGACGTGACGCAGCCCTAGCTACATCCACACTAGTGGATTCTAAGGTGAAGAACTCTCTTAGAGTCGCTTCGGTCTCAGGAGAACTTCTCTTTGACGGCAAGCTTTCCGCTATTTATGATAAAATTACAAAGAAAGCTAAGGATTCTCTGTTGTTCAAATCTGCTCCTAAGAAGTCGGATACAGCAGACACGAATAAGACAGGCACTTCTGGGTCTAATGCGCCCAAGAGAGGTTCCTATAGAGGTTCCGGTGTGTCCTCTTGGTCTTATTCGAGAGACCGTCAGGATAGCGACTCTCGTTCGGGACGTCCTTCAGGCCGGGACAATCGGCCGGACGCCCCGAGGTCGACGGGGCGAGGTGCGGGTCGTGGAAGACGTGGTTTCTCCTACCGCAGGCCTCGCAGGTCCAGGAGGTGATGGCTTAAACCTCTATCGCGTTCCGGTTGGCAGAAGGTTGTCGAGCTTTTCACAAGAATGGGCGTCGATTACGGACGACCCTTGGGTGAGAGGAGTGACTTCGGAAGGTCTAAAGATATCCTTCAAACGAAAGCCTCCATTAACTCGAAGTCCAAAGTGGACTCATCTTCCGTCAAATCCGCAGAAAAGAGACGCTCTGTTATCAGAGGTGCAGTCTCTTTTATTGAAGAACGCGGTAGAGGTCGTAGAAAACCAGGAATCTCCGGGATTCTACAGCCATCTGTTTCTGGTTCCGAAACCACACGGCTCGTTCCGTCCAGTCATAGATTTGAGCTGGATAAACAAGCTGATCGTCGCTCCGAAGTTTTATATGGAGACGATTCGATCGGTCAGAGCGAGTATTCGGGTGAACGATTATGCAACGAGCATAGATCTCAAAGATGCGTACTTTCACGTCATGGTACATCCGACATTCCGAAAGTATCTACGCTTCGCAGTCCTAGGAGTGGTGTATCAATTCTGGGCGATGTGCTTCGGATTGAATCTAGCACCCTGGGCTTTCACTCGGGTAATGAACTCGGTAATGATCTACTTCCGAGCTCATTCGTCTGCGGTAACGTCGGCCTACCTGGACGACATTCTTCAGAGGTACGGCAACGAGTTAACGCTTCAGAACAATGTTCAGAATCTTCTTCTATTGCTCCGACGTCTCGGTTTTATAGTAAACGAGGAGAAGTCGGATCTGGTGCCGTCCAAGTCATTCACTCATCTGGGAATGAGCTTCGAGATGCACAACAATCTCGTTCGTCTGCCGTTAACCAGAGCGAAATTAGTCAGTTGTTACGCTCGCTATTGTCTGCACGCAGACAAAGTCACGGCGAGAGAATTTATGAGACTGATAGGTCTGTGCGGAGCCGCCGCGGATCTCATTCCGATGGGGTGGTTACGCACACGTCCTCTTCAAATTTTCCTGACTCAGAATTGGAGTGTGAAAATTCATTCGCTCAATGTAGACGTTCTCTTGTCAGATCAAGTGAAACAAGAGATTCAGACTTGGGCAAACATTCAGTGGTTAACTCAGGGAGTTCCGCTGCAGTTGCCGGATCCGAGTTTTACCGTTATGACGGATGCCAGTCAAACAGGTTGGGGTGCATCATTAATCCCAACGGATTCGAGATGCCAGGGTCTTTGGGATCCGCAATTCCTGTGCAAGCACATAAACATCAAGGAAATGATGTCAATTTGGCTTGCGTTACGTCACTGGATGGACATTATTCACGATGCTCATGTCCAAATCCTATCTGACAATACGACAGTAGTGGCGTATATACGGAATCAGGGAGGCACTCATTCAGTTCCGTTGTTCAATCTAACGGAAAGAATCCTTCTGTTTGCGTTAGAACATCACGTTCTTCTTTCGGTCCGTCACATACCGGGTCGTCTGAATGTGCTAGCAGACTCCCTTTCACGAAAGGGTCGCTTGTTGCCGTCGGAGTGGACTCTCAACAAACAAGTATTCAATCAGATTTGCTACCAATGGGAACGGCCAATGATAGACTTATTTGCGACACATCTCAACAATCAGTTGCAGACGTATGTGTCTCCGTGTCCGGATCCAAGAGCATTTGCAGTAGACGCTCTGTCGATCCCTTGGGACGGAATGATAGGATATGCGTATCCTCCAGCGCCGTTAATTCAACAAGTATTGCTAAAGATAAAACAATCTCAATGCAAGATTCTGTTGGTAGCATCTCTGTCGCCACAGAGACCGTGGATAAATCTACTCAGCTGTCTGTTGTGGGACCTACCGCGGAAGCTTCCTCCACGGGAGGATCTTCTTTCGCAGGGGAAATCGCGCCAACTCCATCACAACCCGCAAGGTCTCAACCTTCACGTTTTTCCATTGTGCGGTCCTTCTTGCATGGCAAGCACTTTACAGGACGAGCAGTGGACGCGATTTCTAACTGTAGGAGGACCTCCTCTTCGCTAAACTATGCGGCTAAGTGGAAGGTTTTTCGTCGTTGGTGTAGGGATCATTCTGTAGATATATTCGATCCCTCTATACCAGACATTGCAAACTTTCTAGTATACTTGTTTGACGAAATCAAACTGCAGCCTGTTACTATAAAGGGTTATAGATCTATGTTATCTGATACCTATGCACATCATGATAGTTTACAAATTGGATCTAATGTCTCTTTATCGAAGTTGGTTAGAAACTTTTCGATAAATAGACCCAGAACTCTTAGATTAATTCCTAAGTGGAATTTAGCTTGGGTTCTTCTTAAATTGAAGGAAAAGCCATTTGAACCTCTTGGGACAGTAGATTTCAAATTCTTATCTTATAAGACAGCTTTTCTCTTAGCTTTCTCTTCTGCTAGAAGAGTCAGTGAGCTTCATGCACTATCGGTGGATGATTCTCACTATCGTAGTGTTGGGAATACTATCACCTTCACTACTAACGTGGGTTTTTTAGCTAAGAATCAGGCTCCTAATAAATATCCGGAACCTATTGTTATTAAGGCTCTTCCGTCTTCAGACGGGCGTAGGCCTTTACTCTGTCCTGTTAGAGCATTACGTATCTATAAACAGAGATCTCAGTTTATCAGAAAGGGACGGAAACGTTTCTTTCTGTCTTTGATGCCTAATAGAAAGGATATTTCAGTCCATTCTATTGCTAGATGGATTCAGTTATCTATCCGTACTGCTTATGAAGATTTATCTTCTTCTCAGCAGTCTGTGCTTAAGATTTCTGCTCATGAAGTAAGAGCTCTTTCTACTTCCTGGGCTTATGCTAATAGTGTTGCTATTACAGATTTAATGAAGGCTGCTTATTGGTCTCAGCCATCCACATTTACGAATTTTTATCTCAGAAATATTGAGTCCATTTCTGGAGACCTGCATTGTTTAGGTCCGTTATCTGTTGCTCAGAATGTCGTCCACTAAACAGTTGCAACTATAGTTATGCAGGCTTTCTGTTCCGGCAGTGACTCCGTTCGGCTGCCCTTTTCGCTCTGGGCTATTTGACCCAGGGCAAGGGGAAGGGGGGGTGGCGGGTGTTCCCTTAGGTCACCTGCTTTATAGTGAAAAGCAAGGGAATGCCTCCTCCAAGTCAGTATTTCTGAGTCGCTTCCGGGATGGTTTTAAAGTGTAATATTAATGTTAAAATTCATTCATGTCTTATTTTTAAAGTGTAGCTCGGTGTGAAGCATTTGTATATGTCAAGTGTCAAACGGGCTTTAATATACAATACTCGGACACTTTTAAATGACTATAAAGAGTCTCAATTCTCTGGACTACTTTATTTATTGGCTTACTTTAAAAATGATTAGTATAAGGGATATACTGGATATTAACAGAGAACATGAATGTTATTGTGCTCAATTATTAAGGGTAGTGTATCTTTCTAATTTAATATTAAATAAGAAAGATACATGTAAAGCCTAATACTCCTTTTCTCCTTAAGGGGTTACCTCTTTACTATATAGTTGAGCTTATTGGATTTTCCTCTATGTCCTAGGCCCTCCAGCCTGTTTACTATTCAGCTAAGTCTGGGTCATTGGTACAGTATAAAAATGTTAAAAAATTTATAGTAATTTATATATTTTTTATACTTACCAATGACCCAGACGGGGATGGCCCTCCCTGGAGTTGGGAACTCTTGCCTCCCCGCTGAGTACATAGCGCTGACCAGGCACTGCCAGTAAGAATGATAATTGGCGCCAATTTCGGGACGTCTGCGTCACTGCGCATGCGCAGTAGAGGCGTAGTATGGAGGTCCTTTAGGACATGATTTCTTTTTGTTTTGGATGCAAATTTTGGGGATTGGGGGGCAAAATTTGTGTTTGGCCCTGGTTTTGTTAGAGTTAGCACCAGCTAAGTCTGGGTCATTGGTAAGGAAAAAAATATATATGTTACTATAAATTTTTTAACTTTCAGAGTTATGCCCCTTTTAGTACTTAAAAAATTACAGTATTGTGTCGCCTACTCCATTAACATTTTACGTGCTATATTGTTCAAACTTTGCACACATGTTGATCACCAATTGTCATTTTGCGTGTGAAAAGGGCAGGTAACTCCATGTTGTATTTCCAGAGTTATGCCCCCTTTTAGTACTTAAAACATTACAGTATTGTGTCACCTTCTCCTTCAGTATTTTACATGCTCTATTGTTCAAACTTTGCCCACATGTTGATCACCAATGGCCGTTGTACATGTGACAAGAGTAGGTAACTGTTTTGTATTTCCAGAGTTATGCCACCTTTCAGAACTTGAAACATTACACTATTATGTCGCCTACTCCTTCAACATTTTACTTGCTTTATTGTTCAAACTTTGCACCCATGTTGATCATCAATTGTCATTGTGTATGTGACAGGAGCAGATAACTCCATTTTATTTTTAAACGATGAGAATCCTCACCATTTATAGCTGTTATGATCCTCAAAATGTCCCTTTCCTTGGCGCCATCTATCATCAATCGTTATCAATGAAGTCAACCTGTCAATGAATGGAGGCTACCATTGAAAATGGTGAGGAGAATCTACTACACCTAAAAATTGTTTGCATTTCCATTCTGCATACTAAAATTTCGCACAAACAATATGAAATGTGTGCACACAAGCATACAATTTGAAACCCTTTACCCCAGACAGGGCAGGGGAATGGGCAATGATTGGAGGGGGGTACAGACATAGTCGTGTCAACAAAAATTTCAAACTTTACCCCAGAGAAACTTGTGCATGTTCCAATTTTGATGGGCGTATGCTGCCCCGCTAGGCGGTGCCCTTGTTAAAATTATGCATTCCCAATTGAAACCAAACTTAGCATATGGGTTCAGCATGATGAGAGGAAAAATGCTACATATTTTTAGGTCATTGTGCCAAAAGCCGAGGTCACAGTGACCTTAAAATTTTATTGGTCCCAATCAAAACCTAACTTGACATGTCATCAAATACAAGTAATCTTATCTGTATTATTTGAGTAAATAATACCAGCAGTTGGTGTGTTAATTTAATGTACTATATTACCAAAGCTACTGTATCAGGCTGTTTTTTAGGGAGGATTGGCCACCCCTGGCAGCTACCTCTAGTTTTGAAAGCCCTTATAGTGGCTTTTAGCACTAAACCAGTTAACAGATCTTGACTGTCAGGCAAGACAAATATGATTGAATCTTCAATTCTTGAGAAAAGTATGAGAATGATTAGAATGCTTACAATATACTGCCTGAATGCTAAGGAGTTAACTCTTTATCTAACATGACCAAAAGGCACTTGCAAAAAGTTCTAGAATAACGAAAAAAACAAATTCAGCTCACAAGCATAGCTTATGACCCATAGGAACGATCTCGTTGAACTGATTACAAAAGATATGTTTTACATCTAAAGAATTAAAATAGAAATTCGGAATAGTAATTTTCTAAATGCTACCATTGTACTGGCATGGAAGATACCACCAGGATTCAGAGGGTTAAACTGACATTTTTTGTTTTTGTTTGATACAATCATTAGAATTGTGATCATTTTTAGAGCTGGACAAAATCCCCAAAATTTGGTATGGTATTAGTACCAAAGCAATATCAAATTACCCTAGAAATGCATTCGGAGAATTGTTGCTTTTCTGTACTATGAATTTCCTGCTCAATTCTTTATTAAATTAGCCCCCTTGGGTCAAGAATAACTTCATTATTTGCATTTTGACACAAAAACATGCAACAGCAATACATGCAAACAGTGTTTTTTGTAGATCATAGGCCTATTTCTTATTATACGCCCGTCATTTGACGGACGTATTATGTTATGGCGTTGTCAATCTGTCTGTCATCAATTGTCGTTGTGCATGTGACAGGAGCAGATAACACCATTTTATTTTTAAACAACAAGAATCCTCACCGTTTATAGCTGTTATGATTCTCAAAATGTCCTTTTCCTTGGCGTCACCTATCGTCAGTCATTATCAATGAAGTTAATCTGTCAATAAATGGATGCTACCATTGTAAACGGTGAGGAGAAGCTTCTACAGCAGCCTTGTTAGCTCGCCTGACTGAAAGTCAGGGTGAGCTTTTCTTATCACTCTCCATCCGTCGTCCATCGTCCGTCGTCCTGCGTGAAGGTGGTGTTTGAGCCTCTTTCTCCTAAACCACTGGCCACATTTTAATTAAATTTCATGTAAGTAGTGGTTATATAGGGGCATTTTGATTTTTATCCAAATTAGGTTTCGGCTCATATTGAGCAGAGGTGTGGGGAAAAAATGGCCAAATTTTTTGAAAATCTTCTAATGAACCACCAGTAGCAGAGACTTGGTATGTGGTATACAGAGTCCTTTTGAGGTTTAGAATCAAGTTTGTTCAAGAGAAGTTTGTCAGGCATTATTTGCCTTCGTTATGGGAGGGGCAAAAATTTTGGCCACGCCTAAAATTTCTATATTTTTATACTGTACCAATGACCCAGACTTAGCTGGTGCTAACTCTAACAAAACCAGGGCCAAACACAAATTTTGCCCCCCAATCCCCAAAATTTGCATCCAAAACAAAAAGAAATCATGTCCTAAAGGACCTCCGTACTACGCCTCTACTGCGCATGCGCAGTGACGCAGACGTCCCGAAATTGGCGCCAATTATCATTCTCTGTTTGGCCCTTCATCAGTCAACATCTCACTGATCTTTGTGCTTGTAAATCTCAGTTTAAAGGATGCCAGACACGTAATTTTTGGAGAAAATGTGATTCTAAGGAGGATAGAAGGAGGAGAGGAAAAAGAAGTGACAAAAAATAATCAGGGCTGTACTTAAAATTTTTTGATGAAATTATGTTAAGTTGCCTATTTTCGAGGCATGGGCCTCTTGTTGTCATTCTTGCTAAATGTTGCACTGCTTATTCAGTGTTTCCTCTCCCCTAGCCTTCTAAAGTCCCCCCTTGCAATTCTCCCATGCTTTTGGCATATTTTTGAGAAAGTTCATTTCTAAAATTTCCTGGGAGAGTTGCTTGGTTACAGAATGTTTTCTGTTATTTTCCCCATAGTTACGTTTTCACCCATGGGTGTATAACGTTTGTGTTCTGCATCTTCCATCTGATGTTCTGCAGTTTCTCCCCTGGGAGTCTCTGTTTTGCATCGGATAGAGTGTAATTTTGATGACTGATTCCGGGCCAGTTTTTTCAGTGCCTGGAGTCATGTTTTCTGGTGTTTTACACTGTTTGTTTTCATTGGCAACAGCCTTTTTTGAGGGGGGCTGTTTGCCTTTGCTGTAGTTTATCTCACTATAAGATACATTTATTTTATCCATAAGTGTCTCATTAATTATTTAATATAAATTTAAAATTTTTGACCACACTTTGCCATCGGATCCATCAGGGCTCAACGTTACTTTTCAGCAACTTGGGCTTCGCTGAAAAAATATTTTTTCAAAATTATTTTGATATGTAATTGTTTTTTCATTTATTAATGGATCATGTTATTATGTATCTTTGTGTCAGGGGTTTTTGCGAGTAACTAGGACTTCTTGTTGTTCTTTCACAATGAAGGGACTTTGTTCAAATTGTAATAGGAAGAAATCTTCCTCTGACTTTTATGATCATTGTATTAATTGTAGTCAGTGTTCTCGCATTAATCCCTGTCCTATATGTGAATATTGGGATGAGAAACATTGGAAACGTGTGTCACGATATGTTGTTTCTGGAGAAAGGGCTATGCCGGCTCTTTCTCCGCAAGGTCACTCTCCTCTCTCAGTTTCTATTTCAGAGGAACAAGAACAGGGTGATGTTTCCATGTTATCTTCTACAAGTGTGCGTCCGTCGTCACAAATGAATTCAGAGCTAGCGGCAAAAGTGCTCATGGAGATTAGACAAATGTCGTCCACTAGCTCGCCCGGTGTAGCGTCCATTCACCGAATGGTTCGGCAGCCGGGTTCGTCCGATGCGGTCCAGGAGGAAATTTTGGGTGATGCGAGCACTATAAACATAATAGATGCACACCCAGTGACGGCGGATAGTAAGCGAGAACGTGGGAAGCCTTTGAGTCCGGTTCCTAGCTCGTCCAGGTCCAGCCGGGCCGCGAGCGAGAGAGGCCCCTCTCTCGTACAACAACATCTGGAACCAGATGTTGTGGTACAAAATGTGTCGTTAGCGGAGCATACGTCCGTCGCTCGGGACGCTCCGTTGTATAGGCAGTCCGCGGAGACTGCTAAGGCTTCCTCTTCTCGTCAGCGCACACGACCGCACCTTGGCTGCGTGACCGCCGATATATTACCAGCTTCGCCGATCAAGGATTCTTCGGCGACCAGGTCACACCATCCGGCAGCCAGGGATTCGAGACCGATGGACTCCGGACGTTCGCATAGGAAAAGTATGCGGGAGCCATCTGATGCGGAGCTGCCCTCGGCGAAGCAGCGAAAGACTGCGCCTCCGCAGGTCTCGACGCCGGACATTCTTGTGCAGATAGCACAGCTTATCGCAGCATCCCAGCAGCCGACAGAAACGGTGTCGGATCGAGAATTATCCGACGGCGCTGGGTCGGTACGCTCCGCTGAAGCATCGGGGGCGGACGACCGGGAACATCATGAGGCCCGACCGGATGGTGAAAGGGATACGGATGATTTGGAGCTATCCCTTTCGGAACAACATAAAGCTGCCGTGGACTTCATCCGGCACTTTCTCCCTCAAGTTGTTCCGTCGGGCCAGACTGCTGCGGTTCCGGACAAGAGGATCATAGCGTCATTGGACTCTGAATTTTTTGAGCGGTTCAGGGACATCGCTCCCGAGTTTCCGTCGCAGTCCAATAATGTTGCAAGAACATTTGAATTATTGAACGACGCTATTTTCAAACTTGCTTCCAAGACGGGGAAAGCAGGTTTCTTGTCCGCTAATACTCTCAACCTGCCTTTCATTAATGCAAGGAATAAATTCGATACGGCAGGACAGGGTATACCGAGAGTTCCTCTGCGTGTGGACGACGAGGCGGAAGACTTAGAGCTATCATTACCGTCGTCGGCTTCTATTCCAACCGCGGTGTTGGAAACAGCTATTGCGTCTAACAGAGCCAATTTAGATGCCTTATCTTACGCAGATCACCTTACTAAGGCGTTATCACTGTGCCTTCAAGGGAAAGAGTTTCAGGATATACAATCCTCTTTAAGACTTCTTTCAAGGGCAGTAGCTTATTCCACGTGTAACTCCGTCCTTTCAGTGGCAAATCTGGAGTTGGTTAGACGTGACACAGCCCTAGCTACATCCACACTAGTGGATACTAAGGTGAAGAACTCTCTTAGAGTCGCTTCGGTCTCCGGAGAACTTCTCTTTGACGGCAAGCTTTCTGCTATTTATGATAAGATTACAAAGAAAGCTTCGGATTCTCTGTTGTTCAAATCTGCTTCTAAGAAGTCGGATACAGCAGACAAGAATAAGACAGGCACTTCTGGGTCTAATGCGCCCAAGAGAGGTTCCTATAGAGGTTCCGGTGCGTCCTCTTGGTCTTATTCGAGAGACCGTCAGGGTAGCGACTCTCGTTCGGGACGTCCTTCGGGCCGGGACAATCGGTCGGACGCCCCGAGGTCGACGGGGCGAGGTGCGGGTCGTGGAGGACGTGGTTTCTCCTACCGCAGGCCTCGCAGGTCCAGGAGGTGATGGCTTAAACCTCTATCGCGTACCGGTAGGCGGAAGGTTGTCGAGCTTTTCACAAGAATGGGCGTCGATTACGGACGACCCTTGGGTGAGAGGAGTGACTTCGGAAGGTCTAAAGATATCCTTCAAACGAAAGCCTCCATGAACTCGAAGTCCAAAGTGGACTCATCTTCCGTCAAATCCACAGAAAAGAGACGCTCTGTTATCAGAGGTGAGGTCTCTTTTAATGAAGAACGCGGTAGAGGTCGTAGAAAACCAGGAATCTCCGGGATTCTACAGCCATCTGTTTCTGGTTCCGAAACCAGATGGCTCGTTCCCTCCAGTCATAGATTTGAGCTGGATAAACAAGCTGATCGTCGCTCCGAAGTTTTATATGGAGACGATTCGGTCGGTCAGAGCGAGTATTCGGGTGAACGATTATGCATCAAGCATAGATCTCAAGGATGCGTACTTTCACGTCATGGTACATCCGAAAGTACCTACGCTTCGCAGTCCTAGGAGTGGTGTATCAATTCCGGGCGATGTGCTTCGGATTGAATCTAGCACCCTGGGCTTTCACTCGGGTAATGAACTCGGTAATGATCTATTTCCGAGCTCATTCGTCTGCGGTAACGTCGGCCTACCTGGACGACATTCTTCAGAGGTACGGGAAGTCGGATCTGGTGCCGTCCAAGTCATTCACTCATCTGGGAATGAGCTTCGAGACGCACAACAATCTCGTTCGTCTGCCGTTAACCAGAGCGAAATTAGTCAGTTGTTACGCTCGCTATTGTCTGCACGCAGACAAAGTCACAGCGAGAGAATTTATGAGACTGATAGGTCTGTGCGGAGCCGCTGCGGATCTCATTCCGATGGGGCGGTTACGCACACGTCCTCTTCAAATTTTCTTGACTCAGAATTGGAGTGTGAAAATTCATTCGCTCGACGTAGACGTTCTCTTGTCAGATCAAGTGAAACAAGAGATTCAGACTTGGGCAAACATTCAGTGGTTAACTCAGGGAGTTCTGCTGCAGTTGCCGGATCCGAGTTTTACCATTATGACGGATGCCAGTCAAACAGGTTGGGGTGCATCATTAATCCCAACGGATTCGAGATGCCAGGGTCTTTGGGATCCGCAATTCCTGTGCAAGCACATAAACATCAAAGAAATCATGTCAATTTGGCTTGCGTTACGTCACTGGATGGACATTATTCACGATGCTCATGTCCAAATCCTATCCGACAATACGACAGTAGTGGCGTATATACGGAATCAGGGAGGCACTCATTCAGTTCCGTTGTTCAATCTAACGGAAAGAATCCTTCTGTTTGCGCTAGAACATCACGTTCTTCTTTCGGTCAGTCACATACCGGGTCATCTGAATGTGCTAGCAGACTCCCTTTCACGAAATGGTCGCTTGTTGCCGTCGGAATGGACTCTCAACAAACAAGTATTCAATCAGATTTGCTATCAATGGGAACGGCCAATGATAGACTTATTTGCGACACATCTCAACAATCAGTTGCAGACGTATGTGTCTCCGTGTCTGGATCCAAGAGCATTTGCAGTAGACGCTCTGTCGATCCCTTGGGACGGAATGATAGGATATGCGTATCCTCCAGCGCCGTTAATTCAACAAGTATTGCTAAAGATAAAACAATCTCAGTACAAGATTCTGTTGGTAGCATCTCTGTCGCCACAGAGACCGTGGATAAATCTACTCAGGTGTCTGTTGTGGGGCCTACCGCGAAAGCTTCCTCCACGGGAGGATCTTCTTTCGCAGGGGAAATCGCGCCAACTCCATCACAACCCGCAAGGTCTCAACCTTCACGTTTTTCCGTTGTGCGGTCCTTCTTGCATGGCAAACACTTTACAGGACGAGCAGTGGACGCGATTTCTAACTGTAGGAGGACCTCCTCTTCGCTAAACTATGCGGCTAAGTGGAAGGTTTTTCGTCGTTGGTGTAGGGATCATTCTGTAGATATATTCGATCCCTCTATACCAGACATCGCAAACTTTCTAGTATACTTGTTTGACGAAATCAAACTGCAGCCTGTTACTATAAAGGGTTATAGGTCTATGTTATCTGATACCTATGCACATCACGATAGTTTACAAATTGGATCTAATGTCTCTTTATCTAAGTTGGTTAGAAACTTTTCGATAAATAGACCCAGAACTCTTTGATTAATTCCTAAGTGGAATTTAGCTTGGGTTCTCCTTAAATTGAAGGAAAAGCCATTTGAACCTCTTGGGACAGTAGATTTCAAATTCTTATCTTATAAGACAGCTTTTCTCTTAGCTTTCTCTTCTGCTAGAAGAGTCAGTGAGCTTCATGCACTGTCGGTGGATGATTCTCACTATCGTAGTGTCGGGAACACTATCACCTTCACTACTAATGTGGGTTTTTTAGCTAAGAATCAGGCTCCTAATAAATATCCGGAACCTATTGTTATTAAGGCTCTTCCGTCTTCAGACGGCCGTAGGCCTTTACTCTGTCCTGTTAGAGCGTTACGTATCTATAAACAGAGATCTCAGTTTATCAGAAAGGGACGGAAACGTTTCTTTCTGTCTTTGATGCCTAGTAGAAGGGACATTTCGGTCCATTCTATTGCTAGATGGATTCAATTAGCTATCCGTACTGCTTATGAGAGTTTATCTTCTTCTCAGCAGTCTGTGCTTAAGATTTCCGCTCATGAAGTAAGAGCTTTTTCTACTTCCTGGGCTTATGCTAATAGTGTTGCTATTACAGATTTAATGAAGGCTGCTTATTGGTCTCAGCCATCCACATTTACGAATTTTTATCTCAGAAATATTGAGTCCATTTCTGGAGACCTGCATTGTTTAGGTCCGTTATCTGTTGCTCAGAATGTCGTCCACTAAACAGTTGCAACTATAGTTATGCAGGCTTTCTGTTCCGGCAGTGACTCCGTTCGGCTGCCCTTTTCGCTCTGGGCTATTTGACCCAGGGCAAGGGGAAGGGGGGTGGCGGGTGTTCCCTTAGGTCACCTGCTTTATAGTGAAAAGCAAGGGAATGCCTCCTCCAAGTCAGTATTTCTGAGTCGCTTCCGGGATGGTTTTAAAGTGTAATATTAATGTTAAAATTCATTCATGTCTTATTTTTAAAGTGTAGCTCGGTGTGAAGCATTTGTATATGTCAAGTGTCAAACGGGCTTTAATATACAATACTCGGACACTTTTAAATGACTATAAAGAGTCTCAATTCTCTGGACTACTTTATTTATTGGCTTACTTTAAAAATGATTAGTATAAGGGATATACTGGATATTAACAGAGAACATGAATGTTATTGTGCTCAATTATTAAGGGTAGTGTATCTTTCTAATTTAATATTAAATAAGAAAGATACATGTAAAGCCTAATACTCCTTTTCTCCTTAAGGGGTTACCTCTTTACTATATAGTTGAGCTTATTGGATTTTCCTCTATGTCCTAGGCCCTCCAGCCTGTTTACTATTCAGCTAAGTCTGGGTCATTGGTACAGTATAAAAATGTTAAAAAATTTATAGTAATTTATATATTTTTTATACTTACCAATGACCCAGACGGGGATGGCCCTCCCTGGAGTTGGGAACTCTTGCCTCCCCGCTGAGTACATAGCGCTGACCAGGCACTGCCAGTAAGAATGATAATTGGCGCCAATTTCGGGACGTCTGCGTCACTGCGCATGCGCAGTAGAGGCGTAGTATGGAGGTCCTTTAGGACATGATTTCTTTTTGTTTTGGATGCAAATTTTGGGGATTGGGGGCAAAATTTGTGTTTGGCCCTGGTTTTGTTAGAGTTAGCACCAGCTAAGTCTGGGTCATTGGTAAGTATAAAAAATATATAAATTACTATAAATTTTTTAACTTTCAGAACCGTGAGGTTGATTTGAACCAAATTTGGTATGAGATAATAATGGGTCATAAGTAGTTGATTGATGTAAAAAAAATTTTTCTCATTGCCCCGTGGGAACCTCGGGAGCTAAAAATAGGAAAAACCTTAAAACTGCCATATCTCCAAAACTACACGGCACAGAGAATTCTTATTTTGTATAAAGCTTACTTTTATCCAGTAGAATAGAATGGTTAAAAAAATCCCTATCGGTTTGATCACAAGGTACATTTTTCAGGACTTTGAAAAAGTGCTGAGTCAGCACTTTTTAACACTGTAGGCAATGGGAAAAAGATTAAAAAATCTTCTTCTCCAGATCCAGCAGGCAGAATCTTTTGATATTTGGTATGCAACATTGTAGGGTGGATCTGATTCAAGTTTGTTCAAATCGGCCCCCTGTGTTCATATTTGGGCTCAGTATAGGAGCCCGATTTCGAACTTAGTGCATTTCAGGCAAATTTCTTCAAAAATCTTCTTCTCCAGATCCAGCAGGCATAATCTTTTGATATTTGGTATGCAACATTGTGGGGTGGATCTGATTCAAGTTTGTTCAAATCGGCTCCCTAGATTCATATTTGGACTCACTATAGAAGCTCGTATTCGAACTTAGTGCATTTCAGGCAAATTTCTTCAAAAATCTTCTTCTCCAGATCCAGCAGGCAGAATCTTTTGATATTTGGTATCTAACATTTTGGGGTGGATCTGATTCAAGTTTGTTCAAATCGGCCCCCTGGATTCATATTTGGGCTCACTATAGAAGCCCGAATTCAAACTTAGTCCATTTCAGGCAAATTTCTTAAAAAATCTTCTCCAAATCCAGCAGGCAGAATCTTTTGATATTTGGTATGCAACATTGTGGGGTGGATCTGATTCAAGTTTGTTCAAATCGGCCGCTGGGTTTATATTTGGGCTCAGTATAGAAGCTCGAATTCGAACTTAGTGCATTTCAGGAAAATTTCTTCAAAAATCTTCTTCTCCAGATCCAGCAAGCAGAATCTTTTGATATTTGGTATGCAACATTGTGGGGTGGATCTGATTCAAGTTTGTTCAAATCGGCCCCCCTGGGTTTATATTTGGGCTCAGTATAGGAGCTCGAATTCAAACTTAGTGCATATTTCAGGCAAATTTCTTCAAAACTCTTCTTCTCCAGATCCAGCAGGCAGAATCTTTTGATATTTGGTATGCAACATTGTGGGGTGGATCTGATTCAAGTTTGTTCAAATCGGCTCCCTGGATTTATATTTGTGCTCACTATAGAAGCCCGAATTCGAACTTAGTGCATTTCGGGCAAATTTCTTAAAAAATCTTCTTCTCCAGATCCAGCAGGCAGAATCTATTGATATTTGGTATGCAACATTGTGGGGTGGATCTGATTCAAGTTTGTTCAAATCGGCTCCCTAGATTCATATTTGGGCTCACTATAGAAGCTCGAATTCAAACTTCGTGCATTTCAGGCAAATTTCGTTGAAAATCTTCTTCTCAAGATCCAGCAGGCAGAATCTTTTGATATTGGGTATGTACCATGCTTAGGCGGGTGAGATTCAAGTTTGTTCAAGCCAAGTCCCTGGGTTCATATTTGGGCTCACTGTGGTAGCCCAAATTATAACTTAGTTCAAAAGGAGGAATTTTCTTTAAAAATCTTCTTCAGATCCAGCAGTTGTAATGTTTTGATATTTGGTATGCTGCACCCTTAGGGGGTGAGATTCAAGTTTTTTCAAGCCATGTCCCTAGGTCCATATTTGGACTCACTGTGGTAGCTCGAATTGTAACTTAATTCAAAATGAGGAATTTTCTTTAAAAATCTTCTTCTTCAGATCCAGCAGTCGGAATGTTTTGATATTTGGTGTGCAGCATCCTTTGGGGGGGGGGGGGGGGGGGGGGGGGGGGGGGGGGGGTGAGATTCAAGTTTGTTAAAGCCAAGTCCCTGAGTTCATATATGGACTCCCTGTGGGAACCCAAATTATAACTTAATTCAATATGATGAATATTCTTTAAAAATCATTTTTTTTTTTTAGATCCACTGGTCAGAATCTTTGGATATTTGGTATAAGCTTTTATTAGGAGGAGCAGATGCAACTTGTTGAAAGCAGTTCTCTGGGTTGATATTTAGGCTACCATGTCAGGTGAGCGTCCTCAGGCCCCTCGGGGCCTCTTGTTTTTATTTTGTGAAGACCTCAGATCGATTAATATGAAAATGTGAAAACAGGTGAATTACCCTTTACCCCAGACACGGCAGGGGAATGGGCAATGATTAGAGGGGGGACAGACATAGTCAAGTCAACAAAAATTTCAAACTTTACCCCAGATAAACTTGTGCATGTTCCAATTTTGACGGGCGTATGTTACCCCGCTAGGTGGTGCTGCTGTCTAAAGAATCATCTGCAACATGATCATAAAAATAATATCTGAGGCCATCATAAAACGTTTTGTTTCTCAGGCACTTTCCTCATCATACCGATTATTCTTAGTCTGTCGTCTGTGTGATGTCCATCAGTTTGTGTCTCTTCCTCATAAACTGCTAATCTGATTCCAGTAATATTTCACGTCAGTAATGATTGGGGATGGACCAATTCAATTTTGCTGTGATCAGTATGCTGTCCCCCACAGGGAGGGTGTGGGGAAAGGTTGCCCCAAGTTTTTAAAAACTCTTGTGACATTACAGTCGGGTAAAATGTATTTGGCTTTCTTATGAGGTGTGCTTTAAAACTTGCTCCAGGGAAGTTTGAATTGAAATATATTAATAACTGCCATATTGATTTTGCCACAGCAGCCATTGTTAACTCAAAATCCCTTGACAATTCAGCATCATCTCTTGATGGTTTTGTTATTGGATGGTTCCTTTTGATAATTGTCTCAATTTTATATTCAATATGGCTGTCGTCATGGCCATCTTGATTTTGGTTTGCCTTACTTAGTCCAACTGCTGAAGAGAATGGATTTGGAGCTGCTGTTTCCAACCATCTGCAGTTTTACTATAGTCACAAAGTGAAAGATCTGATAAATACTTAATATTTTACCTTTATGAATTGAGTGCATTTAGGGCATTCCTGTGTGGTTGTAAGAAATGATTTTGTTGCTTATGATTTGTGTTATTTATCCCTTTACCTAACGTAATGGCCATATTCAGTTAGAACTATTCACAAAAAATCACTATATATACTACTCAAAGTTTGCTAAGCACCAAGTATATCCAACTACCTGTTTTAAGTTTTAGTTGAAATATTGTAATGAAAAGTGTATATATTTTTTATTTAATTATATTTTTAATGATTTAAGTACAGAAATTAAGATTTTATTTGTATTTAACATTATTGTTTAGCTTTTGAATACGATAACCATGGAAAATGGATATTATTGGTAAAAGAGGAAATTTTTCAATTGCCAAAAAGTTGACGGAGCGAACTGGTATGTGTTCAGTATCGAGTATGAGACCCATTACTGTTAATTACTGCTTGACAATGCCTTCTCATGCTCCAAATCAGGTTCCTGGTGGTCCTTTGTGGGATGCTATTCCATTCTTGGACCAGCATGGCACCAAGCACCTGGACACTTCTTGGCTGGACTGGACGGGCTGAAATTGCAAGCTGCAACTCATTCCAGACATGTTCAATTGGATTGAGGTCAGGGGATCGTTGGTTCTCCCCGACAGCATGGACAACATGACGGGCATTTTCGTCCACCAGAATGAATCTATCACCCACTGAACCTGCATACAATCTGACATGGACATCCAGGATCTCATCAATATACCACTGTGCAGTCAGTGTACCACGGTCAAGGACACAGAACTCTGTACGTCCATCCCAGCTGATGCTGCCACAGACCATTATTGACCCTCCACCATAGCAGTCATGCTCAGCAATGTTTCTGCATGGAATCGTTTTCCTGGTCTCCTCCATATGATGATTGGTAGCCCCTTGCTCCACCATCTCTACAGCCCGCCACATTTCTGCTTCAGACAAATGTCTTCTTACATTTGCATATGACATATTCAGTCATTAAATCACAAGGGTTTGTGTTGAAATGAATATGGAATACCCAACACATGTCATGTACATGTAGACAGTACACGAAAACATCATGAAAATCAAGGGTACATGCTTTCCATGACTGTCACGAAAAGTCTTCCTGTCAAGAGAGCCAATGTAAACACTGGGGACCATCTCAGTACATTCCTCAATCATATCCACCAAAAATTTTGCAAATATGTTACAAGCAAATTTCACAATGATGTGTCAAGTATTTGGTGCTTTGCAAACTTTTAGTAGTATATATTCTATTACAGTGGAACCCTGTTAATTGAACAGTCAGTTTGCCAGTGAAGATTATTCAATTAACAGGAGTATTCAATTAACAGGGATTGTGTCACTTTTCTGTATTCTAGAGATAAACTTAGCATGTATTCTATTATATCATGTTTGACAGAGCTCCATGAGCTCAGTCAAATAAGATATAATATATTAAATGCCTGTGTTGGATTACTGAGGCCAAATATGTCTATAAACAAAGGAAAACTTGGGAGAGTCAGGGTAATTTCTCAACAGGTTACAAGAGTTTTTATTCAATTAACAGCAGTTTACTCTATAAATTTTATAAAATGAACAGGTCAAATTTGTACTGGAGGTATGGTAAATGGGTTTGTTTTTGGAAATTATATTCAGTTTACAGGGTTATTCAGTTAAGAGATATCCAATTAAGTGGGCTTCACTGTATTTTTAGCTCAACTTTGATGAAGTCAAATTTGAGCTATTGTCATGGCCCGTCGTCTGTCGTCCGTCTGTCCGTCTGTCAACAATTGGCTATGGCTCGGGCTAGAGGTCGTATTTATGAACCGATCTTTACGAAACTTCTTGTGTACCTTTGTTATGACCCTGGGACGGGAACGAGTGTTTTTAGGTGTGGTCCGAAATTCAAGATGGCTGCCAGCGGCCATTTTGTACCGATGATGCAAAAATCAGTTTTTTGTACAGAACTTCTGTATGAAAGTTCTGATTTGAATAAAGTTTTGTATAAATGTTTAGTACCATGGAATACATCACATATAATACAGGTTTTTTTCTCGTGCGTAAATTATGCAAATTAGACTAACTTTGATTTATTTAGTGTTACTTTCAGAGCTGTAAGTGCCAAGCTGCTATGGCTCGGGCTCGAGGCCGTATTTATGAACCAATCTTTACGAAACTTCTTGGGTACCTTTGTTATGACCGTGGGACGAGAACGAGTGTTTTTGGGTGCAGTCCCAAATTCCAGATGGCTGCCAGCAGCCATTTTGTACCGACGATGCCGAAATCTGTTTTTTGTACAGAACTTCTATATGAAAGCTCTGATTTGAATAATTTTTTGTATGAATGTTTAGTACCATGGGATACATTACATATATTACAGGTTTTTTTCTTGTGCGTAAATTATGCAAATTAGGCTAACTTTGATTTATTTAGTGTTACTTTCAGCACTGTGAGTGCAAATCCCAATACGGCTCGGGCTAGAGGCCGTATTTATGTACCGATCTTCACGAAACTTCTTGGGTACCTTTGTTATCACTGTGGGACGAGAAGGAGTGTTTTTGGGTCCAGTCTGAAATTCAAGATGGCCGCTAGCAGCCATTTTGTTCAAAATTAAGTGCAATCAGATTTTTGCGCAGAACTTCCAAATGAAAGATCTGATTTGAATAAATTTTTGTATGAATGTTTAGTACCATGGGATACATTACATATAATACAGAGTTTTTCTCGTGAATAAATTATGCAAATTAGGGGCCCGGGTGGGACTTAGAAAATTTTGGACCAAAATCCGGAAATTAGTTTTTTTGTTTTTTATGCGTTTTGGTCAATTTTAAGACAAAAAAAAAAAAATTTTTTTACACTGAAAATTTGGGGTCTGGGTGGGACTTAGAAAATTTTGGACCAAAATCCGGAAATTAGTTTTTGTGTTTTGATGCATTTTGGTCAATTTTAAGAAGAAGAAGAAAAAATTTTAGTCTGAAAATATTTTGTTTGGGACTGAAAATTTCCACACAAAAATAATAATCTACAATGATTGGTCTTAATCTGTAGTCCATTACAGTCACCTTGTAATTCTTTTATTATTGTTGACTGGGCCAAAACAAATACTAATTCCTGTCATATTCATTATTCAGTTGTCTTGGTCACAGCAAGTACTAATTCCTGTCATATCCAAGTTGAGCTACAGAGTCATTGACTCTTTCATTTAAATTTTTGCTACCAAAACATAGCTTATGACACCCCATTGGAATAATCTTGATGAACTTGTTTCAGTGAGGAGGGGGCGCGGTGGCTCAGTTGGTAGAGGTGCAGGCTGCAAGCCGAGAGGTCCTCGGTTCGAATCCCACCTGCGGCAACCGCGTTGTGTCCTTGGGCAAGACACTTCACCCCGATTGCCTACATGGGGGCACGATGATGCTGTGTACTGAGGCGTACTGCACGTCGATGGTGCGCATGTCTTCAACCAATCTAACCCTGCCTGTGCTGCGGTGCAGAGTTCAGAGTTACGATGTTGGAGAGCTGACAGCTGCTCGTCGTTGCTCGGTGGTTCTCTCCGGGTACTCCGGCTTCCTCCACCCGTAAAACTGTCACGGTCACGATTAGCCATTGTGCATAAGTATGTGACCTTAAACACCAATAAATAAATAAATGTTTCAGTGAGGGGTAACACGCAATGTTTTTTTCAAGCAAAAAACAATTATTTTCAGTTATCCAAGAATAAAATTGCAAACATTGTCACCTATCTGTGTTAGGTGAATGATTAAAGGGCTAAACCAAAATGGTATGCACTATTTGTACACTGGTTCTTGAGAATAAATTTGCTAAAAAATCCTTTTTAATTTTATGAAGATCTCTTTTCTTCAGCTATTTGTATTTTTATATTTCAGACACTCTCATAAGAGCTGTATTAATATTTGCTGAGGGAATTTTCGATGGAGAAAGTCATGTCGTGTGAGTATATACACACCTCCATCCTGACTGTCAAATATTTTCTCACTAATAGACTTGAGAGAAATTCTGAATATACCATCAAAATTATCAGTTTATCTGTTCTCATTAAATATTACAAGTTTCCTGTATTCCAGTCAAAATATTAAAGTCCTACCAAATTCTACCCACCTAGAATATGAAATATGCAGTTTTTCATGGTTTAATTCTCAGAATTTTCAACTGTTGGAATAGGGAATGTGATGTGTAGGCATGTTTCTAATAGCAATAACTATTAATATTAATAAATGATTTGAAGTTCGAAAAATTCCTTTTTCGGCTTAAATGTTCTCCCCTCTTTACATTTAGAGTACATGTATTACAAGGTAATCTGTTATGTTTCAGAGGTCTATGCTTACTGATATCACCTTGATTTCTGGGTTCAAATACTTTCAGATATTAACTATGCAAAATTAGTATCACCAGGTTTTTTACCTGTGGAGTACTATGATAGTCTCTCATAGTTCTGTAATTCAAATAACAGTTCATTGAGGTTACTTTTTATACGCCCGTTTGAAAAACGGGACGTATTATAGTATGGTGTTGTCCGTCCGTCTGTCTCTGTCCGTCCGTCCGTCCGTCTGTCCGTCCGTTTGGTTTCCGAACAATAACTTTAGTATTTGTTTTCCGATCGGCTCCAAATGTGGTATGTGATTTAATCACAACAAAATACAGGTCAAGTTCGAATATGGGGTCGGTCCGAACATTTTTCGCCTGAATTATGGCCCCAGTTGGACTTAGAATTCGTCAAATATTTGGTTTCCGGATGATAACTTTAGTATTTGTTTTCCGATCGGCTCCAAATTTGGTATGTGGTTTAATCACAACAAAATACAGGTCAAGTTCGAATATGGGGTCGGTCCGAACATTTTTTGCCTGAATTATGGCCCCTGTTGGACTTAGAATTCGTCAAATATTTGGTTTCCGGATGATAACTTTAGTATTTGTTTTCCGATCAGCTCCAAATTTGGTATGTGGTTTAATCACAACAAAATACAGGTCAAGTTTCACAAAATCACTGATTTCAAAGTCTGACCGTAACATATATATATATGCCAGTATAAATTTCTCGCACTCTAAAAAAATTGCAAATGTGTTAAAATGGTACAATTTGAACAGTTCACGGGCGTATGATGCAATGCCCAGCGGTGCTCTTGTTTCTATTTGCCACATGCTAGAATAACCCATATTGTCTACTTGACTGAGTGCAGTGACTCAGTGTTTACGGCATTGGACTTCAAACCAAAAGGACCATGGTTCAATACCCACCAGGTGCAACTGCGTTGTGTCATTGGGAAAGGCACTTAATCTTGCTTGCCCATTTACCATACATTCAGTATACATTTGACCTGTTAATTCCCTATAAATAGGGATTTTACATGAAAATTCCATAATGTTTTTTTTTGTGATAAAACTGATTGGAAAATACTCCTCATGTGGCGAGAAAAAGAAATCTTTTTACAGAATCTAAATATTCCATGTAGTGTTCGAGTTATGGTCATTTGAAGTTTCAAAATTTGTCGAAAATTTAGTCACAGGGACATAGTGCTTTCTGTATAAATCCCAGAACTCAAAACGCCCCCAAAAGTGGTGATTTTAGCACACTTTTTTCATGTAAATAAAGACATTAACACTCATAAAAATGAAAGCAGTAATCACAGAGTCTTGAGATTTCACACAGTCATGGGCCATACATTGGCCCAGAAGCTAATTTTTTTAACATGACAGAATGGTCTTCAAGTTAATTTGCATATAATTTGCATAAAAATGTTAATTTTTTCCTTTATTTTGAGAATATTCCCACATTTTTTCTTACTAGACCTGAAATTACATCACAGGAATATTGCAGCAACTTGCACAACATTGACAGTTTGTTTTGTAACCATATCTGATTTTAAAAAACAGCTAAAATTTCTTAATTTGCATATTTAAGCCCACCCCACTTTTTAAAATTCCACTATTAAGGAATGAATTGAACACTGACAAGCACAACTGATCGCAAAATGGCATAAGTAATGAATCCACAACATTTTGAACCCCTGAAACATGTCAGCATGCCACCAGCTAGATATAACTATAAATAGCAGCACAATTCAAATATTTAGGCCACACCCACTTCTTTGGAAAAATAAGAAAATGTATGTAACTGTTTGAATATACAACCAAACTAAAGCTTACCAAGAAAACATGTGTCTACTAACCAACTGATTCCAATATTACTTTGAAGACAAAGTTCATAGATGCCCAGTTCAGGTTCTAATAAAATTTAAAACTAATTAAATATGCAAATTTATTCAGTGATATTATGTATTTCAAAAAATTCATTCTTATCTCAATCCATCAGGTTGTTTCACTTCTCGGTCACAATCAGTCAGCATTGTGAGAATAAAATCTAAACCCTCTTGTATTGAACTAATGATCTCCAACTTCATGAGGTGATAAAATATAATTAAATTATTTTAATTATTTAATAAATGTGCATATTGATTCATTTCAGTTTGATTTTTTAGCTCAACTTTGGCGAAGCCAAATTTGAGCTTATGCCATGGCCTGTCGTCCGTCGTCCGTCTGGCCATCTGTCCGTCTGTCCGTCAACAATTGGATACGGCTCGGGCTAGAGGCCGTATTTATGAACCGATCTTTACGAAACTTCTTGGGTACCTTTGTTATGACCGTGGGACGAGAACGAGTGTTTTGGGGTTTAGTCCGAAATTCAAGATGGCTGCCAGCCGCCATTTTGTACCGACGATGCAGAAATCTGTTTTTTGTACAGAACTTCCATATGAAAGCTATGATTTGAATAATTTTTTGTATGAATGTTTAGTACCATGGGATACATCACACATAATACAGGTTTTTTTCTCGTGCGTAAATTATGCAAATTAGACTAACTTTGATGTTTTTTGGTGTTACTTTCAGCACTGTAAGTGCAAATGCCAATACGGCTCGGGCTAGAGGCCGTATTTGTGAACCGATCTTTACGAAATTCCTTGGGTATCTTTGTTATCACCGTGGGACGAGAACGAGTGTTTTTGGGTCCGGTCCGAAATTCAAGATGGCCGATGGCAGCCATTTTGTACAAAATTTGGTGCAATCAGATTTTTGCACAGAACTTCCATATGAAAGCGCTGATTTGAATAATTTTTTGTGTGAATGTTTAGTACCATGGGATACATCACATATAATACGGGTTTTTTTCTCGTGCAGAAATTATGCAAATTAGATGAACTTTGATTTTTTCAGTGCTACTTACACATAGTACACATGTCAATACGGCTCGGGCTAGAGTCTGTATTTATGAACCGATCTTCACGAAACGTCTTGGGTACCTTTGTTATTACCTTGGGACGAGAACGAGTGTTTCTGGGTGCGGTCCAAAATTCAAGATGGCTGCCAGTGGCCATTTTGTACCGAAATTAGGTCTAATCAGTTTTTTGTACACAACTTCTATATACGGCTCAGGCTAGAGGCCGTATTTATGAACCGATCTTTACGAAACTTCTTGGGTACCTTTGTTATCACCGTGGGATGAGAACGAGTGTTTTTGGGTCCGGTCCGAAATTCAAGATGGCCGATGGCAGCCATTTTGTACAAAATTTGGTGCAATCAGATTTTTGCACAGAACTTCCATATGAAAGCGCTGATTTGAATAATTTTTTGTGTGAATGTTTAGTACCATGGGATACATCACATATAATACAGGTTTTTTTCTCGTGTAGAAATTATGCAAATTAGATGAACTTTGATTTTTTCAGTGCGACTTACACACAGTAAGTACACATGTCAATATGGCTCGGACTAGAGTCTGTATTTATGAACCGATTTTCACGAAACATCATGGGTGCCTTTGTTATCACCTTGGGACGAGAACGAGTGTTTCTGGGTGCGGTCCAAAATAAGATGGCTGCCAGTGGCCATTTTGTACTGAAATTAGGTCTAATCAGTTTTTTGTACACAACTTCTATACGGCTCAGGCTAGAGGCCGTATTTATGAACCGATCTTTATGAAACTTCTTGGGTACCTTTGTTATCACCGTGGGATGAGAACGAGTGTTTTTGGGTGTGGTATGAAATTCAAGATGGCCACCAGCAGCCATTTTGTACCAAAATTAGTGCAATCAGTGTTTTGTACAGAACTTCTGTATGAAAGTTCTGATTTGAATAAATTTTTGTATGAATGTTTAGTAACATGGAATACATCACATATAGTACGTGTTTTTTTCTCGTGCAGAAATTATGCAAATTAGATGAACTTTGATTTATTCAGTGCTACTTATACACTGTAAGTGCACATGTCAATACGACTCGGGCTAGAAGCTGTATTTATGAACCGATCTTCACAAAACTTCTTGGGTACCTTTGTTATCACCTTGGGATGAGAACGAGTGTTTCTGGGTGCAGACCAAAATTCAAGATGGCTGCCAGTGGCCATTTTGTACCGAAATTAGGTCCAATCAGTTTTTTGTCACAACTTCTACACAGCTCATATTTGTGAACTGATCTTCACGAAACTTCTTGGGTACCTTTGTTTTCACCTTGGGACAGGAATGAGTGTGTTTTGGGGTGCCTTTGTTATCACTGTGCTATGAGAACAAATATTTTGGGGTTCAGCTAGACCCACTCTGGGACTCCAAGATTTCTTTTCTAGTTTAGCATCTGACTGTCACCCACCTTTACAATACTTTACCTATACATTTGTTACAGGCAACGGTCAGTATTTATGTACAGACCGTTACAATACTTTATATGTACCTTTATTATCAGGTCATTACCTAGATGTTTGTCATTGCTGTGTCACATACTATACATGTACATGTCTTTGTCTTGACAAGTTGAGCTACAGTGTCATTGACACTTTCATTACTATTATTCATTGCTAAAACTAACAACTATTTTTTCTTCTAATTTCCCACGCAATTCAAGCAGCACAGTGGGGAAAAGAATGTTGAATGCTTTTGACTAAGACTACCAAAAGGCCACTCTGAAAACTAGCCACCTTTCTTTCAGCTATCTGGACAGACCATGTGTACAAGAGTAGTGTGCTGCTTGAAATGTGTAACACTCATTGTTTAAGAATGTTTTACAGCTTTGATCAGCAGTGCAAAATCCAAGAGGCCACTGGCTTTGATTGACAATAAATCTTTGAGTGAAAAAAGACAACAGAAGAATTAAATATAGCATCAGTCAGGAAAAAAATATTTGATTCCTGCACTTGTGTTCCATATAATCCTACCTGTAATATTCATATTTTTTTACATTTTCTACTCCATATTATTCGAATTTGAGCCCCTATTTTTATTCATTTTCACCAGGTTGGACTGTGAGCTAATCATTAGGATACACTATTTTGGAGTTTGGACTAAATTCTTAAAATTTTTCTATAGCTGTTGAAAATTGGAGTTATTTTAAAATTTTGAGGTTATTTATCCAAGATGTGGCACTTTGAAGTATTATAAACTCAGTTTGAAACTTCAGTATTAGGCAAAAATATTACACCCTGTACTATTATTCCAACCCATAGTATCATTTCATTTTACCAAATCTTCCACCCTCTACTTTCAATCCTCACTATACTGTTATTTGGATGACAGGAGTATATCTCCTCTCACATAATTCACAGTAAAGAAACACTTACAACAATTATGCACTTTTTAAGAACAGAAAACAAAAAAAGTTACAGCGCAAAATAGCTGGCGGTGCAAGAGGTCTATGAGCTGAAAAATTTACATTTATTATACTTCCTTGAAAAACAGTACCCACAATAATTGAATAAACTCAAGACTACTGTTCTTTGATTTCACTCAGGGACCTGGTTTGGTGGATTTAGACAGAAGCTACAGGAAAAATCCAGCCCCTCCACAGCCCTAGAATTTTCTGTCTGCTTATGACACTAATAATTACAATTTGGTGAAAGTCCTGTTGCCCACCCTCATAACATTCTTTTCAATTATATTTGTTATGGTCCAGCAAAATTACCCCCCCCCCCCCCCCCACCACCACCGCAGCCAATCAGCCAATATTTTTCCAATTAGTGTTCACAGTAATTACTGTTCACCAAAAATCTAGTTACCTGCTATTACCCCTTATTTTTTTATGGCCTTGTGAAATTCCAGTTAATCCCTTATTACCCTTCCCCCCCCCCCCCCCCCCCCCCCCCCCCCATCCACTCAGAGATCTTCTAACAGTGCTCTCAGTAGTTACAATTAACAACTGGAAAGCAAGTGAATGCTATTACTCTTTTCAAATATTTAGTGTGAATTTCTGACTGCATCTTTTCTTTTTATGTTTGACTATTTCCAAATCATGTTGAATTGTTATCAGTGAGAAAAAATTGTTTTCCAATATTTTTATACTGTACCAATGACCCAGACATAGCTGGTGCTAACTCTTAAAATATAGGGCCAAACACAAATTTTGCCCCCCAATCCCCAAAATTTGCATCTAAAACTAAAGAAAACATGTCCTGAAAGGCCCTCCACACTTCGCCCCTACTGCGCATGCGCAGTGTCAAGGACGTTCCGAAATTGGCGCCATTTATCATTCTAAGTTTGGCCCTTCATCAGTTAACATCTGACTGATCTTTGTGCTTTTAAATCTCAGTTTAAATGATGCCAGACACATAAATATTAGTGAAATGGTGATTCTAAGGAGGATAGAAAAGGAGGAGAGGAAAAGAATGTGTGACAGAATATTATCAGGGCTGTAACTTAAAATTTTTTAATGAAATTATGTTAAGTTACCTATTTTCAAGGCAGCAGCCATTTTGTTGTCATTCTGATTATTTAGTTACACTGTTTTTTCAAGTGTTTTCCTCTCTCCCTGTCCTTTAAGTTCCCCCTTGCTATTCTCCCATGCTTTTGGCATAGTTTCTGTAATTATTATTACTAAAATTTCTTGGGAGTTTTAGCTGAATAACAGAATGAATTCTGTTCTTTCCCCATGTTTACGTCTTCACCTACGGGTGGTTAGGCATTGTGTTCTGCATCTACCATCTGATGTTCTGCAGTTTCTTCCCTGGAAGTCTCTGTTTTGCATCAGATAGTGTATTTTTGGTAACTGATTTCGGGCCTGGGTGCCTGGAGTCTTATTTTAGTGTTTTTACACTCATTGTTTACATTTACAACAGCCCTCTGTGTGAGGGGGGGATTTCTAAATAATAATATCTTTATGTTATTTTAATCATAACTAGATACATTATTATTGTTCGTAAGTGTTGAATAAATTGTTTAAAATATTTTTAAAATTTTTGTCCACACTTAGGCTTGGGATCCATTGGGGCTCAACGTTACTTTTCAGAAACTTGGGCTGTTCTGAAAAAATATTTTTTCAAAATATTTTGATTTCAATTATTTTTTCTATATTAATGGATCATATTATTATTATGTATTTTGATTGCCAGGGGTTAGTGCGAGTACCAGGACTTGTTTTCTTTTCACATTGAAAGGATATTGATCAATTGTTTTAAGAGGAAGTCTTCCTCTGACCTTATTATCATTCTATATGTGGTCAGTGTACTCGCATTAACTCCTGTTCTGTATCGTATGATTTCGATGACAATATGGGAAGCGTATGTCACGGTATGTTGTTGGGGATTTGGACACTCCGGTCCTTTCCCTGCAGGGTCACTCTACTTTATCAATTTCTATTTCAGACGATCAAGATTAGGGTGATGTATCTGTGATGTCTTCCAACAGTGTGCCTCCGTCGTCACAATTAATGAAGGGCTAGCGGAAAAGTGCTCATGTAATACGCCAATTGCCTAAGAGGACCCTAGTAGGTTCGACGGCCTTTGACGTCCGCTAGCTCGCCCGGTGTAGCGTCCATTCACCGAATGGTTCGGCAGCCGGGTTCGTCCGTTGCGGTCTAGAAGGAATTTTGGGGTGATGCGAGCACTATAAAATTAACTTAATGCACACCCAGTGACAGCGGATCGGAGGGAGAACGGAGGAAACCTTTTAGTCCGGTTCATAGCTCGTTCCGGTCCATCCGGACGGCAAGCGAGAGAGGCCCCTCTCTCGTTCAACAACATCTGGCCCCAGATGTTGTGGTACAAATGTGTCGTTAGCGGAGCATACGTCCGTCGCTCGGGACGCTCCGTTGTATAGGCAGTCCGCTGAGACTGCTAAGGCTTCCTCTTCTCGTCAGCGCACACGACCGCACCTTGGCTGCGTGACCGCCGATATATTACCAGCTTCGCCGATCAAGGATTCGTCGGCGACCAGGTCACACCATCCGGCAGCCAGGGATTCGAGACCGATGGACTCCGGATGTTCGCATAGGAAAAGTATGCGGGAGCCATCTGATGCGGAGCTGCCCTCGGCGAAGCAGCGATAGACTGCGCCTCTGCAGGTCTCGACGCCGGACATTCTTGTGCACATAGCACAGCTTATCGCAGCATCCCAGCGGCCGACAGAAACGGTGTCGGATCGAGAATTATCCGACAGCGCTGGGTCGGTAGCCGGGGACTCGAGGCCTGCAGACTCCGGACGTTCGCATAGGAAGTGTGCGGGAGTCAACGTACACGGAGCTTCCAGCGGCAATGCATCGTAAGTCCGCTACTGCACAGGCCTCGGGAACGGACGTGCTTTCCTTAATAGCACAGTTTATCGCAGCATCACAGCATCAACTGAATCTGTCGCATATATTTTATCCGACGATGCTGGGTCGGGACGCTCCGCGGAAGCGGGTACGGACGTCCGAAAGTTTCATCCGGTCCGACGGGATACCGAAAGGGATTCGGAGGATTTCAAGCTTTCCCTTTCGGAACAACATATGCTGCGATGCCGGATAAGAAACTGATAGCGTCGGTGGACTTAGAAATTTTTGGTTCGGTTCAGGGACATCGTCCCTCAGTTCCGACATAGTCCAATAATGTCACACAAACTTTCGAATTATTGAACGACGCTATATATATTATTATTTTATGCTTGCTATCCAAGCATTTCTGGTTTCTTGTTCGATGAGTTATGGAGATGTCTTTCAAAAGTGTGCCTCTGTCGTCATAGTTAATGAAGAGTTAGCGGCAATAAGTGCTCATGGAATATGTCTATCGCTTACAGAGTGACATTCGCTAGCTCACCCGGTGTAGCGTACATTCATCGAATGGTTCGGCTGCTGGGTTCGTCCGTTGCGGTCTAGGAAGGAGATTTGGGTGATGCGAGCACTTTAATTACTTTAGTACTCACCCAGTGACGGCAGATTGAGGACAGATCGGAGGAAGCCAACAACATAGGGGACCGCATGTTGTGGTTCAGATATTTTACATTCGGAGCATATGTCCGTTGCTCGGGACGCTCCGTTATATTGACAGTCCGAGAGACTGTCTTTAATGCTTCCTCATCCTCACAGCAGGGCACACGACCGCACATTGGCTACGTGACCTCGAGTATGCGATCAGTTTCGGCATTCAGTGATTCCACGGCGAATAGGTCGCGCCATCCGGTAGCCAAGGGACACGAGGCCTATACACTCCGTTCGCTCGCATATTGGAAGTATGCACGGGGTAACGATCTCGGAGCTTCCTGCGGCAATGCATCGTAAGACCGCTTCTCCTCAGGCCTCAGTGACGGACGTGCTATCCGAGTTAGCACAGTTGTTTCGCAGCATCCCAGCAATTGACAGTTTCTCGGTCGAATCAGGAATTATCCGACGGCGCTGGGTCGGTGCGGTCCGCGGTTGCATCAGCTACGGACGACCGAACGCTTTATAGGGTCCGACAGGATGGCGAAAGGGATTCGAAAGATTTCGAGTTTTCCCTTTAGTAGTATCGGAAGATGCCTTTCATATCTTCTGGCATTTCTTCCAGTGATTATTTTTCGGACTTCATTGCTGCGATCTTGGATAAGAGACTTATAGCGTCATTGGACTCGGATTTTTTGATCGGTACAGGGACATTGTCCCTGACTTACCGACGCAGTCCAATATTATCATTACAACATGTGTTTTATTTTTCGACGCTATATATTTATATATATATACAAGCCTGCTACTAAGCATGATAGTTTAGTTTCTTGTCCGCGTGGCTCATTTCTGCCATTTTATCATTTTTACAAATAGTTTATTTTGGCAGAGCAGGGCATACCGAGAGTTCATATGCGTCTAAACGGTGTGATTAAAGACTGCATATATTCTTTTTCGCCGTTTATGTCTTTTCCAATTTCAATGTTCTGAACGACATTATGTATAGTAGACTTAACTTAGACGCTTTATTATACGTAATCCGCCTTACTGAGGCGTTATCATTACGTCTTCAAGAAAAGATTTACGGGATATTATTCTCAATGTAATTTCTTTTGAGGGCAGTAGTTTGTTCACGTATAGCTCCGCCCTTCAGTGGCTGATTGGAGTTGGTTAGACGTGACGCAGCCCTAGCTACATCCACACGCGTGGATAGTAAGGTTAAGAACTCTCTCAGAGTCGCTTCGTTCTCGGAGGAGCTTCTCTTCGACGGCAACTTTCCGGCAATCCATGAATTGCTCGATTTATACATTCTCTTGTCTATCTAGTGTTACAAGAGATTCAGACTGGGGCAAACATTCGGTGGTTGACTCAGAGAGTGCCGCCGCTGTTGCCGGACCCGAGTGTGGCTGTTATGACGGTTGCCAGTCAAACAGATTGGGATATATACTGATCCCTACGGATTCGAAGTGCCAGGGTCTTTGGGTTCCGCAGTCTTTTAGCTATCAGTTTAACTTCCGCGGAATAATGTTTTTTAGGCTTGCTTTATGTCATTGCATGAACATTATTCAGAAACGCATGCCCAAATTCCTGTCCTTTAATTCGATAGTAGTGGCATATCTCCGGAACCAGGGAGGCACTCTTTCGTTTCCGTTATTCAATTTAATGGAAAGAATCCGTCTGTTGGTTATAGTACACCAAGTTCAGTTTTGGTCCGTCATATTCTGGGTCGTCTGATTGTTTTATCGGACTCCCGTTCTCTTACGGGTCGCTTGTTGCTGTCAGAATGGACTCTCAACAAACAAGTATTCAATCAGATTTGCTATCTATGGGAGCGCCCAATGATGTTTTATTTATGACACAGCTTGCTAATCAATTGCAGACGTATGTGTTGGCTTGTCCAGATCTCTGAGCTAATACTGTTAACGCTCTATTGATCTATAGGACGGAATGATAGGATACGCGTATCCTCCGGCGCTATTGTTTTAGCAGGTATTGCTAAGATAAACAACCACAATACATTTCTGTTGATAGCATCTCTATCTTCACAGAGATAATGAGTAATTTACTCTCTTGTCTACTGTGGATCTTAACGTGAAATCTTCCTCTATGTGAGGATCTTTTTTCACTGGGTAAATCGTGTCATCTTTATCACAACCAGCAAGGTCGCAACCTTCATGTATTCCGTTGTGTGGTCCGTATTGCTTTGTAAGCACTGTACTGGACGAGCTTTGGACGCGACTTCTTACTGTAGGAGATCCTCTTCTTCGCTATTCTATGCGACTAAAGTGGAGGCTCTTCCGTCGTGGTGTAGGGATCATTATGTTCATATTGTTGATCCCTCCATACTACTCATTGCTATTTTTTAGTATACTTGTTTCACAAGATCTACTGCAGCCTGTTATTATTTAGGTTATAGGTTTATGTTACCTCATACCTATGCACTCTACGATAGTTTACAATTGAGTCTTTTGTCTCTTTATCTAAGTCAGTTAGTAACTTTTTGATAAATAGACTTAGAATCTTTAGTTTAAATTCCTATACGGATTTTAACTTCGGTTCTTATTTAGCTAAGTAATCATTTGAACCTCTGGAAACAGTAGTTTTCAAATTCTGACCTTTTAGACAGTAATTCTGTTGGTTTCTCTTTTACTGTAGAGTCAGTGAGTTTCATGCACTATCGATGGATGATTTTCACTTTCATAGTTTCGGAATCAATACTTCCGTTACTATTTAGGTTGGATTGTTGCATAAGAGTTAGGCTCCTATTATCCGGAACCTATTATTTTAAGGTCCTTCCGTCTTCGTATGGGCATAGGCCTTTACTCTTTCCGGGTACAGTTTATGTATTTATAAACAGATATCTGTTTATTATAAGGGCGTAAGCTTCTTCTGTCTTTGATGTCTAGTAGAAGGACGTTACGCTTCATTTTATTGTTAATGGATTCTATTAACTAGCGTACTGCTTATGGTATATCATTGACTTAGCAGTTGTGCTTAAGATTTCGGCTCATGAAGTAAGAGTTCTTCTACTTCTTGGGCTTACTTTAATAGTGTCGCTATTATAGATTTTTGAAGGCCGCTCATTGCGCTCAGCCATCCACATTCATGAATTTTATCTTAGAAATATCGAGTCAATTTCTTGAGGCCTCTTTTGTTAGGTCTATTATCTACTGCTCAGAATGTCATTCTCTTAACAGTTGCTACTATAGCTAGGTAGGCTGTCTGTTTCGGCAGTGTCTCCGTTCGGCTGCCCTCTTCGCTCTGGGCTATTTGACCCAGGGCAAGAAAAAGGGGGGGGGGGGAGGGTGTTCCCTTGGGTCACCTGTTTTTACTATGAAAACAAGGGGATACCTCCTCCGGAGTTAGTAATTCTGAGCTGTTATTGGGATGGTTGTTTAGTGAGAAGTTTAAGTTTATAAAATTCATTCAAGTCTTAGTTTTTAAAGTATAGCTTTTGAATATTGCATATGTCAACGGACATGATTATGCAATTCTCAGACACTTTTAGGAGTATAAGAGTCTCTATTCTCTAGACTTACTTTATTATTGGCTTACTTTAAAAATTATTACTATAAGGATTATATTGGATATTAATAGAGTACATGGATGTATGAAGCTCAATTTTTGGAAGGTGTTGTATCTTTCTAATTTATCATAAATAAGAAAGATACATGTAAAGCCTATTACTTCTTTTCCCTACAGGGGATGACTCTATTTTATTTTATTGAGCGTATTCCATTTTGCTCTATGTCCTTGGCCCTCCAGCCTTTTTACTATTCAGCTATGTCTGGGTCATTGGTACAGTATAAAAATGTTAAAAAATTTATAGTAATTTATATATTTTTTATACTTACCAATTACCCAGACGGGGATGGCCCTCCCAGGAGTTGGGAACTCTTGCCTCCCCGCTGAGTACATAGCGCTTACCAGGCACTGGTTATTAGAATGATAAATGGCGCCAATTTCGGAACGTCCTTGACACTGCGCATGCGCAGTAGGGGCGAAGTGTGGAGGGCCTTTCAGGACATGTTTTCTTTAGTTTTAGATGCAAATTTTGGGGATTGGGGGGCAATATTTGTGTTTGGCCCTATATTTTAAGAGTTAGCACCAGCTATGTCTGGGTCATTGGTAAGTATAAAAAATATATAAATTACTATAAATTTTTTAACTTTTATAGTGAGAGAAGATTGTTTTTCAATTTTTTTTACTGAAAGTTTCTGACTTTTTTACCATTTTCTAGCTTCAGAACTTTCATACACACGAATCTGTGATGGGATTTTGGGTGGGGGCTTCAAATACCCACACACCACCTCCATAATAACCATATCACTGGTTGTATTTGCAAGAAGGCAGAACCTACAAATGCTTCATATTGTTGATTTTTTTTTTTTTTTGAGGGGGGGGGGGGGGGGGAGGGCACAACAAATATACTCATTCAACCTCAACCCCCCCCTTCCGTTCCATGTAGGTTGGAAAAGGTTGGGGGGGGGGAGGAGGGGGGAATCCCCAACCTCCATCCCTATGAACCCAAATCTATGGTTGTATTTGCAAGTTCATTAGAATATTATTTTGCTTAATTTTACGTGGTCTTTTCTACAATTTTTAATAGTGCATTTTGCTTCCATTAAAAGTTTTCCAGATACCGACTGGTTGTTAAACTTTATGTAAAAATGTGTGGGTCCAGATTAAAAATGAATTAAGTATCAGTGGATGTAAAACTGCCTGGTATCAAATTTATGCAATTAATAACTTTTGTTGCGTCGTTTACTTTTAATTGCTGGTCGCCTGAAAACTGAAATTGAGGAAAACACTTGGAGACTACATGTTGTTTGATTGGACTCGGTGACTGATCAAAAACGACTCGAGTTTCACCGTCCAGTCTGTCTCATTTTTTTCTTAAAAATATATCTTTAAAATGAATCAAAGCCATGAACTATTTACTGATTAAATTTATATTAAAAGAAAAACATGTATCCAAACTGCATGCATGTTGATAATTTTCTCTTGCAATCATAACCCGAAGATGTCAAACGGTCTTTCCCTGATGAAATTTGTACACAAGAACCTCCGCATGACGTAAAAGTGGGTCAATCTGAAAGTAGCAACCATTTTTGGCGGAGTTTCCGCTGGAGGTGCTTGGGTGTATCACTTTAAAACCTTCATAAATGAAAAGAACGTATTCGAAATATCATTACCAGGTGCCATACTTTTTGACAAATGATTTTTTTGAAGTGGAAAAATCGTTCCAAAAACTTGATAGCATCAGAAAATGGTAAAAAATTGACGATTCGAAAAGTACGGTACCCTGTGATAAAGAGAAAAGTCTCAGGAATCCCAGTGTGTGCCTCATTTAATTGTATATGACGTATCCTCCAGCGGAAATCGTCATAAGCACGAGACGGGAAATCCGTTGTTTACAAAAAATGCGGGTCAGAAACGCGAAATGAGAGAAAATGTCGACTCGTCGAGTTTAAACGTCTCGTGAAAAGAAAATACATACAATTATAGAATTTCTTGTAGATCCACTTGTTCATGGATATTTTATTAACAAACGTGTTGCTTTGTGACCATCAACAATGTTTATTTATTTTTTTACAAGCAATTGAAGTTGAAAAATAGGAAATTTTCACAGTGACTACATGATGATGTCACGTGACTGAACACTCTTCTATAGATTATTGAGTAAGATCCTGTTAATTGAATAACCAAAAATCTTGTAATAATTCAAAGAATTACTTTGACAACCACTGAATTTCTGATATTCACAGACTATTTGGTCTCAGTACATACAATATAGTCATTTATTACACACCTATTTAAAATTAAGGTTTGTTGACGACATTCTAGGGTGTGTGATAAAAATAAACTTTTATTGTACACGTGTGGGATACAGATTTTTGCACTTTTTTAATGTTAGAATGGAACCAGTCATATTTCTGAGGATACAGTACATGGGCCTGTTTCGATGCAATGGGTCATTTATTTCTTTTCAACATACTCACAATTGTTTACAATTGGCTGTAACATAAGTGCAAACCCTACTTCGGAACTAACTCAAGCTTTTAGAATCTTTTCCAAACGAGTTGGAAAAGTACTAGAGTGCAAAAGCATGAAAAAGATCGAAAAAAGGGTCGAGCGAGACCAGCGCTCGAAATTACAGGTACTCTCTCTGCACACCTCTTGCGTTTACCGTGCGCATGCGCAACAACCGTGACGTCAATTCCTTTTATTTCCGCCATTTGTACATGGTTGGAAATTTTTGTGACTCGTGCTAATTTGCTGTTTATTCTTCGTGAACAACTTATTCTACATTCTTAGTGTGCAAGTGGATTGTATCCTTTTGTCAAGCTACCAAATTATTGTTAATTAATGTTAATTTTTATGGGGGCGCGGTGGCTCAGTTGGTAGAGGTGCAGGCTGCAAGCCGAGAGGTCCTCGGTTCGAATCCCACCTGCGGCAACCGCGTTGTGTCCTTGGGCAAGACACTTCACCCCGAATGCCTACATGGGGGCACGATGACGCTGTGTACTGAGGCGTACTGCACGTCGATGGTGCGCATGTCTTCAACCACTCTAACCCTGCCTGTGCTGCGGTGCAGAGTTCAGAGTTACGATGTTGGAGAGCTGACAGCTGCTCGTCGTTGCTCGGTGGTTCTCTCCGGGTACTCCGGCTTCCTCCACCCGTCAAACTGTCACGGTCACGATTAGCCATTGTGCATAAGTATGTGACCTTAACCACCAATAAATAATAAATAAATAATATGTTAATTTTTATTATTATTGCTTGTTTCTTCACACTCCATCTTGTTTTTCCCCCACGTGTGAACACGACCTTCATGCTGTTTTCCATTGGCGGGAAGCTTGATTACTTTGATATAATGCCAAAGACTATTCCTTGTACCTCTTGCTTGCAAGTGAAGCATGTGGACGACTCTCATTCCACATGTGTCACTTGCAACAATTGCACTCAGGCCCAATCATGTGGTATTTGTGGGGTTTGGTCCTCTAAATTCTGGGCTTCTGTTAACAAGGTGGTTCTGTCCAGAGCTAGAACCCCTCGTTCTCGGGGTAAGGGTAGCCGTGCCGTAGCAGACATTTCTGCTGGTGCACGTGGTGACTCTGTCACACAGGATTCTGATCTGTCTTCTGTGGCGAGTTCCTCTGCAACTGTTGGCGGTGTTAGTTCAGTGATACCTGACGAGGAGACCGTGGTCTCTTTGTCTTCTGATGTCACTCTTGAGGCGTCTGTTTTCGTTGAGAGCTTTTCCGAGGTCAGCTCGGTGACCCTCTCCGTCGACTGTTGTTGAGGAAGTTGTTACTCCAGATCCCATTCTGTCTGATGGTGGCTCTTCCATCTCCTCTGGGGATGGTCTACAGTCTCGGGGGATCAAGACTGTATCTGCTGGTGTGTCTATGTGTTCTCAGCCTCCCCTAGCCTCGCGACGGGGCTGTGCGGGTTTGCTGTCTGCTCCGTCTCATCTGGCTAGGTTTGCTCCTAGTCGGTTGTGCCGGTCGGTCGCTTCGGCAGCGATTCCTCGTACCTCGAGTGAATCGTTTATTGTTCCTCCTTCCCCTGCTAGTGTGCCGCCTAGCGGGATGGTGTTGGGACATTGGCATCCAGGACCTGCTGTTCGGCCGCGGTAAGTGACAGCCCCTGTTAGCTGTCACTCTCGGAACCTTCCTCCGGTGATTCCTCACTGTGTTCCGAGTCTGGGCATCGATCGATGCTTGCCATCGGTCTCGGAGGATAGGCAGGTGGGGGCCATCTGCTGCGCAGAGGCCAATGACAGGTTCCTGTCATTCTTGGGACAATCCTCCGGTGTCTTCTCACTGTGTCCTAGGTCCAGCTACCAATTGACGTGCGCCATCGGTCTCTTTAGAGGATTTACAGGCAGGACCTTCTGTTTCGCAGAGGTCAGTGATGGCCCCTGGGCGTCACAATCGGGACTATCCTCTGGTGTCTTCTCACCGTATCCCTATTCTGTCTGCCGATCGACGTTCAACATCGGTCTCTTCTGAGGATTTGGGTTCTTCTACCAGAAGGGTCCATTGGGAGGACACTCCGTCGGGCGATGCTGCTGCGACGGATTCTCAGGGTGACCTGCGTCAGGCCGTTTTTGCGCTCACCCGGTTGCTTTCTGGCAACCCTCAAGTTGGCCTCCCTGTGCCTTCTGAGGCACAACCTCCTTTGGTCGGTCGCCGAGATGTCTCGCCTGGCCCCTTGAATACTGCACAGTATTCACAGGAGGTTTCTGCTGGTCAGCCCGAGTTGGGCTACGTCTCCTCTGCTACGGAGGATGACGAGTATCTTGAAGGTGATGGGCCCCCCTCGTCAGTCTTGGGGCAGGCTTTGGATTTCGTCTTTGGCTTATTGCCGGACGTTCTACCTTCCGACCAGCCTTCTGTGACCGTCCGGCCGCGGTCCACTGTGGAGCGCCGTAATCCTGTTGAGCCTTCTAGCTCTGGGGCTTTGCGTCCTCTGCAATCGGCTCAGGTGGTTGAGTCCTTCCAGGGCTTAGACGCCAAAATGCGTTCTAAGGCCCTCAAGGGTTCCTTCTTTTCTAGAGCTGATGCCTTTCTGCCTCCATCGCGGTTTCGTGTTTACGATTCCGTCTCTCCACCAGTCTTCCAAGGGATGACTACTGTGGATGAGGATTCTTCTTCCCTCGGGTTGACTAAGCCTAAGTCGGCAGTTCTCCCGATGTCGGTAGTTGAGTCTATGGTGGGCCTGTCCCGAGAGATGCTGGGTATGTTATCTCTCGCGGACCATGTCGTCGCTGCTCTGGCTGAATATTTTCCACCAGGGGAGTTTGATGACACTCAGGCGCCTTTTCACGTTTTGTCACAGGCTCTTATGAACTTGACACACGCTCACGCCTGTAGCACGGCTAATTTGGAGCTGGCACGCCGGGATGCGGTGTTGGATTCTTTACCATCCCTTCCTTCTGAGCAACGTGCTGTTCTGAGGTCTGCCTCTTTGGTGGGACCTCAGTTGTTCCATGGTTCCGTGGAAGCTGTTCGTGGCGAAGTTCTTCGTCATTTCGATGGACCAGCTTTTGCTGCGACAGCTTGACCAACCTGCTGCTGCGGGTGGGGGTCGTTCCAGGCCCGCCAAGCGTGCTGCTGCGTCTGCCTCGTCAGCGACGTCGGCTACGCCTTCGGCTCCATCTGGTCCTTCTGCACATAAGAAGCGCCGACATGGCCAGGCACGCTGGCAGCCTCAGGCTGGAAAGTCTCAGGACTCTGTCACTTCCCGAGGTGGTTTCTCCTCTCAGGGGCCTCATCGGGGCCGCAAGTGAAGGTTCTCACCTCGATTCGCCTCCACTCGGGGGAAGGCTGTCGCTGTTTTACGACCGTTGGACAGAGATAACGTCGGACTCTTGGGTCCTCAACGTCATTCAATCCGGTCTGCGACTGTCCTTCCATCGGCACCCCAGTTTATCTCGGGTGCCCCTTCCGACTCAGGTCCCTTCCGATTCTCTGCGTCGGGACCTTCTGGTGCAGGAGATCGACAATCTCCTCTCCAAAGGGGCGATCGAGGTGGTCAGGAACACCCTTCACCGGGGTTTTACTCGAGACTTTTCTTGGTGCCGAAGAAAAACGGCCTATATCGTCCTGTCATCGATCTGAGTACGCTGAACAAGTACATAATAGCTCCTCTCCTTTCAGTATGGAGACTTTCCGGTCGGTTCGACGTTCAGTTCATCAGGGCGATTTTGCGGCCAGTATCGACCTGAAGGATGCCTACTTCCATGTACCCATTCATCTGGCGTCACGGAAATACCTTCGGTTCGTTTCGGGATCGAGTTTTTCAATTCAGAGCTCTCCCGTTCGGTTTGAACCTGGATCCTTGGGCCTTCACCCGACTGATGTCACATGTGCTTGCTTTCCACCGCACTCAGTCGGCAGTGACTTCGTCAGCCTACCTAGACGACATCCTCCAACGGCACCACGATGCTGCTGTTCTGGAGTTCGATGTCCGGCAGTTTCTTTGCCTGCTAGCGTCGCTGGGTTTCAGAGTCAATCGCGAGAAGTCGGATCTTCTTCCATCTCAGTGATTCCGTCATTTGGGGGTGCATTTCGACACTCTTCACAATGTAGTGTCGGTCCCCCAGGCTCGGGCGATGATTCTTTCCGCCTTGACTCGGAACCTGCTTCAATCTTCCGCGGTCTCGGCCAGGACTTTCCTTCGGATGCTGGGCCTTTGGGTTTCGGTGACAGATCTCATTCCGCTCGGTCGCTTGTTTGGCCGACCTCTCCAACACTTCCTGTTGGATCATTGGCGTCCGAATGTGGATCCGCTGGACCTGGAACTCACTATTCCTCGGTCTCTGCTTTGTCACCTCCGCCCTTGGGCCGATATTCCCTGGCTGACACAGGGTGTTCCGTTGGATCTTCCTTTGGCCGATCGCATCCTTACTGCGGATGCCAGCGATCGGGGCTGGGTGTGACGTTGGATCCTCTCGGTCTGTCTACTCACGGAGAGTGGGACAGCGAGCAGGTGGGCCTTCATATCAACCAGAAGGAGCTCCTTGCTCTTCTGTTGAGTTTTCGGCTTTGGATCCCTCATCTGTCGAACCATATTGTCCTACTTCTTTCAGACAATTCGACAGTAGTGGCCTACATACGGAATCAAGGAGGCACACATTCGATTCCCATGTATCGGCTGTCTCGGGATCTTCTTTTAGCGCGGGATGTGAACGCTCGGGTGTCCATTCGACACATTCCCGGGCGTCTCAACGTCCTAGCAGACTCCCTGTCCCGATGCGACAGTGTCCTTCCAACCAAATGGATGCTACATCGGTCGGTGTTTCAGGCGATTTGCGAGCAGTGGGGCCATCCTCAGGTCGACCTTTTCGCTACTTGCTGGAATCATCAGGTAGAGACCTTTGTCTCCCCTTGTCCAGATCCTCTGGCATTTGCAGTAGACGCTCTGTCTCTGGACTGGACAGGTTGGATCGGCTATGCCTTTCCTCCTGCACCGATTCTTCCTCAAGTATTAGCGAAGATTCGTGCTTGCAGTTGCAGGATCATTCTGATCACACCCCTGTCTCCACAGAGGGTGTGGATCAAGCTGCTGCGGCCTCTATTGGCCGATCGACCGATTCGTCTACCTCTATGTCGCGATCTTCTTTCACAGGGTCATCCCAGGAAGTATCACAACAACCTGGCGAGCCTGTCCCGTCACGCCTGTCTTTTATCAGGTCCAGTCTCCGGCGTAGAGGTTTTTCGAGACGATCAGTGGAGTGCATTTCTGCATCGCGGCGACATTCCACTGGCATGACTTATGCCGCCAAGTGGAAGGTTTTCTGGCGCTGGTGTGCAGATCACAATGTGAATTACTGTGATCTGTCAATTGCTCAAATTGCGGATTTTCTGGTTTTTCTTTTTGACTCCAAGGGCCTCCAGCCTATTACGATTAAGGGCTATCAGTCTATGCTGTCTGATACTTTCTCTTATGTGGGAAAGCAGTGCATCGGTCGTAATCTTTTTCTCTCCAAACTCATTCGGCACTTTTCTTTGAAGAGGCCTCGAGTTTTGCGTCTTACACCCAAGTGGAATTTGGCATGGGTGTCGCACTGTTCGGAGGGGGCGCCATTCGAGCCTTTATCTGAGACCGACATGCGTTTTCTCACCTATAAGACGGCTTTTCTTCTAGCGTTTGCTTCTGCTCGTCGAGTCGGTGAGTTTCATGCGCTATCTGTTGATTCTGCCTTCTTCCGAAATGAGGCTAACAGTGTCACCTTCACTACTGATTGCTCTTTTCTGGCTAAGAATCAACTTCCTGATTCGGTACCTCCTCCCATCTGCATTCAGGCTCTCCCTGCTGTAGATGGCCGGAGGCCTCTTCTTTGTCCTGTTCGTGCGATCAAGACTTATATTACTCGCACTCAGTTCATTAGGAGGGGTCGGAAGAGATTCTTTCTGTCTCTCATTCCTAAAAGGCAGTCTATCTCTTCCCATTCTATTTCCAGGTGGATCTGTCTTGCAATCAAGCTGGCTTATTCTCGCTTGTCTGCGTCGGATCTTGTTTCGAACCGGCTTAATGCTCATGAGGTTCGTGCCATTTCTACATCCTGGGCGTTCTCCAATTCTGTTTCGCTCCGGGATGTTATGAATGTGGCTTACTGGAGGAATGCTTCTACCTTCTCCTCCTTTTATCTCCGCCACCTTCAGCAGCAATCTGAGGACCTTTTTTCTTTAGGCCCTCTCGTTGCTGCTCAGGCTGTTGTGCACCCTCATTAAAATTGTTTTTATCGAGGTTGTGCTTCGCTCAGCCTTGTTCTTTTCAGGTGCCTTCTCTTTATCTTCATTACAGGTTTCGTTATTGTTCTCTGCCATCCTTGCTCTCTTTCTGCTACTCTTGTTGGTATTGGTTATGTGATTCACCTCCTCCTATTGTTTATTCAGCCAATTGTAAACAATTGTGAGTAGGTTGAAAAGAAATTAAAATTTTTTAGTAAATTTTGTTTCTTAACATACCTACCACAATTGTTTACCGGAGGCCCCCCCTCCTTGGGGATATCTTTGATATCGATGCCTCCCCGCTAAATCACAAACTTCTCGTTGGCGGAAATACGGAATTGACGTCACGGTTGTTGCGCATGCACATGGTAAACGCAAGAGGTGTGCAGAGAGAGTACCTGTAATTTTGGGCGCTGGTCTCGCTCGACCCTTTTTTCGATCTTTTTCGTGCTTTTGCACTCTAGTACTTTTCCAACTCATTTGGAAAAGATTCTAAAAGCTTGAGTTAGTTCCGAAGTAGGGCTTGCACTTATGTTACAGCCAATTGTAAACAATTGTGGTAGGTATGTTAAGAAACAAAATTTACTAAAAATTTTTAATTTTTATGTTGTAAAGTGGATGTTCGCAGTCTATAGTATATGCGTTCATATTGTTTCCGAAGAAACTCATGTAGTATACACTAACTGATCATCAAAAGAAACTTTCTAATTTATTTTCTTCACGTGAACAATACTGACTGACTATTGATTAAATAACCCGATGGGTTAAAGGATGACATGGAAATGACTGACATACAGTTCAAACTAAACAACAATGTAGACAAAATTTGAAAGCATCTATGAGTGACGTCATTTCGAATGAATGATGTTGTGCGAGCAAGTTTCTCAGTCACCAAATCAAAATACAAAACAGATTGCCTATCAGTATTCACTTGAATTCGTATGGATTCTGCACCCCTGTTAAAGGCTATAACACAAACTTTAATACATTTTGAGCAGGCATAGTGAACAATACTGTCATTTCTCAGGGACATTAAGGATATAAATTTAATTTACGTGGGATGAATTGACAATGGCTACCGTAATCTTGACTAAATAAAATCTTTTTCTTAATCTGTCTGTCAATCAGTCGAGTAACAGAGTAACAACAGTCGCAGGGAATTTGGAATTCAGATAAACATGTGAGTTTTTTTATAATTTCTCATTAATGGATTTTCCAAATTTACACCTATTGTTTCATGTGAATGTGTAGTAACTTTTTGGGTGGGGACCACATCAACTGTTCAGTCAGAATTCATGCTGTAAAATTGAGGCATAAAAAGACAGTACCTAAACTGTATTTCAGATGAACAGTGTTTCTTCGATCGAAGTGGCGACATATTACAATTTGCAAGTTGAAACTATGAATGAAAGTTCAATCAGGGTACGAAATAACAATAAGCCTGGTCTCCTGCTTGTGAAGAATAAATAATTTGCATTTTTATCTTATTTTATTTCCTTTACGTCTCAGAAGGATAGGTTAATTCTCACTTAGTATTACCGTAAAAGGCCTGTTTTAGAAATTTGTGAAGGTATGTAATAAATACAGAACCACACAAGCATTTGAATGGGTTAATGTTTATCGCACTCGTTTGGTTTGGTGCAGAATATCATTCGAGGCTTCGCCTCTCGTGGTATTACTGCACCCAACCAAACTCGTGCGATAAACATTAATCCATTCAAACGCTTGTGCAGTTCTGTCTATTTATTCTATTATATCTTATTGGACAGGGCAGAGCTCCATGAGCTTGGTCAAAAATGATATGATAGAATAAATGCTCTGTTTATAACTGGAATAAAGGAAAATGACCAAATTTCTCTTAAAAGGCTACATCTGTTAACTGAATATTTTTCATTGGCAAAGTAACTATTCAATTAACAGGGTTCCACTAGGCCACAACATTCATGGAATTTTGAAGGCCCTGGGATTTATTTTTTCAAATTCTAGGAGCTTCCTGGAACTTCAGAAGACATGGAAACACAGTTCTTTGATTGATACTTTTATATTCTCTCTCATAGTTAACAGTAAATTAGTGAATAATTCATTCAAGCAACTTTGCTGATATTTCATTGCTTGCAACTCAAGGTAGTCTCCTGGAAATTTTCATGAGACTCCTTGAATTCTATTTTTGAGGGGTCAGCAACAGTTACAGCATCTTCCACATTGAGTACCAAGCACATTAGACTGATTACTTGCTATCTGACTTTGGAAATTCAAGCTGTTCTGCGAAGATGCTCCCAGTCCACCCCTCCGAAGTCGGGTCATCTGATTGCTAGTACTAAGGACGTCAGGCAAAAAGATCTGGGGACAGATCGAGTCCTGCGAATATCATGCTGCAAAGAAACATAAGACTGCTGCTCCGCAAGCCTCAGTTACAGACTTGCTGTCGCAGATAGTACAGCTTAACACAGCTTGCCAGCTAGTGCAAGGGCAACTGTCGGCAGACTCCAGGAGCGAGCTGTCAGATGGTGCTGGATCAGTACAGTCATCCATTTATTCAGAGGGAGCCGACCGAAATTCACAGCCTGACTAAGCGGATGATGATATGGAGGTGGAGGAAGATTCTCCAACCTATACGGAACAACATATGGAAACGATGAATTTTATTCATCACTGTTTTCCTGAACTTGTTCCCTCTGGGCAGCAAGCTGCGTCTGCTAGGCAGCAATCGCTATCATCCCTAGACAGGGATAACCAGCAGAGGAAAGAGTATGTTTTTTCCTTCCCAGGTCAGTCAATCCATGTGTCGGAGGCTTTCAGGCACATTGACAATGGAAAATTTAACCTAGCAAGCTCAGGAAAGAAAAATCCTTTCGTATTGACATCTTCCAAATTAAAAATGATTGGAAAAGTTGTTCTGAGAGCTCCTCTGCGTTTGGATGATCTGGCCGTAGATATGGATATGTCGTTACTCACATCATTCAATGTCCACTCAGATGTAATCGAATCTACAATTGATTCTAGTCGGGAAATTTTGGATGCTATGTCTTACGCAGATCATATCACCAGGGCTTTGGACCATCGTCTTGTTGGGAAAGAATTTGACGAGATTAATGCATCTCTCAGAGTTCTTTCAAGGGCAGTTATGTATACCACACATCATTCCGCCCTTTCAGAGGCGAATATGGAATTGATAAGACGTGATGGAGCCTTGTTATCATCTTCCTTGATTGATGATCGGGTGAAGAGCTCTCTTAGAGTCTCTCTGGTTTCTGGACATACATTGTTTGATGACAAGTTGTCCTTAGTGTACAATGAAGCTACCAAGAAAGCTACCAGCTCTCTTTTGCTGAGGTCAGCTACCCAGCAGCAGTCATATGCTGGACGTGGTAGGTGAGGGGACTCCAGTTCGTCGTTAGTGAAGAAAAGCTCCTCGCAGGGTTCTAAAAAGCCCACCTACAACTATTCAGGAAACTGTCAGTACAGCGACTCTGGAAAAGGACATAAGTCTTACAGAGACTATAAGTCAGATGCCCCTAGGCCGACGGCACAAGGTGATTCTCGGGGAGGATGTTGTTTGTCCTCACGAAGGCCTCGCAGGTCATACAGGTGATGGTCTAAACCTCTATTGCTGTCCAGTTGGTGGAAGATTGTCAAACTTTGTAAGAAACTGGATGGATATAAAGGAAGATCAGTTGGTCAGAAATGTTGTCAGAATGGGACTTCGACTATCATTCCGATCAAAGCCCCCACTTACAAGAAGTCCATGTTGGACAGTTCTTCTGGCAAATCCTTCAAAAAAGTAGTCTCTTCTTGCAGAAGTTCAATCTCTCTTGCTGAAAGAAGCTATAGACGTCGAAGAAAATCCCAACTCGCCGGGATTTTACAGTCACCTGTTGAGTGTGCCGAAACCAGAAGGCTCGTTTCAACCGGTCATAGACTTGAGCTGGATAAACAAACTGATTATCGCTCCAAAGTTCTACATGGAAACTATTCGGACGGCAAAAGCAAGCATTCTAGTGAACAACATTGCAGCAAGCATAGATCTAATGGATGCATACTTTCACGTCATGGTTCACCCGGCTTTCAGAAAGTACCTGCACTTTGCCGTTCAAGGGAAGGTTTATCAGTTCAGAGCGATGTGTTTTGGTCTGAACCTGGCACCATGGGTGATCACTCGGATAGTGAACTCAGTAATGTCATACTTCCAAGCTCATTCAGTTGTGGGAACGTCGGCTTATCTGGATGACATTCTTAAAAAATACGACAACAAAGATGCGCTTCAGAATGATGTGTAGAGTCTGCTTCATTTATTCCGATGTCTCGGTTTCATAGTCATTCATTCACTTGGGAATGAGCTTCGAGACTCAATGCAATCTGGTTTGCCTTCCGATAACCCGAGCGAAATTGGTCAGTTGATGCTAGTTTTTGTCTAAACTCTCTAACAGTATCGGCGAGAGAGTTCATGAGACAAATGGGTCTGTGCGGGGCAGCAGTGGACTTGATTCCGCTGGGTCGCTTACGCATGCGTCCTCTCCAGATATTCTTTACTCAGAACTGGAGAGTGTCAAGATGCATTCACTAGAAGACCAGATTGTTTTAACAGATCCGACGAAACAAAAGGTTCAGATTTGGGCAGATCTCGAGTGGTTAACTCAAGGAGTTCTGCTTCAAGTACTGGATCCGGTCTTTACTGTTATGATGGATGCTAGTCTGACAGGTTGGGGTGCATCCCTGATTCCTGCAGACCTGAAGTGCCAGGGTCTTTGGGATTCTCTGTTCCTGGAAAAGCACATAAAACTCAAAGAGATGATGTCTATTCGGCTTGCTCTGAAGCACTGGATTACTCACATAGTGAATGTCCATGTGCAGATTCTGTAGGACAATTCGACAGTAGTGGCATATCTCAGGAACCAGGGCGGCAGTCATTCAATTCCTCTATGTGAATTGACAGAGAAGATTTTCCTTTTTGCTCTTAGTCATCACATTCATCTCTCAGTCCGTCATATTCTGGGTAGTAGCAGACTCGCTCTCAAGGAAAGGTCGCCTATTGCCATCAGAGTGGACTCTCAACAAATGAATATTCCAGTAGATTTGCTACCAGTGAGATTGTCCCATGATAGATCTCTTTGCCACGAACCTAATCAATCAGCTACCAACGTTCGTGTTGCCTTGTCCGGATCATCGAGCGAATGCAGCAGACGCTCTATCAATCTCAATAATAGGATATGCATATTGTCCAACTCCTCTGATTCAGCAGATTCTGTTAAAAATCAAACAGTCTCACTGCAAAATCTTGCTGGTAGCACCTCTATCATCTCAGAAACCCTGAATCAACCTGATCGGGTGTCTGTTATGGGACATTCCCTGGAAGCTTCCTCCTCTCAGGGACCTTATGTTTCAGGGGAAGTCCCACACACTGCATCACAACCCGGAAGGTCTCAACCTTCATGTATTTCCGTTGTGCCGTCTTTTTTGCACGGGAAGCAGTTTGCAGGATGAGCAACTGTTGGAGGACCTCCTCTTCGCTGAATTATGCAGCGAAGTGGAAGGTTTTGTTTCCTTGGTGTACAGACCAGTCGGTGGATATCTATAATCCATCTATTCTGCAGATTGCCAATTTTCTGGTCTACCTGTTTGACATACTCAAACTGCAGCCTGTTACCATTAAGGGCTAGAGGTGTGTGTTATCAGACACATATTCTCATCATGATAACTTGAGTATTGGATCAGATCCGTCTTGATCCAATCTAGTTAGAAATTTCTCTATTAATAGACCTAGAACCCTCAGATTAATTCCTAAGTTGAATTTGGCTTGGGTTCTTTTGAAGCTTCAAGAAGCACCTTTTGAGCCATTAGATGATGTAGAATTTAAATTTCTGACTTATAAAATGGCATTTCTCTTAGCCTTCATTTCTGCCAGAAGGGTTCGTGAACTCCATGCTTTGTCTGCCAAAGATTTCCATTACCGTAGTGTGGGTTATACTATTACTTTTACTATGGAAGTGGGAATCTTGGCTTAGAATCAGATTCTGGTTAAGCGGCTGGAGCCTATTGTCATTAAGGCCTTATCGTCTGCGGACAACTGCAGACCGCTGTTGTGTCCAGTCAGAGCGATGCGTATGTATAAACGTCGATCTAGCTTCATTAGAAAAGGAAGGAAGAGGTTTTTCCTTTCACTTATACCTAATAGAAAGGATATCTCTGTTCATTCAGTCGCTAGATGGATTGAACTGGCAGTAAGAATAGCTTTCAAAAGTCTATCGACTGATCAATGTTCTGTCAATAAGATTTCAGCGCATGAAGTTAGGGCACTGTCTTCTTGGGCTTATTCAAATAGTATTGCTATTACTGATTTAATGAAGGCAGCTTACTGGATGCAACTGTCTTCATTTACAATTCTATCTTAGAAATTTAGAGTCTATCTCTGTGACCTGAGGTCCTTGGGTCCTCTTTCTGTCGCACAGAATGTCGTCCATTAATAATACATCTCAGTGATGTCTTAGGCAGCAGTCTGCTCGAGCACTGACGTTGTTCTGCTGCCCTCTTTATTCTGAGGGATTTTCCTTCAGAACAAGGGGAAGGTGTGTGTGTGGGGGAGGGGGGGGGGGGAGGGGGGGTGTTTTGGAGAGACCCCTTCATATCAACTGGCTTTATAGTGAAAAGCAAGGGAATACCTCCTGCAGTGTCAGTAGTCCAGCATCAGTGCTGGGTGGTTTTAATGTGTAGCACGATGTGAAGCAACTATTATGTCTCATTATGTATTGTTTTTAAAGTGTCGCTCAGTGTGAAGTATATTTTACGTGTCATACCAGCATTAATATACAATTCTTGGACACTTTTAAATGAGTACATGTATAAGGCATCTCATTCTCTGGACTTCATTATAATTGGCTTCCTTCACCGAATTAGCATAAAGGGTTATGCTGGCATGAAATGGAAAATTTATTATGTATTATTCCTATATATGTTGGGTGTTATGTCATTCTCCTTTTTTTATTGGGAAAAAGAGAAAGACATGAATAATTCCTATGTCTTCTCCTATTCTCCTGTAGGAGCTATTCTTTATTATAGAGTAATTGAGATACTACAGTCATCTAAGTCCTTGGCCCTCCAGCCTTTTTATGATTCAGCTAAATCTGGGCCATAGGTTTTAGTATAAAAATATGATAAATTTAAAGTAATTTGTATATTTTTTATACTCACCAATGGCCCAGACGGGATGGCCCTCCCATGAGTTGGCACTCATACCTCCCCACTGATAGATATGTATAACATATAGCAGGCATAACTAAGAAGAATGATGTTGGCACCAGTTTCGGTCACTTCCTGGTTACTGCGCATGCGCAGTGAGCAAAAGTATGGATGACCAATTAGGACACTTTTTTTGGTTTTGTATTGAAATTTGGAGGATTGGGGAGGGGGGGGGGGGGTCTAGGGCCAAACACAAATTTTGAACCCCTCAGTCCTCAAAATTTGCATTTAAAACCGAAAATTAAAAGTCCTATCTGGCCCTCCATACTTTTACTCTCTGCGCATGCGCAGTGGTCAGGAAGAGACTGGAATTGGCACAAACATTATTCTTTGTTTGACCCTAAAGTCAGTAACAATGATCTGACATTTGTGCTTTAAAATCTCCTTTTTTGAGGATGCCAGATGCAAATCAATGCAAGAATTGGTGGATCCAAGGCTGTTAATGGATGACGGAAGTGAACAACGGTGGTTTCAGATGTTCAGGGCTGTAACTTTATAATAATTATAAAAATTATTTCATGTTTCTCATTTTTGGGACATATGCCTGACATCATCATTTTTGATAATGATTAATCCACTGTTTGTTAAGTGTTCCTTCCCTATCCTTCCATGAACCATTCCTGTTAAACTCCTAAGCTTTTTGGCTATTTTTTTTTTATTTTTTATTAAATTTCATGGGAGTTTAACGTGTATTACAGAATATTTATTCTGTTTATCTCCATGGTTACATCCTCACCCTAGGGGTGTTAGGTCGTTTTAGTCTTACATCTTCTATCCGATGTATCGTTTTTACTTCGTATGAAAATCTAGCTTTGCATTTGGTGGCATTTAAATTGGTTACTGACTTTGGGCCTTGTTTTGTTTTTGGTTTTTTCCTTGATGTTATTTACATTGGCCACATCCTCAAATATATGTAATATTTTATATTATATTACTGTAGAATTACTTTAGGTTACATTATTATTCCGGTAATGTAGCTCATAATATTGGGATTTTGTCCACACTTAGGCTCTATCAGGATGCCCTTGGTCTCATAATGTTCCCTTTGGGAACTTAGGCATTTTTTCAAATTTTTTTAGAAATTTGCTTTATAAATTTTTGAATTTAATTTTGATTGCGATTATTCATGTAGCTTTATCATATATTTTGTTGTGGCGTTTGTAGGAGTGCTATTGATTTTGTCTTTTGATTGTAATTATGAAAGCTTACTGCTCTAAATGCAAGACGAGGAAGTCTTCCTCGGATTTACATGCTTGTTGCCTTTCCTGTAGTCGATGCACTCCTGCGGATTCTTGTCCTACTGTGTACATTGACATGACAGATGTTGGAGACAGGTGTCGTGATACATTTTTGGCAATGAGGTTCCAATGCCGGAATTCTCACCGTAATATAATTCAAGTTTTTCAGTTTCTATTTTAGAGGAACATGAACATGGTGATGGTACTGTTCGGCCATGTTAACGATGCCATATTCAACCTTTCCAGTGCTAAGAGGAAGGCGGTTTCTTATTGACATCTTCAATTCCTTGGACCATGTTCATTTAAAATGGTTGGAGAAGAGGTCCAGAGAGCTCCTCTGCATTTAGATGAGCAGGCCGGGGATTTAGATGTGTCCCTACCTGCATCATTCAATATACTCTCGGAAGTGATGGAATGTGCTTTCTTATCAACCTACCTTACAATTGTTTACGACAGTCTTGCACTACAATGGAAGACCCTAACTCAGAAAATATACTCTCTATTTTGATCTTTCTCAAGTGATTTGGGAAAGAAAAGTGGTGCAAAAGCACCCAGAAAAATAAGCCAAAACTGGGTCGAGTGCTACCGGCACAGACCCAGTAGGGCCGCTCTTCTCTTAGTACAATTCCACGACTTCTGGAACCAGTGCACAGAAAGTCACCAATGAATCATTCTTTTTTTCGTCCGCCATGTGGCAGGACGTCCATTTCGCATTCAGTAACAGTGACAATTCAGCTTGTTGATAATAGTTTCCTGTTACTGGAATTATGGATCTGAGGATCGTATAATAACAGGAATGTGTTTTATATATTCTTGTTATTATTTTCAACCACATTTTCATTGTATTTTATATATTTTCCATGTCGCACACGACTTTCGCGTACCGTGCTGTTCAGACATAAAAATTTTTGGTTGATGAATTTTATTATTATTATTGGAGTTAGGTGTCAGTGGGGGACTATATGGACAGGATTTCTCCTGTTGAGGTTGGAATTTTCTGGCTTTTGTGTCCCTGTTGGCCCTCTGGATGCAGTTGTGTTCCAGCCGGTACTTTTTCTGCCACCTTTCTCTCATAGTTGGTGGTGTTCTTCTACTTTCTACATCTGTTGAGTTCTCCTTTTTCTTCGACTGCTCTCACCTCTGTTATGTCCAGTATGGTTCCTATAGGGCATTGCCTTTGCCCTCGCTTATGGTGCGTTCTCATGGCCGTTCCTCCCACACTCGTGGGGGTGGGGGAACACTGTCATTTCGGGGTTTCCGGACACGACCACGTCTGGTGAGAGTTATACCCCCTCCATGGGGGATGTGCAGTTTTTAATTGTTGTGGAAACTGCAGAAGCAGTTGAGTTGTCTGGTGAAGAGATACCTGGTTCCGGAACTATGGTCCCTCTCCAGTCGACATCTGAGGCTGTCACTAGGGTTGTGACTCCTCCTTGGGAGGCCGAGCTTGGTTGCTCTCTCCCTTTTTCCACCAGTTTCAACAGCTCCTGTCGTATCTGCTGCTACTGCTGTTCCGTCTGCAACGTCATCGGTCACCTTTTCAGGCAGCCTGTGATTGGAAACAGGCCGCCCTGATCCCCCTGGTGTGCCTACACCATGGGAGGCGTCGGCTGGTTTGCCCATGATGGGCTGTGTGTCTTCCGTCTCAGGGGATGAATCTGACATACCTGACGTTGAGAGCCAACAGTCTTCTGACTTTGGGGCAGCTCCTAATCTGGACTAGACTTAAAATTGGGGGCTTGTTACACCCAATTAGCATAATCTTCCATATTAAGAATATGGAATTACTTGGATATGGCTCCTTATTATGATATGTCTTCTCTATTATTGTATACAGAGAATACATGTAATTCCTTTTAAATTTAATTTCCTTTCACCTTGGAAGGCAGGCTTAGGAGCTATATTTGCTCTGCTAATTCTTAAGTCCGAGGCCCTCTGCCTTTTTACGATTCAGTTAGTCTAGGCCATTGGTTGTCATACAAAAATATGATAAATTTTAAGTAATTTGTATATTTTTTTTTACTTACCAATGGCCCTCCCATGAGTGGGCACTCATACCTCCCCGCTGAATTATTATTAGTACGCTCATCTACAAAGAATGATGTTGGCGCCAATTCCGGTCACTTCCTGACCACTGCGCATGCGCAGAGAGTAAACATATGGAGGGCCAGATAGGACTTCTAATTTTTGGTTTTGTGTGCAAATTTTGGGGATTGGGGTGTTCAAAATTTGTGTTTTGGCCCTAGATAATATCGAGTTTGCACCAGCTAGTCTGGGCCATTGGTAAGTATAAAAAACATACAAATTACTTAAAATTTATCATTTTTGCATCAAGAAAATATTAGCATTTCGTGACAAGTTGGAACAGTACACAAATCGCTACTGAGGAACAGCTATAATTTAATCCTACAGCTCCATTGTGCTGTCAAATTAAATTATTACTGAATCTGAATATGAACTTAAAATTGATATGCCTACTTTATTGTCAATTTGTTACTTCAGGGCATTTCAGGAGTTCAGTTAAGGAAAGAAAAATGGTTAAGGAAACCCTTGTTTAGAACAGAAAAACCTTTGGACTGGACTGTTTCAAACTTTTTCTTCTCATTTTTTTCAGCCATCCGAATGGAAATAGTTTATCAAATTGTTTAAAGGTTCCGATCACTCCACCAAAAGATACTCCAGTTGATTTACATATAAAGGCCTTTGTTGGTTATAAAAACAGGTAAGTAAACCAATTTTGTCAAATTGTGAAGCAATATTTTATGCATGAGTTTATGTAATTCTCTTTGTTCTGGAAGCTGTTCATACTAAGGGTACTACATAAGAGTTCTTCCCAGAATCCACTACAAGGATGTCAGTTTGTAAGTTTTCGATCTTTTACAAGTTTTTGGAAGTGATGGGGCAGGGGAAGTGGTATTGTCAATTATGAGAAAAAAAAATATTAAAATGTCTGAGAGATGCCTCATACTGTCATCACACATCAACTAACAATGTGGTGGAAGCCCACAAATGGGCATTACTAAAGGCTGTTTTTATAATTTCTGCACTCTTAGAGGAACTTTCATATTGGCCTCAGCAAGAATCATATTTTGTTTATGACACATTGATCCTTTACATTTGACTGGATAGTGCAATTTGGCATCAGGCCATATTTTTACACTGTAAACCAATGGCCCAGACTAGCTGGTGCTTAACTCAAAGTTATTAAGGGCCAAACACAAATTTTGAACCCCTCAGTCCCCCAAATTTGCTTGCAAAACCGAAAATTAAAAGTCCTATCTAGCCCTCCATACATTTAATCTTCGCGCATGTGCAGACGTCAGGAAGTGACCAGAATTGGCGCCAACATCATTCTTTGTTTGGCCCTAAAAGTCATCAACAATGAAATGACATCTGTGCTTTAAAATCTCCTTTTTATACCCCCGCTTCGAAGAAGTGGGGGCTATATAGGAATCGCCCTGTACGTCCGTCCGTCCGTCCGTACGTCTTTCCGGACATGAAATTATTGTGTGCGCAACTCCTCCTACATTTATCAATCAATTTGGACAAAACTTTTCAGACATCATCACTACTAAGTGAACATGCGCATATTCCAAGATTTTTGATCTGCGACAATTTTAACCAGGTTATCTCCCTTTGACTTAGATTTATTATGTCTTTCCGTTCGAACAAATTCTTGTGTGCGCAACTCCTCCTACATTAATGAACCGATTTTGATGAAACCTTTCAAACATCATCTCTACTAAGTGAACATGTGCATATTCCAAACTTTTTGATCTGCGACAATTTTAACCAGGTTATCTCTCTTGAACTTTGATTTAATATGGGTTTCTGCATGAAATTCTTGTGTGCGCAACTCCTCCTACATTTATCAATCAATTTGGACGAAAGTTTACAGACATCATCACTACTAAGTGAACATGCGCATATTCCAAAATTTTTGAGCTGTGGCAATTTTAACTAGGTTATCTCCCTTTAACTTAGATTTATTATGGGTTTCTACATGAAATTCTTGTGCGTGCAACTCCTCCTACATTTATCAATCAATTTGGACAAAACTTTTCAGACATCATCACTACTAAGTGAACATGCGCATATTCCAAGATTTTTGATCTGCGACAATTTTAACCAGGTTATCTCCCTTTGACTTAGATTTATTATGTCTTTCCATTCGAACAAATTCTTGTGTGCGCAGCTCCTCCTACATTAATGAACCGATTTTGATGAAACCTTTCAAACATCATCTCTACTAAGTGAACATGTGCATATTCCAAACTTTTTGATCTGCGACAATTTTAACCAGGTTATCTCTCTTGAACTTTGATTTAATATGGGTTTCTGCATGAAATTCTTGTGTGCGCAACTTCTCCTACATTTATCAATCAATTTGGACAAAAGTTTACAGACATCATCACTACTAAGTGAACATGCGCATATTTTTATACTGTACCAATGACCCAGACATAGCTGGTGCTAACTCTTAAAATATAGGGCCAAACACAAATTTTGCCCTCCAATCCCCAAAATTTGCATCTAAAACCAAAGAAAACATGTCCTGAATGGCCCTCCACACTTCACCTCTACTGTGCATGCGCAGTGTCAAGGACGTTCCGAAATTGGCGCCATTAATCATTCTAAGTTTGGCCCTTCATCAGTTAACATCTGACTGATCTTTGTGCTTGTAAATCTCAGTTTAAATGATGCCAGACACATAAATATTAGTGAAATGGTGATTCTAAGGAGGATAGAGAAGGAGGAGAGGAAAAATGTGTGACAGAATATTATCAGGGCTGTAACTTAAAATTTTTTAATGAAATTATGTTAAGTTACCTATTTTCGAGGCAGCAGCCATTTTGTTGTCATTCTGATTATTTAGTTACACTGATTTTTCAGTGTTTTCCTCTCTCCCTTTCCTTTAAGTCCCCCCTTGCTATTCTCCCATGCTTTTGGCATAGTTTCTGTAATTATTATTACTAAATTTTCTTGGGAGTTTTAGCTGAATAACAGAATGAATTCTGTTCTTTTCCCCATGTTTACGTCTTCACCTACGGGTGGTTAGGCGTTGTGTTCTGCATCTACCATCTGATGTTCTGCAGTTTCTTCCCTGGAAGTCTCTGTTTTGCATCAGATAGTGTATTTTTGGTAACTGATTCCGGGCCTGGGTGCCTGTAGTCTTATTTTAGTGTTTTTACCTTCATTGTTTACATTTACAACAGCCCTCTGTGTGGGGGTGGGGGGGGATTTCTTGAAAATAATATCTTGATGTTATTTTAATCATAACTAGATACATTATTATTGTTCGTAAGTGTTGAATAAATTGTTTAAAATATTTTTAAAATTTTTGTCCACACTTAGGCTTGGGATCCATTGGGGCTCAACGTTACTTTTCAGAAACTTGGGCTGTTCTGAAAAAATATTTTTTCAAAATATTTTGATTTCAATTATTTTTTCTATATTAATGGATCATATTAGTATTATGTATTTTGATTGCCAGGGGTTGGTGCGAGTACCAGGACTTGTTTTCTTTTCACATTGAAAGGATTTTGATCAATTGTAATAAGAGGAAGTCTTCCTCTGACTTTTATAATCATTCTATATGTGGTCAGTGTACTCGCATTAACTCCTGTTCTGTATCGTATGATTTCGATGACAACATGGGAAGCGTATGTCACGGTATGTTAGTGGGGAATTGGACACTCCGGTCCTTTCCCCGCAGGGTCACTCTACTTTATCAATTTCTATTTCAGACGATCAAGATTAGGGTGATGTATCTGTGATGTCTTCCAACAGTGTGCCTCCGTCGTCACAATTAATGAAGGGCTAGTGGAAAAGTGCTCATGTAAATACGCCAATTGCCTAAGAGGACCCTAGTAGGTTCGACGGCCTTTGACGTCCGCTAGCTCGCCCGGTGTAGTGTCCATTCATCGAATGGTTCGGCAGCCGGGTTCGTCCGTTGCGGTCTAGAAGGAGTTTTGGGGTGATGCGAGCACTATAAATCAACCAAATGCACACCCAGTGACGGCGGATTAGAGGGAGAACGGAGGAAGCCTTTTAGTCCGGTTCATAGCTCGTTCTGGTCCATCCGGACGGCGAGCGAGAGAGGCCCCTCTCTCGTACAACAACATCTGGCCCCAGATGTTGTGGTACAAAATGTTTCGCATTCGGAGCATACGTCCGTCGCTCGGGACGCTCCGGCATGTAGTCAGTCCGGAGTAGACTGTCAAAAAGGCTTCCTCATTCTCATGGTAGCGCACACGACCGCTCTTGGCTACGTGACCTCGGATATCCAGTCAGCTTCGCCAGTCAGAGAATCATCGGCGACCAGGTCACACCATCCGGTAGCCAGGGACACGAGGCCTGCAGACTCCGGACGTTCGCATAGGAAAGTGTGCGGAAGTCAACGTACACGGAGCTTCCGGCGGCAATGCATCGTAAGACCGCTACTGCACAGGCCTCGGGAACGGGCGTGCTTTCCTAAATAGCGCAGCTTATCGCAGCATCAACTGAATCTGTCGCATATTTTTTATCCGACGATGCTGGGTCGGGACGCTCCGCGGAAGCGGGTACGGACGTCCGAAAATTTCATCCGGTCCGACGGGATACCGAAAGGGATTTCGAGGATTTCGAGCTTTCCCTTTCGGAACAACATATGCTGTTGTGTATGTCATCTGACTTGATCTTCTACAGCTTCTTTCGTCGGACCAGAATGCTGCAATGCCGGATAAGAAACTGATAGCGTCGGTGGACTTAGAAATGTTTGGTTCGGTTCAGGGACATCGTCCCTCAGTTCCGACATAGTCCAATAATGTCACACAAACTTTCGAATTATTGAACGACGCTATATATATTATTATTATATGCTTGCTATAACCAAGCATTTCTGGTTTCTTGTTCGCAAAGTTACGGAGATGTCTTTCAAAAGTGTGCCTCTGTCGTCATAGTTAATGAAGAGCGGCAATAAGTGCTCATGGAATATGTCTATCGCCTAAGAGATCCCTTGTAGGATCGACGGACTGACATTCGCTAGCTCACCCGGTGTAGCGTACATTCATCGAATGGTTCGGCTGCTGGGATCGTCCGTTGCGGTCTAGGAAGGAGATTTGGGTGATGCGAGCACTATAATTACTTTAGTACTCACCCAGTGACGGCGGATTGAGGACAGATCGGAGGAAGCCTGTTAGTCCAGTTCCTGGCTTGTCCAGGTCCGTCCGGGCTGTGAGCGAGAGAGGTCCCTCTCTCGTCCAACAACATAGGGGACCGCATGTTGTGGTTCAGATATTTTACATTCGGAGCATATGTCTGTCGGTCGGGACGCTCCGTTATATTGACAGTCCGAGAGACTATCGATAATGCTTCCTCATCCTCACAGCAGGGCACACGACCGCACATTGGCTACGTGACCTCGAGTATCCGATCAGTTTCGTCATTCAGTGATTCCACGGCGAATAGGTCACGCCATCCGGTAGCCAAAGGACACGAGGCCTATCCGTTTGCTCGCATATTGGTAGTATGCACGGGGTAACGATCACGGAGCTTCCAGCGGCAATGCATTGTAGGACCGCCTCTCCTCAGGCCTCAGTGACGGACGTGCTATCCGAGTTAGCACAGTTGTTTCGCAGCATCCCAGCAATCGACAGTTTCTTACTCGAGTCAGGAATTATCTGACGGCGCTGGGTCGGTGCGGTCCGCGGTTGCATCAGGTACGGACGACCGAACGCTTTATAGGGTCCGACAGGATGGCGAAAGGGATTCAAAAGATTTCGAGTTTTCCCTTTCGTAGCATCGGAAGCTGCCATTCATATCTTCTGGCATTATCTTCCAGTGATTGTTATTTCGGACTACATTGCTGCGATGTTGGATAAGAGACTTATAGCGTCATTGGACACGGAATTTTGGATCGGTTTAGGGATCGGTTCAGGGACATTGTCCCTGACTTACCGACACAGTCCAATAATGTCATTACAACATGTGTTTTATTTTTTGACGCTATATATGCATATAAGCCTGCTACCAAGCATGATAGTTTAGTTTCTTGTCCGCAATGCTCATTTCTGCCGTTTTATCATTTATACGAATAATATATTTTGGCAGAGCAGGGCATACCGAGAGTTCATATGCGTCTAGACGGCGTGGTTAAAGACTGGAAATATTCTTTTTCGCCGTCTATGTCTTTTCAAACCACAATGTTAGAAACGACAATGATGTCTAGTAGACTTAACTTAGACGCTTCATCATACGTAATCCACCTTACTGAGGCGTTATCATTACGTCTTCAAGAAAAGATTTACGGGATATTATTCTCAATGTGATTTCTTTTGAGGGCAGTAGTTTGTTCACGTATAACTCCGCCCTTCAGTGGCTGATTGGAGTTGGTTAGTAGTGACGCAGCCCTAGCTACATCCACGCGCATGGATAGTAAGGTGAAGAACTCTCTTAGAGTCGCTTCGTTCTCGGAGAAGCCTCTCTTCGACGGCAACTTTCAGCAATCCATGAATTGCTCGATTTTCACGTTCTCTTGTCTATCTAGTGTTACAAGAGATTCAGACTGGGGCAAACATTCGGTGGTTGACTCAGAGAGTGCCACTGCAGTTGCCGGATCCGAGTGTTATAGTTATGAGGGTTGCCAGTCAAACAGATTGGGATATAATATTGATCCCAACGGATTCGAAGTGCCAGGGTCTTTGGGTTCCGCAGTCTCTAAGCAAGCAATTATCTTCCGCGGAATAATGTTTTTTAGGCTTGCTTTATGTCATTGCATGAACATTATTCAGAAACGCATGTCCAAATCCTGTCCGTTAATTTGACAGTAGTGACATATCTCCGGAACCAGGGAGGCACTCATTCGTTTCCGTTATTCAATTTAATGGAAAGAATCCGTCTGTTGGTTTATAGTACACCAAGTTCTGTTTCGGTCCGTCATATTCCGGGTCGTCTGATTATTTTACCGGACTCCCGTTCACTTAGGGGTCGCTTGTTGCCGTCAGAATGGACTCTCAACAAACAAGTATTCAATCAGATTTGCTATCTATGGGAGCGCCCAATGATAATTTATTTACGACACAGCTTGCTAATCAATTACAGACGTATGTGTTGGCTTGTCCGGATCTCTGAGCTAATGTTGTTAATGCTCTATTGATCTAATAGGACGGAATGATAGGATACGCGTATCCTCCGGCGCTGTTGTTTCAGCAGGTATTGCTAAGATAAACAACCACAATACATTTCTGTAGATAGCATCTCTGTCTTCACAGAGACCGTGGGTAATTTACTCTGATGTCTACTGTGGGACTTAACGCGAAATCTTCCTCAATGAGAGGATCTTTTTTCGCTGGGTAAATCGTGTCATCTTTATCACAACCCGCAAGGTCGCAACCTTCACGTATTCCGTTGTGTGGTCCGTATTGCATTGTAAGCATTGTACTGGACGAGCTTTGGACGCGATTTCTTACTATAGGAGATCCTCTTCTTCGCTATTCTATGCGGCTAAAGTGGAGGCTCTTCCGTCGTTGGTGTAGGGATCACTATGTTCATATTGTTGATCCCTCCATACTACTCATTGCAACTTTTTAGTATACTTGTTTGACAAGATCTACTGCAGCCTGTTATTATTAAGGTTATAGGCTTTATCTAAGTCAGTTAGTAACTTTTTGATAAATAGACTTAGAATCTTTAGATTAAATTCCTATATGGAATTTAACTTCGGTTCTTATTTAGCTAAGTAATCATTTGAGCCTCTGGAAACAGTAGTTTTCAAATTCTGACCTTTTAGACAGTAATTCTGTTGGCTTCTCTTTTTCTGAAGAGTCAATGAGTTTCATGCACTATCGATGGATGATTTTCACTTTCGTAGTTTCGGAATCACTACTTCCTTTACTATTTAGGTTGGATTTTTGCATAGAGTTAGGCTCCTAATATCCGGAACCTATTGTTATTTAGGTTCTTCCGTCTTCGTACGGGCACAGGCCTTTACTCTGTCCGGTTAGTGTTTATGTATTTATAAACAGATATCTGTTTATTACTACGAGCGTAAGCTTCTTCTGTCTTTGATGCCTAATAGAAGGACGTTACGCTCCATTCTATTGCTAATGGATTCAATTAACTATCGGTACTGCTTATGGTATATCATTGACTCAGCAGTTGTGCTTAAGATTTCGGCTCATGAAGTAAGAGTTCTTCTACATCTTGGGCTTACATTAATAGTGTCGCTATTATAGATTTTTGAAGGCTTCTCATTGCGCTCAGCCATCCACATTCATGAATTTTTATCTCAGAAATATCGAGTCCATTTCTGGAGGCCTCTATTGTTAGGTCTATTATCTACTGCTAAGAATGTCATTCACTTAACAGTTGCTACTATAGCTAGGTAGGCTGTCTGTTTCGGCAGTGACTCCGTTCTGCTGCCCTCTTCGCTCTGGGCTATTTGACCCAGGGCAAGAAAAGGGGGGGGGGGGGGAGGGTGTTCCCTTGGGTCACCTGTTTTACTATGAAAACAAGGGGATACCTCCTCCAGAGTTAGTAATTCTGAGCTGTTATTGGGATGGTTGTTTAGTGAGAAGTTTGTTTTAAAATTCATTCAAGTCTTAGTTTTTAAAGTATAGCTTTTGAATATAGCACGTGTCAACGGACATGATTATGCAATCCTCAGACACTTTTAAGGAGTATAAGAGTCTCTATTCTCTAGACCTACTTTATTTATTGGCTTACTTTAAAAATTATTAGTATAAGGATTATATTGGATATTAATAGAGTACATGGATGTATGATGCTCAATTTTGGAAGGTGTTGTATCTTTCTAATTTATCATAAATAAGAAAGATACATGTAAGGCCTATTACTTCTTTTTCCCTAGAGGGGATGACTCTATTTTATATTATTGAGCGTATTCCATCTTGCTCTATGTCCTTGGCCCTCCAGCCTTTTTACTATTCAGCTATGTCTGGGTCATTGGTACAGTATAAAAATGTTAAAAAATTTATAGTAATTTATATATTTTTTATACTTACCAATGACCCAGACGGGGATGGCCCTCCCAGGAGTTGGGAACTCTTGCCTCCCTGCTGAGTACATAGCGCTTACGAGGCACTGGTTATTAGAATGATTAATGGCGCCAATTTCGGAACGTCCTTGACACTGCGCATGTGCAGTAGAGGTGAAGTGTGGAGGGCCATTCAGGACATGTTTTCTTTGGTTTTAGATGCAAATTTTGGGGATTGGGGGGCAAAATTTGTGTTTGGCCCTATATTTTAAGAGTTAGCACCAGCTATGTCTGGGTCATTGGTAAGTATAAAAAATATAGAAATTACTATAAATTTTTTAACATTCCAAATTTTTTGAGCTGTGGCTATTTTAACTAGGTTATCTCCCTTTAACTTAGATTTATTATGGGTTTCTACATGAAATTCTTGTGCGTGCAACTCCTCCTACATTTATCAATCAATTTTGACGAAACCTTTCAAACATTATCACAACTAAGTGAACATACGCATATTCCAAAATTTTTGATCTGCGACAATTTTAACCAGGTTATCTCCCTTTAACTTGGATTTATTATGGGTTTTCAAATGGGATTCTTGTGTGTGCAACTCCTCCTACATTAATGAACCGATTTTGAATACATGTTGCACATTGTAAATGTGTTTTTCCAAATGTAAACCATATATGTGTGGGCTCTTTAAGTATTCAGTGCTGTTCTGTGGAAGGCCACATGCAAATACAAATTTCAACAACAAAAAATGATCTTTATGTATACATTTCCTTATGGCCTTCGCCTACATGATCAGAAGTGCATTCCTCTAAAAACCCAAAGCGGGGGTATTAATCACCTTCAGTGATAGTTCTAGTTTGAGGATGCCAGACACAAATCAGTGCAAGAATTGGTGGATACAAGGCTGTTACTGGATGAAGGAAGTGTTCAACAGTGGTTTTGAACATTCAGGGCTGTAACTTTATAATATTGATAAAATTAGTTTATGTTTCCCAATTTCAGGACAGAAACCAGACGTCATCATTTTTAAAAATGATTATTCCACTGCTTGTTAAGTATTCCTTCCCTATTCTTCCATGAACCCTTCCTGTTAAACTCTTAAGCTTTTTGGCTATTTTTTATTAAATTTCTGGGGAGTTTAACATTTTTTTTACAGAATATTATTCTGTTCATTCCCAGGGTTACGTCCTCACCCTAGTGCTGTTAGGCCATTTAGTCTTGCATTTTCTATCCGATGTATCGTTTTATCTTCGTATGAAGATCTAGCCTTGCATTTGATAGCATTTCAATTGGTTCTGATTTTGGGCCTTTTTGTGTGCCTGATGTCATATTTACATTGACGTTGTTTACAATATCATCATCCTCATATATAGGTAGTTTTTTATATTCTATTACTGTAGTATACTGTAGGATACATAGATTGTTATTCCGGTAGCGTAGCTCAAAAATCTTTTTGTCCATACTTAGGCTCTATTGGGATGCCCTTGGGCTCTTAATGTTCCCTTTGGGAACTAGGGCATTTTTAAAAATTTTTTTTTTGTTTACAAAAAAAAATATTTTGAATTTAATTATGATTGCTGTTATTGTTGTTTCTCCATTGTATATATATATATATTGTTGTGGAGTTTGCAAGACTGATATCGACTTTAGTTGATACACTCCTGCGGACTCTTGTCATACTTGTGTTGCACTGGGTTGACTGATGTTGGAGTCGGGTGTCGCGATATGTTGTTGGCGGTAAGGTTCTGAGGATCAGAGCCTCTTACTGCATTTTAATTCATTCTGTCAGTTTCTATTTCTGAGGAACATGAACATGGTGTTGATATTCTGACACCCATCCAAGTGTGCTACAGTCATTAAGCATATAGAGCTAGCTGCAGTGCTCATTATTGCAAGTTTTAGGGCAGCTAGCAGCTCGACCGGTGAAGCGGTAATCCATACGTGTGGGCCAGTTCAGTCCTTTGCGGTCTAGGAAGTGGATTGGGTAGAGCGAGCACTATAATATAAATAGCTCACCCAGCGACAACGGAAATAGGGAGGAAGTCAGCAAATTCTTGTACTCGGCGAGGTCTGATAGACCGCGAGCGGGAGAGGCCCCCTCCCCTCTCTAATCTAGCAACGTCTGGAGTCAGATGTTGCTTTGAGAAACTTGCATAAGCCAGGGTGTATGTCCGCCCTCTACTCGGGATGCTCTGTTAGTCTGCAGCCGGGGTCGGCTTCAGTTAACGCTTCCTCTGCTACGTTTCACAAGGCCAAAATGAAGTTTTCTGGTTGGAAACTTGCACGAGACGGAGCATATGTCCACCCGCCGCTCGGTACGCTCTGTCTGGTCTGCAGCTGGGGTCGGCTTAAGTCACGGCTCCCTCCGCTACTTTATTTAAGCAAACACGACTGCATCCTAGCTACCCGATTTTGGTTATCCAGCCTGTTGCATGAAGAAGGAACCACTCTTTGCCTGTGAAGTCAGACCATCCGGTAGCTAGGGAGACAAGGCCTTAATCATCGGGACGTTCGGAGAAAGGATCCGTTTCTGACACACCATCCCAGGAGCAGCATGCGGTTAAGGAATGGAAGACCGCTGCTCCTCAGGCCTCGATGACGGACTTGCTGTCGTGGATTGCACAACTGATCGCAGCATCCCAGCAAGTGCAGATGCAGCCTCCCTCCTCTGAGCTGTCAGACGGTGCTGGGTCGGTCCAGTCGTCTGTTCACGCAGATGCAATGGACAGAGATTCGCAACTGATTCTCTCGGATGGTGAAAGGGATAAGGAAGTGGATTACCCCTCCCTTTCGGAAAAGTACATGGTTGCGATGATTTTTATCCATCAATACTACCCTGATTTTGTTCTGCTGAATCAGAATGCTGCGTCGACGAGAGAAACTGCTGGCATCGTTAGACTCAGACTTTATCCGGACAAAGGAGGAAGTCCTTTCTTTTCCGGTTCAGTTTATGTAGGTGTCACAGGCCTTCGGCCATATAGACGATGCCGTATTTATCCTCTTAAATGCGATGAAGAAGGTGGTTTCTTATCTTCATCTTCCGTATACATACCGTTTTTTGGACCACGTTCATTTAAAAACAGTCAGGGAAGATATTCAGAGAGTTTTTCTGCATTTGGATGAGCAGGTCGGGGATCTAGAGGTATACTTACCTGTATCATTCACTATTCGCTCAGACACAATTGAGACGGCAAATAGAGCGAATTTGGACTGGACGTTATGTCTTACGGAGATGACCTTCCAAGAGCTATGGCACAACGTCTCAAGGGAAAGGAATTTGAGGCCGTTCGTATCTCTCTTCGAGTTCTTTCCAGGGCAATTATGTATACCACGTATAACTCTGCCCTAACAGTGGCTAATCTGGAGTTAATCAGACGTGATGCTGCCCTTGCGTCGTCATCACTGATAAGATGACAAGGTGAAAAGCTCTCTCTAAGTCGTTCCGGTTTCAGGTTATTTTATTTTGGGCGACTAGCTTTCGTTAGTCTATGATCAGGCTCCTAAGAAAGCGTACCTTCAGAGGTACGGCAACGAGTTAACGCTTCAGAACGATGTGCAGAATCTGCTTCTTTTGATGTCTTGGTTTCATAGTAAACGAAGGGAAGTCAGATCTGATGCCGTCCAAGACGTTCACTCACTTGGGGATGAGCTTCGAGACGCACAATCTTGTTCATCTGCCGTTAATCAGAGCGAAGTTAGTCAGTTGTTACGCTAGCTATTGTCTTCTCTCAGACAGGGTTTCAGTGAGAGAATTCATGTGACAGATAGGTTTGTGCGGAGCCGCCGCGGATCTCATTCCAATGGGGTGGCTATGCACTTGTCCTCTCCAAATCTTTCTGACCCAGAATTGGAGGGTGAAGATTCTTTCGCTCGATACGGACATCCTCTTGTCAAATCAAGTGAAACAAGAGATTCAGACTTCGGCAGACATTCAGTGGTTAACTCAGGGAGTTGCACTGCAATTGCCGGATCCGAGTTTCACAGTTATGACGGATGCCAGTCAATGGGTTGGGATGCAACATTGAGCCCAACGAATTTGAAGTGCCAGGGTTTTGGGGATCTGCAGTTCCTAATCAAGCACATAAACATCAAAGTAATGATGTCAATTTGACTTGCTCTATGTCATTGGATGGATGTTTTTCAGAATGCACAACTGCAAATTCTATCCGACAATATGACGGTGGTAGCGTATATTCGGAATCAGGGAGGCACTAATTCCATTCCGTTGTTCAAGCTAATGGAAAGAATCCTTCTGTTTGTACTAGAACATCGGGTTCTTCTATCGGTCTGTCATATTCCGGGTTGTCTGAACGTATTAGCGAACTCCCTTTCATGGAGGGGTCGCTTGTTGCCGTCAGAATGGACTCTCAACAAACGAGTATTCAATCGGATCTGCTACCAATGGGAGCAGCCAAGGATAAACGTATTTGTGATGCATCTCAACAATTAGTTGCAGACGTATGTGTCACCATGTCCGGATCCTCGAGCGTTTGCAGTAGATGCTCCATCGATCTTGTGAGACGGAATGAGAGGATATCTGTATCCTCCAGCGCCGTTGATTCAGCAGACATTGCTCAAGATAAATCAATCTCAATGCAATTCTGTGGTAGCATCTCTGTCCCCACAGACAACCTTGGATTATTCTACTCTGGTATCTGTTGTGGGACATGCTGTGGAAGCTTACTCGACATTTTTGTCCATTCTATTGCTAGATGGATTCAGTTAACTATCCGTATCTAAAATTATCTTCAACTCAGCAGTCTGTGCTTAGATTTCAGCTCATGAAGTAAGGGCTCTATCTACTTCTTGGGTTTTCGCTAATAGTGTTGCTATTACTGATCTAATGAAGGCTGCATATTGATTTCAGCCTTCCACTTTCACGAATTTTTTATCTTAAGAAATATTGAGTTCATTTCTGGAGATCTGCATTGTTTAGGTCCGTTATCTGTTGCTCAGTATGTCATCCACTAAACAGTTGCAATTATGGTTTTGCAGGTTTTCTGTTCCGGCAGGGACTCTGTCCTGCTGCCCTCTTTGCTCTGGGGTATTTGACCCAGGGCAAGGGGAAGGGGGGGGGGTGTTTCCTTAGGTCACCTGCTTTATAGTGTAAAGCAAGGGAATACCTCCTCTGGAGTCAGTAATTCTGAGTGGGCACCGGAATGGTTTTAAAGTGTTAAACTAATGTTTACTCATCCATGTAATATTTTTAAAGTGTAACTCGGTGTGAAACATTTGTGTATGTCACGTTTCACACGGGCGTTAATATACAATCTTCGGACCCTGTTAATGAGTATAAGAGTCTCCTTTCTTTGGACTTCCTTTATTTATTGGCTTTTCTTTAAAAATAATTAGCATAACGTGTTATACTGGATGTTAATAGAGATCATTGAGGTTATTGTGCTCAATTACAGAATGGTGTTGTGTCTTTCTTTTTGATGCAAATAAGAAAGATAAATGTAAAGCCTATTTCTCATTTTCTCCTCGATGGGATAATTCGTTTATATGTAGTTGAGCCTATTGGATTTTCCTTTATGTCCTAGGCCCTCCAACCTTTTTACTATTCAGCTAAGTCTGGGTCATTGGTACAGTATAAAAATGTTAAAAAATTTATAGTAATTTATATATTTTTTATACTTACAATGACCCAGATGGGGATGGCCCTCCCATGAGTTGGGAACTCATACCTCCCTGATGAGTACATAACGCCTTCCAGGCACTGGTTGTAAGAATGATTTTTGGCGCCAATTTCGAGACCTCCTTGACACTGCACATGCACAGTGGAGTAAAAGTATGGAGGACCATATAGGACATGTAATTTTTGGTTTTTGATGCAAATTTTGGGGATTTGGGGGTAAAATTTGTGTTTGGCCCTAAATATTTAAGAGTTAGAACCAGCTAAGTCTGGGTCATTGGTAAGTATAAAAAATATATAAATTATTATAAATTTTTTCACTTTCATGTCAAGGTACATCCGGCATTCTAAAAGTACCTGCAGTTCACCGTACAAGGGAAGGTGTATCAGTTCAGAGCAGTATGGTTTGGTCTGAATCTGGCCCCCTGGGATTCACTCGAATAATAATGAACTGTGTAAGGTCATACTTACGAGCTCATTCATCTGTGGTAACATCGGCTTACTTGGACGACCTTCTACAGGGATATAGCAGCAGAATTATTCTTCAGAACGATGTTTAGAGTCGGCTTCAATTACTCCGATCGTTCTTCAGAACGATGTTCAGAGTCGGCTTCAATTACTCGTCTCGGTTTCATTGTAAATGAGAAAAAGTCGGATCTAGCTCCGTACAAGTCGTCTATTCACTTGGGGATGAGCTTTGAGACTCACAACAATCTGGTTCGTCTGCCATTACCCAGAGCGAAATTAGTCAATTGTTATGTTCGCTTTTGTCTACACTCAGATGCATTAATAGTGAGGGAATTCATGCGACTGTTGGAGCTGTGCAGAGCAGCTGTGGATCTCATTCCGATGGGTCGTCTGTGCGCACATTCCCTCCAGATATTCTTTTCTTAGAAGTGGAATGTGAAGACGCTTTCGCTTGAACCAGTGTTATTTTAACAGAGCTAGTAAAACAAGGGTTCAGATTTGGGCAAATATCCAGTGGTTAACTCAGGGAGTTCTGCTGCAACTGCCGGATCCGGCTTTCACGATTATGACAGATGTGAGTCAGGCAGGTTGGGGTGCGACCCTAAGTCCCGCAGTCTTGAAGTGTCAGGGTCTTTGGAACCCTTGGTTCCAGGAGAATCACATAAACATCAAGAGATGATGTCAATATAGCTAGTGCTACAACATTGGATTCACGTCATAATGGATGTCTATGTTCAATTTTGTCGGACAACTCGACAGTAGAAGCGTACATTGGGAACCAGGGCGGCACCCATTCATTTCCGTTATGCCAACTAACGGAGAAGATTTTCCTATATGTCATAAATCCTCATGTTCATCTTTCATATATACTGGGTCGTCTGAACGTACTAGCAGACTCGCTCTCTTGGAAAGGTGCCTGTTGCAATTGGAGTGGACGCTCAACAAGCGAGTATTTGGGCAGATTTGCTACCAGAGGGATCGCCCCATGATAGATCTGTTTGCGACACGCCAGAACAATTAGTTACCATCGTTCGTGTCACCATGCCCAGACCATTGAGCATATGCAATAGACGCTCTGCCGATCTCATGCAGATGAATGATAGGATACGTGTATCCTCCAATTCAGTTGATTCAGTAGATTATGTTTAAGATCAAACAGTCTCGTTGTGAATCCTTTTAGTAGGACTTCTGTCATCACAGAAACCTTGGATCAGTCTTCTGAAGTGTCTGTTATGGGACGGTCTCCAGAATCTTCCTCCACGAGAGGACCTTCTTTATCGGGAAGTTTTTGTTTTTCATGCCCTTATCCGCATAATTGAGTTGGTTAGACATGAGGGAACCATTGCGGGTCCTATATTATTTTATGACTAACACAAGAATGATTAAGTAATGCGGGTGAGGAGGGTTCGATATGACTTTGAATCCCCCCTCCCCCTCCAATGTGTTTAGAGGCGATTACCGGGCAAGACAGTTTTCTTCCCGCAAGCCTCATATGAGTTTAAATACATACATGCATTACTTCACTTCTCGATTGGCGGTTGGGTTGTGTTCTATGCCGACCTCATGGGCACATCCACTTTTTAGTTGGTTGATTTCCTGTGATTATTTGTCTATATGTCAAAAATAAGCACATAATTCATCATAAATAAGTTGCTAGTCTTTGGGTACCTCAGAGGGTGCATACCCAGTTAACTGGTATTCAGATGATTACATGCAGGATTTTAATGCTCACACGCATGATAATTATTAGGCTGACGCTTTATTGTATGTTATGGACCTTAGAAATTATGAATTATTTTGGGGGCAGTCTGTGTCGGAGCCTGTTAATCATACCTTCTTCCATTTCTAGATCCAGGTTTCTATTAATGTTGGTACTTAACTGGTATATTCGCACGTTTATAGTGTCATAGATATCGGATAGTACACATAGGGGAGTGTTGTTACTGGAATTTATTGTATACCTGAATTGGGTCACCTGTGGGTTATCTTGGAAGTGTGTTTACTCTCCAGAGATTGTTCATTGTGGTTCGATTAGACATGTCTAAGTTATATATCACCGGTTTTCGACCTATCTGCATATGCTGTCTCCAGTGTACGTTATATAGCGGGCAGTATTAATTACCAGGATCATCACTATAGCCTTAACTGCTGAAGTGGCATTAAGCACCATTTATTAATAATAAATTAATACCTGAGTGCCTGTTCGATGAATATTTATATTGTTTTTTGGTTCCACTTTTACTGATTCCTGAGCACTCCCCTTTTCTTTTTGAAGATTCCTTCAAAAGAAAAAGGAGGGGGGGGGGGGATCTTTTACTTCTCCTCCAGCTTAATAGGTACTTAACTATGAGTGAAGCTGTTTTGTCTGTAATTATATTCTGCATACAGCTGGTGTTTTATTGTGTATGGCCTATGTTTGTGGGGGATATTCTCTCATTCTCAAATATGCCATCCTAATTTTTGGGGCTTAGTCCGGGCTGGCCTTAAAAATTGGGAACTCGTTACATCCAGTTAGCATAGTCTTCATGCTAAGTTTACGGAATTACTTGAACTGGGCTCCTTTTTTATGAAACGTCTTCTCTATTACTGTATAGAGAGACATACATGTAATTCCTAATAATTTTAATTTCCTTTCACCTTGGATTACAGGATTGAAACTAGGTTGATCTACTAATTCTGAAGTGCTAGGTCCTCCACCTTTTTATGATTCAGCTAGTCTGGGCTATTGGTTTACAGTGTAAAAATATTATAAATTCAAAGTAATTTGTATATTTTTATACTTACCAATGGCCCAGGCGGAGATGGCCCTCCCATGAGTGGGCACTCATACCTCGCCGCTGAATTTTTATGTAGTTCTCTCTTCTACAAAGAATGATGTTGGTACCAATTCCGATCACTTCCTGTCATCTGTGCATGCACAGAGAGTAAATGTATGGATGGCCAGATAGGACTTTTAATATTTTTATACTGTACCAATGACCCAGACTTAGCTGGTGCTAAACTCTTTAATTCAGGGCCAAACACAAATTTTGTCCCCCCCAATCTCCAAAATTTGCATCAAAAACCGAAAAATACATGTCCTATATGGTCCTCCATACATTTACTCCTCTGCGTATGCACAGTGTCAAGGAGGTCCCGAATTTGGCGCCAATTATCATTCTTTGTTTGGCACTCAAACAGTTAACATTTCACTGTCATTTGTGCTTCCAAATCTCAGTTTTCATGATGCCAGACACGTTTTGATGAGAGAAATGGTGGAAATATAGAGGAAATATAAGGAGGAGAGGAAAAAATAGTGCAAGAAAATGTTCAGGGCTGTAACTTATAATTATTTTACGAAATTATTTCATGTTGCCTATTTTCGAGGCATGGCCCTGTTGTCATTCTTGCTATGAATGTACCATTGTTTGATCAGTGTTTCCTCTCTCCCTTTCCTTATTCCCCCCTAGCTATTCTCCCATGTTTTGGCTTATATTTTGTAATGTTTATTACTAAAATTTCTTGGGAGTTTTTGGCTTGGTAACAGAATTTTTTCTGTTTTTCCCCATGTTTACGTCCTCACCCTAGGGGTGTTTAGGCATTTTGGTCTGCATCTACAATCTGATGTTCTACAGTTTCTTCTCTGGAAGCCTCTGTTTTGCATCAGATAGTGTTTAAATTGGTAACTGATTTCGGGCCAGGTTTTTTCAGTGCCTGGAGTCATGTTTCCGGTTTGTTGACACTTTTGCTTAGATTGACAACAGTTACTTCTGATAGTGATTACTTGTCTTCTGCTTCACTTATTTCATAGCAAGATAAATTAATATTGTCCGTAAGTGTTACATTAATTTTTCAAAATGATTTAAAATATTTGTCCACACTTAGGCTTTTTTGGGATCCATTTGGGCTCAGGGTTCCCATTGGGAACTTGGGCTCTTCTGAAAAAATTTTTTCGAAAATTTTTTTCTTTTCAAATCATTTTTTCGTAATGATTATAATGGATGGTTTTATTTTCAATGATTGTTTACTCTTTTCACAATGAATGATTATTGTTCAAATTGCAATAGGAGGAAATCTTCCTCTGATTCTCATGATCTCTGTATTAATTGTACTCAATGCACTCGCACTGATCTTTGTTCTGTGTGTTTCAGTTGGGATGACAAACGTTGGAAACGTGTATCACAGTATGTTGTTACTGGGGAGAGGGCCATGCCGGTCCTCTCTCCGCAGAGTCACTCTAGTCTCTCACTCTCTTTTTCTGAGGAACAAGAACAGTGTGATGTTTCCGTGATGTCGTCCAGAAGTGTGCCTCTGTCGTCACAAACAAGTGAAGAGCTAGCGGCAAAAGTGCTCATGGAGATCCGTCAATTACCCGGGAGTTTGCAAGTTCGATCGAATGGGTTGACGTCCGCTAGCTAACCCGGTGTCTCGTCCATTCACTGAATGGGTCAGCACCCAGGTTCGTCCGTTGCGGTCCAGGAGAGAGAGTCGGGTGTTGCGAGCACTATAAAATTACCACGTGCACACCCAGTAACGACGGAAAGGAGGATGGAGCGGAGGAAGCCTGACAGTCCGGTATTTAGCTTGTCCAGCTCAGCACGAGCTGCAAGCGAGAGGAGTACCTCTCTTATACAGCAACATCGGGGGACCTGATGTTGTAGTCCGTAGCGTTACGCAGTCGGAGCATACGGCCGCCGCTCGGGACGTTCCGGTATATAGGCAGTCCGGCGAGGCTACCTATAAGGCTCCCTCATCCTCACGGCAGCACACATGACCGCACCTTGGCTACGTGACCAGTGAGATTCAGTCAGCTTCGCCGACTAGGGATTCCACGGCGACCAGGTCACGCCATCCGGTAGCCAGGGATACGAGGCCTTCTACATCTAGATATATGCAGGATGCAATGTCCAGGAAGCGGCTAAATCCAGTAAGACCGCGGCACCCCAGGCCTCCGTAACGGACGTGCTATCACAGATAGCAAAGATCATCACAGCATCCCAGCAACCGGCAGAGCCTCTGTCGGATGCTGGGTCGGTACGTTCCGTTCCGCCACAGGATCAGGTGCAGACGACCGGGAATCACAAGAGGTCTGGCAGGATGGCGAAAGGGATTCCGAGGAGTTACACTTTTCCCTTTCGGAACAACATAAAATTGCTGTTGCGTTCATCCGGCAATACCTCCCTGAAGTTGTTCCGTCGGACCAAAATGTTGCGGATAGGAGGGTGATAGCGCCACTGGACACCGACTTTTTTAATCAGTTTAGGGACATTGTCCCAGAATTTCTGTCACAGTCCAGGAACGTCTCACAGATTTTTGAATTATTGGATGACGCTATCGACAAACTTGCCAACAAGACGGGCAGGTCAGCCTTCCTACCGGCATCTGCTCTACAGTTGCCTTTCATCAATCCAAGGAATAAATTTGAAACGGCAGGTCGGGGCATCCAGAGAGTTCCTCTGCGTTTTGAAGACCAAGCTGAAGACCTTGATTTATCCATGCTGTCGTCTATGTCACTTCCTTCGTCTACGTTGGAAACGACAATATCGTCTAACAGGGCTAGTTTAGACGATCTTTCATACACAGATCACCTTACCAGAGCATTGTCATTACGCTTAGAAGGACCAGAATTCCAATATGTACGGACATCCTTAAGAGTTCTGTCCAGGGCCATACCTTTCTCCACGTATAACTCCGCCCTTTCAGTGGCAAACCTGGAGTTAGTTAGACGTGACGCGGTCCTAGCTACTTCCGCACGCGTGGACAGTAAGGTGAAAAACTCTCTTAGAGTCGCTCCGGTCTCTGGAGAGGTTCTCTTCAGCAGCAAGCTTTCTGCAATATATGATAAATTAACTAAGAAAGCTTCAGACTCTCTGCTATTTAGTTCTGCTTCCAAAAAGTCGGAACCAGCAGAGAAGAGTAGGCCAGGTACTTCTGGGACGAGTTCGTTCAGGGGAAGTTCCTATAGAGGTTCCTATGCGTCCTCTAGGTCTTACTCAAGAGACCGCCAGAGTAGCGACTCGAGTAGGGGCCGTAACGCTCGCCAAAATAACCGGTCAGACGGCCCTAGGTCGTCAAGCTGAGGTGCGGGTCGCGGAGGACATAGTTTCTCCTCCCACAAGCCTCGCAGATCCAGGAGGTGATGGATTAGACCTCTGCCGCATTCCGGTGGGCGGAAGACTGTCGAGTTTCTCAAACAACTGGGAATCAATTACGGAGGACCCTTGGGTTCGAGGGGTTATTTCGGAAGGACTAAAACTGTCCTTCAAAGGCAAACCTCCGTTAACTCGATGTCCAAGATGGACTCAGCTTCCGTCAAATGTTCAGAAAAGAACGGCTCTTCTATCAGAAGTCCAGTCTCTTTTAAAGAAGAACGTGATAGAGGTCGTAGAAAACCAGGAATCTCCAGGTTTCTACAGCCATCTCTTTCTGGTTCTGAAACCAGATGGCTTGTTCCGCCCATTGATCGATTTAAGCTGGATAAACAAGCTGATCGTGGCTCGAAAGTTCTATATGGAGACCATTCGATTGGTCAGGGCGAGCATTCGAGTGAACGACTATGCTGCGAGCATAGACCTCAAAGATGCGTACTTTCACGTCATGGTACATCCGGCGTTTAGAAAGTATCTTCGCTTCGCTGTACTAGGTGTTGTTTATCAGTTCCGAGCGATGTGCTTTGGTCTGAATCTAGCACCCTGGGCTTTCACTCGAGTAATGAACTCGGTAATGACTTATTTCCGAGCTCATTCGTCTGTGGTAACATCAGCCTACCTGGACGATATTGTTCAGAGATACGGCAACGAGTTAACGCAGAGAAGAGTAGGCCAGGTACTTCTGGGACGAGTTCATTCAGGGGAAGTTCCTATAGAGGTTCCTATGCATCCTCTAGGTCTTTCTCAAGAGACTGCCAGAGTAGCGACTCGAGTAGGGGCAGTAACACTGGCCGAAATAACCGGTCAGACGGCCCTAGGTCGACGGGCCGAGGTGCAGGTCACGGAGGACATAGTTTCTCCTCCCGCAAGCCTCGCAGATCCACATATAACTCCGCCCTTTCAGTGGCAAATCTGGAGTTAGTTAGATGTGACGCAGTCCTAGCTACTTCCACACGTGTGGACAGTAAGGTGAAAAACTCCCTTAGAGTCGCTCCGGTTTCTGGAGAGTTTCTCTTCAGTGGCAAGCTTTCTGCAATAATGATAAATTAACTAAGAAAGCTTCAGACTCTCTGCTATTTAGTTCTGCTTCCAAAAAGTCGGAACCAGCAGAGAAAAGTAGGCCTGGTACTTCTGGGACGAGTTCGTTCAGGGGAAGTTCCTATAGAGGTTCCTATGCGTCCTCTAGGTCTTACTCAAGAGACCGCCAGAGTAGCGACTCGAGTAGGGGCCGTAACGCTGGCCGAAATAACTGGTCAGACGGCCCTAGGTCGATGGGCCGAGGTGCGGGTCGCGGAAGACGTAGTTTCTCCTCCCGCAAGCCTCGCAGATCCAGGAGGTGATGGTTTAGACCTCTGTCGCATTCCGGTGGGCGGAAGACTGTCGAGTTTCTCAAACAACTGGGAATCAATTACGGAGGACCCTTGGGTTCGAGGGATTATTTCGGAAGGACTAAAACTGTCCTTCAAAGGCAAACCTCCGTTAACTCGATGTCCAAGATAGTCTCAGCTTCCGTCAGATGTTCAGAAAAGAACGGCTCTTCTATCAGAAGTCCAGTCTCTTTTAAAGAAGAACGCGATAGAGGTCGTAGAAAACCAAGAATCTCCAGGTTTCTACAGCCATTTCTTTCTGGTTCCGAAACCAGACGGCTCGTTCCGCCCAGCGATCGAGTTAAGCTGGATAAACAAGCTGATCGTGTCTCCAAAGTTCTATATGGAGACCATTCGATCGGTCAGAGCGAGCATTCGAGTGAACGAGCTGCGAGCATAGACCTCAAAGATGCGTACTTTCACGTCATGGTACATCTGGCGTTTAAAAGTATCTTCGCTTCGCTGTCCTAGGTGTTGTTTATCAGTTCCGAGCGATGTGCTTTGGTCTGAATCTAGCCCCCTGGGCTTTCACTCGAGTAATAAACTCGGTAATGACTTATTTCCAAGCTCATTCGTCTGCGGTAACGTCAGCCTACCTGGACAATATTCTTCAGAGATACGGCAATGAGTTAACGCTTCAGAACGATATGCAGAGTCTGCTTCTATTGCTCCGACGTCTCGGTTTCATAGTAAACGAAGAGAAGTTGGATCTGGTGCCGTCCAGGTCATTCACCCACCTGGGGATGAGCTTCGAGATGCACAACAATCTCGTTCGTCTGTCGTTAACCAGAGCGAAACTAGTCAGTTGTTACGCTCGCTATTGTCTTCACTCAGACAAAGTTACAGCGAGAGAATTCATGAGACTGATTGGTCTATGCGGAGCTGCCGCAGACCTCATTCCAATGGGGCGGCTACACACTCATCCTCTCCAGCTCAGAATTGGAGAGTGAAGATTCATTCGCTCGAGATGGACATCTTCTTGTCAAGCTAAGTGAAACAAGAGATTCAGACTTGAGCAGATATTCAGTGGTTAACTCAGGGAGTTCCACTGCAATTGCCAGATCCGAGTTTTACGATCATGACGGATGCCAGTCAAACAGGTTGGGGCACGACACTGAGTCCATCGTATTTTAAGTGCCAGGGTCTTTGGGATCCGCTGTTTTTAAGCAAGCACATCAATATCAAAGAGATAATGTCGATTTGGCTTGCTCTACGTCATTGGATAGACATTATTCAGAATGCACATGTGCAAATTCTGTCCGACAATACGACGGTAGTTGCGTATATTCGGAACCAAGGTGGCATTCATTCCATTCCGTTGCTCAATCTAACGGAAAGAATTCTTCTGTTTGTACTAGAACATCAGATTCTCCTATTGGTCTGTCATATTCCGGGTCGTCTGAACGTCTTAGCAGACTCCCTTTCTCGGAGGGGTCGCCTGTTGCCGTCGGAATGGACTTTCAACAAGCAAGTATTCAATCAGATTTGCTACCAATGGGAACGCCCAATGATAGACTTATTTGCAACACATCTCAACAATCAGTTGCAGATGTATGTGTCACCTTGTCCGGATCCTCGAGCGTTTGCAGTAGACGCTCTCTCGATCTCTTGCGACGGAATGATAGGATATGCATATCCTCGAGCGCCGTTGATTCAGCAGATATTGCGCAAGATAAAACAATCGCAATGCAAGATTCTGTTGGTAGCATCTCTGTCACCACAGAGACCGTGGATAAATCTACTGAGGTGTCTGTTGTGGGACATGCTGAGGAAGCTTCCTCAACGGGAAGATCTTCTTTCGCAGGGAAAATTGCGCATCCTCCATCACAATCCGCAAGGTCTAAACCTTCACGTATTTCCATTGTGCGGTCCTTCTTGCACGGAAAGCATTTTACAGGACAAGCAGTGGACGTGATTTCTAACTGTAGGAGGACCTCCTCTTTGCTAACCTATGCTGCTAAGTGGAAGGTCTTTCGTCAGTGGTGTGGGGATCATTCCGTAGATATTTATGATCCTTCCATTCCAGACATTGCAAACTTTCTAGTATACTTGTTAGATGAAATCAAATTGCAGCCTATCACCATCAAGGGTTATAGGTCTATGCTATCTGATACCTATGCACATCATGATAGCTTAATGATTGGAACTAATGTCTCTTTATCTAAATTAGTTAGAAATTTTTCGATAAATAGACCTAGAACCCTTAGATTAATTCCCAAGTGGAATTTGGCTTGGGTTCCTCTTAAGCTAAAAGAAGCGCCTTTTGAGCCTCTTGACACAGTGGACTTCAAATTCTTAACATATAAGACAGCTTTTCTCTTACCCTTTTCTTCTGCTAGAAGAGTTAGTGAGCTTCATGCACTATCTGTGGATGTTTCTCACTACCGTAGTGTTGGTAATACTATTACTTTTACCACCAATGTTGGATTTTTGGCTAAGAATCAGGCTCCTAATAAGTATCCTGAACCTATTGTTATTAAGGCCCTTCCATCATCTGATGGGCGTAGGCCTTTACTTTGTCCTGTTAGAGCAATACGTATTTATAAACGTAGATCTGAGTTCATCAGAAAGGGACGTAAGCGTTTCTTTCTGTCTTTGATGCCTAATAGAAAGGATATTATGGTCCATTCTATTGCTAGATGGATTCAATTAACTATTCGTACTGCTTATGAAAAATTATCTTCTTCTCAGCAGTCGGCACTCAAGATCTCGGCTCATGAAGTAAGAGCTCTTTCTACTTCTTGGGCCTATGCTAATTGTATTGCTATTACTGGTTTAATGAAGGCTGCATATTGGTCTCAACCTTCTACGTTCACTAATTTTTATCTCAGAAATATTGAATCCATTTCTGGAGACCTCCATTGTTTAGGTCCGTTATCAGTTGCTCAGAATATCGTCCACTAAACAGTTGCAACTATAGTTATGTAGGCTTTCTGTTCTGGCAGTGACTCTGTCCTGCTGCCCTCTTCGCTCTGGGGTATTTGACCCAGGGCAAGGGGAAGGGGGGGGGGGTCCCTTAGGTCACCTGCTTTATAGTGAAAAGCAAGGGAATACCTCCCCTAGAGTCAGTAATTCCGAGTCTGTACCGGGATGGTTTTAAAGTGTAAAGCTAATGTTTACTTATGTCCTTTGATATATTTAAAGTGTAGCTCGGTGTGAAGCATTTGTATATGTCACGTGTCAAACGAGCGTTAATATACAATCCTCGGACACTTTTAATGAGTATAAAGAGTCTCATTTCTCTGGACTTCCTTTATTTATTGGCTTACCTTTAAAAATATTTGTATAGAGGGTTATACTGGATGTTAATAGAGATCAATGATGATTATTAGGCTCAATTACTGATTGGTATTGTGTCTTTCTTCTTTAGTATAAATTAGAAAGATACATGTAAAGCCTATCTCTCCTTTTCTCCTGGAGGGGATATTCTGTTATAGATAATTGCGCTTATTGGATTTTCCTTTATGTCCTCGGCCCTTCAGCCTATTTACTATTCAGCTAAGTCTGGGTCATTGAAACAGTATAAAAATGTTAAAAAATTTATAGTAATTTATATATTTTTTATACTTACCAATGACCCAGATGGGGATGGCCCTCCCATGAGTTGGGAACTCTTACCTCCCCGCTGAGTACATAACACTTACCAGGCACTGGTTGTAAGAATGATAATTGGCGCCAATTTCGGGACCTCCTTAACACTGCGCATGCGCAGAGGAGTAAATGTATGGAGGACCATATAGGACATGTTTTTTTTCAGTTTTTGATGCAAATTTGGGGGATTGGGGGGACAAAATTTGTGTTTGGCCCTGAATTAAAGAGTTTAGCACCAGCTAAGTCTGGGTCATTGGTAAGTATAAAAAATATATAAATTACTACAAATTTTTTAACTTTCAGTTTCACAGGCAAATTTTGGGGATTGGGGGGGTTCAAAATTTGTGTTTGGCTCTTAATAACTTTGAGTTAAGCACCAGCTAGTCTGGCCATTGGTAAGTATAAAAATATACAAATTACTTTAAATTCATAATGTTTTGTAAATTTATTTTTATAATTATTTCTTTGCCATCAAATGTTTTTTTTATGTTTTAGTCCCCATAATCTGCAGAATAGCATGGGTGGTGGTGTATTTTGTCCCTTGAGTGCAAGAAGGCTTTGCAATGCTAAAGCATTGCAAAGCCTTGTTGCACTTTACAAATTATCAGTTTTATTTATGTCGGGAAAATATCAGACATAAACCATTTAATTTTTATTTTTTTTAAGTTTGCATCAGTTATAAAAAGAGAGCATGCGGCAGCTAACAGGACTATTGAGAGGGCCCGAGAAACAAATTTTTAACTTTTTTAGGCCTTATCCCCATTATGTTTATGTACAAAATGTCGTATTAGAGTCAAGTTCTTATTTCTAAGTCCATATCTCGATGGAACTGGAAGAGTGCTACAAGCTTTTGTTCATAAACACGATGTTGATGATAGATTTATCTTTCATTTCTCAACTGTAATAACTTGATCAACCTTTTTACCTAACAAATCAGCTACATCCTCCGATATAGTTTACAAACTGAGCAGTTGAAAAACATTATATATTTTTATACTGTACCAATGACCCAGACATAGCTGGTGCTAACTCTTAAAATATAGGGCCAAACACAAATTTTGCCCCCCAATCCCCAAAATTTGCATCTAAAACCAAAGAAAACATGTCCTGAGTGGCCCTCCACACTTCACCTCTACTGCGCATGCGCAGTGTCAAGGACGTTCCGAAATTGGCGCCATTAATCATTCTAAGTTTGGCCCTTCATCAGTTAACATCTGACTGATCTTTGTGCTTGTAAATCTCAGTTTAAGTGATGCCAGACACATAAATATTAGTGAAATGGTGATTCTAAGGAGGATAGAGAAGGAGGAGAGGAAAAATGTGTGACAGAATATTATCAGGGCTGTAACTTAAAATTTTTTAATGAAATTATGTTAGGTTACCTATTTTCGAGGCAGCAGCCATTTTGTTGTCATTCTGATTATTTAGTTACACTGATTTTTCAGTGTTTTCCTCTCTCCCTGTCCTTTAAGTCCCCCCTTGCTATTCTCCCATGCTTTTGGCATAGTTTTTGTAATTATTATTACTAAATTTTCTTGGGAGTTTTAGCTGAATAACAGAATGAATTCTGTTCTTTTCCCCATGTTTACGTCTTCACCTACGGGTGGGTAGGCGTTGTGTTCTGCATCTTCCATCTGATGTTCTGCAGTTTCTTCCCTGGAAGTCTCTGTTTTGCATCAGATAGTGTATTTTTGGTAACTGATTCCGAGCCTGGGTGCCTGGAGTCTTATTTTAGTGTTTTTACATTCATTGTTTACATTTACAACAGCCCTCTGTGTGAGGGGGGATTTCTGGAAAATAATATCTTGATGTTATTTTAATCATAACTAGATACATTATTATTGTTCGTAAGTGTTGAATAAATTGTTTAAAATATTTTTAAAATTTTTGTCCACACTTAGGCTTGGGATCCATTGGGGCTCAACGTTACTTTTCAGAAACTTGGGCTGTTCTGAAAAAATATTTTTTCAAAATATTTTGATTTCAATTATTTTTTCTATATTAATGGATCATATTATTATTATGTATTTTGATTGCCAGGGGTTAGTGCGAGTACCAGGACTTGTTTTCTTTTCACTTTGAAAGGATATTGATCAATTGTATTAAGAGGAAGTCTTCCTCTGACTTTTATAATCATTCTATATGTGGTCAGTGTACTCGCATTAACTCCTGTTCTGTATCGTATGATTTCGATGACAATATGGGAAGCCTATGTCACGGTATGTTAGGGGGGAATTGGACACTCCGGTCCTTTCCCCGCAGGGTCACTCTACTTTATCAATTTCTATTTCAGACGATCAAGATTAGGGTGATGTATCTGTGATGTCTTCCAACAGTGTGCCTCCGTCGTCACAATTAATGAAGGGCTAGCGGAAAAGTGCTCATGTAAATACGCCAATTGCCTAAGAGGACCCTAGTAGGTTCGACGGCCTTTGACATCCGCTAGCTCGCCCGGTGTAGCGTCCATTCACCGAATGGTTCGGCAGCCGGGTTCGTCCGTTGCGGTCTAGAAGGAATTTTGGGGTGATGCGAGCACTATAAATCAACCAAATGCACACCCAGTGACGGCGGATCAGAGGGAGAACGGAGGAAGCCTTTTAGTCCGGTTCATAGCTCGTTCTGGTCCATCCGGATGGCGAGCGAGAGAGGCCCCTCTCTCGTACAACAACATCTGGCCCCAGATGTTGTGGTACAAAATGTTTCGCATTCGGAGCATACGTCCGTCGCTCGGGACGCTCCGACATATAGTCAGTCCGGAGTAGACTGTCAATAAGGCTTCCTCATTCTCATAGTAGCGCACACGACCGCTCTTGGCTACGTGACCTCCGATATTCACTCAAGCTTCGCCAGTCAGAGAATCATCGGCGACCAGGTCACACCATCCGGTAGCCAGGGATACGAGGCCTGCAGACTCCGAACGTTCGCATGGGAAGTGTGCGGGAGTCAACGTACACGGAGCTTCCGGCGGCAATGCATCGTAAGACCGCTACTGCACAGGCCTCGGGAATGGACGTGTTTTCCTAAATAGCACAGTTTATCGCAGCATTCCAGCATCAACTGAATCTGTCGCATATTTTTTATCCGACGATGCTGGGTCGGGACGCTCCGCGGAAGCGGGTACGGACGTCCGAAAATTTCATCCGGTCCGACGGGATACCGAAAGGGATTTGGAGGATTTCGAGCTTTCCCTTTCGGAACAACATATGCTGTTGTGTATGTCATCTGACTTGGTCTTCTACAGCTTCTTTCGTCGGACCAGAATGCTGCGATGCCGGATAAGAAACTGATAGCGTCGGTGGACTTAGAAATTTTTTGTTCGGTTCAGGGACATCGTCCCTCAGTTCCGACATAGTCCAATAATGTCACACAAACTTTCGAATTATTGAACGACGCTATATATATTATTATTATATGCTTGCTATAACCAAGCATTTCTGGTTTCTTGTTCGCAAAGTTGCGGAGATGTCTTTCAAAAGTGTGCCTCTGTCGTCATAGTTAATGAAAAGCTAGCGGCAATAAGTGCTCATGGAATATGTCTATCGCCTAAGAGATCCCTTGTAGGATCGACGGAGTGACATTCGCTAGCTCACCCGGTGTAGCGCGCATTCATCGAATGGTTCGGCTGCCGGGTTCGTCCGTTGCGGTCTAGGAAAGAGATTTGGGTGATGCGAGCACTTTAATTACTTTAGTACTCACCCAGTGACGGCAGATTGAGGACAGATCGGAGGAAGCCTGATAGTCCGGTTCCTGGCTTGTCCAGGTCCGTCCGGGCTGTGAGCGAGAGAGGTCCCTCTCTTGTCCAACAACATAGGGGACCGCATGTTGTGGTTCAGATATTTTACATTTGGAGCATACGTCTGTCGGTCGGGACGCTCCGTTATATTGACAGTCCGAGAGACTGTCCATAATGCTTCCTCATCCTCACAGCAGGGCACACGACCGCACATTGGCTACGTGACCTCGAGTATCCGATCAGTTTCGTCATTCAGTGATTCCACGGCGAATAGGTCACGCCATCCGGTAGCCAAGGGACACGAGGCCTATACACTCCATTCGCTCGCATATTGGTAGTATGCACGGGGTAACGATCACGGAGCTTCCAGCGGCAATGCATTGTAGGACCGCTTCTCCTTAGGCCTCAGTGACGGACGTGCTATCCGAGTTAGCACAGTTGTTTCGCAGCATCCCAGCAATCGACAATTTCTTGGTCGAATCAGGAATTATCCGACGGCGCTGGGTCGGTGCGATCCGCATTTGCATCAGGTACGGACGACCGAACGCTTTATAGGGTCCGACAGGATGGCAAAAGGGATTCGAAAGATTTCGAGTTTTCCCTTTCGTAGTATCGGAAGCTGCCATTTATATCTTCTGGCATTATCTTCCAGTGATTGTTATTTCGGACTACATTGTTGCGATGTTGGATAAGAGACTTATAGCGTCATTGGACTCGGAATTTTGGATCGGTTCAGGGACATTGTCCCTGACTTACCGACGCAGTCCAATAATTTCATTACAACATGTGTTTTATTTTTCGACGCTATATATGCATACAAGCCTGCTACCAAGCATGATAGTTTAGTTTCTTGTCCGCGTTGCTCATTTCTGCCATTTTATCATTTATACGAATAGTTTATTTTGGCAGAGCAGGGCATACCGAGAGTTCATATGCGTCTAGACGGTGTGGTTAAAGACTGGAAATATTCTTTTTCGCCGTCTATGTCTTTTCCAACCTCAATGTTGGAAACGACAATGATGTTTAGTAGACTTAACTTAGACGCTTTATCATACGTAATCCACCTTACTGAGGCGTTATCATTACGTCTTCAAGAAAAGATTTACGGGATTTTATTCTCAATCTGATTTCTTTTGAGGGCAGTAGTTTGTTCACGTATAACTCCGCCCTTCAGTGGCTGATTGGAGTTGGTTAGACGTGACGCAGCCCTAGCTACATCCACACGCGTGGATAGTAAGGTTAAGAACTCTCTCAGAGTCGCTTCGTTCTCGGAGAAGCTTCTCTTCGACGGCAACTTTTCAGCAATCCATGAATTGCTCGATTACACGTTCTCTTGTCTATCTAGTGTTACAAGAGATTCAGACTGGGGCAAACATTCGGTGGTTGACTCAGAGAGTGCCACTGCAGTTGCCGGACCCGAGTGTTGCAGTTATGATGGTTGCCAGTCAAACAGATTGGGATATAATTTTGATCCCAACGGATTCGAAGTGCCAGGGTCTTTGGGTTCCGCAGTCTCTTAGCAACCAATTATCTTCCGCGGAATAATGTTTTTTAGGCTTGCTTTATGTCATTGCATGAACATTATTCAGAAACGCATGCCCAAATCCTGTCCGTTAATTCGACAGTAGTGGCGTATCTCCGGAACCAGGGAGGCACTCATTCGTTTCCGTTATTCAATTTAATGGAAAGAATCCGTCTGTTGGTTATAGTACACCAAGTTCTGTTTCGGTCCGTCATATTCCGGGTCGTCTGATTGTTTTACCGGACTCCCGTTCACTTAGGGGTCGCTTGTTGCTGTCAGAATGGACTCTCAACAAACAAGTATTCAATCAGATTTGCTATCTATGGGAGCGCCCAATGATGATTTATTTACGACACAGCTTGCTAATCAATTGCAGACATATGTGTTGGCTTGTCCGGATCTCTGAGCTAATGTTGTTAACGCTCTATTGATCTATAGGACGGAATGATAGGATACGCGTATCCTCCGGCGCTGTTGTTTCAGCAGGTATTGCTAAGATAAACAACCACAATACATTTCTGTTGATAGCATCTCTATCTTCACAGAGACCATGGGTAATTTACTCTGTTGTCTACTGTGGGACTTAACGTGAAATCTTCCTCAATGAGAGGATCTTTTTTCACTGGGTAAATCGTGTCATCTTTATCACAACCCGCAAGGTCGCAACCTTCACGTATTCCGTTGTGTGGTCCGTATTGCATTGTACGCATTGTACTGGACCAGCTTTGGATGCGATTTACTATAGAAGATCCTCTTCTTCACTATTCTATGCGGCTAAAGTGGAGGCTCTTCCGTCGTTGGTGTAGGGATCATTATGTTCATATTGTTGATCCCTCCATACTACTCATTGCAACTTTTTAGTATACTTGTTTGACAAGATCTACTGCAGCCTGTTATTATTAAGGTTGTAGGTTTATGTTACCTCATACCTATGCACTCTATGATAGTTTACAATTGAGTCTTATGTCTCTTTATCTAAGTCAGTTAGTAACTTTTTGATAAATAGACTTAGAATCTTTAGATTAAATTCCTATATGGAATTTAACTTCGGTTCTTATTTAGCTAAGTAATCATTTGAGCCTCTGGAAACAGTAGTTTTCAAATTCTGACCTTTTAGACAGTAATTCTGTTGGCTTCTCTTTTACTGAAGAGTCAGTGAGTTTCATGCACTATCGATGGATGATTTTCACTTTCGTAGTTTCGGAATCACTACTTTACTATTTAGGTTGGATTTTTGCATAAGAGTTAGGCTCCTAATATCCGGAACCTATTGTTATTAAGGTCCTTCCGTCTTCGTACGGGCATAGGCCTTTACTCTCTCCGGTTAGAGTTTATGTATTTTTAAACAGATATCTGTTTATTACTACGGGCGTAAGCTTCTTCTGTCTTTGATGCCTAATAGAAGGACGTTACGCTCCATTCTATTGATAATGGATTCTATTAACTATTGGTACTGCTTATGGTATATCATTGACTCAGCAGTTGTGCTTAAGATTTTGGCTCATGAAGTAAGAGTTCTTCTACATCTTGGGCTTACATTAATAGTGTCGCTATTATATAGATTTTTGAAGGCTGCTCATTGCGCTCAGCCATCCACATTCATGAATTTTTATCTCAGAAATATCGAGTCCATTTCTGGAGGCCTCTATTGTTAGGTCTATTATCTACTGCTCAGAATGTCATTCACTTAACAGTTGCTACTATAGCTAGGTAGGCTGTCTGTTTCGGCAGTGACTCCGTTCGGCTGCCCTCTTCGCTCTGGGCTATTTGACCCAGGGCAAGAAAAAGGGGGGGGGGGGGGGGGGAGGGTGTTCCCTTGGGTCACCTGTTTTACTATGAAAACAAGGGGATACCTCCTCCGGAGTTAGTAATTCTAAGCTGTTATTGGGATGGTTGTTTAGTGAGAAGTTTATGTTTTAAAAATTCATTCAAGTCTTAGTTTTTAAAGTATAGCTTTTGAATATTGCATGTGTCAACGGACATGATTATGCAATCCTCAGACACTTTTAAGGAGTATAAGAGTCTCTATTCCCTAGACTTACTTTATTTGTTGGCTTACTTTTAAAATTATTAGTATAAGGATTATATTGGATATTAATAGAGTACATGGATGTATGATGCTCAATTTTGGAAGGTGTTGTATCTTTCTAATTTATCATAAATAAGAAAGATACATGTAAGGCCTATTACTTCTTTTTCCCTAGAGGGGATGACTCTATTTTATATTATTGAGCGTATTCCATCTTGCTCTATGTCCTTGGCCCTCCAGCCTTTTTACTATTCAGCTATGTCTGGGTCATTGGTACAGTATAAAAATGTTAAAAAATTTCTAGTAATTTCTATATTTTTTATACTTACCAATGACCCAGACGGGGATGGCCCTCCCAGGAGTTGGGAACTCTTGCCTCCCCTCTGAGTACATAGCGCTTACCAGGCACTGGTTATTAGAATGATTAATGGCGCCAATTTCGGAACGTCCTTGACACTGCGCATGTGCAGTAGAGGTGAAGTGTGGAGGGCCATTCAGGACATGTTTTCTTTGGTTTTAGATGCAAATTTTGGGGATTGGGGGCAAAATTTATGTTTGGCCCTATATTTTAAGAGTTAGCACCAGCTATGTCTGGGTCATTGGTAAGTATAAAAAATATAGAAATTACTATAAATTTTTTAACTTTTATACTGTACCAATGACCCAGGCTTAGCTGGTGCTAACTCTTAAAAATTCAGGGCCGACACACAAATTTTGCCCTCCCCCAATCCCCCAAATTTGCATCAAAATCCAAAAAATCAATGTCCTATATGGTCCTCTATACTTCTGACCACTGCGCATGCGCAGCTTCAAGGAAGTACCGAAATTGGCGCCAAATCTTCATTCTTTGTTTGGCCCTTCAATCAGTAACATCTCACTGATATCTGTGCTTATAATCTCAGTTATAATGATGCCAGACACAAAGTCATGAAGGAAATGGTGGATCCAAGGATGAAATAAGATGATGAGAGGAAGAAGCAGTGGAAGGATGTGTTCAGGGCTATAACTTATAATTTTTATGTAAAATTATTTCATGTTCCGTAATTTCGGGTCATGGGCCTGATGTTTTCAATCTTGCTATGAAATCTCCACTGTTTGTTCAGTGTTTCCTCTCTCCCTTTCCTTGATACCCCCCTTGCTAATCTCCCATTCTTTTGGTATAATTTTTGAAATTCTTTTATTGAAATTTCTTGGGAGTTTTAGCACAGTTACAGAATGTTTATTCTGTTATCCTCATGGTTACGTCCCCACCCTAGGGGTGTTTAGGCGTTTTGGTCATGCATCTACCATCTGATGTACTGCAGCTTCTTCTGTGGAAGATTCTGTTTTACATCGGATAGTGTTTTAAAATTGGTTTCTGATTTCAGGCCATATTGTCAGTGCTTGGAATCTTGTTTCTGGTTTTTATTGCCTTTTGTTTACGTTGACAACGGTTACTTCTGACAGTGATTCCTTGTCTTCTGTAGGGTTCAGCTTCTTGCCAGATACATTAATATTGTCCATAAGTGTAACATTAATTTTTAGATATGTTTTAAAATTTTTGTCCACACTTAGGCTTTATTGGGATCCATTTGGGCTCATCGTTCCCTTTGGGAACTTGGGCTCATGTCAAAATTTTTTGGAAATTTTTTTCTTTTGAATTATTTTTTCAAAAATTTTTTCCTTTGAATTATTTTTTCGAAATTTTTGTAATGGATTATATTATTATTATGTATCTTTGTATTTTCAAGGGTTAGTGCGAGTACTACGGCTGTTTTATATTTTTTAAATATGAAAATATTGTTCAAATTGTAAATCGAGCAAGTCTTCCTCTGATTCTCATGCTCATTATATTTGCTGTAGTCAATGTACTCACACTAATTCTTGCTCAGTGTGTGCCAATTGGGATGACAAACGTTAGAGACATGTGTCACAGTATATTGTTAGTGGTGAGAGGTCCATACCGGTCCGCTCACCACAGGGTCAGTCTCTTTTTCAGAGGAACAAGAATGGCGTGATGTTTTTGTAATGTCTTCAGGAAGTGTGCTGCCGCTGTCGCAATCAAATGTAGAGCTAGCAGCAAAAGTGCTCAAGGAAATTTGACAAGTGCCTAGATCCTTAGTAGGATTGACGACCTTGTCACCAGCTAGCTCGCCTGGTGAAGCTATCACTCGTAGATCGGGTGATGTAACACCGGGTTTGTCCTTTGCGGTCCAGGAGAGGAGAAGAGGTGTTGTGAGCACTATAATCTCAGTTCACACACACCCGGCGATGACGGATCGGAGGATGGAATGGAGGAAGCCGGTCAGCCCGGTAGCTATCTCGTTCAGGTCTACCCGGACCACGAGCGAGAGAGGCCCCTCTCTCTTACAACAACATCTGGGGCCAGATGTTGTCGTACATAACGTTTGTCACTCGGAGCATACGTCCACTCCTCCTGCCCGGGATGCTCTGTTGCATATACAGCCGGGCATGGCTAGTCTATTGGCTTCCTCTTCCACACGCCAGCACACATGACCGCACCTTGGCTATGTAACCTCGGATATCCAGCCTGCTTCGCCGACCAAGGATTCCACGTCGACCAGGTCACTCCATCCGGTAGCCAAGGACACGAGGCCTTACCAGTCGGGACGTTCGCATAAAAGAATTATGCAAGAGGCACCGTCCCAGGAGCTTCCAGCGGCTAAACAACGTAAGACCACAGCTCCACAGGCCTCTATGACAGACTTGCTATCGCAGATGGCACAACTCATTGCAGCATCTTAGCAACCTTCGGAAACTCTTTCAGATCAGGAACTGTCTGAGGAAGCTGGGTTGGTACGCTCACCTACAGTGTCAGATAGGGACGACCGAGATTCACATTCCAGAAGTTGTTCCTCCAGACCAGAGAGCTGCGATACCAGATAAGAGACTGATAGCGTCACTAGACACAGACTTTTTCAGCCAGTCTAAGGACATCGCGCCTGAGTTTCCGGCCCAGTCCAGAAATGTCTACCGGACGTTTGTATTGCTGAATTACGCTATTTTTAGGCTAGCCTCTAAGACTGGCAGATCCAGTTTCTTATCGTCTCATGCTCTACATCTGCCGTTCATCAACAGTAGAAATAAATTTGAAATGGCAGGACAGGGCGTTCCGAGAGTTTCTCTGCATTTAGATGACCAGGCAGAAGATTTGGAGTTGTCATTGTCTATGTCGATTCTCTCCAGTATGTTGAAGATGACAATCTCGTCCAACAGAGCCAGTTTAGACGCCTTATCTTACGCTGATCACCTTACCAGAGCGTTATCACAACGTCTCGATGGTAAAGAATTCCAGGATGTTCAAACTTCCTTGAGAGTTCTTTTGAAGGCAATCGCATATTCCACGTATAACTCCGCCCTTTCAGTTGCAAATTTGGAGTAAGTCAGACATGATGCTGCCCTGGCTTCATCGACGAGGGTGGATTCTAAGGTGAAAAACTCTCTTCCAGTCGCTCCGGATTCAGGAGAGCTTCTCTTCGATGGTAAGCTTTCACTAATCTACGATCAGATTACCAAGAAAGCTACTCTTCAAGTCCGCTTCGAAAAAACAGACTCAGCAGAGAGGAGTAAGTCAGGGACTTCTGGGGCGAGTATGTCCAAGGGAAGTTCCTATAGAGGATCTAAGAAGGCCTCTACGTCTTACTCCAGAGACCGTCAGAGTAGCGACTCAGATAGGGGACGTAATGCTGGCCGAAACAACCAGTCAGATGCCCCTAGGTCGACTGATCAAGGCGCAGGTTGGGGAGCACGTAGTTTCTCCTTCCGCAAGCCTCGCAGGTCCGGGAGGTGAAGGTCAGAACCTCTATTGCGCTCCAGTGGGCAGAAGGCTGTCGAGATTCTTAACCAATTGGTTGTCATTTACGGAATGACCGATGGGTTCAGGAGGTTATTTCGGAAAGTCTAAAACTGTCCTTCAGAGAAAAACCTCTGTTAACACGAAGTCCACGATGGACTCAGCTTCCATCAAACCTTCAGAAGAGAGATTCACTTCTATCAGAGGTGCAATCTCTTCTGGAGAAGAACGCAATAGAGGTCGTAGAAAACCAGGAATCTCCCAGTTTTTACAGTCACCTGTTCCTGGTACCCAAACCAGACGGCTCGTTCCGTCCAGTTATAGATCTAAGCTGGATAAACAAGCTGATCGTGGCTCCGAAATTTTATATGGAGACCATTTGATCGGTGAGAGCGAGCATTCGAGTGAACGATTATGCTGCGAGCATAGATCTCAAGGATGCGTACTTTCACGTCATGGTACATCCGGCATTCAGAAAGTAACTTTGCTTCACTGCCCTAGGAGTCGTTTATCAGTTCCGAGCAATGTGCTTCAGACTGAATCTAGCGCCCTGGGCCTTCACTCGGATAATGAACTCGGTAATGACTCATTTTCGAGCTCATTCGTCTGCGGTAATGTCGACCTACTTGAATGACATTCTTCAGAGGTATGGCGGCAGATTAACGCTTCAGAACGATGTTCAGAGTCTGCTTCAACTGCTCCGATGTCTCGGTTTCATAGTAAACGAAAAGAAGTCGGATCTTGTTCTGTCAAAGTCGTTCATTCACTTGGGAATGAGCTTGTTACGCTCACTTTTGTCTACACTCAGATGTAGTAACAGCGAGAGAATTCATGCAACTGATAGGTTTGTGCGGAGCCGCCACGGACCTTATTCCGATTCCGATGGGGCACCTACGGACTCGTCGACTCCAGATATTTTTTACTCAGAATTAGAGTGTGAAGATTCCATTCGCTCGAAACAAACATCGTCTTGTCGAACCAAGTAAAATGAGATTCAGACTTGGGCAGATATTTAGTGGTTAACTCAGGGAGTTCCACTGTAACTGCCGGATCCGATGTTTTCAATTATGACGGATGTGAGTCAAACGTGTTGGGGCGCGACTTTGAGCCCAAAAGAATTGAGGTTCCAGGGTCTTTGGGATCCGCAATTCCTGAACAACCACATAAACATCAAAGAGATGATGTCGATTTGGCTTGTGCTATGGCATTGGATGAACATTATTTAGAATTCACATGTTCAAATTCTGTCCAACAATTCGACAGTAGTAGCATATATTCGGAACCAGGGAGGCACTCATTCCATTCCGTTGTTCATTTTAATGGAAAGAATCCTTCTGTTTGTCCTAGAACATCAGGTTCTTCTGTCAGTCTGTCATATTCCGGGTCGTCTGAACGTTCTAGCAGACTCCCTTTCTCGGAAAGGTCGTATGTTGCCATCAGAATGGATTCTCAACAAGCGAGTATTCAATCAGATCTGCTACCAATGGGATCGTCTGATGGTAGACTTGTTTGCGACGCATCTCAACAATCAGTTGCAGATGTATGTGTTGCCATGCCCAGATCCTCGAGCGTTTGCAGTAGATGCTCTCTCGATCTCTTGGGACAGAATAATAGGATACGCGTATCCTCCAACTCCTTTAATTCAACAGATATTGCTAAAAGTCAAGCAATCTCACTGCAAGATTCTGTTGGTAGCATCTCTGTCACCCCAGAGCCCATGGATAAATCTACTTAGGTGTCTGTTATGGGACATTCCTCAGAAGCTTCCTTCATGGGAGGACCTTCTTTCGCAGGGGAAATCGCGCACACTGCATCACAGCCCCCAAGGTCTCAACCTTCACGTATTTCACACACACCCGGACCACGAGCGAGAGAGGCCCCTCTCTCTTACAACAACATCTGGGGCCAGATGTTGTCGTACATGACGTTTGTCACTCGGAGCATACGTCCACTCCTCCTGCCCGGGATGCTCCGTTGCATATACAGCCGGGCATGGCTAGTCTATTGGCTTCCTCTTCCACACGCCAGCACACATGACCGCACCTTGGCTATGTAACCTCGGATATCCAGCCTGCTTCGCTGACCAAGGATTCCACGTCGACCAGGTCACTCCATCCGGTAGCCAAGGACATGAGGCCTTACCAGTCGGGACGTTCGCATAAAAGAATTATGCAAGAGGCACCGTCCCAGGAGCTTCCAGCGGCTAAACAACGTAAGACCACAGCTCCACAGGCCTCTATGACAGACTTGCTATCGCAGATGGCACAACTCATTGCAGCATCTTAGCAACCTTCGGAAACTCTTTCAGATCAGGAACTGTCTGAGGAAGCTGGGTTGGTACGCTCACCTACAGTGTCAGATAGGGACGACCGAGATTCACATTCCAGAAGTTGTTCCTCCAGACCAGAGAGCTGCGATACCAGATAAGAGACTGATAGCGTCACTAGACACAGACTTTTTCAGCCAGTCTAAGGACATCGCGCCTGAGTTTCCGGCCCAGTCCAGAAATGTCTACCGGACGTTTGTATTGCTGAATTACGCTATTTTTAGGCTAGCCTCTAAGACTGGCAGATCCAGTTTCTTATCGTCTCATGCTCTACATCTGCCGTTCATCAACAGTAGAAATAAATTTGAAATGGCAGGACAGGGCGTTCCGAGAGTTTCTCTGCATTTAGATGACCAGGCAGAAGATTTGGAGTTGTCATTGTCTATGTCGATTCTCTCCAGTATGTTGAAGATGACAATCTCGTCCAACAGAGCCAGTTTAGACGCCTTATCTTACGCTGATCACCTTACCAGAGCGTTATCACAACGTCTCGATGGTAAAGAATTCCAGGATGTTCAAACTTCCTTGAGAGTTCTTTTGAAGGCAATCGCATATTCCACGTATAACTCCGCCCTTTCAGTTGCAAATTTGGAGTAAGTCAGACATGATGCTGCCCTGGCTTCATCGACGAGGGTGGATTCTAAGGTGAAAAACTCTCTTCCAGTCGCTCCGGATTCAGGAGAGCTTCTCTTCGATGGTAAGCTTTCACTAATCTACGATCAGATTACCAAGAAAGCTACTCTTCAAGTCCGCTTCGAAAAAACAGACTCAGCAGAGAGGAGTAAGTCAGGGACTTCTGGGGCGAGTATGTCCAAGGGAAGTTCCTATAGAGGATCTAAGAAGGCCTCTACGTCTTACTCCAGAGACCGTCAGAGTAGCGACTCAGATAGGGGACGTAATGCTGGCCGAAACAACCAGTCAGATGCCCCTAGGTCGACTGATCAAGGCGCAGGTTGGGGAGCACGTAGTTTCTCCTTCCGCAAGCCTCGCAGGTCCGGGAGGTGAAGGTCAGAACCTCTATTGCGCTCCAGTGGGCAGAAGGCTGTCGAGATTCTTAACCAATTGGTTGTCATTTACGGATGACCGATGGGTTCAGGAGGTTATTTCGGAAAGTCTAAAACTGTCCTTCAGAGAAAAACCTCTGTTAACACGAAGTCCACGATGGACTCAGCTTCCATCAAACCTTCAGAAGAGAGATTCACTTCTATCAGAGGTGCAATCTCTTCTGGAGAAGAACGCAATAGAGGTCGTAGAAAACCAGGAATCTCCCAGTTTTTACAGTCACCTGTTCCTGGTACCCAAACCAGATGGCTCGTTCCGTCCAGTTATAGATCTAAGCTGGATAAACAAGCTGATCGTGGCTCCGAAATTTTATATGGAGACCATTTGATCGGTGAGAGCGAGCATTCGAGTGAACGATTATGCTGCGAGCATAGATCTCAAGGATGCGTACTTTCACGTCATGGTACATCCGGCATTCAGAAAGTAAGTTTGCTTCACTGCCCTAGGAGTCGTTTATCAGTTCCGAGCAATGTGCTTCGGACTGAATCTAGCGCCCTGGGCCTTCACTCGAATAATGAACTCGGTAATGACTCATTTTCGAGCTCATTCGTCTGCGGTAATGTCGACCTACTTGAATGACATTCTTCAGAGGTATGGCGGCAGATTAACGCTTCAGAACGATGTTCAGAGTCTGCTTCAACTGCTCCGATGTCTCGGTTTCATAGTAAACGAAAAGAAGTCGGATCTTGTTCTGTCAAAGTCGTTCATTCACTTGGGAATGAGCTTGTTACGCTCACTTTTGTCTACAGTCAGATGTAGTAACAGCGAGAGAATTCATGCAACTGATAGGTTTGTGCGGAGCCGCCACGGACCTTATTCCGATTCCGATGGGGCACCTACGGACTCGTCGACTCCAGATATTTTTTACTCAGAATTAGAGTGTGAAGATTCCATTCGCTCGAAACAAACATCGTCTTGTCGAACCAAGTAAAATGAGATTCAGACTTGGGCAGATATTTAGTGGTTAACTCAGGGAGTTCCACTGTAACTGCCGGATCCGATGTTTTCAATTATGACGGATGTGAGTCAAACGTGTTGGGGCGCGACTTTGAGCCCAAAAGAATTGAGGTTCCAGGGTCTTTGGGATCCGCAATTCCTGAACAACCACATAAACATCAAAGAGATGATGTCGATTTGGCTTGTGCTATGGCATTGGATGAACATTATTTAGAATTCACATGTTCAAATTCTGTCCAACAATTCGACAGTAGTAGCATATATTCGGAACCAGGGAGGCACTCATTCCATTCCGTTGTTCATTTTAATGGAAAGAATCCTTCTGTTTGTCCTAGAACATCAGGTTCTTCTGTCAGTCTGTCATATTCCGGGTCGTCTGAACGTTCTAGCAGACTCCCTTTCTCGGAAAGGTCGTATGTTGCCATCAGAATGGATTCTCAACAAGCGAGTATTCAATCAGATCTGCTACCAATGGGATCGTCTGATGGTAGACTTGTTTGCGACGCATCTCAACAATCAGTTGCAGATGTATGTGTTGCCATGCCCAGATCCTCGAGCGTTTGCAGTAGATGCTCTCTCGATCTCTTGGGACAGAATAATAGGATACGCGTATCCTCCAACTCCTTTAATTCAACAGATATTGCTAAAAGTCAAGCAATCTCACTGCAAGATTCTGTTGGTAGCATCTCTGTCACCCCAGAGCCCATGGATAAATCTACTTAGGTGTCTGTTATGGGACATTCCTCAGAAGCTTCCTTCATGGGAGGACCTTCTTTCGCAGGGGAAATCGCGCACACTGCATCACAGCCCCCAAGGTCTCAACCTTCACGTATTTCCTTTGTGACCGTCCTTCTTGCACAGCAAGCAATTTACAGGACGAGCAGTGGACGCAATTTCTAACTGTAGGAGGACCTCCTCTTTGCTAAATTACGCTGCTAAGTGGAAAGTTTTCTCTTGTTGGTATAGGGATCATTCTATTGATATCTGTGATCCCTCCTTTTCAGACATTGCTAATTTTTTGGTCTACTTGTTTGACGAGATCAAACTGCAGCCAGTTACTATTAAAGGTTATAGGTCTATGTTATTGGATACTTATGCTCATCATGATGGCTTACAAACTGGATCTAATGTCTCTTTATCTAAGTTAGTTAAAAACTTTTCGATAAATAGTTCTAGAACCCTTAGGTTAATTCATAAGTGGAATTTAGCTTGGGTTCTTCTGAAGCTAAAAGAAGCGCCATTTGAACCCCTGAATACGGTAGACTTCAAATACTTATCTTATAAGACAGCATTTTTCTTAGCCTTCTCTTCTGCTAGAAGAGTCAGTCAGCTTCATGCTCTATCTGTTGATGATTCTCACTATCGTAGTGTTGGTAATACTATTACTTTGACTACTAATGTTGGATTTTTGGCTAAGACTAATAAGTACCCTGAGCCTATTGTTATTAAGGCTCTTCCGTCCTCAGATGGCCTTAGGCCTTTGCTATGTCCAGTTAGAGCTATGTGTATTTACGAACGTAGATCTGAGTTTATCAAAAAGGGACAAAAACGTTTCTTTCTGTCTCTGCTGCCTAATAGAAGGGACATCTCGGTCCATTCTATTTCCAGGTGGATTCAATTAACTATTCGTACTGCTTATGAAAGAATATCTTCTCAGCAGTCTGTGCTTAAGATTTCAGCGCATGAAGTTAGAGCGCTGTCTACATCTTGGGCTTATGCTAATAGTATTGCTATTACCGATTTGATGAAGGCTGCATACTGGTCTCAGCCTTCTACGTTCACAAATTTTTACCTTAGAAATATTGAGTCTATTTCTGGTGACCTTCATTGTTTAGGTCCGTTATCTGTTGCTCAGAATGTCATCCACTAAACAGTTGCAACTATAGTTATGCAGGCTTTCTGTTTCAGCAGTGACTGTCCTGCTGCCCTCTTCATTCTGGGGTGATTGACCCAGGGCAGGGGGAAGGGGGGATGGTGTTCCCTTATATCACCTACTTTATAGTGAAAAGCAAGGGAATACCACCTCTGGAGTCATTAATTCCGAGTCGGTGCTGGGATGGTTTTAAAGTGTAAAGCTAATGTCTATCTCATTTATGTAATATTTTTAAAGTGTAGCTCAGTGTGAAGCATTTGTATATGTCACGTGTCATACGAGCGTTAATATACAACCCTCGGACACTTTTAAATGAGTATAAAGAGTCTCATTCTCTGGATTATCTTTATTTATTGGCTTTCCTTTAAAAAAATTGGTATAATGGGTTATACTGGATGTTAATAGAGATCATTATTGTTATTGTGCTCAATTGTGGATTGGTAATATGTATTTCCTTTTTTGTATAAACAAGAAAGATATATGTAAATCCTTTTTTTCCTTTTCTCCTTGAGGGGATAATTCTGTTTATATGTAATTGAGTCTATTGGATTTTCCTTTATGTCCTAGGCCCTCCAGCCTTTTTTCTATTCAGCTAAGTTTGGATCATTGGTACAGTGTGAAAATATGAAAAAATTTATAGTAATTTATTTATTTTTATACTCAGCAATGACCCAGACGGGGATGGCCCTCCAATGAGTTGGAAGCCCATACCTCCCCCGCTGATTCTATAACATTTACCGGGCACTGGTTGTAAGAATGAAGATTTGGTGCCAATTTTGGTACTTCGTTGACACTGCGCATGCATAGTGGTCAAAAGTATGTAGGACCATATAGGACATTGATTTTTTGGATTTTGATGCAAAGTTTGGGGGGGGGGGGGGGGGGGCAAAATTTGTGTTTGGCCCTGAATTTTTAAGAGTTAGCACCAGCTAAGTCTGGGTCATTGGTAAGTATAAAAAATATATAAATTACTATAATTTTTTTTATTTTTCTAAAAATTTCAACATTACCATATCATGTGAGCCCTCTTTGGGACAAGCTCCCTGAGCTCATTCCAGTGAGAGAGAGGGTCACATGATATTGGTTGGTTGAAATGCTTAGAAATGTTTTTACAATAAATAATTGAAATACTAAATTGTGATAAGTGCATTGAATAAAAGGTTAACTAGCATTTTAATTTCACTTTTAAGTTTCAAACTCATAAAAATGCATATTGTTTTAGTTTTAAGTGTATGCGGTGGCCTTGATCTTTTGTGATGCTCAGATAAACTTATTGAGCGCATACATGTTCAACAAAAAAACTATTCACTATAATAGTATAACTGTCTGTTGTTCCAGCTTGAATGCTGATTCAAATAAAAAGCATAAAATCAATGTGGTTCCTTTATTTAAGAATTGTATTTTTGAGAAGTATTTTTTTCTTTTTCCATGTAAAGAAATAGAAATGTACATGGTCCCTCTCAAATGCATTTTGAAAGCTTGCAATGTCCTATAAATAGCAATGTAAACAAATCATAACCAAGCAAGCAGTTTTATCAGCTCACCTGGCTTAAAAGGCCATGTGATTTTTCACATCACTTCGTCCGGCGTCCGTGAACTTTTCACATTTTCTTCTCTGTAACCGCTTAGCTGGTGTCAACCAAACTATTGAAGCGTCACATAAGTGATGAGTGCGACTCCCTCTACCAACGATCCTCATTTAATGTTGATTGGGTTACAAACATGGCCGCAGTTGCATCTTACAGTTACTATAGAAACCCTGTGGGAAATCACATATTTTTATACCACAACCAATGGCCCAGACTAGCTGGTGCTAACTGTATTTAATTCAGGGCCAAACACAATCCCCAAAATTTGCATATAAAACTGAAAAAATAAGTCCTATCTGGACCTCCATACTTTTGTTATCTGCGCATGCGCAGTATCCAGGAAGGTACCGAAATTGGTACAAACCATCATTCTTTGTTTGGCCGTAAAGTCTGTAACAATGATCTGACATCTGTGCTTTAAAGTCTCCTTTTTAAGGATACAGTAGAATCCTCTTAATTGAATATTCATTTTGCCAGTGAAAATTATTCAATTAACAGGAGTATACAATTAACAGGGATTTGGTCAGTTTCCTGTGCTCTGGAGATAAACTGAGCATTTATTCTATTATATCTTGTTTGACAGAGCTCATAGAGCTCTGTCAAACAAGATATAAAAGAATAACTGCCCGTATTGGATGTAGTGAGGCCAAAAAAGTTGATAAATAAGGGGAATTTGGTGCATGTCACAGTACTTTTTTTGACTTATTACAAAAATTTATATACAATTAACAGGAGTTTACTCTACAACCCATATGCAATTAACAGATCAAATTTGTATTGAAGGTATGGTAAATGGTTTTGTGTTTGAAAATTATATTCAATTAAAAGGGATATACAATTAATAGATATCCAATTAAGTGGGCTCCACTGTACCAGACACAAATCAATGAAAGAATTGGTGGATCCGAGGCTGTAAATGGATGATGGAAGTGAACAATGGTGGTTTCAAACGTTGAGGGCTGTAACTTTATAATAATTATAAAAATTATTTCATGTTTCCCAATTTCGGGACATATGCCTGACGTCATCATTCTTGCTGATGATTTATCCACTGTTTGTTAAGTGTTCCTTCCCTCTCCTTCCTCGATGCCTTCCTGTTAAATTCCTAAGCTTTTTGGCTATTTTTCATTGAAATTTTTTTTAAAATTTCTTGGGAGTTTAACGTGTATTACAGAATGTTTATTCTGTTTATCCCCATGGTTACGTCTTCACCCTAGGGCTGTTAGGTCATTTTGGTGTTGCATCTTCTATCTGATGTATCGTTTTTTCTTCATATGAAGATCTAGCTTTGCATCTGGTAGCATTTAAATCGTTACTGACTTTGGGCCTTTTTGTGTACCCGATGTCTTGCTTCCGTTTTTGTTCCTTTAACATTGTTTACATTGACATCGTCGTCAAATATGTGTAGTATTTAATATTGTATTACTGTAGGATTACTGTAGGATATATGTATTATGATCCCGGTAGTGTAGCTCAAAAAATTTGGATTTTGTCCACACTTAGGATCTATCGGGATACCCTTGGGCTCATCATGTTTCCTTGGGGTATTTAAGCATCTTTTCAAAATTTTTTCGAAAACTTTTTAAAAAATTTTTTGAATTTAATTTTGACTGCTATTATTCAATGTAATCTTTATAATATATTTATTGTGGAGTATGTTGGAGTGCTATCGACTTTGTATATTGATTGTAATTATAAAAGCTTACTGCTCTAAATGCAAGGCGAGGAAGTCATCCTCGGATTTACATGCTTGTTGCCTTGCCTGTAGTCGATGCACACATACAGATTGTTGTCCTACATGTGTACATTGGGATGACAAACGTTGGAGACGGGTATCACGATAATTCAAGTTTTTCAGTTTCTTTTTCAGAGGAACAAGAACTTGGTGATGGTATCGTGACACCCATCAAAAGTGTTCTACAGTCGTCGCACTCTGTTGAGCAAACAGAGCTAGCTGCTAGGGTGTTCATGAATATTAAGCAAGGGATAAGGCCTCTAGTTAGTGTTCTTAATCCTTTGCAAGCAGCTAGCTCAACTGGTGAAGCGGTTACTCCCTCCGTGGGAGCCGTGATACTGGGTAAGTCTGTTGCGGTCAAAGGAAGTGTAGATTTGGGTAGAACGAGCACTTCAAAATCAAAATCTCTCCCAGCTATGACGGAAATAGGGAGGAAGTCAGCAAGTTTCTTTTCGGGAGGCTCGGTGAGTTTTTCTGACAAGACCGTGAGTGGGAGAGGTTCCTCTCTAACCCAGCAACATTTGGGGCCAAATGTTGTTTTGAGAAACTTGCATGAGTCAGAGCATACGTCCACACCCGCCGCTCAGGATGCTCTGACTAAACGGCAGCCGAGGTTGGCTACAGTCATGACTTCCTCCACTATGTTACAAAAGCACACAACCTGACTTCATATCCAGCCAGCTGCACGAAGATGGGCCAGTCTTCGCAAAGTCGGACCATCCGGTAGCTGGCGATCCGTGGCTTCGATCATCGGGATGTTCAGAGAATGATCGCTCTCCAGATCTTCATCAGGAGCAGCAAGCAGCGAAAAACAGAAGACTGCAGCTCCTCAAGCCTTGGTAACAGATTTACCATCGCAGATACCGCAGCTGATTGCAGCATCCCAGCAAGTGCAAGAGCAGCCTTCCGCAGACTCAGGTGGTGAGCTGTCGGATGGTGCTGGGTCAGTCCAGTCATCTGCACACACAGGTGCGATGGACCGAACATCACTGCTGAATCAGTAGGATGGTGAAAGAGACAAGGAAGACGATTACCCTTCCCTTTCGGAACAACATATGGTAGCGATGGATTTTATTCATCAATACTATCCTGAATTTGCTCCACCTGATCACCATCAGAGAGAAACTGCTGTCGTCTTTAGATGCAGACTTCAGGCGGAGGAAAGATAACGTTTTTCCTTCCTGACACAGTCTAGACAGGTGTCGCAGGCCTTTGGCCATGTTAACTACTCCATATTCACCTCTCTAGGGCTAATACGAAAGGTGGTTTCTTATCGATATCTTCCATAAATATACCGTTCCTTGAACCAAGTTCATTTAAAACGGTTGAAGAAGATGCCCAGAGAGCTCCTCTGCGTTTAGATGAGCAGGCCGGGGATTTAGATATGTCCCTACCTGCATCATTCAGTATACGCTTGGAAGTGATGGAATGTGATATTTCATCGAATAGAGCGAATCTGGATGAGATGTCCTATGCAGATCACCTTACCAGAGCTATGGTGCAACGTCTTAATGGGAAAGAATTTGAGGACATTTGTTACTCGCTTAGAGTTCTTTCCAGGGCAGTCATGTATGCCACGTTCAACTCCGCCCTGATAGTGGCAAATTTGGAGTTGATCAGACGTGATGCTGCCCTTGCATCATCATCACTTATAGATGACAAGGTGAAAAGCTCTTCCAGAGTCGCACCGGTCTCTGGAATACTCCGTTTGACGACAAGCTTTCATTAGTCTATGAGCAGGCTACAAAGAAAGCTTCCAGTGCACTGCTATTGAAGTCGGTGTCTCATCAACACGCTTCAGCAGACCGGAGTAAGCAAGGTCATTCCGCTTCTAAGTCATCTAAAAGGAACTCCTCGCAAGGGTACAAGAAACCCTCTTATAATTACACTGGAAGTCGTTAGTTTCGCGACTCGGGAAAGGGGAGTAGGTCTGATCATGACTATCGGGTGATGTCCTTCGTGAGGAAGACATAGTTTCTCCTCATGTAAGCCGTACAGGTGATGGACAAGACCTCTATTGCTTGCCAGTTGGCGTAAGGTTATCAGACTTCGCGCAAAACTGAATAGAAGTCATGGAAGTTCAGTGGGTGAGAAGCATAGTCTCGGGAGGCCAACAGCTGTCATTCCAAACAAAACCCCCACTTACAAGATGTCTGCGTTGGACAAATCTTCTGCCGGATCCTTTCAAAAGAGAGTCTCTCCTAGCAGAGGTACAGGCTCTCTTATTAAAGGAAGCAATAGAGGTCATCAAGAATAAAAATTCTCAAGGTTTTTACAGTCACCTGTTCCTTGTACCAGCCGGTAATAGACGAGCTGGATAAACAAGTTGATCGTGGCTCCAAAGTTCTATATTGAAACCATTCGGTCGGTAAGAGCGAGCATTCGAGTGAACTATTATGCGGCAAGCATAGATCTAAAGGATGCCTACTTTCATGGCCTGGTACATCCGACATTCAGAAAGTATGTGTGGTTTGCCGTGCAAGGAGAGGTTTACCAGTTCAGAGCAATGTGCTTCAGTCTGAACCTGACTCCTTGGGCTTTCACTCGAATAATGAACTCGGTAATATCATACTTCCGAGCTCATTCGTCTGTGGTAACGTCGGCTTACTAGGATGACATTCTTCAGAGATACGGCAACAGAATTATTCTTCAGGATGATGTTCAGAGTCTGCTTCAATTGTTCCGACATCTCAGTTTCATAGTAAATGAGAAAAAGTCGGATTTAGCACCGTCCAAGTCATTCATTCACTTGCGAATAAGCTTTGAGACTCACAACAATCTGGTTCATCTGCCGTTACCCAGAGCGAAATTAGTCAGTTGTTATGCTCGCTTTTGTCTAAACTCTCCCGCAGTAACAGTGAGGGAGTTTATGCGACTGATGGGGCTGTGTGGAGCGGCTGCGGATCTTATTATTCCGATGGGCTGCCTGCGCACGTGTCCCCTCCAGATATTCTTTACTCTGAACTTGGGTGTGAAGACACATTTGTTCGAAACCAATATTGTTTTAACGGACCTAGTAAAACAAAAGGTTCAGATTTGGGCAGATCTTCAGTGGTTATCTCAAGGTGTTCTGCTTCAACTGCCGGATCCGGCTTTCACGATTATGACGGATGTGAGTCAGGTGGGCTGGGGCGCATCTCTAAGTCCCGCAACCTTGAAGTGCCAGGATCTTTGAGACTTTTGGTGCCTGGAAAAACACATAAACATCAAGGAGATGATTTCAAATTTTGTCGGACAACTCGACAGTAGTTGCTTACTTCAGGAACCAAAGTGGCACTCACTCGATTCCATTATGCGAATTAACAGAGAATATTCTCTTATTCGTTCTGAATCATCATGTTCATCTCTCAGTCCATCATATACTGGATCGTCTGAACGTAGTAGCAGACTTGCACCTCGGGAAGGTCGCCTGTTGCCCTCGGAGTGGACTCTCAACAAGCGAATACTCAGTCAGATTTGCTACCAGTGGGATAGTCCCATGATAGATCTTTTTGCGACACACCTAAACAATCATTTACCGACGTTCGTGTCGCCATGTCCAGATCATCGAGCGTACACAGTAGACGCTCTGTCGATCTCATGGGACGGAATGTTAGGGTATGCTTATCCTCCAGCTCCGTTGATTCAGCAGATTTTATTGAAGATCAAACAGTCTCACTGCAAAAAATCCTACTAGTCTTTCGTCACTGAAACCTTGGATCAATCTTCTCAGGTGTCTGTTATGGGACATTCCCCGGAAGCTTCCTCCTCGAAGTGATCTTCTATTTCAGGGGAAGTCACGGCAACTGTATCACAACGGGGAAGGAGTCAACCTTCACATATTTCCGTTGTGCGGTCCTTCTTGCACGGAAAACATTTTACAGGACAAGCAGTGGACAGAATTTCTAACTGTAGGAGGGCCTTCTCATCATTGAATTATGCAGCGAAGTGAAAGGTTTTCTTCCATTGGTGAGAGGATCAGTCGATAGACATATATGATCCGTCCATTCCACAGATTGCCATTTTCCTGGTCTACCTGTTTGGCGAGCCCAAACTGCAGCCTGTCACTATTAAGGGCTATCGGTCTATGTTATCCGACACTTACGCTCATCATTATAACTTGGCTATTTGATCAGATACTTCTTTATCCAATCTAGTTAGAAATTTCTCTATTGATAGACCTAGAACCCTCAGATTAATTCCTAAGTGGAAATTGGCTTGGGTTCTGTTGAAGCTTCAAGAAGCTCCTTTTGAGCCGTTAAATGATGTAGAGTTCAAATTCTTGATCTATAAAATTTTAATTTCTCTTAGCCTTTGCGTCTGCCAGAAGAGCTAGTGAACTTCATGCATTATCTGTTGATGATTCCTATTCCACTATCTGTTGATGATTCCTATTACCCTCACTATGGAATGGGATTTTTGGCTAAGAATCAGATTCTGGATAAGCAGCCAGAGCCTATTGTCATTAAGGCTTTACCGTCCTTGGATAACCATAGACCCTTGCTGTATCCAGTTAGATCAATGCGCATTTATAAACGTCGATCAGATTTTATTAGAAAGGGAAGAAAACGTTTCTTTCTTTCTCTGATTCCTAACAGAAAAAATATTTCTGTTCATTCTATCACAAGACGTTCTGTCAGCAAGATTTCAGCGCACGAGGTTAGAGCACTATCCACTTCTTGGGCTTATTCTAACAGTATAGATATTACTGATCTCATGAAGGCTGCTTACTGGACACAGCCCTCTTCATTTACCAAGGTTTACCTTAGAAATTCGAGTCCATCTCCGGTGCCCTTAGATCTTTGGGCCCTCTTTCTGTTGCTCAGAATGTTGTCCACTAATATTACATCTATAAGGTCTTTTGGCAGTCTGCTCGAGCACTGATGCCGTTCCACTGCCCTCTTCGTTCTGAGGAATTTTACCTCAGAACAAGGGGAAGAGGAGCACGGTTTTTCCCTCATGTTATCTGGCTTTATAGTGAAAAGCAAGGGAATACCTCTTCCAGAGACAGTAGTCCAGCGTCGGTGCTGGGTAGTTTTAATGTGTAGCTCGGTGTGAAGCAATAACTATGTCTCATTTATGTACTGTTTTAAATTGTAACTCACTGTGAAGCATTTGTATATGTTACGTGGCATACGAGCGTTAATATACAATCCTTGGACACTTTTAAATGAGTATAAAGAGTCTCATTCTCTGGGCTATCTTTATATATTGGTTTCCTTCACAGAATTAGCATAACAGGTTATGCTGGCATTAAATGGAGAAATTATGTAATTCTCAATTACATTGTTGTAGTTATTCCATTCTCTTTTCTTGTATAAGAGAAGGACATATTTAATTCCTATGTCTTCTCCTATTCTCCTGTAGGAGCTATCCTTTATCGAAGTAATTGAGAGATTGGATTTTCCTTTTTACGATTCAGCTAGTCTGGGCCATTGGTTGTGGTATAAAAATATAAATTTTAAGTAATTTGTATATTTTTTATACTTACCAATGGCACAGATGGGGATGGCCCTCTCACGAGTGGACATTCATACCTCCCCCGCTGATTTTAACTTATAGCTGACACTCTAGAAAGATTGAAGGTTGGCGCCAATTTTGGTATCTTCCTGCATACTGCGCATGCACAGATAACAAAAGTATGGAGGTTCAGATAGGACTTATTTTTTTCAGTTTTATTTTGCGGATTGGGGGCAAAATTTGTGTTTGGAGCTGAATTAAATTGAGTTAGCACCAGCTAGTCTGGGCCATTGGTAAGTATAAAAAATATACAAACAACTTAAAATTTATTATTTTAATCTTCTTCTCTGGAACTACTGAGCCGACATGAGCCAGACTTTGCAGGAATGGTCTATGGGAGGTCCTCTACAAACGATCCTAATTTTGGCCGCCATTCATGGCCACCAGAGGCATTCTTTGATTCTGATTGGTGGATTTTCAAAAATCTTCTCCCCTGAAACTGCCAGGCCAAATGTTTTGATACTTCACACAAATGATGACTGGGACCCCCTCTACAAACGATCCTCATTTAATGTTGATCGTGTTGTAACCATGACCGCAATTGCGGCTTATAGTTACTATAGAAACACTATGGAAAATCACATTTTCATCTTATTCTCTGGAACTGCTGAGCCGACGTGAAGCAAACTTGGCAGGGATAGTCACTTGGAGGTCTTCTACAAATGCTCCTTATTTTTGTTACCATGCATAGAAAAACATGGCTGCCGAAAGCATTTTTTGATTCTGATTAGTGGATTTTGAAAAATCTTCTCCTCTTAAACCACAGAGCCAAATGTTTTGAAATTTTGCATGGTTTACCAACGATCCTCATTTAATGTTGATCGGGTTGCAAACATGGCTACAATTGCGGCTTCTAGTTACTATAGGAACCATATAGGAAATCACATTTTCATCTTCTTCTTTGGAGCTACTGAGCTGACATGAACCTAACTTTGCAGGAATGGCCTATAGGAGGCCCTCTACAAATGGTCCTCTTTTTGTTCCCATTCATTGGAAAAATATGGCCAGCAGAGACATTTTCTGTTTCTGATTGATGGATTTTGGAAAAATCTTCCCCTCGGAATCTACAAAGTCAAATGTTTTGAAACTTCACATGATTGAGGACTGGGACCCACTTCTACCAATGATCCTCATGTAATGTTGTAATGTTGCAAACATGGCCACAATTGCAGCTCACAGTTACCATGGAAAGCCTATGGAAAATCACATTTTTATATGTAGTTCCAGGTGATTGATTACAGGCTCTTTAGAGCCTCTAGTTACATGCCTGTTCTATGTAATCCCCATCTACAGCAACACTAAACAATGCGGAAAATGAAAATCTGTCCCGCACATATGTGTGGAACAGAAATCGTTAACAGACTATTTTTAAGAAGAAGCATATTTTCACTGGAATTTTCCACAAATCGTGCACCGCAGTTACAATTTGAATCGCTAGCGACAGCTAAAAATCGTCCCCTGAGTTCCAATGTGTTCTATGTGCCAGTAGGCACATAGAACACTTTGGAACTCAAGAAACAATAGAGTAAAACTGCTTCCCTTCACAAATTTTTTGGGGATAAAATGTGTTCCCTTTGTTGATGGTTGTCAAATGAATTGCTGAGTGTCCTTCTAATAATGATTTTTACTAGAGATGTGAAGGGAATGTAATAAACACAGAATGATATGCGTGTGAATGGATTAATCGATATGGCACTTCTGCCATCACATAAGGATAAAACTCTAGGCCTGTGGCCTCTCACTTAATCCTTCCGTGCTGGCACCCGTGCCATATTGATTAACCCACTCACACACCTGTGTCATTCTGTGTATGTATTATTCAGTTACAAGATACAGATTTTGTATCGGGACCCTGATACACTCTGTATTCTGGAAATTATGGACCAAATACATTCTTAATGTAAGATAAATCAAAATCTTGGAAGCTGTTAGGCTACATTGTAATAACATCAGCAACATGAAACATGATGCTTCACACTTTTATGACATTTAAACTTCAAAAACTCCAAAAAATATCACAATAAAACTTCTCAAGTAGTTGAACTGATAACTGAAATCATGCCTGCCATGAATTAATTGTGATGGGTTCAGAATCTTGGAAGTTTTATATAAACTTCAGAAACTTGGAAAAATAATAACCTCAATTTTGTGACAACATTGGCAGAAAAATGTTTGGGAAATTGGTGTTTGCATTGGGAAACATGGAATTGGACAATAACCACTAACAATTTGCAATACATGTACAGTGGAATCCAGTTAATGGAATAACTACTTGGCCAAGAAACATTTTTCTTTTAACACAGGTATGTAATTAACCAGGATATGGTCACCTTTCTGTATTCTTGAGATAAACTAAACATTTAATTGAGTTCATTCCAATGAGGGTTCATAAGTTGTGTTTTGGTGGTAAAAATTGAATAAAATAATGAAATAATAATATATTTTTCTGAAAAGCGCTGACTGAATATGACTGTTATGCTAGGTAAGGGGTTAACTAACACAATTCACAGGCAACAAAAACATTACATGTGATCATGCAGGAATGACCTGAATGAACTCATTCCATAAAGCCATAAAGGTTGCAAGCTATTTAATTATTAATTATGTTCTGTAATTATGTTCTTATCAGAAATTTTGCCTTCAGAATTTCTGACTATACTGGAAAAGGGTCTTGACAACTGTTGCTCCCTACCCACTGACAGATCTATACCCCTCAGCAAATCATTCTCACCAGTTTGTTCTAAATTCATACCGATTGTCTTGGATGCAAGGTGCTTCTGGACAATAATACTCAAAATTTTGTTACAAAAGTGTAATAAAATTAAACACCCAGGTCATCCATCAGAACCTTCATTTTACCAAATCCATTCATTTTTCCCTAGCATCAGGCCCGTTTAGTTTCTTCTAGCTCAAAACTTTGGTACCATGGAGCTCTGCCAAACAAGATATAATAGATTAACCCTTAAAGGCCTATTTCTGACTTTAATCACTTTTTACTGCCACAGATCAGGGGGCCCAACATGCAGTCTCTGCTAAACTCACAAGTTAGAGTCTAACTGCCTTGGTAGTTGTTTCTAGGCAAGTCCTGACTGCCTATATAGGCAGCCAGGTCTTGCTTAGAAACAACTGCAGAGTAACAGGATATAAATATGTAAGTGGAGCAAAAATGTTTTTATTTTGTCTCACCTATGTTACTACCTGTGAACAGCCTGTATGTTTAATATTATCTTTTAACCCCACTACCGGTGTAAAGTTTCTACTGTGGTTAAAACGTTTTCACTCGGAATTCCAATACAAAAATTTACTCCTACAGTAGGAAGTACATCCAACATGATCCAATTTGCCGACTTTGATACATTTACACTTTGCGATGTTTCATTCAAACATACAATGTTTTGCAGTACTATCTACTGTATGCCATGACTTATTAAGTTTAAAATACAGTGGAGCCCACTTAATTGGATATCACTTAACTGAATAACCCTATTAATTGAATATAATTTCCCAACACAGAATCATTTACCATACCTTCAGTACAAATTTGACCTGTTGATTGAATATAGGGTATAGAGTAAACTGCTGTTAATTGAATAAAAAATCTTGTTACCTCTCAGGAAAATACCCTGACTCTGCTCGGTTTTCCTTTGTTTATAGACCTACTTGGCCTCAGTACATCTACTACAGGCATTTAATCTATTATATCTTGTTTAAAAGAGCTCACGGAGCTCTGTTAAACAAGATATAATAGAATAAATGCTAAGTTTGTTTCCAGAGTACAGGAAAGTGACACAGTCCCTGTTAATGGAATACTCTTGTTAATTGAATAATTTTCATTGGCAAAGTGACTATTCAATTAACAGGGTTTCACTGTACCTACAATTAAATATTTAAAATAAAAGTTAAAAATTGTTAATAATAATTTGACTGAAAAAGCAAGGAAAATTTGATCAACTTTGACGGTGTGTCTAGCTGTCAATCAAGTATTCACTTGCAGCCGGATGTTATGCCCATCAGTGCAGATGGAAACAAAAGAAGCCCATATGTTCGCTCTTCTGCTAATCGAAAAAATTGGGTTTTTTTTCATTTTAAGTGACAAAGTTGATTATTTCTTAAGATTATGGTATAAATAAAACAAATAGGTACTAGAGCCGGTAATCAGATTTAGGCCACTCATAGAATAAGGGATTTAACCACTCAGTGGAGCCTCATGGTTAAAACCCTTATCCTACTCATGGTTTAAATCTGATTACCGGCCCTAGTTCCAATTTATTCTACATAAAATTTCCAAGCCTTTAAGGGTTAAATGCTTGTATTGGATGTGCAGAGGCTTAATAGGTATATAAATAAAGGGGATTCGGTGATAGGCAGAGCAATTTAACATATTACAAAATTTTGTACTCATTAACCTTTATACTCTATAGAGGTCAAATTTATGTCGTATGTATAGTAAATGGTTTTGTGTTTGGAAGTTTTATTCAGTTAACAGGGTTATGCAAGAGATATTGGATTAAGTGGGCTTCATTGTATCCAGTTTATTGTGATATTTTATTTGAGTCAAATGTTGACAATAATTCACATTTTTTCAGTGGACAGTTCCATGTGTTCGAGTTAACAAGACAACTGCCTCGCTTTTCTATGTATGCTTTATGTAGTTTGAAAGTGGAAGCACCTCAAAGTTCAGTTGTTTTCCAAATAAATGAGAGAATCCAGAGAGTAAGTTTGTTTCATATTACAGTGTAATTATTTCTACATCGCCTGAATTAAACTCTGAGTAACTCAAACTTACTGCCCTTGTCTAGTATCTGACATTCAAGAAGATGGTGTTTTTGATATCACCAAAATCACTGAACTATTTTGTTTAGTTTGAATGTTTGTTGGGACATCTCAGACCGCTCCCATTTGAGCGAATGATCGTTTCATTTGTCCATTGTGTGTTCGAAAGAAATAAGGTAACAATTTTTCTTTGCCAGGATGACTACCCCTTAACATTTAACAATAAGGTATATTTGAATTGCTCTTTGTATTCATTTATCAACTCCAGATTTACAATGTAACGATGATAAAATTCAGTGTTCTTTGACTTTGACAATGAAGTGCTGTGATGAAAAACACTTGTGACTAGAGGATCTCAAATGAGTCCTGATTTCATATGAAATTTCTGTACTGAGTTCACTAAAATTGATCTGAGCCAATGTTTACCAAAGCTCAGATTGATTTTTAGCTCAACTTGACAAAGTCAAGCTGAGCTATTGCCATCACTTCTTGTCCGTCGGCGTACGTATGTACGTACGTATGTACGTACATTAGTATGTTAGTACGTTAGTACGTACATCCACAATTTCCTTTGGCACACCTCACAGGTCGCATTTATGATCAGATTACTTTGAAACTTGGCATGCTTGTTTGGGGTGACCTCTAGATGGGAGCTATCGATTTTCTTCCATTTCCGTCAAAAAATGTTGCCGCGTCCAACGTTCTTAGAAGTTAGTTTAGTCAAACCACAATATTTCCGTTTGGCACACCCTACAGGGCACATTTATGATTTGATTGCTTTGAAACCTGGTATGCTTATTTAGGGTGACCTCTAGATGGGAGCTATCGATTTTCTTCAATTTCTGGCAAAAAATGTTGCTACGGCCAACGTTCATAGAACATAGTTTAGTCAGACCTCAATATTTCCCTTTGGCACACCCTACAGGGCACATTTATGATCAGATTGCTTTGAAACCTGGTATGCTTGTTTGGGGAGACCTCTAGATGGGAGCTATCGATTTTCTTCAATTTCTGTCAAAAAATGTTGCCGCGGCCAACGTTTTTAGAACTTAGTTCAGAAGACTCAATATTTCCCTTTGGCACACCCTACAGGGTACATTTATGATCGGATTGCTTTGAAACCTGGCATGCTTGTTTGGGGTGACCTCTAGATGGGAGCTATCGATTTTCTTCAATTTCCGTCAAAAAATGTTGCTGCGGCCAACGTTCTTAGAACTTAGTTTAGTCAAACCACAATATTTCCCTTTGGCACACCCTACAGGGCACATTTATGATTTGATTGCTTTGAAACCTGGTATGCTTATTTAGGGTGACCTCTAGATGGGAGCTATCGATTTTCGTCAATTTCCGGCAAAAAATGTTGCCACGGCCAACATTCGTAGAACTTAGTTTAGTCAGACCTCAATATTTTCCTTTGGCACACCCTACAGGGCTCATTTATGATCAGATTGCTTTGAAACCTGGTATGCTTGTTTGGGGAGACCTCTAGATGGGAGCTATCGATTTTCTGCAATTTCCATTAAAAAATGTTGCCGCGGCCAACGTTCTTAGAACTTAGTTTAGTCAGAAGACTCAATATTTCCCTTTGGCACACCCTACAGGGTACATTTATGATCGGATTGCTTTGAAACCTGGCATGCTTGTTTGAGCTGACCTCTAGATGGGAGCTATCAATTTTCTTCAATTTCCGTCAAAAAATGTTGCCGCGGCCAACGTTTTTAGAACTCTGTTTAGCCAGACCACAATATTTCCCTTTGGCACACCCTACAGGGCACATTTATGATTTGATTGCTTTGAAACCTGGTATGCTTGTTTGGGGAGACCTCTAGATGGGAGCTATCGATTTTCTGCAATTTCCATAAAAAAATGTTGCCGCGGCCAACGTTCTTAGAACTTAGTTTAGTCAGAAGACTCAATATTTTCCTTTGGCACACCCTACAGGGCACATTTATGATCGGATTGCTTTGAAACCTTTCATGATTGTTTGGGGTGACCTCTAGATGGGAGCTATCAATTTTCTTCAATTTCCATCAAAAAATGTTGCCGCAGTCAACATTCTTTGAATGTAGTTTAGTCAGACCACAATATTTCCCTTTGGCTCACCCTACAGGGCACATTTATGATTAGATTGCTTTGAAACCTGGTATGCTTATTTACGGTGACCTCTAGATGGGAGCTATCGATTTTCTTCCATTTCCGTCAAAAAATGTTGCCACTGCCAACGTTCTTAGAATTTAGTCTAGTCAGACCACAATATTTCCCTTTTATACACCCTACAGGGCACATTTATGATCGGATTGCTTTGAAACCTGGCATGCTTGTTTGGGGAGACCTCTAGATGGGAGCTATCGATTTTCTGCAATTTCCATCAAAAAATGTTGCCACACCCAACGTTCTTAGAACTTAGTTTAGTCAGAAGACTCAATATTTCCCTTTGGCACACCCTACAGGGTACATTTATGATCGGATTGCTTTGAAACCTGGCATGCTTGTTTGAGCTGACCTCTAGATGGGAGCTATCAATTTTCTTCAATTTCCGTCAAAAAATGTTGCCGCGGCCAACGTTTTAGAACTCTGTTTAGCCAGACCACAATATTTCCCTTTGGCACACCCTACAGGGCACATTTATGATTTGATTGCTTTGAAACCTGGTATGCTTGTTTGGGGAGACCTCTAGATGGGAGCTATCGATTTTCTGCAATTTCCATAAAAAAATGTTGCCGCGGCCAACGTTCTTAGAACTTAGTTTAGTCAGAAGACTCAATATTTTCCTTTGGCACACCCTACAGGGCACATTTATGATCGGATTGCTTTGAAACCTTTCATGATTGCTTGGGGTGACCTCTAGATGGGAGCTATCAATTTTCTTTAATTTTTTTCAAAAAATGTTGCCGCAGCCAACATTCTTAGAATGTAGTTTAGTCAGACCACAATATTTCCCTTTTGCTCGCCCTACAGGGCACATTTATGATTAGATTGCTTTGAAACCTGGTATGCTTATTTACGGTGACCTCTAGATGGGAGCTATCAATTTTCTTCCATTTCCATCAAAAAATGTTGCCACTGCCAACGTTCTTAGAATATTGTCTAGTCAGACCACAATATTTCCCTTTTATACACCCTACAGGGCACATTTATGATCGGATTGCTTTGAAACCTGGCATGCTTGTTTGGGGAGGCCTCTAGATGGGAGCTATCGATTTTCTTTGGTTTCTGTCAAAAAATGTTGCCACTGGCAAAAAAAATGACATTGGTACCAATGATCTTCAATTTTGCCATTTCATTTATAACTTACCAAGTTCAAGTTTGTCAAGTTGAGCTACAGTGTCATTGACACTTTCATTGTTAATGAGGTTCAGAAATGTCATGTCAAATTTCAACGAATTTGGGATTTTTTATCATATAATGTGTAATTTAACTGTTCAGCTAATGTAACGACTAATGCTGGCAATGCTATTGACAAAAATTGTCATCCAAATTTTAGTATTTATGCCTCCAACACATAGCTTATGACCCCTCATTAGAACAAGCTTGTTGAGCTCATTCCAGTGAGGATGAGGGGTCATGGTGGCTCTGTTGGTAGAGGTGCAGGCTGCAAGCCGAGAGGACCTTGGTTCAGATCCCATCTATGGAGACTAAGTTGTGTCCTTGGGCAAGATGCTTCTCCCCCATTGCCCATGTGGGGGCATGGTGACGTGTACTAAGGCATACAAAGTCACCTGTCTTCAACCAGTGCTAACCCTGCTTGTGTGGAGTTGGGGAGCTGACAGTTGCTTGGTGGTTCTCTCCAGGTACTCCAGCTTCCTCCACCCATAAAACTGTCAAGGTCATGATTAACCATTGTGCAGAAATTTGTAACCTTAAACACCAATAAATAAATAATGAGGATGGGGGGGGTGGGGGGGGGGGGGGGGTCATAAGCTTTGTTTTTGAGACAAGGTTTCCTCAACCCATAAAACTGTCAAGGTCATGATTAACCATTGTGCAGAAATTTGTGACCTTAAACACCAATAAATAAATAATGAGGATGGTGTGGGTGGGTGGGGGTGGGGGGGTCATAAGCTTTGTTTTTGAGACAAGGTTTCCTCAACCCATAAAACTGTCAAGGTCATGATTAAGCAGAAATTTGTGACCTTAAACACCAATAAATAAATAATGAGGAGGGGGGGGGGGGGGGTCATTAGCTTTGTTTTTGAGACAAAAAATAAAATATTTTGTTATTCAGGAAATGTTTTCTGCAAATGTTGTCTTCTACAGACAGTTAATGAAAAATAAGAGCAGATTAATTCATTTCCAGTGTGCAAAATTGGATGAGAATGCTTGTTCCATTCTTCATGGAGGTTACGCAAATTTAAATTTACGTGAACAAATGATCGGTTAGCCAAATATTGTATCTTGAATGGCAAAGTCTGAATAACTTGACCAGCCTTTCTTGTGTCTGATAGATTTTTAGATTTTTGTCTTGAGAGGATATATATATTTCAATTCCATGCAATACATGGATATGAATACTTACCAATGATAAAGAAGCAGATTCCCAAGAATTCTCATGTAGCTGAACATTTTGTTAGCCATTCCCAAACCAGGTGAACGGTCAGCTGGTTAGAGTCATTTCTGAAATTTTACACACTGATTTCTACTTTAGAAACCAACTTCACTCACAATGTTACCACTTCGACATTGACTTCTGACTTCATTCCCTTTTTAGCTCACCAAAGGGAGCTCAACTTATCACTTGCCATCCGTCGTCCGTTGTCGTGAACATTTTTCAAACCACTGGTCCGATTTTCATGAAAATTCATGTGGATGTTCATTACTATATGTCAATTCAGGTTTGTTCAAATGAAATGGCCACGTCCCTTGGGGGCTCTGTATGGGTCATAACTCTTGATAGCACCGTATGAATTATAGAAAAATTATTAAAAAATCTTCTTCTCCAGAACCAGTGTTCCAAACCAAGTTTGTTCAGTGTGCAGAATCTTTTGCTACTTGGTATGCAGCATCTTGGTATGGGTCTGATTCAAGTTTGTTCAAATTGGCCCCCTGGATTCATATTTGGGCTCAGTATAGAAGCCCGAATTCAAACTTAGTGCATTTCAGGCAAATTTCTTAAAAAATCTTCTAAGATCCAGCAGGCAGAATCTTTTGATATTTAGTATGCAACATTGTGGGGTGGATCTGATTCCAGTTTGTTCAAATCGGCCCCCTGGATTCATATTTGGGCTCAGTATAGAAGCCCGAATTCGAACTTAGTGCATTTCAGGCAAATTTCTTAAAAAATCTTATTCTCCAGATCCAGCAGGCAGAATCTTTTGATATTTCTTCTTTAGATTCAGCAGTCGGAATGTTTTGATATATGGTGTGTAGCATCCTTAGGGGGGTGAGATTCAAGTTTGTTAAAGCCAAGTCCTTGGTATGGGTCTAATTCAAGTTTGTTCAAATCGAGTCCCTTGATCAATATTGGGGCTCCCTATAGGGGTATGGGTTTGATTCAAGTTTGTTCAAATTGAATCCACGGTTCAATATTGGGGATCACTATGGGGGGGGGGGGGGGGGTGAATTTTTACTTAGTGCAATTTAAGAAAAAATTTTTAAACAATCTTCTGCACCAGAACCAGTGGGCAGAATCTTTAGATATTTGGTATGCAGCATCTTGGTATGGTTTGGATTCACGTTTGTTCAAATTGAGTCGTTTGATCAATATTGGGGCTCACTATGGGGGCGTGATTGTTTACTTTGTGCAATTCAAGGAAAATTTTTTAAAAATCTACAGAACCATCATGCAGAATCATTTGATATTTGATCAGCAGCATTGTCCCATTCAGTCCTGTTGATGTTTTAGCTCCACAGAGAGTATAGATTTACTCTGTAGAAGCTTAAGAATAACTTTTGATAAAATTTTGTCTTAACAGTATGGAACATTCGGTGAGCGCCTGAGCCCCCCCTGGGGCCTCTTGTTACACAAGTTGTCTGCAATATTTTTTTGCAATGAGCTATTTGATGGTGATAAAATGTATATTATCACACCTTAATCCTGTCATGTTGAAAATGACAGGTCAGCAACTAGCACCATCCTGGGAAAAGGGTCAAGAGGTTGATTGTCCCCATAATGTAACAATCACTTCACTATGGTGGAAACCCCTGCTCCATGGGCCTTTTTTTCATCAAAACCACTGAAAGAGTTGACTTTGACAAGCTTTGCATGTCTGAGAACGGGTACTTGAACATATAATCTAGAAGTCCTGTGGATAATCGTCAAATTACCTTGTCAGTGGTTTCAAGTCAAGTCATGACTGCCTCTAGAGGCAGCCAAGGCATATCTACAAATCATTGTGAAGCTGCAATTATCTCAATGTGTGTTGCAATAGAAAGACTGAAAAATTACCCAGACCCCTTAAGTGGCTGAGTGCTGGAAGCCCATATTTGGTCTTCAGTCTGAAGTACAGGTATTGCAACTTGAATTCTTCAAATTCTGTCCTTTTGGACCAGGCAACTAGATTATGTTACTTTTTTCTATCTTTTTGACAATTATATTCTTCCTAAAGCCTGTTTTTTTAACTGGTTGAGCACTGAATTATTAGCTCACCTGACTGACAGTCAGGGTGAGCTTTTCTTATCACTCTTCGTCCATCGTCCGTCCATCCGTAGTCTGTCGTCCTGCATGAAGGTGGGGTTTGAGCCTCCTTCTCCTAAACCACTGGCCACATTTTAATTAAATTTCATGTAAGTAGTGGTTATATAGGGGGCATTTTGATTTTTATGCAAATTAGGTTTCGACTCATATTGAGCAGAGATGTGGGGAAAAAATGGCCAAATTTTTTGAAAATCTTCTAATGAACCACCAGTAGCAAAAACTTGATATGTGGTATACAGAGTCGTTTTGAAGTTTTGAATCAGGTTTGTTCAAGAGAAGTCTGTCGGGCATTATTTGCCTTCGTTATGGAAGGGGTAAAAACTTTTGCCAGTCCCAAAATTTTTATTTTCCAAACCGAGAGGTAGATTTGAACCAAATTTGATATGAGGGCTTATTGGGTCATAAGTACTTAATTTATGCCCAAATTTTTTTTCCTGCCACCCATGGGAACCGCAGGAGCTAAAAATAGAACAAAATTAAAACGCCTATATCTCCAAAACTACATGGCACTGAGAATTCTTATTTGGTGTGAAGCTTCCTTAGGACCAACAGAATGGAATGGTAAAAAAAAAATTGCTATCGGTTTTATCATGGGGTACTTTTTTTTGACTTTGAAAAAGTGCTGAGTCAGCATTTTTTAACACTGTGGGTAATGGGAAAAACATGTAAGACTATTTTTCGCCCAAACCACTGCTCCAAAAGCTTTCAAATTTCACATATAACATCTTTGCAAGATTGTTTCACATGTTTATTGAAGTCAATTCCCTGGGTCCATATTTGGGCTCTCTATGGGAGCCCAAATGTTTAAATTAGTGCAGTATGAAGAATATTCTTTAAAAATCTTCTTCTTCAGATCTACCAATCAGAATCTTTTGATATTTGGTATGCAGCATCCTTAGGGGGGTGAGATTCAAGTTTGTTCAAGCCAAGTCCATGGGTTCATATTTTGGCTGAAAATTTCGGGCCCCGTTCCGGACTTAGAAATTTTTGACCAAAATCCGGAAATTTTTTTTTTTTTGTTTTTTTATGCGTTTCGGTCAATTTTAAGACAAAATCTTTTTTTTTTTTACACTAAAAATTTGGGGTCCTGGTGGGACTGTTTTTTATGCGTTTATCTCAATTTTGGGATGTAAAAGTGCAGGGACTGAAAATAGAAGGAAAATCCTGTGTATTGTGTGGGTACAATCGCTTCATCTAGTTGGTATATGCTTTTCTTAGGAGGGGCGTATGCAGCTTATTCAAGTCCCTGGTTTGATATTTAGACTACCATGTCAGGTGAGCGCCCTTAGGCCCCCTGGGGCCTCTTGTTTTCAAAGGTGATTTGTAACATGAGTATTATTTTTTTCTAGGTTACCATGCTACCAGCAAGGTGAGCCTTCGTTTAACAACAAGCTAACCATAACTGTCACTCTCCAATAAATAAACTCCAATAAACTCTTGTTGCAATATGGCCCTAGATGTTGATGTTGCATTAAACACAATAAATGAATAAATTGTAACAAAACAATTCTTATAAAACCTTTTTTCCTCCTGCCAGGATAACAAGCTAATGCAGACAATCAGGCCTGAATATAAGCAGCCTGACATTTGCAGAATGATGTCCTCAGAGGGTGAATTTGATGATGCTATCTCATGCAGTGGGCCAATTTATCCTCTTTGTTCCTCTTTCTGTTTAGTTTGGAGATCCTGATTCAGACTGATGTTCATAGAGGGTAAATTTAGCAATGCTACCTTCTATGCAGGGTAGCATCACTAAATTCACCCTCTGGGGACCTCATTTTGCAGATGACAGTCTGCTTATTTTCTGGCTTGCATACAATGTGAAGTGACTGAAGCGGCTTTCAGCACTTTTCAACAGTCATGATAGAGGCTTCTAGCACACAAGTTAAAGTTGGTACATTTTCAAACAGGACTTGGGAAGTGAGTAAAAACAATTATTATAATATGGTAGAGATAAAAAGAAAAGAAATTTCACTTGCAAACTTTTTTTTGTTTTCTCCATCAGTGCAATAGTGACAGCAGCTTGGAATAGCTTTCTCTTGATAATTAAATGTTGTCAATCCTAAAATATTGGAAAGAGCTCATTCATTTAACTCTCTTCAAATCAAAATAGCCCCATCCACCGGCATAATCTACAAAGTGAGCAGTTGAAAAAAATATTTTTAAAAAAAAACAACAAAACCATATAATGTGACCCCTCATTGGAACAAACTCAGTTATGTGATAGTTTTGTTGATATTTTGTGACTAATTTGAAGAAAAAATAATTGAAGTAACAAATTTTGATATCATGTGCAATGGGTAAAGGGTTAATAGTGTATCGTCAGTTTGAAGGCAGAAACTCCTAGAATGAGCCACTGTTTTCTTGGACACTTTAAAGCAGAAAAGTAATTTACATGGTTTCCTTGGCTCCTTGACTTCATTACAAGTCCCTGAATATAGAAATCCCTTGCCAAGGACTTTGAAAGTCCTTAATATCAGAACCTGTCTTGAACATCTTTTGAGAAATGAGATCTTAGACGATCAGAGAAGATTCATTTCAGTAATATTTTGCCTGCTCCGCAGTGGTCTGAATTTTGCGGGAATGAATCTTCCCTTTCGAAAAGAGCATCTGTCTGATAGAATGAGAATCTTACAACATGAACATTTTTCCCTAAATATGAGTTAAAATTTCTAGACAAAATACAAATCTGTATTGAGGGTAGTAACCACACCTGCGATGATTCAATTAAGAAAGGGAACGTTTTTTTACATACACTCATTGAAAACTGATTAAACATGTTGAGGCCACTGTTTTTGATAACAGTAATTGAATAATAAATAAATCACCAAATCAACAATTTGACGTAGACTAGATCATTTTTTTCCATGATGATATTTTTATACAGGCCTGCCATGCGTTAAAAAAAATAAAACATAAATAATAAAACAGGGAAAGATAGAGCTGAAACACTACTATAAACTTTAGCTGTTACATTACAAGTAGAATAATGAATGTGGATTACGACATGCATAGCGCAAGAATGCAATACCATTACATCATGATTTTCTTTCAGAAAACATCAACTCATAGACACTGAATAATTGTCAAAATATATGCGAACAAGTCAAGTGAGGGGGCAATGTTGTAAAATAAATTGGTTATTACCAACAAATGGGTTTCTGAGATGATGTATTGAAGTCTTGACCTCACCTCTGAGTCAAACATTAACTCACCCTAACGGACTCGTTGATATATGCCTAGAGTTAGGGTCTCAGCTTCAGTACACCATCTCAGAAACCCATTTGGTTGTAATAACCTATGTTGATTGTGAAAAAATATTAAAATATAAAAGAATGTGTTCCAACTCCATCAGCTTACTTGTTCATGTAACTATGTGTAGCTCTTGGATGAGTGGTTCCTTATTTTTGTGCCAGGGGAATTCTTGAATTTTACTTCTAGCAACCCTGGGTATGGACTGGAGCGGTGCTTGTTCACTATTGTAAACAATTTCTGTTTTATCAGTAAATTAGGACCTGGTAACTAGTGTCTGAGTTGGAAGTCCTCCAACTTAGGTATAAACGATTTGCTAAACTTTATTTCATATCTCTGTTACAATCATGATATAGTCATAGATGCCTGTATTGATGTAAAACACAAATAAATAGATCCTTGAAAATCTTGAATTTATAATCTCTTCCTCCTTGAAAAGCCTTGAAAATATATTGGGGAGGTGCTGGAAACTCCTTGAATTTGGTTCTCATTCAAGTGCAGGAATTCTGTTTGACTAATGGTTTGTGATCATGACATTCTTATATTAATTTCAGGTTCTTTTGTGGATTAATCAAAACTTTCTGCTTCAAGAGGATATTGCATCAGAAACCAACATAAATGTGGCATTTATGTCATTGAGAGGAGCTGGGCCATTGATAATTAAAATGGAGCCATCAGGCCAGGTAATATTATAATTTGTGAACTTCATTTCGAAAAGCGAGGAGAAATTCACCATTGCAGTAGAAAAATATTCAGTCAACTGGAGTTTTCAACTGATAGAAATTTGGTCATTTTCAAAAACTCTAGTGATAAACTTAGCATTTATCCTATTAACACCTTGTGTGACAGAGCTCATGGAGCTCCACCCAACAAGAAATTGTAGACTACATACACAGAATTACAAGTGTGGTTTAATTGATATGGCACAAGTGCCAGTGCGAATGATAAAACAAGAGGCCACAGGCCTTGAGTTTTATCCTTCCACAATGGCACAAGAGCCATATCGATTAACCCATTCACATTTGTGTCATTCTGTGTTTATTACATGCCTTCATGTCTATAAAAACATTTATTAGAAGGACACTGAGCAATTCATTTGACAACTATCAACGAAAAAAACACATTGCCAACCAAATTTTGCGAGGGGAACCCGTGTTACTATTTCATCCCCTGAGTTCCAATGTGTTCTATGTATTGGCACATAGAACACATTGGAACTCAGGGTACAATGAAATTCTGCTTCTTTTTAAAAATAGTCCATCAACGATTTCTTATCAACCTACCCTACAGTTGTTGACTACAGGCTTGCATTACAGAGGAAGTCCCTAACTCGGAAAATATACTCTCTATTTTGATCTTTCCCAAGCAATTTGGGAAAGAAAAGTGGTGCAAAAGCACTGAAAAAAAATAAGCCAAAACTGAATCGAGTGCTACCGGGCCACACTCAGTAGGGGACGCTTTTCTCCAAGTACAGATATACGGCTTCCAGTACCAGTGCGCAGACTGACAGACTGACTCATTCTTATTTCTTCTGCCATCTTGATGAGATGTGCTTTCCTTTGTGTTAGAAAACAGTGCTACTAGCTTATTGATTTCTTGTTCCTGTGTCAAGAATTATCGATTAGAGGATCTTCAAATATCAGGACTGTGTTTATATATTCTCGTTTCAAAAACTTCATCCACATTTTCTTTGCATTCTCTGTGTTCGCGCATGATTTCAGCGTACTGTGCGATTCGGATATGTCATATTTTTATTATTGATTTATGTTATCCTTTTGGATAGTGTTATTATTATTGGAGTTAGGTGTCAGTGGGGGTTGTATGGGCAGAATTTCTCCTCTCCATTGAGGGTGGAACTTCTGCTATTTGGGTCCCCGTTGGCCATCTGGGTGCTGTTGTGTTCCTGCCGGTCTGTTTTTTTCTGCCACCTTTCTCTCCTTGTTGGGGGTGTTCTTCTACTGTCTCCCTCTGTTGAGTTCTTTTTTTTCTCTGCAGCTCTCACTTCAGTTATGCGCAGAACTGTCTCTTGTGGGCAATGCCTTTTGCCCAAACATGTGGAGGACTCCCATGCTTCTGGCTCTACTTGTAATGGGTGTTTGTTAGAGAGACCCTGTGGGCTCTGTGGTTCTTGGTCGCCCACCTTTTGGGTTTCCGTTAACCGTGTGGTGCATGCTCATGTCCGTTCCTCCCGCACCCACAGGAAAGGGGAATGCTGTCGTTCGGGGCCTCCTGAAATGACCATGTCTGGTGAGAGTTATACCCCCTCGCGGGATGTGCAGTCTTTTCCTGTGGTGGATACTGCAGGAGCTGTTGAGTTGTCTGGTGAAGAGATGCCTGGTTCCGGGACTGTAGTCCTTCTCCAGTCGACATCTGAGGCTGTCACTAGGGTTGTGACTTCTCTGGAGCTGAGCTCGGTTGCTCTCTCCATCTTTCCACCAGTTTCAACAGCTTTCGACATATCTGCTACTAATGCTGTTCCGTATGCAGTGTCGTCAATCTCCATTTCAACCGGCCTTGGCTTATCTCCGCAGGGGTCTGCAGAGACGTCTGGTAGTGTAGACGTGGGACATCGGCCTCAGCCTTCCCAGACTTCAACTCAGCGAAGTCGAAGGGGCTGCCGGCAGAACCCTCTGCTGTGGTCTCTCAGCTGTCAAGCCCAGCAGCCTTCTCTTTGGATTCGGATATTCCTGGTGGGGTCCCCATGGACTCTGTTACGTTTCCGTCCATGCACTCTGGTCCGACAGCCAGTTTTGCGGGACCGACGCTTTTTGTGCAGCCTGGACCATCTGTCCCTCAGAGGTCCATGGCAACGCTCCTGAGTTCCCACACTGTAGATCCTCTGGTTCTGGTATACTCTTACCCCCCCCCCCCCCCCACCCACCTGCAGATATTGCAGCTGCCACCCGTCGCCCCGCGTCATTTGTTCTGGAGGATCATGACCCTTTACTGGTTGAGAGAGTTAGGAGTGAAGCCACTTTGCCGGTTCATTCCCACGTCGAACCGGCTGCCATGGGCAGTGAGCTTAGGGAGGCCCTTTCCTTGCTCACTCAGCTTCTTTCCAAGGGCCTTCCTGTTGCCTCCAGCGAGGCTACTTGTGGTTTTGAGGTGCCCCCCCCCCCTCCCCCCCATGGCACCACCTCCCAGGATTGGAAGCAGGCCGCTTTCTGATTCCCCTGGTGTACCCACACCACGGGACGCATCGTTTCCGACTCCGAGGATGGGTCCGACATACCTGACGTTGAGGGCCAACAGTCTTCTGACTTGGGGGCCGCTTGTGACTTTGTGTTTGGGTTCCTTCCAGATCTCAAGCTGTCAGACCAGCCGACGGTGTCAGCCAGGCCGTGATCGTCGGCTGCATGCCGCCAGCCTGTGATGCAATCCGCTTCTGGGTGCCTTCGACCGTGCCAGTTGGTACAGGTGGTTGAAGTGGTTCAAAGCTGAGTTCCAGAGCTATGAAGACTTTGTTCTTCACCAGGGCTGAACCTTGTTACTCCAGTGCATTATCATTCCTACGATTATGCTAATCCATCGGTCTAGCAGACTTTGACAGGCTTGGATCAGGACTCCACCACCCTCGGGCTTTCCAAGCCCAAGTTGGACGTTATTCCTATTGCGACTCTGGAGTCCCTGTTGGGCTTATTGAGAGAGATGCTGGGCTTGCTTTCTCTCTCAGATCACGTCGTCTCTGCTTTGGCTGCTTATCTGCCTCCAGATAGGTTTGATGATGTACAGGCTCCTTTGCGTGTGATTTCCAAGGTGCTCATGCATCTTACTCACACTCATGCCCGTAACATGGCTAACTTGGAATTAGTTCGCCGGGATGCTCTGTTGGACTCAAGCCGTTCCTCCCTGAGGGCAGCGTGCTGCTCTTCGCTCCGCTTCTTTGGCGGGGTTCGCATCTTTTCCATGGTTCAGTGATGACGGTCCGGGATGACATCCTGCATCATTCCAAAGATCAGCTGCTGCTTCACCAGCTTGATCAGCTTTCTGTTGGAGGTGATTGTTCTAAGCCTAACAATCACCCTGCTACTTCCTCTGCGAAGCCAAGGGCTGATCCTCCTGCCGCTGCTTCTACTTCTTACTCACGTGGTAAGTGTAAGCATCGGCAGACCAGAGAGAGGACTCGGGATCCTTCATCTAATAGAGGAGGTGGTTTCTCCTCTCGCGGGCCTCGCCGGGGCACAAGATGAAGATCATCACTTCGATTCGTCCCAGGTTGGAGGAAGGATATCAGGGTTTGCAGACCATTGGGTCACAATCACATCCATTCTTTGGGTGTTAGACATTGTTCGGTCCGGGCTGCGAATATCCTTCCGGAGGCACCCCACTCTGTCAAGAGTGCTTCTTCTGACACAAGCTGCTTCAGACGTTTCACGTTGGGAGCTTTTGATCATGGAGATGGACAATCTCCTGTCAAAATGGGCGAAGGAGGTCGTCAAAAACATTCCTTCAGTGGGATTTTATTGCGCCTGTTCTTGGTGCCAAAGAAGGACAGCCGACTCCAACTGGTTATCCTGAACCAGTCTATCATTGCTCCCAAGTTCAGCATGGAGACTTTCAGGTCGGTCCACCGCTCCATTCACCAGGGAGATTTTGTTTCCAGCATCGACCTTAGAGACGCTTACTTTCATGTTCTGATTCATCGGACATTGCAAAAGTATCTCAGGTTCACTTTTCTGGGGCGAGTATACCAGTACAAGGCCATACCTTTCGGCCTCAACCTAGCTTCTTGGGCCTTCACCCGACTGATGTCGTATGTGGTAGCCTTCCATCGCACACAGTCCAGGGTGACTACTTCGGCATATGTGGACGATATCCTCCAGAGGACTCCAATGCTGCTCTTCTGGAGTCAAATATCGATACATTGTTGAGCTTGCTCACGTCGCTAGGGTTCAGAGTTAACAAGGAGAATTTGGACCTGGTCCCTTCTCAGTCGTTTTCTCATCTGGGGATGAACTTTCGTACTCAGCTGAATACGGTGGTGGTTCCCTGGGCAAGGGCTGTGATTCTCTCAGCTTTGCCCTGACACTGTCCCAGTCCATGTCTGCGATGGCTTGAAGTATTCTCCAGCTGCTCTGCCACTGCGGTTCGGTGACGGATCTCATTCCTCTTGGTCGGCTGCATTTCAGACCTCTCCAACACTTTCTACTCAATCATTGGAAACCGAATGTCGATCCTCTGGATCTGATGCTTCAGTTACCAGACTCTCTTCATCATGACGACAGATGTTTAATGGATAATGCAGGGAGTTCCGTTGGACTTTCCCACGTCCGATTGTGTTCTGACGGCAGATGCCAGCAATCTCGGATGGGGTGCGACGTTGGATTCTCTTGGTCTTTCCCTTTACGGGTTATGGGACCAGGATCAAGCTGCTCTTCACATCAACCAGAAGGAGCTTCTTGCACTTCTTCTGAGTTTCTGGCAGTGGATCCCCCACCTTTCAAATTGTCAGGCCCTTGTGTTGTTCGACAATTCGACAGTGGTTGCTTACATTTGGAACCAGGGCAGCACTCATTGGGTTCCTATGTACAAATTGGCTGCGATCTTCTACTAGCTCAGGATGTCAACACCGGAGTGATTCATTCGTCACATTCCCGGTCATCTGAACATCCTAGCCGACTGCCTGTCCCGACGGCACAGGGTCATTTCCACTGAGTGGATGCTTCACAGGGCTATGTTCCAGTCGCTTTGCAATCTTTGGGATCGTCTCCACATTGATCTCTTTGCGACCTGTTGGAACCATCAGGTGGACACTTTCATGTCACCGTGTACAGAACCTCTGGCTTTCGCCGTGGACGCTCTGTCACTCGATTGGTATGGTCTAGTCGGCTACGCCTTCCCGCTAGTTCCGATTCTGCCTCATGTTCTGACCAAGATCAGAACCTGCAGTTGTTGAATTCTTCTGATCGCTCCCCTTTCGCCTCAACGGGTGTGGATCAATCAGCTCCGCTCTTTGTTGGCTGTGGTTCCGGCACCTCTCCCTCTATGTCGCAAGATTCTTTGCCAAGGTCACCCAGGGATCTGACTTCATTGTGCCTTCATGCATATCTTTTGTCAGGTCCTGTCTTCTCCGTAGAGGTTTTTCGAAATGAGCAGTGGAGTCCATTTCTTCTTCAAGGCATCACTCCACTGGTTTAGCCTATGCGACTAAGTGGAAGGTCTTCTGTCGATGATGTGCTGATCACTCTGTTGATTATGCCAATCCTTCGATAACACAGATTGCAAAGTTTCTGGTATATCTGTTTGATTCTCGGGGGTCTTCAGCCTCTTAAATCAAAGTCCATGCTTTCGGAGACTTTTTCGTATGTGGGAAAGCATCGTATCGGTTCTAATCCATACCTCTCCAAGCTTATTTAGCACTTTTCTTTGAAAAGGCCTAGGATTTTGCAGCTTACCCCAAGATGGAATCTTTCTTGGGTGCTGCTTTACTTGGTGGGGGGGGGGGGGGGGGGGGGGGGGGGGGGAGTGCCATTCGAACCTTTATTCCAGGTGGATGTGCATTTTCTTCAGCCAGACGGGTTAGAGAGCTTCACTCCCTCTCTGTTGATCCAGCCTTTTTCAGGAGCTCCACCGACAGTGTTACTTTTACCACTGATTGCTCTTTTCTGGCCAAGAATCAGATACCAGAAACTACTCCACCTCATATCTGTATCAGGGCTCTTCCTTTGACTGAGGGTAATCGCCCTTTGCTCTGTCCGGTTCGTGCACTTCGCATTTATTTCAACCGGACGGAGTTCATCAGGAAGGACAGGAAACGATTCTTTCTGTCTCTTATTCCTGGTCGACAGAAGATCTCTCCTTAATCCATTTCTCGGTGGATTTGTCTTGCTATTCGCACTGCTTATGCTTGTCTAGCGACTGATGATTGTATTACCAATCATATTTCTGCCACAAGGTGCATGCCTTCTCTACCTCCTGGGCTTATGCTAACTCCGTCAAGTTGTTGGATGTTATGCAGGCAGCCTGCTGGAGAAATGCTTCTACTTTCTCCACCTTCTATCTGCGTCAGTTGCAGGAGCAGTCTGAGGACCTTTTTTCTTTAGGCCCGCTTTCTTCTGTTCAGGTTGTTGTCTACCGTAGCCATTAAGCTTCAATGTCAGTTCCAGCCCTGTGCTGTTTTACTGTCCTTTTTGTCTGTGCATGACGCAGTGCCACATGCCTCTCTCATTGACTTTTACAAATGTTTGTGATGCTATGGTTTGATAGGCCTTGGGAACTCTTCTTCTGTCCACGGTTCCAGTGCAGTTGGGTTATGTGGGGGCTGGTTACGTGATCCCCCCCCCCCCCCCCCCCCCCCTGCTGATCACATAACTCCAATGTTGGCAGATGTAAAAGAATGAGTCATCTGTCACATGTCTGCGCACTGGTACCAGAAGCCATGGATTTGTACTTGGAGTAGAACACCCCCACTGGGTGTGTGCTGGTAGCACTCGACCCAGTTTTGGCTTATTTTTTTCTTGGTGCTTTTGATCACTTTTCTTTCCCAAATCACTTAAGAAAGATCAAAATAGAGAGTATATTTTCCGAGTTAGGGACTTCCACTGCAATGTAAGTCTATAGTAAACAATTGTGGTAGGTATAATAAGAAAGGAAATTTATTATAAAATTTAGATTTCCATTCCATACACATCTGTGGAACAGATTTTCATTTTCTGCATGATTTAGTATTGCTGTAGATAGGGATTACATAGACCAGGCATGTAATAAATTCTTTTTATTGGATGCAGTGAGGCTGAATGTATCTTTTTGAGCCAGGATCAGATTTTACCCAAAAAGTTGTTCACACCTGGGGTGGTTGGTGTGCAAAATAATTAGCCATATCACCTTTTCCATTTATATGACCATGAATGCTATCATGTCAGTGCCCAACAGAGTCACATTCTGTAAATAGGTATCCATTGGGAGATCCCTTTGCAGATAAAATTTACCAAATTGGGTGTTGCCTATTTTTTGGGAGATTTGAGTTTTCTTGACCAATCCAGTAAAATTTATCACTTAGTAATGAGATTTTGGGTAAAGGAATGATAATTTATCACTAATAGAGACTGGCGGGTAACCGAGGCCACAACTCGGTTTCGGTTGTGAAAAAAAAATGCGAGTTGCACTGAAATTGTGGTCATACAACCAATGTTACGTTTTTTTTTTAATTAATCATTAATACAACACATAATCTATTATCCTGGAACAAGGGTCAAGCTAATTTGCAAATGTAGGTGTTATTTCTTAGAACTAACCCACATCATCTACGATCGGGTGTTGGGGGGGTGTGGGGTGTGTGGTGAATGCACCAAGTGCCATGAACGGATATCTACTGATTACAGAAACAAAAATAGAACTTGGTTACCAACGCATGCACCACGTGAGAGTTACAAGTTTTCTTAAGTTAAAATGGTGACTGAAGATCTGAGTCCCATGTACAATAATAGAAAAGACCCGAACTCAAAATTTTGTCCCTGCGTGGGACATACATACATTGCGTGTATATATTTATTAAAAGCACAGTTTAAGCACATGGAGATATGTTTTGTATATGCTCTGATCGAAGTGCTATTTAAAAACAAAAGTGTCAGCAAAAACAATGGATCACACAAGACACGCATTGAGTTAATTAGAATTTATTAAAGTTAACCACCATTTCAAAACCCCCAAAAATATGCAGGAGACAGTTTCATCCATTGAAACGTTGAAATTGCTTGCGGTTACGCTCTGTTCTACTGAAAAATTGGTTGCATTGAAATTCGCCCTGCAGTTTGCATTGAAAGTTTTTCTTTGAAAACTTGTTGTGGAAAGGGGTTAAATGTAATAAGGCTGCGATAGAAATCACACATATTAGGATGGATAAGAATGGCAGGCCTCATAGCACCAATCGCATGTGTCAATGTTAGATGGTTGGCAGAAATTGTCATTTTTCTGAACAGAGTATCATCACGCAGCGCAGCAGATAAAGGAGACAACTGAAATATTTTGTTATTGACGCTTAATTTACGAAGGATGTTCAAACTTTTTTAACTACGCTTTTCAATTCAATTAGGACATTCAGAAACCATGAATGACCCAGCTTCTTTTGTGAACTTGAAATTTGTTTTAAATACTTCAAATATTTTTTTTAAAAGAATATACCTTCTATTACAGAGAAGAACACTCCTCTCACCATGGGTGATGCTAAATTTCAAATCCACTGCATTGAGGAAAATACAAAATCAACTGCTTGGTAACCCTAGTCATCAATGTTAGGGAAAGAGTTAGGGTATTCATTATCGACTACTCCTCACAAACTACTGGATTAAATTGAACCAAATTTGGTATGCATCTTCCCCATCATATGTCAATTCAAACTTGTACAAATAAACTTGCCGCACCCACAGGGGGCACCACAAGGTGCATAACTCTGATAGCACCCATGAATTTCTTTCCAAAATTCAAAAAAAAAAATCTTCTTCTTCAGATTCACCAGGCAGAATTCTTTCCTATTTGGTATACATCATCTGTAGGGGGGTCAGATTCAAGCTTGTTCAAATCAGCCCCCTGGATTCATATTTGGGCTCACTATAGAAGCCCGAATTTGAACTTAGTGCATTTCAGGCAAATTTCTTTAAAAATCTTCTTCTCCAGATCCAGCTGACAGAATCTTTTGATATTTGGGATGCAACATTGTGGGGTGGATCTGATTCAAGTTTGTACAAATCGGCCCCCTGGGTTTATGTTTGGGCTCACTATAGAAGCCCGAATTTGAACTTAGTGCATTTCAGGCAAATTTCTTTAAAAATCTTCTTCTCCAGATCCAGCAGGCAGAATCTTTTGATATATGGTATGCAACATTGTGGGGTGGATCTGATTCAAGTGTGTTCAAATCGGCCCCCTAGATTCATATTTGGGCTCACTATAGAAGCTTGAATTCGAACTTAGTGCATTTCAGGCAAATTTCTTAAAAAATCTTCTTCTCCAGATCCAGTAGGCAGAATCTTTTGATATTTGGTATACAACATTTTGGGGGAGATCTGATTCAAGTTTGTTCAAATCGGCCCCTGGGTTCATATTTGGGCTCAGTATAGGAGCCCAAATTTGAACTTAGTGCATTTCTGGCAAATTTCTTTAAAAATCTTCTTGGGTATGCAGCATGCTTAGGGGTTGAGATTCAAGTTTATTCAAGCCAAGTCCCTGGGTTCATATTTGGGCTCACTGGGTAGCCCGAATTATAACTTAGTTCAAAATGAGGAATTTTCTTTAAAAATCTTCTTCTTCAGATCCAGCAGTCAGAATGTTTTGATATTTGGTATGCAGCATCCTTAGGGGGTGAGATTCAAGTTTGTTCAAGCCATGTTCCTAGGTCCATATTTGGGCTCACTGTGGGAGCCAGAATTATAACTTAATTCAAAATGAGGGATTTTCTTTAAAAATCTTCTTCTTCAGATCTAGCAGTCGGAATGTTTTGATATTTGGTATGCAGCATCCTTAGGGAGGTGAGATTCACGTTTGTTCAAGCCATGTCCCTAGGTCCATATTTGGGCTCACTGTGGGAGCTCGAATGATAACTTAATTCAAAATGGGGAATTTTCTTTAAAAATCTTCTTCTTCAGATCTAGCAGTCGGAATGTTTTGATATTTGGTATGCAGCATCCTTAGGGAGGTGAGATTCACGTTTGTTCAAGCCATGTCCCTAGGTCCATATTTGGGCTCACTGTGGGAGCTCGAATGATAACTTAATTCAAAATGGGGAATTTTCTTTAAAAATCTTCTTCTTCGGATCTAGCAGTCGGAATGTTTTGATATTTGGTATGCAGAATCCTTGGCTTGGGGGAGGGGGGGGGGGGGGGGGAGTATTCAAGTTTGTTTAAGCCATGTCCCTAGGTCCATATTTGTTTAAGCCATGTCCCTAGGTCCATATTTGGGCTCACTGTGGGAGCTTGAATTGTAATTTAGTTCGAAATGAGGAATTTTCTTTAAAAAAATCTTCTTCGGATCCAGCAGTCGGAATGTTTTGATATGTGGTGTGTAGCATCCTTGGGGGGTGAGATTCAAGTTTGTTAAAGCCAAGTCCCTGGGTCCATATTTGGGCTCCCTGTGGGAGCCTGAATGATAACTTAGTTCAAAATGAGAAATTTTCTTTAAAAATCTTCTTCATCAGATCCAACAGATGAATGCTTTTGATATTTGGTATGCAGCATCCTTAGGGGGGTAAGATTCAAGTTTGTTCAAGCCATGTCCCTAGTTCCATAAAATTTGTCTCTCATGACTTCTTTCCTTTGTAGTGTTGATGAACCATGTCTAACTGAATGTGACCCCAAATACTTCTTTGAACAAGTTTGGCCGGTGAGCGATTGGGGCCTCTTGTTTATTTTTCTCCCCACAATTGTGTCCTCTATGTCTCTATGTATGTACATTTATTTTGTCACAATGTCATATACGTTTTATGTTTTTTTCTGTCTTCTCCCTCATGTCCACTGACTTCTCCCTCCTGGCCCCTGACTTCTCCCTAAAGTCTCTGGAGGGAGAAGTCACTTCCTGCTAAAATCAGCTGCCAGGCTGACCCCTATGAAGTAATGGTTACAATACTGTAAATGCTTTGCATTGGTGACAGTCTTAAAATTTTCCTGTCTCCGATTCTCATCAAGCTTATAACAGTCCTTGAAAATCATGGTCAGAGGCCTAAAGGTGCTTAAATTTGATTTTCTGATACCCTGCAATAACAATTTTGAATTATGAACAACATGAATGAATTCAAGTTCCCCTGGAAAAAACATTCTTAGACTATCACTTCATACTTGAACATGAGTTCACTGGTTCTCCACTTCTAAATTCCCCAAATTAGAGAATGCATAAAGTAGAAAAAAAGTGAAACCGAAACCCGGGTCTTCCCACCCCCTCCCTAAAAAAAAAAATGAAGTGAAATAATCACAACCGCCTGTCTCTAATCACTAAACTGCAAGATTTGACACGAAATATCATAAACGTTTGACTATTTCTGTGAAAAAACAACAGTTTAGTTCCGTAACACACTGCATTGTCTCTCCTGTAAGAATTTAGAATAGATGTGAAATTATGGGTGATCCCTCTTGCTGATGGAATCCCACTTTCCTATCTGTCAAACTTTCAAACAAAAAAAGTTGCTAGAATCCTTGAAGCAACAAACTCAAAATTGGTTCAACAGTTTGTACATAGTTGTAACAATGATAATATATGTTATCATGTACATCACCTCATTAGTGGGTTTAACTTTTAACCTGCTGAATATTTTAAAAATATTTTTCATCAAATTTAATCATGGTTGCTGTGCTGCAGCCTTGACTAGGTTAGAGAATAAAATCTTGAATTTTGAGATAATGCATTTTCCCTTCATCTGTATATAATAAAGAGGACCGATTACAGTACAGTCATCGTGGACAGGTCAGTATCTATAGGTGGGCATTTTAGATAGAGATGATCTGCTAAGACACCTTGCAAAATTTCCACCAATGTAGCACCGGAGTAATCTTGCTAGGTGTCTTAGCAGATCATCTCTGAATTATATGCATGGAAAAAATAACAATCCAGGGCTCGCATATAGTGAAAAACGTGATTGCCCATCGGGCAGGCTTCTTTTGAAATCTGGTTGCCCGCCCCAGAAAATGGTGGCCCGGCGTTAGGACTGATATTTGATTGCTCAATTTATACACATTTCAATGTGAATGACAGTCGATCAGATATGACAACAAACGATGTATAACAACAGGTGTTGAAAGACGGGGACAGATCAAGATTCAGTTGTGCAAAAAAAAGCCATCGTCATGACAACTGTCATGTTGGATACGGCACCGTAGTACCCCACACCCACCCCCCCCCCACCCCCCCAACTATTACGACCTGGAAAGTGTCCTGGTTCACTGCGCTACGTTAACTTACTGTCTCAACTGAGAACTAATCTCAAACATATTATATCGTTTGTTGTACTCAGTAACAAAAAAATAAATAAGTACCTGACCAAGAGGAAGGAAGATCAGCAACATAGACCGTTGCAATGCTGAATCCCCTTTCACTTTCGAAAAACGATTTCTGGGAAGGTAATGGTTGTGTTTGAATCGTTGTTCAGGACATTATGAGTGCACAGTATTGTCTCTACGGGATATGACGTCACGCCGTTCTCAGTTGCTTATCGTACTGGTGCACACCCGATATCTGGGAACATTGATTCAAATACAACCAGACTCCACTCGTGAGCATTACTGAACAATAGCTTTTGAAACTGCCATCTTGGACTTTAATCTATGCAAGGTCACAGTTCGCGGGGTGCAAACAAAGCGATTTCCGTGTTCGTCGCGTTGAGTTCTGTGTCAGCTAAATCAACTAGTTTTATGAAATATCAAGTTTAAATTCGTAAATCTGATGTTGTCATTCGAATGAACTGAAGGGGTAACCCTGACGATGTTAAACGAGGGAATATCGCAGGTTTACAGATTTTTTTTTAAGGAGGCGAGCACTTGTTTTGTTAAAAGTACATGTGTAGCACGGAGTTTCTCGACTTGGGAAATCCCCGGAAGTTGTTGAAAACAGTCCATGGCCACGGAGAATGACACAGCGAGCATTCAAACAACATTTATGTCGATAGGAACTCAATTCGAAATAAAGAAAGTTCTTGTACATTATTTCTATTGCCTTAAACAAATGGTAACATTGGCTAAATGTTTTTTGAATTTTTACTAATGAACGCAATTGGGTCTGAATTTATTCACCCGCTCTCTTCTCCCATTGCTAACAACTTGTTTTGTTGAAATGTTTACACCTCGCGACCTGTGACCTTGCATAGATTAAAGTCCAAGATGGCAGTTTCGAAAAAGGCTTATATCAAAATTTGCCCTGAATGTCTGTTGCTGTGGGAGGTGTTAGTGTGTGTGTGCGTGTGTGTGTGTGGGGGGGGGGGGGAGGAGGGAGGGGGCTGTCAGTCTGTTGCTAACAGTATCAGTGGGACAGGGCTAAACAGTACCGACGTGGTGACCATTTGTTTAGGTTTGTTGAATACTTAAAGCGGTGTGTTATTGACAACCAATCCCAGCACGTGCCATCAATAATATCATAGATCAGAAAAGGAATTACGTACCTGTTGACTGCTGAAGTTTGTGAGCCGCCACCACTGTCTGAAATGTACTTCCCCTAAGCAGCGGAATGCATATTCAACCATTTTAGCAGTTGTCTAATCATTAATTCCCACTCGTTTTTATATTTTAATTTTCTCGAAGAATTATCTTTTAAAATCGGACAGAAAAAATCTGGTTGCCCATCGGGCAGAGGGAATAGCATTTTTGGTTGCTCGAGAAAATTTCTGGTTGTCCCGGGACGTCGGGCAACCCTATTTGCGAGCCCTGCAATCCATGGATTTTGACCCATTCACGATGGCCCTTCTGTATGACAGTTCACAGATTTCAAAAGCATCTGCATCAAGCACAGGGCACGTCAGCTATTTTAAGGACTTTGAGCATTAAAGAAAGGTGTCTTCCCATAGGAACATTTTAAAACAGTGCTATCAAATTAGGTGATAAGACACTACTTTTTGATGAACTGTTCATAGTTCCAGACGAACAACTTTTCGGTTATCTGTTTTTTTTAATTCGATAACCACCAGAGGAACAATAAAATTCTTTCCTGTCAATTTTTATGGCCTGTTAGGTTTGATGGAACATTCATTAAATTTTGACTAAAAAAATCACTGGTCAAAAAGTCAATACAATTTTTAGGAGAAAATTGGTTAAATGTGCTCAAATTTTTCTTATTTTAGTGGTACGAGATTTCCTGTTCTGGGCCAAAATAGCTGTCAGGATCATGTAAGGAGTTAATCCTCTGCACACTGTTGTCAACATACCAAAAGTTCAAGTTGCAAAATTTTCTCATAGAGCAACAAGGAATTGAACCAATTTAATTTTGTTAGACAGAGCCGCCTAACAAGATTGATTTGATTAACTTCCTAGTTGGATTAGAGGAATAATTTGCAGTGTGAAATTTTTTTACTTCGATGATGCAAAGAGTTTTCCTGGACTCTCCAAAACAGAATATTTTTTTATGAATCATGACTGGTGAGTGAATTTTAGTACTCTAAAACTATAGACACAAAGCACCTGGTCAGAGGTTCTATGAGATCAGTACACCATTTGTAAGGTATCGATACCAATCCTTCTCCACGTGAGCCACTGGTTTTCCCTCCACCAGTAGTAATGTTTTCATTCCAATGGGTCTATTTGTTAGTGTTAACTTACATCAGGAATCCAGGAGGTTTGAATTTGATACCTTTGTATGCTCTAGTGAGTGAATTGTTTCTTCTTGCCCCACATTTACAGATTCAAAACTAGTTGAACCAGATACCAGGTCACATCAGTATGTTAGTTGTGTCTCTATCCCAGGTGGCCATGTTTAAACTTTGAAGGAAGAGATCATCAGGTCAATTTAAACCACCAGGTAAACACATTCTTTTCTTGCTCAAACTCTTTGCTTTTGCTGTTGATGTATTCTTTTCCAATAGTGACAACAATGCACTGCATTCTAAACAAGTATGTGAGGTCAGTACATTACAGCATGATTCTGATTGTGCCAATAATCCCCAGTCAAGCGTTTGGATAAATAAATGCAGATATTTTTTGTCAGTCCATTCTCTTTTGGCCCCCTCCAGATCACAGGTGATTTTTCTAAGTTGTTTGAGAAGACAAAAAATTATGAAGTGAGACAGTTGCATCTTCATGACTATCTTTATAAGGACCTGTCTCAGATGTTGGTTTTTTTCAAGGCGTTATTAGGTGCATTTCTCATTTGACTTTCTACCAGACTAATGTTGGTTCCGATATGGGGAAATACATTACTGGCACTGGGAAGCATGGAACAGTTTAAAGGCCACATTTATCATAAAATAATACCTCTCATGTTTTGAGTATTAGATTATACAGGATGTGTCATTATGAATTGTATGAATTGTATAGCTGCCTACTGTGTAGTAGTAGGCCAAGTATGGAGGGAAGAATCACACATATGCATACATTTCTTTCCAGTAATCAAAGCATTGCTTTTTATTGACTTCTGTAATTTTAATTGAAAAATGTACTACTAAATTATGACTATAATTCTCTAAAAGACGGAAAGATTAAGCCAAAATGAGTTTCCAGGGATCTAAAATGCATGGCAGACAAGTTTTGTGCTCAAACACAGAAGATGAAGTCCAGACTCCCTTACTGCTGAATCTGCTTTGAAAAGCACACCTCTTATCAGTTATTCATTTTGAATATGGTACAGATATTAAATCTAGAGACTCCGGAGATAAGATCAGTTTTTAATGTATCGGGAAGACCCTCTCATTTTGTTATGCTAGATATAAAAAAGAAACATGCTCTAACAGTTGTTTAATAAACAAGAGACAGTTGCATATATATATATATCTAAAAGGCTGTCAGAGTTACTTAGCTTCTTTCAGATTAGCATTTTGTGCATAATAAGAATTGAAATCGGTCAAATCTCACCAATTGTATATTAAACAGCTTAACACTTTTAATTTGTCTTGTCCATTGATCCCTCATGAAATGAGCACGTCAAGGTTACAGATGTTATATTTAATGTATCTAATAGAGATTTCATATATAACCCCTATAACTGTGGTTTATGTTACAGGCAACCATTCTCACAGATGATATGGAGTTAGCAGGTGATATTATTCAAGCATTAGCAACATTTCTCAAGATAGAGGATCTTCAAGTAACTGCAGACTTCCCTCATGAAATGGAATCTTTACGACAAATTCTTGTCAAGGCAAGTGAAACTTTTATAATAATGTTTAAATTATCTACTCTCTGTAGGCGATTGGTCATAGATCCATTAGCTCATTTCTAGAGTTTCTATTTTTGAATTAATGATCTTTTGTTATTATAGTTCTACATATATTGCTGTGTGTTAGCTCTTTTGATATGGCCCTTTTCAGTCAGAGCATACACATGGTGTGATATTTGCTTGACATAGATGATATACAATTAAATTCTGTCAAGTCTCCCATTAAGTGAGATTTCTGTATTAAAACTGCACCCACAGACCAACAGCACTTTATAGACACCATACATTATCTAAATTTTCGGACTCTTTTTTCATCAAAAAATAATTTGTTTTAAGCCCTGAAATTTTCAGACACCCACACAAAGATCATCTGGGATGGTGTGGTCACAAAATCCCAGTGAATCATAAATCCGAAATGACAAGGATTTTCTTTTCAGTTGAATACTTCATCCTTCTTTCTTTCTTTTATGTTTATACCCATTTATTGTATGCTCAATATATTGTACAATGGAAATAGAATTATCAAAACAACATTATTTTCAAACTTGTTCTTTATTTATTGACAGGTAAGTATTGTATTTTTATACAATAACCAATGGCCCAGACTAGCTGGTGCTAACTCAAAAAATAATCCAGGGCCAAATGCAAATTCCCCCCCCCCTCTCCCCCCATACCCAAAATTTGCATACAAAACCGATAAATTAATGTCCTATCTGGTCCTCCACACTTTTCAGATCTGTGCATGCACAGTATCCAGGAAGGAACTGAAATTGGCAACAACCATCATTCTTTGTTGGCCCTGAAGTCCGCGACAATGAACTGACATCTGTGCTTTTAAATCTCATTTTTGAGGTTGCCAGACACAACTCAATGGTAAAATTGGTGGATCCAAGGACATAATTGGATGATAGAAGTGAACAACGGTGGTTAGGAACGTTCACCCTAGGAGTGTTGGGTCATTTGGGTCATGCATCTTCTACCTGATGTATCGTTTTTTCTTCATCTTAAGATCTTGCTTTACATCTGGCAGCTTTAAAATCTGTTAATGACTTTGGGCCTTTTTATTCTCTGCCTGAGGTCTTGTTAACGGTTTTTTCATTGACGTTGTTTACATTGGCAACGTCCTTAAAGATATGTAGTATGTACTTATTATTAGCTGCGACGAGCAGCTCTCTATGTGGCAATGTCGGTCTGTCTGTCGGTCGTTCTGTCACCAACGAGTTTAAAAAACACCATAACTCCTAAAATACTTGATAGAATGACACATACTTGGTATGCAAGTGTATCTTCATGATGTCTACACCCTCTCAATAGTGCATGTCAATGTGATAATTGCTGTCACATTTATGGTCTTGTCACCAACAAGTTTTTTTGTCACCAATGAGTTTTAAAACATCATTGGCATTGCACGAGTCATCACAGCTTCAGCACTGTGACAGTGCCCTCTAGTTACTGTAGGATTGTTGTAAGATACATGTTTTAATATTCCTGTAGTGTAGCAATAATTTTTGTCCACACTTAGGCTCCATCGGGATACCCTTGGGCTCTTCGCAGCATCCCAGCAAGTGCAGAAGCAGCCTCCCTCAGACTCAGAACCTGAGCTGTTGGACGGTGCTGGGTCTGTCCAGTCGTCTGTTCACACAGATGCAATGGACCGAGATTGACAACTGATTCTCTTGGATGGTGAAAGGGATAAGGAAGAGGATTACCCTTCCCTTTCGGAACAGCACATGGTTGCGATGGATCATCCATCAATACTACCCTGAATTTGTTCCATCGAATCAAAATGCTGCGGCAACAAGAGAGAAACCGCTGGTGTCGTTGGACGAAAACTTTATTCAGACAAAGGAGGAAGTCCTTTCCTTTCCAGTTCAGTCTGGGTAGGTATCGCAGGCCTTCGGCCATAAAGACAATGCCATATATAACCTCTCGAGTGCGAGGAAAAAGGCAGTTTCTTAGCATCATCTTCCATAAGCAAACCATTTCTTGGACCACATTCATTTAAAATGGTCAGGGAAGATGTTCAGAGAGTTCCTCAGCATTTGGATGAGCAGGCCGGGGATCTAGAAGTATCCTTACCTGCATCATTCTCTATTCGCTCAGACACAATTGAGACGGCAATTTCTTCAGATAGAGTAAATTTGGGTGCCATGTCTTACGCAGATCATCTTACAACGGAAAGGAATTTGAGGACATTCGTACCACTCTTAGAGTTCTTTCCAGGGCAATTATGTATACCACATATAACTCCGCCATAACAGTTATCACTGATAGATGACAAGGTGAAAAGCTCTCTCCAAGTCTCTCCTGTCTCCGGACATACCATTTTCGATGACAAGCTTTTGTTAGTCTATGAACAGACTACTAAGAAAATGTCTAGTGCTCTGCTTTTGAAGTCAGCGTCTCAACAACCGGCTACAGCGAACAAAAGTAAAGGAAGACGTGGGTCTGATCGGGACTATCGGTCAGATGCCACTAGGTCAACGGGACGAGGTTCTTTGCGGGAAGGACTTAGTTTCTCCTCCCGTAAGCCTTGCAGGTTATACAGATGATGGTCAAGATCTCTAATGCTGGCCAGTTGGCGGAAGGTTATCAAACTTTGCGAGAAACTGGATAACAGTCACGGAAGATCAGTGGGTGAGATGTGTAGTCTTGGACGACCTGCGGCTATCATTCTGAGCGAAACTCCCATTAACAAGATGTCTGTGTTGGACAAATCTTCTCTCGGATCCTTGCAAAAAAGACTCTCTCCTTGCGGAGGTACAGGCTCTCTTACTAAAGGAAGCAATAGAGGTCGCATCGAGAATTAGGATTCTCAGGGTTTCTTCAGTCACCTGTTCCTCACACTGAATCCAGATGGCTCATTCTGACCGGTAATAGACTTGAGCTGGACAAGCTTATCGTGGCTCCAGAATTCTATATGGAGACCATTCGGTCTGTAAGGGTGAGCGTTCGAGTGAATGACTATGCGGCAAGCATAGATATAAAGGATGATTACTTTAATGTCTTGGTACATCCGGCATTCAGAAAGTACCTGTGGTTCGCTATACATGGGAAGATGTTTCAGTTCAGAGGAATGTGCTTTGGTCTGAACCTGGCTCCCTGGGCATTCACTCGAATAATGAACTCGGTAATGTCAAACTTCCGAGCTCATTCGTATTCAGTAACGTCGGCTTACTTGGACGACATTCTACAGAGATACGGCAACAGAATTATTCTTCAGAACGATGTTCAGACTCTGCTTCTATTACTCCAACATCTCAGTTTCATTATAAGCGAAAAAAAAGTCGGATCTAGTTTTGTCCAAGTCGTTCACTCACTTCGATATGAGCTTCAAGACTCACAACAATCTGGTTTGTCTGCCGTTACCCAGAGCGAACTTAGTCAGTTGTTATGCTCGCTTTTGTCTACACTCAGACGCATTAACAGTGAGAGAATTTATACGACTGATGGGGTTGTGTGAACCTGCTGCAGATCTTATTCCGATGAGCCGTCCCCTCCAGATATTCTTTACTCAGAACTGGAGTGTGAAGACGCATTCACTCAAAACCAGTATTGTTTTAACAGCCCTAGTAAAACAACTTGGGCTTATTCTAACAGTATAGCCATTACTGATCTCATGAAGGCTGCGTACTGGACACAGCCCTCTTTTTTTTTACCGGAGAAATTTAGAGTCCATTTCCAGTGACCTTAGATCTTTGGGTCCTCTTTCTATTTCCTTTAATGGTTACATCTATAGTTATTTAAGCAGCCCGTTCCAGCAGTGATGCTATTCTGCTGCCCTCTTTGTTCTGAGGACATATACCTCAGAACAAGGGGAGGGGGGGGACGTTTTTTTCCTGTATGATCATCTGGCTTTATAGTGGAAAGCAAGGGACGACATCCTCCAGTGTCAGTAGTCCAGCATCGGTGCTGGGTAGTTTTAATGTGTAGCTCGGTGTGAAGCAATAACTATGTCTTATTTATGTACTGTTTTTAAATTGTAGCTGTGAAGCATTTGTATATGTTACGTGTCATACGAGCGTTAATATACAATCCTCAGACACTTTTAAATGAGTATAAAGAGTCTCATTCTCTGGACTGTCTTTATATATTGGCTTTTCTTCACCGAATTAGCATAATGGGTTATACTGGCATTAAATGGAGAATTATATATTATGTAATACTCAATTACATTGTTGGTGTTATATCTTTCTCGTTTCTCGTAAAGAAGAAAGACATATATAATTCCTATCTTCTATTCTCCTGTAGGAGATATCTTTTACTGAAGTGATTGAAAGATTGGATTTTCCTTCAAGTCCTAGGCCCCCCAGCCTTTTTACGATTCAGCTAGTCTGGGCCATTGGTTGTTGTATAAAAATATTACAAATTTTAAGTAATTTGTATATTTTTTATACTTACCAATGGCCCAGATGGGTATGGCTCTCCCATGAGTGGGCACTCATACCTCCCTAGTGTTTACAACATTTAACAGGCAATTATAGAAAGAATGATGGTTGTCGCCAATTTCGGTGTCTTGCTGGATACTGCACAAGCGCAGATCTGAAAAGTATGGAGGACCAAATAGGACATTATAATTTTATACTGTACCAATGACCCAGACATAGCTGGTGCTAACTCTTAAAATATAGGGCCAAACACAAATTTTGCCCCCCAATCCCCAAAATTTGCATCTAAAACCAAAGAAAACATGTCCTGAATGGCCCTCCACACTTCACCTCTACTGCGCATGCGCAGTGTCAAGAACGTTCCGAAATTGGCGCCATTAATCATTCTCAGTTTGGCCCTTCATCAGTTAACATCTTTGTGCTTGTAAATCTCAGTTTAAATGATGCCAGACACATAAATATTAGTGAAATGGTGATTCTAAGGAGGATATTGAAGGAGGAGAGGAATAATGTGTGACAGAATATTATCAGGGCTGTAACTTAAAATTTTTTAATGAAATTATGTTAAGTTACCTATTTTCGAGGCAGCAGCCATTTTGTTGTCACTCTTGTTATTTAGTTACACTGATTTTTCAGTGTTTTCCTCTCTCCCTTTCCTTTAAGTCCCCTCTTGCTATTCTCCCATGCTTTTGGCATAGTTTCTGTAATTATTATTACTAAAATTTATTGGGAGTTTTAGCTGAATAACAGAATGAATTCTGTTCTTTTCCCCATGTTTACGTCTTCACCTATGGGTGGTTAGGTGTTGTGTTCTGCATCTACCATCTGATGTTCTGCAGTTTCTTCCCTGGAAGTCTCTGTTTTGCATCAGATAGTGTATTTTTGGTAACTGATTTCGGGCCTGGGTGCCTGGAGTCTTATTTTAGTGTTTTTACACTCATTGTTTACATTTACAACAGCCCTCTGTGTGAGGGGGGATTTCTTGAAAATAATATCTTGATGTTAATTTAATCATAACTAGATACATTATTATTGTTCGTAAGTGTTGCATAAATTGTTTAAAATATTTTTAAATTTTTTGTCCACACTTAGGCTTGGGATCCATTGGGGCTTAACGTTACTTTTCAGAAACTTGGGCTGTTCTGAAAAAATATTTTTTCAAAATATTTTGATTTTAATTATTTTTTCTATGTTAATGGATCATATTATTATTATGTATTTTGATTGTCAGGGGTTGGTGCGAGTACCAGGACTATGTTTTCTTTTCACATTGAAAGGATTTTGATCAATTGTTATAAGAGGAAGTCTTCCTCTGACTTTTATAATCATTCTATATGTAGTCAGTGTACTCGCATTAACTCCTGTTCTGTATCTGATGATTTCGATGACTACATGGGAAGCGTATGTCACGGTATGTTAGTGGGGAATTGGACATTCTGGTCCTTTCCCCACAGGGTCACTCTACTTTATCAATTTCTGTTTCAGACGATCAAGATTAGGGTGATGTATCTGTGATGTCTTCCAACAGTGTGCTTCCGTCGTCACAATTAATGAAGGGCTAGCAGAAAAGTGCTCATGTAAATACGCCAATTGCCTAAGAGGACCCTAGTAGGTTCGACGGCCTTTGACGTCCGCTAGCTCGCCCGGTGTAGCGTCCATTCATCGAATGGTTCGGCAGCCGGGTTCGTCCGTTGCGGTCTAGAAGGAGTTTTGGGGTGATGCGAGCACTATAAATCAACCAAATGCACACCCAGTGACGGCGGATTAGAGGGAGAACGGAGGAAGCCTTTTAGTCTGGTTCATAGCTCGTTCTGGTCCATCCGGACGGTGAGCGAGAGAGGCCCCTCTCTCGTACAACAACATCTGGCCCCAGATGTTGTGGTACAAAATGTTTCGCATTCGGAGCATACGTCCGCCGCTCGGGACGCTCCGACATATAGTCAGTCCGGAGAGACTGTCAATAAGGCTTCCTCATTCTCATGGTAGCGCACACGACCGCTCTTGGCTACGTGACCTCGGATATCCAGTCAGCTTCGCCAGTCAGAGAATCATCGGCGACCAGGTCACACCATCCGGTAGCCAGGGACACGAGGCCTGCAGACTGCGGACGTTAGCATAGGAAAGTGTGCGGAGTCAACGTACACAGAGCTTCCGGCGGCAATGCATCGTAAGACCGCTACTGCACAGGCCTCGGGGACGGACGTGCTATCCCAAATAGCACAGCTTATCGCAGCATCCCAGCAACAACTGAATCTGTCGCATAATGTTTTATCCGACGATGCTGGGTTGGGACGCTCCGCGGAAGCAGGTACGGACGTCCGAAAATTTCATCCGGTCCGACGGGATACCGAAAGGGATTCGGAGGATTTCGAGCTTTCCCTTTCGGAACAACATATGCTGTTGTGTATGTCATCTGACTTGATCTTCTACAGGTTCTTTCGTCGGACCAGAATGCTGTGATGCCGGATAAGAAACTGATAGCGTCGGTGGACTTAGAAATTTTTGGTTCGGTTCAGGGACATCGTCCCTCAGTTCCGACATAGTCCAATAATGTCACACAAACTTTCGAATTATTGAACGACGCTGTATATTTATTATTATATGCTTGCTATTACCAAGTATTTCTGGTTTCTTGTTCGCAAAGTTACGGAGCTGTCTTTCAAAAGTGTGCCTCTGTCATCATAGTTAATGAAGAGCTAGCGGCAATAAGTGCTCATGGAATATGTCTATCGCCTAAGAGGTCCCTTGTAGGATCGACGGAGTGACATTCGCTAGCTCACCCGGTGTAGTGTACATTCATTGAATGGTTCGGCTGCCGGGTTCGTCCGTTGCGGTCTAGGAAGGAGATTTGGGTGATGCGAGCACTATAATTACTTTAGTACTCACCCAGTGACGGCGGATTGAGGACAGATCGGAGGAAGCCTGTTAGTCCGGTTCCTGGCTTGTCCAGGTCCGTCCGGGCTGTGAGCGAGAGAGGTCCCTCTCTCGTCCAACAACATAGGGGACCGCATGTTGTGGTTCAGATATTTTACATTCGGAGCATATGTCCGTCGCTCGGGACGCTCCGTTATATTGACAGTCCGAGGGACTGTCGATAATGCTTCCTCATCCTCACAGCCGTGCACACGACCGCACATTGGCTACGTGACCTCGAGTATCCGATCAGTTTCGTCATTCAGTGATTCCACGGCGAACAGGTCACGCCATCCGATAGCCAAGGGACACGAGGCCTATACACTCCGTTCGCATATTTGTAGTATGCACGGGGTAACGATCACGGAGCTTCCAGCGGCTATGCATCGTAGGACCGCTTCTCCACAGACCTCAGTGACGGACGTGCTATCCGAGTTAGCACAGTTTTTTCGCAGCATCCCAGCAATCGACAGTTTCTTGGTCGAATCAGGAATTATCTGACGGCGCTGGGTCGGTGCGGTCCGCGGTTGCATCAGGTACGGACGACCGAATGCTTTATAGGGTCCGACAGGATGGTGAAAGGGATTCGAAAGATTTTGAGTTTTCCCTTTCGTAGCATCGGAAGCTGCCATACATATCTTCCGGCATTATCTTCCAGTGATTGTTATTTCGGACTACATTGCTGCGATGTTGGATAAGAGACTTATAGCGTCATTGGACACGGAATTTTGGATTGGTTCAGGGACATTGTCCCTGAATTACCGACACAGTCCAATAATGTCATTAGAACATGTGTATTTTTATCGACGCTATATATATATAAGCCTGCTACCAAGCATGATAGTTTAGTTTCTTGTCCGCAATGCTCATTTCTGCCTTTTATCATTTATATGAATTATTTATTTTGGCAGAACAGGGCATACCGAGAGTTCATATGCATCTAGACGGCGTGGTTAAAGACTGGAAATAATCTTTTTCGCCGTCTATGTCTTTTCCAACCACAATGTTGGAAACGACAATGATGTCTAATAGACTTAACTTTGACGCTTTATCATACGTAATCCACCTTACTGAGGCGTTATCATTACGTCTTCAAGAGAAAGAATTCCGGGATATGATCCTCAATGTGATTTCTTTTGAGGGCAGTAGTTTGTTCACGTATAACTCCGCCCTTCAGTGGCTGCTTGGAGTTGGTTAGACGTGACGCAGCCCTAGCTACATCCACGCGCGTGGATAGTAAGGTGAAGAACTCTCTCAGAGTCGCTTCGTTCTCAGAGAAGCTTCGTTCTCAGAGAAGCTTCTCTTCGACGGCAACTTTTCAGCAATCCATGAATTGCTCGATTTACACGTTCTCTTGTCTATCTAGTGTAGCAAGAGATTCAGACTGGGGCAAACCTTCGGTGGTTGACTCAGAGAGTGCCACTGCAGTTGCCGGATCCGAGTTTTATAATTATGACGGTTGCCAGTCAAATAGGTTGGGATATAATATTGATCCCAACGGATTTGAAGTGCCAGGGTCTTTGGGTTCCGCAGTCTCTAAGCAAGCACTTATCTTCCACGGAATAATGTTTTTTTTAGGCTTGCTTTATGTCATTGGATGAACATTATTCAGAAACGCACGTCCAAATCCTGTCCGTTAATTCGATAGTAGTGGCGTATCTCCGGAACCAGGGAGGCACTCATTCGTTTCCGTTATTCAATTTAATGGAAAGAATCCTTCTGTTTGTTATAGTACACCAAGTTCTGCTTCGGTCCGTCATATTCCGGGTCGTCTGATTGTATTACCGGACTCCCGTTCACTTATGGGTCGCTTGTTGCCGTCAGAATGGACTCTCAACAAACAAGTATTCAATCAGATTTGCTATCAGTGGGAGCACCCAATGATAATTTATTTACGACACAACTTGCTAATCAATTGCAGACGTATGTGTTTGCTTGTCCGGATCTTTGAGCTTATGTTGTTAACGCTCTATTGATCTAATAGGACGGAATGATAGGATATGCGTATCCTCCTGCGCTGTTGTTTCAGCAAGTATTGCTAAGATAAACAACCACAATACATTTCTGTTGATAGCATCTCTGTCTTCACAGAGACCGTGGGTAAATTTACTCTGATGTCTACTGTGGGACTTAACGCAAAATCTTCCTCCATCAGAGGATCTTTTTTCGCTGGGTAAAATCGTGTCATCTTTATCACAACCCGCAAGGTCTCAACCTTCACGTATTCCGTTGTGTGGTCCTTATTGCATTGTAAGCATTGTACTGGACGAGCTTTGGACGCGATTTCTTACTATAGGAGAACCTCTTCTTCGCTATACTATGCGGCTAAAGTGGAGGCTCTTCCGTCGTTGGTGTAGGGATCACTATGTTGATATTGTGGATCCCTCCATACTAGTCATTGCAACTTTTTAGTATACTTGTTTGACAAGATCTACTGCAGCCTGTTATTATTAAGGTTATAGGTTTATGTTACCTCATACCTATGCTCTCTATGATAGTTTACAATTGAGTCTTATGTCTCTTTATCTAAGTCAGTTAGTAACTTTTCGATAAATAGACTTAGAATCATTAGATTAAATTCCTATACGGAATTTAACTTCGCTTCTTATTTAGCTAAGTAATCATTTGAGCCTCTGGAAACAGTAGTTTTCAAATTCTGACCTTTTAGACAGTAATTCTGTTGGCTTTTCTTTTACTGAAGAGTCAGTGAGTTTCTTGCACTATCGGTGGACGATTCTCACTTTCGTAGTATCGGAAACACTATTTCCTTTACTATTAATGTTGGATTTTGGCATAAGAGTCAAGCTCCTAATTAATATCCGGAACCTATTGTTATTAAGGTCCTTCCGTCTTCGTACGGGCATAGGCCTTTACTCTGTCCGGTTAGAGTTTATGTATTTATAAACAGATATCTGTTTATTACTACGGGCGTAAGCTTCTTCTGTCTTTGATGCCTAATAGAAGGACGTTACGCTCCATTCTATTGCTAATGGATTCAATTAACTATTGATACTGCTTATGGTAAGTTCTTCTACATCTTGGGCTTACATTAATAGTGTCGCTATTATAGATTTTTGAAGGCTGCTCATTGCGCTCAGCCATCCACATTCATGAATTTTTATCTCAGAAATATCGAGTCCATTTCTGGAGGCCTCTATTGTTAGGTCTATTATCTACTGCTCAGAATGTCATTCATTTAACAGTTGCTACTATAGCTAGGTAGGCTGTCTGTTTCGGCAGTGACTCCGTTCTGCTGCCCTCTTCGCTCTGGGCTATTTGACCCAGGGCAAGAAAAGGGGGGGGGGGGGGGGAGGGTGTTCCCTTGGGTCCCCTGTTTTGCTATGAAAACAAGGGGATACCTCCTCCGGAGTTAGTAATTCTAAGCTGTTATTGGGATGGTTGTTTAGTGAGAAGTTTATGTTTTAAAAATTCATTAGGGTCTTAGTTTTTAAAGTATAGCTTTTGAATATAGCACGTGTCAACGGACATTATTATACATTCCTCAGACACTTTTAAGGAGTATAAAGAGTCTCTATTCTCTATACTCTCTTTATTTATTGGCTTACTTTAAAAATTATTAGTATAAGGATTATACTAGATATTAATAGAGTACATGGATGTATGATGCTCAATTTTGGAAGGTGTTGTATCTTTCTAATTTATCATAAATAAGAAAGATACATGTAAGGCCTAATACTTCTTTTTCCCTAGAGGGGATGACTCTATTTTATATAATTGAGCGTATTCCATTTTGCTCTATGTCCTTGGCCCTCCAGCCTTTTTACTATTCAGCTATGTCTGGGTCATTGGTACAGTATAAAAATGTTAAAAAATTTATAGTAATTTATATATTTTTTATACTTACCAATGACCCAGACGGGGATGGCCCTCCCAGGAGTTGGGAACTCTTACCTCCCCGCTGAGTACATAGCGCTTACCAGGCACTGGTTATGAGAATGATTAATGGCGCCAATTTCGAAACGTCCTTGACACTGCGCATGCGCAGTAGAGGTGAAATGTGGAGGGCCATTCAGGACATGTTTTCTTTGGTTTTAGATGCAAATTTTTGGTATTGGGGGACAAAATTTGTGTTTGGCCCTATATTTTAAGAGTTAGCACCAGCTATGTCTGGGTCATTGGTAAGTATAAAAAATATATAAATTACTATAAATTTTTTAACTTTTTCGCAAGCAAATTTTTTGGTTTGGGGGCAAAATTTGTGTTTGGCCCTGGGTTAATTTTTGAGTTAACACCAGCTACTCTGGGCCATTGGTAAGTATAAAAAATATACAAATTACTTAAAATTTATAATTTTTCCTTATCAAACTGACATGTCTGACGAACTGACCAATCAAATTTTTGTTTTTTGTTTTCAAAAAGTGTGCTTTCATTAGACTCCTACGAGATTTGGAAAGAGAAAACTCACAAATGTTATGTTGCACTGACCTTAAATAACGACAATAATAAAAGGGTCCCATAAATAAATCCATATAATGCAGTATAAACCATGCACCAGCAACAGAACAGGGTAATTATTGCTTCAAATAAATATATTCAGTGCACTGAACACCAACAAAATTTTCTAACTTTAAAAATAGAACAATTAGGCCAACACGCCCTGTTTCAGAGTTTCACAAAAATTAACACATGAACCCAAACACTGTCAAAGCATACCGAATTTCAATATTCTTTTTCTCCGACATCAGCAGTATGTGGGGATGGCACGCTTCCAAAAACAAAAATAGGAAATACTGGAGGAACTGTGCAGTAAATACCAATCTTTTTTTTTTTTTTAAATTAATTTTGCATTCGCTTTTATAAAATGTAGCATTTTGCTTTGCGTTACACATCGAGAGTGTGTGGGAGGAGGAAATATTTCTAAATAACTGCTTCACCCAGCTGGTTTTCACGCAACGGAGGCAGGGAGGTGGAGGGGGGGGGGGCTGTGCTGAATAAAACTCATAATTAGGGCTCCGCCGTGAGGCGGACGCCCTATAGTGATCACTCTGTCCGTCCGTCCATCCGTCCATCCATCAGTCTGGGCTGTAATCTTTCTCTCTTAATAGATAAGGTTTTGATATTTGACATGTGGGTATATTATCTCAAGACGATGTGTCGCGTACCAAGGTTGCCATGCTTTGACCTTGAACTTTGACCTCAAGGTCAAATTATTCCGTTTTCGGAGTTCTTTTCTGACAAGTTTGTGTCCGGGCTGTAACTTTTTTCCTTTAGTAGATAGGGTTTTGATATTTGGTATGTGGGTAGACTATCTCAAGACGATGTGTCGTGTACCAAGGTTGCCATGCTTTGACCTTGAACTTTGACCTCAAGGTCAAATTATTCAGAATTCGGGGTTCTTTTCTGACAAGTTCGTGTCCGGGCTGTAACATTTTTCCCTTAATAGATAGGGTTTTGATATTTGGTATGTGGATAGATTATCTCATAATTAGGGCTCCACCGTGAGGCGGACGCCCTATAGTGATCGCTCTGTCCGTGCGTCCGTCCGTCCGTCCATCCATCCGTCCGGGCTGTAATCTTTCTCTCTTAATAGATAGGGTTTTGATATTTGGTATGTGGGTAGATTATCTCAAGACGATGTGTCGCGTACCACGGTTGCCATGCTTTGACCTTGAACTTTGACCTCAAGGTCAAATTATTCCAAATTCGGGGTTCTTTTCTGACAAGTTCGTGTCCGGGCTGTAACATTTTTCCCTTAATAGATAGGGTTTTGATATTTGGTATGTGGATAGATTATCTCAAGACGACGTGTTGCGTACCAAGGTTGCCATGCTTTGACCTTGAAGTTTGACCTCAAGGTCAAATTATTCAGATTTTTTTTTCTTCTGACAAGTCAATATAGCCTTCACACCACTTAAATACTGTTTGTACTTCATCACCTTTGAAAGGCTACATTGGTCCATTTTGAATACACTGAAGCCAGCTCAGGTTTTTTATCTAACAGTAACAACACAAGCACATGGCTTGATTACTGTTCAACATAATTCATGGAAACATCAAAACTTTTCAAGAACTTGTAGATCAACAGTGATTTCTTCTCAGGGATTTATTAGGAAAGTAAATAAAAACATAACAAACAATTGGTATGTTCATTTTATTCATTTATGCTGATGATTAAAGTTGCTGTATTGAACAGCTATTTTATCTTTCCCATTTCCAAGGTACCCCATGGTAGTTCATGTACAATAAATTTATTAACCGGTGCAGTGTGTTTTTCAAAATTGTTCCAAATTTCCACCCACATTTGCTGCCCACGTGTAATTTGCCCATTTTTAAAGTTTTCAGACTCTGGAAAATTCAATTATTTTCTGACGTCCGAAAATGTAGATGAAATATGGAATACATAATTTTCGATTTATTGAATGCAGTACCTCAATTTTGAACTTTCTTCAATCAAGGGTCATAAGCTTTGTTTTTTTGAAGCAAAAAATGAATGTTTTTATGCCTCTGTGATGAATAGTCAGGGGCATATTGTTTTATCCCTGTCCGTCTATACATCTGCTGTCTGTCCAGCTGTACATCCATCCGACCATACACATCTAGGGTACATTGTTTGTCCCTCTCACAGTTTTCAAGCTAGGCCTTGTTTTTATTTCACAGGATGTTTGTACATATTCCAGAGGTGTGCATATTGTCAGGATTTTGATTTGTTCAATATTTCACAAATTTACAGGTTGTACACCTGTGTGGTACATGGTGCGTGTGTGGTAGATTATGTGGGGGCATCATATGTGTCTCACAGACACAGCTCATGTACAAGTAACAAATCACAGTTTGCTCTTCAACCTCCTGTGTCCATGTGTGTGTGGGGGCATGCTTCATTCTAGTTTCTAATATCTCATGCTCTTCCTGTTAGATAAAGGGTTAAATAAGAAGAATAGCCCTAGAAATTTGATATGACAGACTTTTCTAGAGTAGGTCATCAGAAATAGCCCAAACTTTTGTTCTTTTTATGGATACTCTTTTTATTCATTGAATTTACACTATCTTAACTTGTTGATTTCTAAAAAACACTGTGATGGCTCTATTGAAAAGTGTTGAAAGCCATAAAGCCACAAAGTGGATATACATTGTTCTATCAGCTTGTTTACTTAGTAGCATAAAAAAATGTTCATTTAAAATTTTGTTACAATCTATTGGAGAGTGCCAACAGGCACTCTCCAATAAATTGTAACAAAGCAATTTATGAACAAAATCTGCTCCTGGCTCCCTTTGCTGGTAACAGATGGTGTCTTTAAAAAAGTACTCATGTTACAAATCACCTTTGAAAATAAGCTTCTGTACTTGTTTTAACTTGCAGATACTGTCATTCTTCAATAAAAATCATTGAAAACTTTTCTTAAATACCTTCTCATCCTCTATCTTTAGGACTGATAAAGATAAAATCACTGAATTTATTGAGAATAACAAAAGCCTTGCATTCCCTGTTTTGGAACAACTTTGCTAGAGCTTTTTTCATTTACATAGTCTTCCCAGTTACACATTGAGGATTTGTTTTTAAGTTGGCAAAAACAAAAAGTGATTTTGTATTGTAATTTCAGGTGGATGAGATCCATTCTATCAGACAGAAATTAACAGCTGAGATAGCAGATCACTCCAATCTGATCCGTAGTATGGTGGTGAGGGCAGAGGATGCACGCTTAATGGGAGACATGTAAATAGCAAAATTCTACAAACCACACATCTGTTTAATCCTTTACATTATGTAACAGCCATATCCAGTCATTGCTGTTCTTAAAAAAGCTCTGTTCAGATGTCTGTATTTCTTCAAAGGATTTTGCCTCCAAAACATTGCTTCTAACTCCTCAGTGCAATGTGCTGAATGAACTTGTTTCACTGAGGGGTGATAAGCAATGGTTTTAAGGCAAAAGAATACAATTTTTTGTTATGGCTATTAAAAAATATTCTTGTTTTTCAGGCAATTTTTACTGAATTGTTTTGACAAAAGAGACAGCTAAAAGAGGGAGGCTTTTTTTCTTTACACCCTTAAAACAGTTTTAAATGTCAGAGAAATATGAAATGTTCCAATAAGACTAAAATTCCCGCCCCCTGAATGATGACAGCTTGTAAAGTTGTTTCATTGTTTATGGCTCCAGTACCATATATTACCTTCTGATATCACCGCATGAAATATTTGAAATGTGTTCGCCCATCTTACAATTTTTCCATCATTGGAGTGACTTGCAAACCACTTCATTTTTTGTAGATTTTTCACATGTGCAGCAGACGCTGTTCCGAATGAAGAGTTGTTTAAGTTATAAATTAGCTTTCGGTTTGAACTAAGATAGAGAGACCTAGACCCTTATCTGATTATTGATTATTTGTCCAGTAATGTCATGGGGTACACAAGAGATTTATTTACTAAACTTGTGATCGTTAAAAGTTGCCTTGTTCATTTCACAATATAGGTTTAAGGTTATGGGTATGGTCTTATTGGAACATAAACGTTATTGTGATGAATTGATGGTGACATGGTCGGAGGTTGGCGACTAGGAGCATATGTTCAACCTTGGTGCTCCACGTCTCAGTTCAACATAAGCTCCGAACCGCAAACCTCAGACCATGTTACCATCATATCATCACAATAATTTATAATGTTCCGATCATTGCAGAATTCTCGATGTTTGATTGGTTACGCGCTCGTGTTGAACTTTCTATATTAGCCTTCATCTCTGGTACAACATAAACTTTATGTTAGCATATGACGTCATTACACAAGTGACTCAGCTGACAAAGTCATGGTTGAACGTGCTATCGCATCACATTCATTTCAGCTGAGAGTCTAGTTTCCCCTATAGTCTTTGCTTCAGAAACATCGCACTGTCAAAAGTAATCGCGTGATGATTAGCTGACAGATGCGCAATCACCACTTATTGAATTGAAATAACTGGACACAATAAGAAGAAACTGAAATTTATTTCGCGTCTCCAGCTTGCTAATAACCTTGAACCTTGACCTGCATTCATGATCAGTTATCGATTTTTGTGATGTAACAGCGATAAAGAACGCCATTCATTTTTCTTCGTTGTGTCTGTGGCCTGTCGTTTTTTTGTTTTTTTTTTTTGGGGGGGGGGGGGGAGGGGGCGCGAAACATACGTATTGCACTAATTTAAATGCACGATTTGCAAATAATAAATACCGTTAAACTTGAAGAGGCAAATGTGATAAACTTGAGGCCCACAATAGGCACGATAAATTATATTTGTTCATAACTCCACTTGCTTTATTTTATTATTCACAAATATCAAACTTAGGGGGGGTGGGGGGTGGGAGTCAAAACCTATACTCTATCGCGGCAAACTTTAACATACAAGTTCCTGACAGTAAACATCACACCATGTTACTGTCAATGCACCACAATGACTTATAATGTTTATTCTTCTGGGAATCATTAGTTATTCAACAGATGTTTTTTGTAGTTGGGAGTCTCCATCATATTTTTTGCACACCAAAGTTTGAAAAGAATTTGCTTTAAAATGATTTTGTCTGGCAAAAAATGAAATGGGTAAAAAAGATTATCAGAATTTTGATGTGTTGGGGGGGGGGGAGGGTGCAGTTGGGAGTCTCCATCATATTTTTTACACATTAAAGTTTGAAAAGAATTTGCTTAAATGAAATGGGTAAAAAAGATTTTCAGAATTTTGATGTGGGGGTGGGGGTGGGGGGGGGGGGGGGGGGGAATTTTTTTGACGAAAGAGAAATAAGATTTTATTTTTATAGCCTGAACAAGATTTTTTTCTAAATTTTTCTCTGGGGACATAGAAGTAATTCTATATAAACACGTCAAATAAAGAAAAAGGAGAGTCAATTTGCCATCTTACAACTCCATTGATTTCAAAATTTAAAGTCCAACCAAGTCTATTCCTATTGGAGACAATAGAGGGTTCCATTATTAGTTACAAAAATCTATAAATCATCACACTGGCATCAGAAACTCTTTGTTTGTGATGATCTTTCTTGTGATATATCATTAATCAGTATACATTCAACCAGTGGCTGATATCTGATCATTGCTTTACCATCTTAGGAGGTAAACATTGGCAGATGCCGATTGTCCAAAAAAAGTTTGAAAACATTTTCATGCTGATATGTCTCATTTTTAGCTCAACTTTGGCGAAGCCAAATTTGAGCTTTTGTCATGGCTCATCGTCCATCATCCGTCTGTCCGTCTGTCCGCACTCATAAATGACTACTTAGGGGGCTAATTATTGGTAGAATGGGGGGTTATGTGGCAATCATTCATTGTGTGGCTAGCCACATACCTAATTTCATTATTCTAGGGTGGAGTTTAGAGTTGGAGAGGGTGGGGGTTAGGGTCAGTAAAGGGTAGGGTTAGGGTTTGCTACCACCCCCAAAATTTTCCCCAAAAGCACTTGTTTTAAGATAATCCATGCATTTTAAATTTTTCTAGTCACATAAAAAAATTTCATTATTCTAGGGTGGGATTTAGAGTTGGGAGGGGGTGGGGTTAGGGACAGTATAGGGTAGGGTGAGGGCTTGCTACCTCCAAAAAATTTTCCCCCAAAACACTTTCTAAATTTTTCTCTGGGGACATAGAAGTAATTCTATATAAACAGGTCAAATAAAGAAAAAGGAGAGTCAATTTGCCATCTTACAACTCCATTGATTTCAAAATTTAAAGTCCAACCAAGTCTATTCCTATTGGAGACAATAGAGGGTTCCATTATTAGTTACAAAAATCTATAAATCATCACACTGGCATCAAAAACTCTTTGTTTGTGATGATCTTTCTTGTGATATATCATTAATCAGTATACATTCAACCAGTGGCTGATATCTGATCATTGCTTTACCATCTTAGGAGGTAAACATTGGCAGATGCCGATTGTCAAAAAAAAAGTTTGAAAACATTTTCATGCTGATATGTCTCATTTTTAGCTCAACTTTGGCAAAGCCAAATTTGAGCTTTTGTCATGGCCCGTCGTCCGTCATTCATCTGTCCGTCTGTCCGCACTCATAAATGACTATTTGGGGGGCTAATTATTGGTAGAATGGGGGGTTATGTGGCAATCATTCATTGTGTGGCTAGCCACATACCTAATTTCATTATTCTAGGGTGGAGTTTAGAGTTGGAGAGGGTGGGGGTTAGGGTCAGTAAAGGGTAGGGTTAGGGTTTGCTACCACCCCCAAAATTTTCCCAAAAAGCACTTGTTTTAAGATAATCCATGCATTTTAAATTTTTCTAGTCACATAAAGAAATTTCATTATTCTAGGGTGGGGTTTAGAGTTGGGAGGGGGTGGGGTTAGGGACAGTATAGGGTAGGGTGAGGGCTTGCTACCTCCAAAAAATTTTCCCCCAAAACACTTATATAATGGACATGCATTTTATGCTAGTCACATAAAGATTAGCCACATAACCTACCATTTATTAGTGTTACATTCAGCACTGTAAGTGCAAATGCCAATACAGCTCGGGCTAGAGGCCGTATTTATGAAGTGATCTTTACGAAACTTCTTGGGTACCTTTGGTATCACTGTGGGACAAGAACGAGTGTTTTGGGGTCCGGTCTGAAATTCAAGATGGCCGATGGCAGCCATTTTGTACAAAATTAGGTGCAATCAGATTTTTGCACAGAACTTCCATATGAAAGCGCTGATTTGAATAATTTTGTGTGTGAATGTTTAGTACAGTGGGATACATCACATATAATACAGGTTTTTTTCTCGTGCAGAAATTATGCAAATTAGATGAACTTTGATTTTTTCAGTGCGACTTACACACAGTAAGTACACATGCCAATACGGCTCGGGCTAGAGTCTGTATTTATGAACTGATCTTCACGAAATGTCTTGGGTATCTTTGCTTTCACCTTGGGATGAGAACGAGTGTTTCTGGGTGTGGTCTAAAATTCAAGATGGCTGCCAGTGGCCATTTTGTACCGAAATTAGGTCTAATCAGTTTTTTGTACACAACTTCTATACGGCTCAGACTAGAGGCCATATTTATGAACCAATATTTACGAAACTTCTAGGGTACCTTTGTTATCTCCGTGGGATGAGAGCGAGTGTTTTTGGGTGTGGTCCGAAATTCAAGATGGCCACCAGCAGCCATTTTGTACCAAAATTAGTGCAATCAGTCTTTTGTACAGAACTTCTGTATGAAAGTTCTGATTTGAATAAATTTTTGTATGAATGTTTAGGAACATGGAATACATCACATATTGTAAGGGGTTTTTTTTTCGTGCAGAAATTATGCAAATTAGATGAACTTTGATTTATTCAGTGCTACTTACACAAGGTAAGCACACATGTCAATACGGCTCAGGGTAGAGGCTGTATTTATGAACCGATCTTCACAAAACTTCTTGGGTACCTTTGTTATCACCTTGGGACGAGAATGAGTGTTTCTGGGTGTGGTCCAAAATTCAAGATGGCTGCCAGTGGCATTTTGTACCGAAATTAGGTCCAATCAGTTTTTTGTCACAGGTTCTACACAGCACGTATTTATGAACTGATCTTCACAAAACTTCTTGGGTACCTTTGTTTTCACCTTGGGACAGGAGCGAGTGTGTTTTGGGGTGCCTTTGTTATCACTGTGCTATGAGAACAAATATTTTGGGGTTCAGTCAGACCCACTCTAAGGACTCAAAGATTTTTTTCTAGTTTAGCATCTGACTGTCACCCACTTTTACAATACTTTACCTATACATTTGTTATAGGCAACGGTCAGTATTTATGTACAGACCGTTACAATACTTTATATGTACCTTTGTTATTAGGTCATTACCTAGATGTTTGTCATTGCTGTGTCATATACTATACATGTACATGTCTTTGTCTTGACAACTTGAACTACAGTGTCATTGACACTTTCATTAGCTTAACTTGACAAAGTCAAGATAAGCTATTGCCATCACGCATGCAGACGCCCGTTAGTCTGTGAGTCTGTTCACATTTTATTTTAGCACAGGCTATACCCTGTAGTTCTTGTCCGAAATTTCATATGCAGGTTTGAGGTCATGTCTAGATGAGAATGTCTCCTTTCGATAGCGATCAGTCAACCATGATGGCTATCCAAGCCCAAAACCTGAAAACCTTTAGCACATTCTACAGTTCGTATTTATAAAGGGATTTCATTGTAACTTGGTAGGATGCCTCTGTATAGTATCTAGATGAGAACGTCCCCTTTTGGTCGTGATTTGTCAACCGTGACTGCTGCCCAAGCCCGAAAGCCAAAAACTTTTAGCACAGTCTTTAGGTCATATTTAATATGGAGGGATTTCATTGTAACTTGGTAGGATGACTCCGAATGATGTCTAGATGAGAACTTCCCCATTTGGTCACGATCTGTCAACCGTGACGACTGCCCGAGGCCAAAACCTATAGCACAGTCTACAGGTTGTATTTATGGAGGAATTTCATTGTAACTTGGTAGGTTGACTCCATATAATGTCTAGATGAGAACATCCCATTTTGATTGCGATTGGTCAACTGTAAAGGCTACAGGTGACCGATGCCCAAAAACCTTTAACACAGTGTACTGGCCATATTTATGAAGGGATTTCATTGTAACTTGGTGGGATGACTCCAGATAATGTCTGCATGAGAATGTCCCCTTTTGTTCGCGATCATTCAGCCATGACGCTGCCCAAGCCCAAAACCTTTAGCACAGTCTACAGGTCTTATTTATGGAGGGATTTCATTGTAACTTGGTAGGTTGACTCCATATTATGTCTAGATGATAACGTCCCCTTTTGGTTGCGATCATTCGACCATGACGGCTGCCCTAGCCCAAAACCCCCCAAACTTTAGCACAGTCTACAGGTCGTATTCATGAAGGGATTTCATTGTAACTTGGTAGGATGACTCCAGACAATGCTTAGATGAGGACGTCCCCTTTCCATCGCAATCATTCAACCATGATGGCTGTCTGAGCCCAAAACCCCCAAAACTTTAGCACAGACTACAGGTCATATTTCTGAAGGGATTTCATTGTAACTTGGTAGGATTACTCAGTATAATGTCTAGATGAGGACATCCCCTTTTGGTTGCGATCGGTCAGCCTTAATGGCTATCAGGCCCAAAGCCTGAAAACCTTTAGCACAGTCTACAGGCCATATTTATGAAGGGATTTCATTGTAACTTGATAGGATGACTTGTTTTGCAATAATTTCACTGTAACTTGGTAAATTTTGTTGACATACATTAACTGTGAGGGCCACATTAACCCACCCTTCAGTTCTTTAGTACAGTCTACACCTCATATTATTTTTATTGAAAACATAGCATACAGGGAACAGAAATTAACATATTCCCAATTATCACAATTCTTGTCTTATTTCATAATCCTTTCATAAACATTGAACATCATCCTTTTTATCAAACACAACACACAGACAAGTTAAGCTACACTGTCATTGACACTTTCATTTTTAGCTCAACTTTGTTGTACGTCAATTTTGAGGGTATGCAATGGCCCATCATCTGTCTGTCCGTCTGTCTGTCAACAATTCAATATGGCTCGGGCTAGAGGCCGTATTTATGAACCGATCTTTACGAAACTTCTTGAGTACCTTTGTTATCACTGTGGGACGAGAATGAGTGTATTTTTATACTGTACCAATGACCCAGACATAGCTGGTGCTAACTCTTAAAAATATAGGGCCAAACACAAATTTTGCCCCCCAATCCCCAAAATTTGCATCTAAAACCAAAGAAAACATGTCCTGAATGGCCCTCCATACTTCCCCTCTACTGCGCATGCGCAGTGTCAAGGACGTCCCGAAATTGGCGCCATTAATCATTCTTTGTTTGGCCCTTCATCAGTTAACATCTGACTGATCTTTGTGCTTGTAAATCTCAGTTTAAATGATGCCAGACACATAAATATTAGTGAAATGGTGATTCTAAGGAGGATATAGAAGGAGGAGAGGAAAAATGAGTGACAGAAAATAATCAGGGCTGTAACTTAAAATTTTTTGATGAAATTATGTTAAGTTACCTATTTTCGAGGCAACTGCCTGTTGTGGTCATTCTTGTTATCAAGATTACACCTCTTATTCAGTGTTTTCCTCTCTCTCTTTCCTTTAAGTCCCCTCTTGCTATTCTCCCATGCTTTTGGCATATTTTCTGTTATATTATTACTAAAATTTCTTGGGAGTTTTAGATGGATAACAGAATGTATTCTGTTCTTTTCCCCATGTTTACGTCTTCACCTATGGGTGGTTAGGCGTAGTGTTCTGCATCTACCATCTGATGTTCTGCAGTTTCTTCCCTGGAAGTCTCTGTTTTGCATCAGATAGTGTATTATTGGTAACTGATTTCGGGCCAGGGTGCCTGGAGTCTTGATCTAGTGTTTTTACACTTATTGTTTACATTTCCAACAGCCCTCTGTGTGAGGGGGGATTTCTTGAAAATAATATCTGATGTTAATTTAATCATAACTAGACACATTATTATTGTTCGTAAGTGTTGCATAAATTGTTTAAAATATTTTTAGAATTTTTGTCCACACTTAGACTTGGGATCCATTGGGGCTCAACGTTACTTTTCAGAAACTTGGGCTGTTCTGAAAAAATATTTTTTCAAAAGTTTTTGATTCAATTATTAGCTCAACTTTGACGAAGTCAAATTTGAGCTATTGTCATGGCCGTCGTCCGTCTGTCCGTCTGTCCATCTGTCCGTCTGTCCATATGTCCGTACGTCAACAATTGGCTATGGCTCGGGCTAGAGGTCGTATTTATGAACCGATCTTTACGAAACTTCTTGTGTACCTTTGTTATGACCCTGGGACGGGAACGAGTGTTTTTAGGTGTGGTCCGAAATTCAAGATGGCTGCCAGTGGCCATTTTGTACCGATGATGCAAAAATCAGTTTTTTGTACAGAACTTCTGTATGAAAGTTCTGATTTGAATAAAGTTTTGTATAAATGTTTAGTACCATGGGATACATCACATATAATACGGGTTTTTTTCTCGTGCGTAAATTATGCAAATTAGACTGACTTTGATTTATTTAGTGTTACTTTCAGAGCTGTAAGTGCCAAGCTGCTATGGCTCGGGCTAGAGGCCGTATTTATGAACCAATCTTTACGAAACTTCTTGGGTACCTTTGTTATGACCGTGGGATGAGAACGAGTGTTTTTGGGTGTAGTCCGAAATTCAGGATGGCTGCCAGCAGCCATTTTGTACCGACGATTCAGAAATTTTTTTTTTGTACAGAACTTCCACATGAAAGCTCTGATTTGAATAATTTTTCGTATGAATGTTTAGTACCATGGGATACATCACATATAATACGGGGTTTTTTTCTCGTGCAGAAATTATGCAAATTAGATGAACTTTGATTTTTTCTGTGCTGCTTACACACAGTAAGTACACATGTCAATACGGCTCGGGCTAGAGTCTGTATTTATGAACTGATCTTCACGAAACGTCTTGGGTACCTTTGTTATCACCTTGGGACGAGAACGAGTGTTTCTGAGTTCGGTCCGAAATTCAAGATGGCTGCAAGTGGCCATTTTGTACCGAAATTAGGTCTAATCAGTTTTTTGTACACAACTTCTATACGGCTTAGGCTAGAGGCCGTTTTTATGAACCGATCTTTACGAAACTTATCACCGTGGGATAAGAACGAGTGTTTTGGGGTGTGGTCCGAAATTCAAGATGGCCACCAGCAGCCAGTTTGTACCAAAATTAGTGCAATCAGTCTTTTGTACAGAACTTCTGTATGAAAGTTCTGATTTGAATAAATTTTTGTATGAATGTTGAGTAACATGGAATGCATCACATATAGTACAGGTTTTTTTCTCGTGCAGAAATTATGCAAATTAGATGAATTTTGATTTATTTAGTGCCACTTATACACTGTAAGTGCACATGTCAATACGGCTCAGGCTAGAGGCTGTATTTATGAACCGATCTTCACGAAACTTCTTGGGTACCTTTGTTATCACCTTGGGACGAGAACGAGTGTTTCTGAGTTCGGTCCAAAATTCAAGATGGCTGCCAGCGGCCATTTTGTACCGAAATTTGGTCCAATCAGTTTTTTTGTCACAACTTCTATACAGCTCGTATTTATGAACTGATCTTCACGAAACTTCTTGGGTACCTTTGTTTTCACCTTGGGACAGGAATGAGTGTGTTTTGGGGTGCCTTTGTTATCACTGTGCTATGAGAACAAATATTTTGGGGTTCAGTCAGATCCACTCTGGGACTCTTTTCTAGTGACTGTCACCCACCTTTACAATACTTTACCTATGCATTTGTTACAGGCTACGGCCAGTATTTATGTACAGACCGTTACAATACTTTATATGTACCTTTGTTATCAGGTCATTACCTAGATGTTTGTCATTGCTGTGTTACATACTGTACATGTACATGTCTTGACAAGTTGAGCTACAGTGTCATTGACACTTTCATTTTTTCTATGTTAATGGCTCTTGTTATTATGTATTTTGATTGTCAGGGGTTGGTGCGAGTACTAGGACTTTGTTTTCTTTTCACATTGAAAGGATATTGTTCAATTGTAATAAGAGGAAATCTTCCTCTGACTTTCATAATCATTGTATATTGTAGACTGTGTACTCGCACTAACTCCTGTTCTGTATGTGTTGATTACGATGACAACATGGGAAGCGTGTGTCACGGTACGTTAGTGGGGAATTGGCCATTCCGGTCCTTTCCCCGCAGGGTCACTCTACTTTATCAATTTCTATTTCAGACGATCAAGATTAGGGTGATGTATCTGTGATGTCTTCCAACAGTGTGCCTCCGTCGTCACAATTAATGTAGAGCTAGCGGAAAAGTGCTCAGGTAATACGTCAATTGCCTAAGAGGACCCTAGTAGGTTCGACGGCCTTTGACGTCCGCTAGCTCGCCCGGTGTAGCATCCATTCATCGAATGGTTCGGCAGCCGGGTTCGTCCGTTGCGGTCTAGAAGGAGTTTTGGGGTGATGCGAGCACTATAAATCAACCAAATGCACACCCAGTGACGGCGGATTAGAGGGGAGAACGGAGGAAGCCTTTTAGTCCGGTTCATAGCTCGTCCAGGCCCATCCGGGCTGCGAGCGAGAGAGGCCCCTCTCTCGTACATCAACATCTGGCCCCAGATGTTGTGGTACAAAATGTTTCGCATTCGGAGCATACGTCCGCCGCTCGGGACGCTCCGTTATATAGACAGTCCGGAGAGACTGTCAATAAGGCTTCCTCATTCTTATGGCAGCGCACACGACCGCACCTTGGCTACGTGACCTCCGATATCCAGTCAACTTCGCCAATCAGAGAATCCTCGGCGACCAGGTCACGCCATCCGATAGCCAGGGACACGAGGCCTGCAGACTCCGGACGTTCGCATAAGAAAGTATGCGGGAGTCAACGTGCACAGAGCTTCCAGCGGCAAAGCATCGTAAGACCGCTTCTGCACAGGCCTCGGTGACGGACGTGCTATCCCAAATAGCACAACTTATCGCAGCATCCCAGCAACGACAGAATCTCTGTCGCATAATATAATATCCGACGGCGCTGGGTCGGGACGCTCCGCGGAAGCATCAGGTGCGGACGTCCGAAAATTTCATACGGTCCGACGGGATGCCGAAAGGGATTCGGAGGTTTTCGAGCTTTCCCTTTCGGAACAACATAAACCTCTGTATAGGTCATCCGACTTCATCTTCTAGAGGTTCTTCGTCGAACCAGAATGCTGCGATACCGGATAAGAAACTGATAGCATCGGTGGACTTAGAAATTTTTGGTTCTCTTCAGGGACATCGTCCCTTAGTTCCGACACAGTCCAATAATGTCTCAGATACGTTCGATTTATTGAACAATGCTATATATATATTTTTATATGCTTGCTATGTACAAGCATATCTGGTTTCTTGTTCTCTTATTACTGAGATATCTTTCAAAAGTGTGCCTCTGTCGGCATAGTTAATGAAGAGCTAGCGGCAATTAGTGCTCATGGATTACGTCAATTTCCTAAGAGGTCCCTAGTAGGATCGACGGAGTTTACATTCGCTAGCTCACCCGGTGTAGCGTCCATTCATCGAATAGTTCGGCAGTCGGGTTCGTCCGTTGCGGTCTAGGATGGAGATTTGGGTGATGCGAGCACTATAATAGACTTTAGTACACACCCAGTGACGACGGATTAGAGGAGAGATCGGAGGAAGCCTGTTAGTCCGGTTCCTAGCTCGTCCGGTCCGTCCGGGCGGCGAGCGAGAGAGGTCCCTCTCTCGTGCAACAACATATGGGACCGGATGTTGTGGTACAGACATTTCACCTTCAGAGCGTATGTCCGCCACTCCGGATGCTCCGTTATATAGACAGTCCGAGTGACTGTCGATAATGCTTCCTCATCCTCACAGCAGTGCACACGACTGCACATTGGCTACGTGACTTTGAATATCCGGCCAGCTTCGGCATTCAGTGATTGCATGACGAACAGGTCACGCCATCCGGTAGCCAAGGGACACGAGGCCTGCACACTCCAGTCGCTCGCATAATAGAAGTATGCACGGGGTAACGAACACGGAGCTTCCAGCGGCAATGCATCGTAAGACCGCTTCTCCACAGGCCTCAGTGACGGACGTGCTATCCAAAATAGCACAGCTTATCGTAGCATCCCAGCAAACGACAGATTCTCAGTCGGATCAGGAATAATCCGACAGCGCTGGGTCGGTACGCTCCGCTGTTGCATCAGGTACGGACGACCGAATATTTCATAGGGTCCGACAGGATGGCGAAAGGGATTCGGATGATTTCGAGCTTTCCCTTTCGGAACAACAGAAGCTGCCATACATTTCTTCCGGCATTATCTTCCAGAGGTTGTTCCGTCGGACTACATTGCTGCAATGCTGGATAAGAGACTAATAGCGTCATTGGACACGGAGTTTTGGATCGGTTCAGGGACATTGTCCCTGAGTTGCCGACGCAGTCCAATAATGTCTTTAGAACATTCGAATTATTGAACGACGCTATATATATATAAGCTTGCTATCAACATGCTAGTATAGTTTCTTGTCCGCAATGCTCTATTCTGCCTTTCGTGAATTCTAGGAAATAATTGTTTATTGGCAGAACTGGGCTTACCGAGAGTTCCTTTGCGTCTAAGACGGCGAGACTCAAGACTGCAATTGTCTTTTTCGCCGTCTATGTCAATTCCAACCACGATGTTGGAAACGACAATGATGTATAATAGACTTAACTTAGACGCTTTATCATACGTACACCACCTTACTGAGTCGTTATCATTACGTCTTCAAGAGAAAGAATTCCAGGATATGATCCTCAATGGGATTTCTTTCAGGGGCAGTAGTTTTCCACGTATAACTCCGCCCTTCAGTGGCAACCTGGAGTTGGTTAGACGTGATGCAGCCCTAGCTACATCCACGCACGTGGATAGTAAGGTGAAGAACTCTCTCAGAGTCGCTTCGGTCCCCGAGAAGCTTCTCTTCGACGGTAACCTTTCAGCAACCTTGAATTGCTCGATATACACGTTCTCTTGTCTATCAAGTGTAACAAGAGATTCAGACGTGGGCAAACATTTGGTGGTTGACTCAGAGAGTTCCACTGTAGTTGCCGGATCCGAGTTTTTCGATTATGACGGATGCCAGTCAAACAGGTTGGGACACATTTTGATCCCAACGGATTCGAAGTGCCGGGGTCTTTGGGTTCCGTAGTTTTTAGGCAAGCTCTTTACTTCCAAGGAAGAATATTATGTTGGTTTGCACTACGTCATTGGATGAATTTTATTCAGAAACGCATGTTCAATCCTGTCCGATAATACGACAGTAGTTGCGTATATCCGGAACCAGGGAGGCACTCATTTGGTTCCGTTATTGATTTTAACGGAAAGAATCCTTCTGTTTGTTATAGAACACCAAGTTCTGTTTCGGTTCGTCATATTCTCGGTCGTCGGATCGTATTAGTAGACTCCCTTTCACGTAAGGGTTGTTTGTTGCCGTCGGAATGGACTATCAACTAACAAGTGTTTAATCAGATTTGCTATCAATGGGAGCACCCAGTGATAAATTTATTTGCGACACAACTCTCCAATCAATTGTAGACGTATGTGTCACCGTGTCCGGATCCCTGAGCATATGTAGTTAACGCTCTATCGATCTAGTAGGACGCGATGATAGGATATACGTATCCTCCAGCGCTGTTGATTCAGCAAGTATTGTTAGGATTATTCATTCACAATACAATTCTGTTGGTAGCATCTCTGTCCCACAGAGATGGTGTATAAATTTACTTAGATGTCTAATGTGGGACTTACCGCGGAAACTTCCTCCACGAGAGGATCTTTTTTCGCTGGGGAAATTGTGTCAACTCTATCACAACCCGCAAGGTCTCAACCTTCACGTATTCCATTGTGCGGTCCTTCTCGCATAGTAAGCACTGTATAGGACCAGCAGTGGACGCGATTCCTAACTGTAGAAGGACCTCCTCTTCGCTATACTATGCGGCTAAAGTGGAGGGTCTTCCGTCGTTGGTGTAGGGATCTTTATGTTGATATTTTTGATTCGTCCATACCAGACATTGCAAACTTTCTAGTATACTTGTTTAACGAAATCATCTGCAGCCAGTTACTTTTATAGGTTATAGGTCTATGTTATCTGATACCTATGCACACCATGATAGTTTACAATGGAGCCTAATGTCTCTTTATCTAAGTTAGTTTGAAACTTTTTGATAAGTGATCTAGAATCGTTAGATTAATTCCTATTCGGAATTTAGCTTGGGTTCTTATTAACTAAAGCAACCATTTGAATCCTTGGGACAGCAGTTTCAAATTCTGGTCTTTTAAGGCAGCGATTCTCTTAGCCTTCTCTTCTGCTGAAGAGTCAGTGAGCTTCATGCACTATCGGTGGACGATTCTCACTTTCGTAGTATCGGGAACTCTATTACCGTTACTACTAATGTTGTATTTTTTCCTAATGATATCCGGAACCTATTGTTTTTAAGGTCCTTCCGTCTTCAAGCGGGCATAGGCCTTTACTCTGTCCAGATAGACCTTTATGTATTTATTAACAGATCTCAGTTTATCAGTAGGACGTAAAGCTTTTTCTGGCTCTGATGCCTAATAGAAAGGTCATTACGGTCCATTCTATCACTTAATGCATTCAGTTAACTATCGGTACTGCTTAGGATAATCTATCCTTAACCCAGCTTAAGAATTCGGCTCATGAAGTAAGAGCTCTTCTACATCTTGGGCTGACATATAGTTTTGCTATTATAGATTAAGTAGGCTGCATATTGGTCTCAACCATCCACATTCATGAATTTTTATCTCAGAAATATTGTATCCATTTCTGGAGACCTGCATTGTTTAGGTCCATTATCAGCTGCTCAGAAAGTCGATCACTTAACAATTGCAACTATAGCTATGTAGGCTTTATGTTCCGGCAGTGACTCCGTCCTGCTGCCCTCTTCGCTCTGGGCTATTTGACCCAGGGCAAGAAAAAGGGGGGGGGGGGGGGGGAGGGTGTTCCCTTGGGTCACCTGTTTTTATTATGAAAACAAGGGGATACCTCCTCCGGAGTTAGTAATTCTGAGCTGTTACTGGGATGGTTTCTTAAGTGAAAGTTATGTTTTTAATTCATTCATGTCATAGTTTTAAAGTATAGCATTTGAATATGTCATGTGTCAACGGATGTTATTATACTATCCTCGGACACTTTTAAAAGAGTATAAAGAGTCTCAATTCTTTGGACTAACTTTATTTATTGGCTTACTTTAAATATAATTAGTATACGAATTATACTGGATATTAATAGAGAACATGGATGTTATGATGCGCAATTATAGAAGGTATTGTGTCTTTCTAATTTCTCATAAATAAGAAAGATACACGTGAAGCCTATTTCTCCTTTTCTCCTACAGGAGATGACTCTATTTTATATAGTTGAGCTTATTGGATTTTCCTCTATGTCCTGGGCCCTCCAGCCTTTTTACTATTCAGCTATGTCTGGGTCATTGGTACAGTATAATAATCTGAAAAAATTTATAGTAATTTATATATTTTTTATACTTACCAATGACCCAGACGGGGATGGCCCTCCCAGGAGTTGGGAACTCATACCTCCCCGCTGAGGACATAGCGCTTACCAGGCACTGATGGTAAGAATGATTAATGGCGCCAATTTCGAGACGTCCTTGACACTGCGCATGCGCAGTAGAGGTGAAGTATGGAGGGCCATTCAGGACATGTTTTCTTTGGTTTTAGATGCAAATTTTGGGGATTGGGGGGCAAAATTTGTGTTTGGCCCTATATTTTTAAGAGTTAGCACCAGCTATGTCTGGGTCATTGGTAAGTATAAAAAATATATAAATTACTATAAATTTGTTCAGTTTTGGGTATGGTCCGAAATTCAAGATGGCCTCCAGCAGCCATTTTGTACCTTAGTTAGTGCAATCAGTTTTTAGCTCACCGTAGGGAGCTCAACTTATCACTTGCCTTCCGTCGTCTTTCGTCGTGAACATTTTTCAAACGACTTTTCCTCTGAAACCGCTAGGTCGATTTGCTCGAAACTTGGTATGGATGTTCACTACCATATGTCAATTCAAGTTTGTTCAAATGAAATGGCCACGTCCCTTGGTGGCTCTGTAAGGGGCATAACTCTGATAGCACCGTATAAATTATAGAAAAATTATTAAAAAATCTTCTTCTCCAGAACCAGTGGGCAGAATCTTTTGATACTTGGTATGCTGCATCTTGGTATTGGTCTGATTCAAGTTTGTTCAAATCGGCCCCCTGGATTCATATTTGGGCTCACTATAGAAGCCCAAATTCGAACTTAGTGCATTTCAGGCAAATTTCTTAAAAAATCTTCTTCTCCAGATCCTGCAGGCAGAATCTTTTGATATTTGGTATGCAACATTGTGGGGTGGATCTGATTCAAGTTTGTTCAAATCGGCCCCCTGGATTCATATTTGGGTTCACTATAGAAGCCCGAATTCGAACTTAGTGCATTTCAGGCAAATTTCTTAAAAAATCTTCTTCTCCAGATCCAGCAGGCAGAATCTTTTGATATTTGGTATGCAACATTGTGGGACAGATCTGATTCAAGTTTGTTCAAATCGGCCCCCTGGGTTCATATTTGGGCTCAGTATAGAAGCCCAAATTTTAACTTGGTATGCAACATTGTGGGGTGGATCTGATTCAAGTTTGTTCAAATCGGCCCCTTGGATTCATATTTGGGTTCACTATAGAAGCCCGAATTCGAACTTAGTGCATTTCAGGCAAATTTCTTTAAAAATCTTCTTCTCAAGATCGAGCTGGCAGAATCTTTTGATATTGGGTATGCAGCATGCTTTGGGGGGTGAGATTCAAGTTTGTTCAAGCCAAGTCCCTAGGTTCATATTTGGGCTCACTGTGGTAGCCCAAATTATAACTTAGTTCAAAATGAGGAATGAGTTCATTGTAACTTGGTAGGATGACTCAGTATAATGTCTAGATGAGGACATCCCCTTTTGGTTGCGATTGGTCAGCCTTAATGGCTATCAGGCCCAAAGCCTGAAAACCTTTAGCACAGTCTACAGGCCATATTTATGAAGGGATTTCATTGTAACTTGATAGGATGACTTGTTTTGCAATAATTTCACTGTAACTTGGTAAATTTTGTTGACATACATTAACTGTGAGGGCCACATTAACCCACCCTTCAGTTCTTTAGTACAGTCTACACCTCATATTATTTTTATTGAAAACATAGCATACAGGGAACAGAAATTAACATATTCCCAATTATCACAATTCTTGTCTTATTTCATAATCCTTTCATAAACATTGAACATTATCCTTTTCATGAAACACAACACACAGACAAGTTAAGCTACACTGTCATTGACACTTTCATTTTTAGCTCAACTTTGTTGTACGTCAATTTTGAGGTTATGCAATGGCCCATCATATGTCTGTCCGTCTGTCTGTCAACAATTCAATATGGCTCGGGCTAGAGGCCGTATTTATGAACCGATCTTTACGAAACTTCTTGAGTACCTTTGTTATCACTGTGGGACGAGAACGAGTGTTTTTGGGTATGGTCTGAAATTCAAGATGGCCACCAGCAGCCATTTTGTACCTTAGTTAGTGCAATCAGTTTTTAGCTCACCGAAGGGAGCTCAACTTATCACTTGCCTTCCGTCGTCTTTCGTCGTGAACATTTTTCAAACGACTTTTCCTCTGAAACCACTAGATCGATTTGCTCGAAACTTGGTATGGATGTTCACTACCATATGTCAATTCAAGTTTGTTCAAATGAAATGGCCACGTCCCTTGGTGGCTCTGTAAAGGGCATAACTCTGATAGCACCGTATAAATTATAGAAAAATTATTAAAAAATCTTCTTCTCCAGAACCAGTGGGCAGAATCTTTTGATACTTGGTATGCTGCATCTTGGTATTGGTCTGATTCAAGTTTGTTCAAATCGGCCCCCTGGATTCATATTTGGGCTCACTATAGAAGCCCAAATTCGAACTTAGTGCATTTCAGGCAAATTTCTTAAAAAATCTTCTTCTCCAGATCCAGCAGGCAGAATCTTTTGATATTTGGTATGCAACATTATTGGGTGGATCTGATTAAAGTTTGTTCTAATCAGCCCCCTGGATTCATATTTGGTCTCAGTATAGAAGCCTGAATTCGAACTTAGTGCATTTCAGGCAAAATTATTAAAAAATCTTCTCCAGATCCAGCAGGCAGAATCTTTTGATATTTGGTATGCAATATTGTGGGGTGGATCTGATTCAAGTTTGTTCAAATCGGCCCCCTGGATTCATATTTGGGTTCACTATAGAAGCCCGAATTCGAACTTAGTGCATTTCAGGCAAATTTCTTAAAAAATCTTCTTCTCCAGATCCAGCAGGCAGAATCTTTTGATATTTGGTATGCAACATTATGGGACAGTTCTGATTCAAGTTTGTTCAAATCGCCCCCCTGGGTTCATATTTGGGCTCAGTATAGAAGCCCAAATTTGAACTTAGTGCATTTCAGGCAAATTTCTTTAAAAATCTTCTTCTCAAGATCGAGCAGGCAGAATCTTTTGATATTGGGTATGCAGCATGCTTAGGGGGGTGAGATTCAAGTTTGTTCAAGCCAAGTCTCTAGGTTCATATTTGGGCTCACTGTGGTAGCCCGAATTATAACTTTGTCAATTTGAGGAATTTTTCTTTAAAAATCTTCTTCAGATTCAGCAGTCGGAATGTTTTGATATTTGGCATGCAGCATCCTTAGACGGTAAGATTCAATTTTGTTTAAGCCATGTCCCTAGGCCCATATTTGGGCTCACTGTGGGAGCCCGAATGATAACTTAGTTCAAAATGAGGAATATTTTTATACTGTACCAATGACCCAGACATGGCTGGTGCTAACTCTTAAAATTTTGGGCCAAACACAAATTTTGCCCCCCAATCCCCAAAATTTGCATCTAAAACTAAAGAAAACATGTCCTGAAAGGCCCTCCACACTTCACCCCTACTGCGCATGCGCAGTGTCAAGGACGTTCCGAAATTGGCGCCATTTATCATTCTAAGTTTGGCCCTTCATCAGTTAACATCTGACTGATCTTTGTGCTTTTAAATCTCAGTTTAAATGATGCCAGACACATAAATATTAGTGAAATGGTGATTCTAAGGAGGATAGAAAAGGAGGAGAGGAAAAGAATGTGTGACAGAATATTATCAGGGCTGTAACTTAAAATTTTTTAATGAAATTATGTTAAGTTACCTATTTTCAAGGCAGCAGCCATTTTGTTGTCATTCTGATTATTTAGTTACACTGTTTTTTCAAGTGTTTTCCTCTCTCCCTGTCCTTTAAGTTCCCCCTTGCTATTCTCCCATGCTTTTGGCATAGTTTCTGTAATTATTATTACTAAAATTTCTTGGGAGTTTTAGCTGAATAACAGAATGAATTCTGTTCTTTCCCCATGTTTACGTCTTCACCTACGGGTGGTTAGGCGTTGTGTTCTGCATCTACCATCTGATGTTCTGCAGTTTCTTCCCTGGAAGTCTCTGTTTTGCATCAGATAGTGTATTTTTGGTAACTGATTTCGGGCCTGGGTGCCTGGAGTCTTATTTTAGTGTTTTTACACTCATTGTTTACATTTACAACAGCCCTCTGTGTGAGGGGGGGATTTCTAAATAATAATATCTTTATGTTATTTTAATCATAACTAGATACATTATTATTGTTCGTAAGTGTTGAATAAATTGTTTAAAATATTTTTAAAATTTTTGTCCACACTTAGGCTTGGGATCCATTGGGGCTCAACGTTACTTTTCAGAAACTTGGGCTGTTCTGAAAAAATATTTTTTCAAAATATTTTGATTTCAATTATTTTTTCTATATTAATGGATCATATTATTATTATGTATTTTGATTGCCAGGGGTTAGTGCGAGTACCAGGACTTGTTTTCTTTTCACATTGAAAGGATATTGATCAATTGTTTTAAGAGGAAGTCTTCCTCTGACCTTATTATCATTCTATATGTGGTCAGTGTACTCGCATTAACTCCTGTTCTGTATCGTATGATTTCGATGACAATATGGGAAGCGTATGTCACGGTATGTTGTTGGGGATTTGGACACTCCGGTCCTTTCCCTGCAGGGTCACTCTACTTTATCAATTTCTATTTCAGACGATCAAGATTAGGGTGATGTATCTGTGATGTCTTCCAACAGTGTGCCTCCGTCGTCACAATTAATGAATGGCTAGCGGAAAAGTGCTCATGTAATACGCCAATTGCCTAAGAGGACCCTAGTAGGTTCGACGGCCTTTGACGTCCGCTAGCTCGCCCGGTGTAGCGTCCATTCACCGAATGGTTCGGCAGCCGGGTTCGTCCGTTGCGGTCTAGAAGGAATGTTGGGGTGATGCGAGCACTATAAAATTAACTTAATGCACACCCAGTGACGGCGGATCGGAGGGAGAACGGAGGAAGCCTTTTAGTCCGGTTCATAGCTCGTTCCGGTCCATCCGGACGGCAAGCGAGAGAGGCCCCTCTCTCGTTCAACAACATCTGGCCCCAGATGTTGTGGTACAAATGTGTCGTTAGCGGAGCATACGTCCGTCGCTCGGGACGCTCCGTTGTATAGGCAGTCCGCTGAGACTGCTAAGGCTTCCTCTTCTCGTCAGCGCACACGACCGCACCTTGGCTGCGTGACCGCCGATATATTACCAGCTTCGCCGATCAAGGATTCGTCGGCGACCAGGTCACACCATCCGGCAGCCAGGGATTCGAGACCGATGGACTCCGGATGTTCGCATAGGAAAAGTATGCGGGAGCCATCTGATGCGGAGCTGCCCTCGGCGAAGCAGCGATAGACTGCGCCTCCGCAGGTCTCGACGCCGGACATTCTTGTGCACATAGCACAGCTTATCGCAGCATCCCAGCGGCCGACAGAAACGGTGTCGGATCGAGAATTATCCGACAGCGCTGGGTCGGTAGCCGGGGACTCGAGGCCTGCAGACTCCGGATGTTCGCATAGGAAGTGTGCGGGAGTCAACGTACACGGAGCTTCCAGCGGCAATGCATCGTAAGTCCGCTACTGCACAGGCCTCGGGAACGGACGTGCTTTCCTTAATAGCACAGTTTATCGCAGCATCCCAGCATCAACTGAATCTGTCGCATATATTTTATCCGACGATGCTGGGTCGGGATGCTCCGCGGAAGCGGGTACGGACGTCCGAAAGTTTCATCCGGTCCGACGGGATACCGAAAGGGATTCGGAGGATTTCAAGCTTTCCCTTTCGGAACAACATATGCTGCGATGCCGGATAAGAAACTGATAGCGTCGGTGGACTTAGAAATTTTTGGTTCGGTTCAGGGACATCGTCCCTCAGTTCCGACATAGTCCAATAATGTCACACAAACTTTCGAATTATTGAACGACGCTATATATATTATTATTTTATGCTTGCTATCCAAGCATTTCTGGTTTCTTGTTCGATGAGTTATGGAGATGTCTTTCAAAAGTGTGCCTCTGTCGTCATAGTTAATGAAGAGTTAGCGGCAATAAGTGCTCATGGAATATGTCTATCGCTTACAGAGTGACATTCGCTAGCTCACCCGGTGTAGCGTACATTCATCGAATGGTTCGGCTGCCGGGTTCGTCCGTTGCGGTCTAGGAAGGAGATTTGGGTGATGCGAGCACTTTAATTACTTTAGTACTCACCCAGTGACGGCAGATTGAGGACAGATCGGAGGAAGCCAACAACATAGGGGACCGCATGTTGTGGTTCAGATATTTTACATTCGGAGCATATGTCCGTTGCTCGGGACGCTCCGTTATATTGACAGTCCGAGAGACTGTCTTTAATGCTTCCTCATCCTCACAGCAGGGCACACGACCGCACATTGGCTACGTGACCTCGAGTATGCGATCAGTTTCGGCATTCAGTGATTCCACGGCGAATAGGTCGCGCCATCCGGTAGCCAAGGGACACGAGGCCTATACACTCCGTTCGCTCGCATATTGGAAGTATGCGCGGGGTAACGATCTCGGAGCTTCCTGCGGCAATGCATCGTAAGACCGCTTCTCCTCAGGCCTCAGTGACGGACGTGCTATCCGAGTTAGCACAGTTGTTTCGCAGCATCCCAGCAATTGACAGTTTCTCGGTCGAATCAGGAATTATCCGACGGCGCTGGGTCGGTGCGGTCCGCGGTTGCATCAGCTACGGACGACCGAACGCTTTATAGGGTCCGACAGGATGGCGAAAGGGATTCGAAAGATTTCGAGTTTTCCCTTTAGTAGTATCAGAAGATGCCTTTCATATCTTCTGGCATTTCTTCCAGTGATTATTTTTCGGACTTCATTGCTGCGATCTTGGATAAGAGACTTATAGCGTCATTGGACTCGGATTTTTCGATCGGTACAGGGACATTGTCCCTGACTTACCGACGCAGTCCAATATTGTCATTACAACATGTGTTTTATTTTTCGACGCTATATATTTATATATATATACAAGCCTGCTACTAAGCATGATAGTTTAGTTTCTTGTCCGCGTGGCTCATTTCTGCCATTTTATCATTTTTACAAATGGTTTATTTTGGCAGAGCAGGGCATACCGAGAGTTCATATGCGTCTAAACGGTGTGATTAAAGACTGCATATATTCTTTTTCGCCGTTTATGTCTTTTCCAATTTCAATGTTGGGAACGACATTATGTATAGTAGACTTAACTTAGACGCTTTATTATACGTAATCCGCCTTACTGAGGCGTTATCATTACGTCTTCAAGAAAAGATTTACGGGATATTATTCTCAATGTAATTTCTTTTGAGGGCAGTAGTTTGTTCACGTATAGCTCCGCCCTTCAGTGGCTGATTGGAGTTGGTTAGACGTGACGCAGCCCTAGCTACATCCACACGCGTGGATAGTAAGGTTAAGAACTCTCTCAGAGTCGCTTCGTTCTCGGAGGAGCTTCTCTTCGACGGCAACTTTCCGGCAATCCATGAATTGCTCGATTTATACATTCTCTTGTCTATCTAGTGTTACAAGAGATTCAGACTGGGGCAAACATTCGGTGGTTGACTCAGAGAGTGCCGCCGCTGTTGCCGGACCCGAGTGTGGCTGTTATGACGGTTGCCAGTCAAACAGATTGGGATATATACTGATCCCTACGGATTCGAAGTGCCAGGGTCTTTGGGTTCCACAGTCTTTTAGCTATCAGTTTAACTTCCGCGGAATAATGTTTTTTAGGCTTGCTTTATGTCATTGCATGAACATTATTCAGAAACGCATGCCCAAATTCCTGTCCTTTAATTCGACAGTAGTGGCGTATCTCCGGAACCAGGGAGGCACTCTTTCGTTTCCGTTATTCAATTTAATGGAAAGAATCCGTCTGTTGGTTATAGTACACCAAGTTCAGTTTTGGTCCGTCATATTCTGGGTCGTCTGATTGTTTTATCGGACTCCCGTTCTCTTACGGGTCGCTTGTTGCTGTCAGAATGGACTCTCAACAAACAAGTATTCAATCAGATTTGCTATCTATGGGTGCGCCCAATGATGTTTTATTTATGACACAGCTTGCTAATCAATTGCAGACGTATGTGTTGGCTTGTCCAGATCTCTGAGCTAATACTGTTAACGCTCTATTGATCTATAGGACGGAATGATAGGATACGCGTATCCTCCGGCGCTATTGTTTTAGCAGGTATTGCTAAGATAAACAACCACAATACATTTCTGTTGATAGCATCTCTATCTTCACAGAGATCATGAGTAATTTACTCTCTTGTCTACTGTGGATCTTAACGTGAAATCTTCCTCTATGTGAGGATCTTTTTTCACTGGGTAAATCGTGTCATCTTTATCACAACCAGCAAGGTCGCAACCTTCATGTATTCCGTTGTGTGGTCCGTATTGCTTTGTAAGCACTGTACTGGACGAGCTTTGGACGCGATTTCTTACTATAGGAGATCCTCTTCTTCGCTATTCTATGCGACTAAAGTGGAGGCTCTTCCGTCGTGGTGTAGGGATCATTATGTTCATATTGTTGATCCCTCCATACTACTCATTGCTATTTTTTAGTATACTTGTTTCACAAGATCTACTGCAGCCTGTTATTATTTAGGTTATAGGTTTATGTTACCTCATACCTATGCACTCTACGATAGTTTACAATTGAGTCTTTTGTCTCTTTATCTAAGTCAGTTAGTAACTTTTTGATAAATAGACTTAGAATCTTTAGTTTAAATTCCTATACGGATTTTAACTTCGGTTCTTATTTAGCTAAGTAATCATTTGAACCTCTGGAAACAGTAGTTTTCAAATTCTGACCTTTTAGACAGTAATTCTGTTGGTTTCTCTTTTACTGTAGAGTCAGTGAGTTTCATGCACTATCGATGGATGATTTTCACTTTCATAGTTTCGGAATCAATACTTCCGTTACTATTTAGGTTGGATTGTTGCATAAGAGTTAGGCTCCTATTATCCGGAACCTATTATTTTAAGGTCCTTCCGTCTTCGTATGGGCATAGGCCTTTACTCTTTCCGGGTACAGTTTATGTATTTATAAACAGATATCTGTTTATTATAAGGGCGTAAGCTTCTTCTGTCTTTGATGTCTAGTAGAAGGACGTTACGCTCCATTTTATTGTTAATGGATTCTATTAACTAGCGTACTGCTTATGGTATATCATTGACTTAGCAGTTGTGCTTAAGATTTCGGCTCATGAAGTAAGAGTTCTTCTACTTCTTGGGCTTACTTTAATAGTGTCGCTATTATAGATTTTTGAAGGCCGCTCATTGCGCTCAGCCATCCACATTCATGAATTTTATCTTAGAAATATCGAGTCAATTTCTTGAGGCCTCTTTTTTTAGGTCTATTATCTACTGCTCAGAATGTCATTCTCTTAACAGTTGCTACTATAGCTAGGTAGGCTGTCTGTTTCGGCAGTGTCTCCGTTCGGCTGCCCTCTTCGCTCTGGGCTATTTGACCCAGGGCAAGAAAAAGGGGGGGGGGGGGGGGGGGTAGGGTGTTCCCTTGGGTCACCTGTTTTTACTATGAAAACAAGGGGATACCTCCTCCGGAGTTAGTAATTCTGAGCTGTTATTGGGATGGTTGTTTAGTGAGAAGTTTAAGTTTATAAAATTCATTCAAGTCTTAGTTTTTAAAGTATAGCTTTTGAATATTGCATATGTCAACGGACATGATTATGCAATTCTCAGACACTTTTAGGAGTATAAGAGTCTCTATTCTCTAGACTTACTTTATTATTGGCTTACTTTAAAAATTATTACTATAAGGATTATATTGGATATTAATAGAGTACATGGATGTATGAAGCTCAATTTTTGGAAGGTGTTGTATCTTTCTAATTTATCATAAATAAGAAAGATACATGTAAAGCCTATTACTTCTTTTCCCTACAGGGGATGACTCTATTTTATTTTATTGAGCGTATTCCATTTTGCTCTATGTCCTTGGCCCTCTAGCCTTTTTACTATTCAGCTATGTCTGGGTCATTGGTACAGTATAAAAATGTTAAAAAATTTATAGTAATTTATATATTTTTTATACTTACCAATGACCCAGACGGGGATGGCCCTCCCAGGAGTTGGGAACTCTTGCCTCCCCGCTGAGTACATAGCGCTTACCAGGCACTGGTTATTAGAATGATAAATGGCGCCAATTTCGGAACGTCCTTGACACTGCGCATGCGCAGTAGGGGCGAAGTGTGGAGGGCCTTTCAGGACATGTTTTCTTTAGTTTTAGATGCAAATTTTGGGGATTGGGGGGCAAAATTTGTGTTTGGCCCTATATTTTAAGAGTTAGCACCAGCTATGTCTGGGTCATTGGTAAGTATAAAAAATATATAAATTACTATAAATTTTTTAACTTTCTTTAAATATCTTCTTCTTCGGATCTAGCAGTCAGAATGTTTTGATATTTGGTATGCAGCATTCTTGGGGGGAGGGGGGGGGGCGGTATTCAAGTTTGTTTAAGCCATGTCCCTAGGTCCATATTTGGGCAGATGAATGGTTTTGATATTTGGTATGCAGCATCCTCTGGGGGGTAAGATTCAAGTTTGTTCAAGCCATGGCCCTAGTTCCATAAAATTTGTCTCTCATGACTTCATTCCTCTGTAGTGTTGATGAACCATGTCTAACTGAAGGTGACCCCCAAATACTTCTTTGAACCACTTTGGCTGGTGAGCGATTAAGGCTCCTTGGGGCCTCTTGTTTGTACAGAACTTCTGCATGAAAGTTCTAATTTGAATAAATTTTTGTCTGAATGTTTAGTAACATGGAATACATCACATATAATACAGGTTTTTTTCTCATGCAGAAATTCTGCAAATTAGATGAACTTTGATTTTTTCAGTGCTATTTACACACACTAAGTACACATGTCAATACGGCTCGTGCTAGGGGCTGTATTTATGAACCGATCTTCACGAAACTTCTTGGGTACCTTTGTTATCACCTTGGGACGAGAACGAGTGTATCTGGGTGCGGTCCAAAATTCAAGATGGCTGTCAGCAGCCATTTTGTACTGAAATTAGGTCCAATCAGTTTTTAGCTCATCTTGACAGTCAAGCTGAGCTAATCCTATCGCTCTCCGGCCATTTTCCATCTGTCCTTCATCCGTCAATACCATGTTTTTTGCTCACCTGACTGAAAGTCAGGGTGAGCTTTTCTTATCACTCTTAGTCTGTAGTCCTGCGTGAAGGTTGTGTTTGAGCCTCTTTCTCCTAAACCACTGGCCACATTTTAATTAAATTTCATGTAAGTAGTGGTTATATAGGGGCATTTTGATTTTTATCCAAATTAGGTTTCGGCTCATATTGAGCAGAGGTGTGGGGAAAAAATGGCCAGTTTTTTTGAAAATCTTCTTGTAATGAACCACCAGTAGCAGAGACTTGATATGTGGTATACAGAGTCCTTTTGAGGTTTAGAATCAAGTTTGTTCAAGAGAAGTTTGTTGGGCATTATTTGCCTTCGTTATGGGAGGGGCAAAAATTTTGGCCATGCCAAAAATTTCTATTTTCTGAACTGTGAGGTCGATTTGAACCAGATTTGATATGAGTAGTTGATTAGTGCAAAAAAAAATTTTTTCATTGCCCCGTGGGAACCCCGGGAGCTAAAAATAGGAAAAACCTTAAAACTGCCATATCTCCAAAACTACATGGCACAGAGAATTCTTATTTTGTATAAAGCTTACTTTTATCCAGTAGAATAGAATGGTTAAAAAAAATCCCTATCAGTTTGATCACAAGGTACTTTTTTCAGGACTTTAAAAAAGTGCTGAGTCAGCACTTTTTAACACTGAAGGCAATGGGAAAAAGATTAAAAAATCTTCTTCTCCAGATCCAGCAGGCAGAATCTTTTCATATTTGGTATGCAACATTGTAGGGTGGATCTGATTCAAGTTTGTTCAAATCGGCCCTCTGGGTTCATATTTGGGCTCAGTATAGTAGCCCGATTTCGAACTTAGTGCATTTCAGGCAAATTTCTTAAAAAATCTTTTTCTCCAAATCCAGCAGGCAGAATCTTTTGATATTTGGTATGCAACATTGTGGAGTGGATCTGATTTAAGTTTGTTCAAATTGGCTCCCTAGATTCATATTTGGGCTCACTATAGAAGCTCGAATTCGAACTTAGTGCATTTCAGGCAAATTTCTTCAAAAATCTTCTTCTCCAGATCCAGCAGGCAGAATCTTTTGATATTTGGTATGCAACATTGTGGGGTGGATCTGATTCAAGTTTGTTCAAATCAGCCCCCTGGGATTATATTTGGGCTCAGTATAGGAGCCCAAATTTGAACTTAGTGCATTTCAGGCAAATTTCTTCAAAAATCTTCTTCTCCAGATCCAGCTGGCAGAATCTTTTGATATTTGGTATGCAACATTGTGGGGTGGATCTGATTCTAGTTTGTTCAAATAGACCCTTTGGATTCATATTTGGGCTCACTATAGAAGCCCGAATTTGAACTTAGTGGATTTCAGGCAAATTTCTTAAAAAATCTTCTTCTCCAAAGCCAGCGGTCAGAATCTTTTGATATTTGGTATACAACATTGTGGGGTGGATCTGATTCAAGTTTGTTCAAATTGGCCCCCTGGGTTTATATTTGGGCTCAGTATAGGAGCCCAAATTTGAACTTAGTGCATTTCAGGCAAATTTCTTTGAAAATCTTCTTCTCAAGATCCAGCAGGCAGAATCTTTTGATATTGGGTATGCACCATGCTTAGGGGGGTGAGATTCAAGTTTGTTCAAGCCAGGTCCCTGGGTTCATATTTGGGTTCACTGTGGTAGCCCGAATTATAACTTAGTTCAAAATGAGGAATTTTCTTTAAAAATCTTCTTCAGATCCAGCAGTCAGAATGTTTTGATATTTGGTATGCAGCATCCTTGGGGGGGGGGGGGGGGGGGGGGGGGGGGAGATTTAAGTATGTTCAAGCCATGTCCCTAGGTCCATATTTGGACTCACTGGGGGAGCTCGAATTGTAACTTAGTTCAAAATGAGGAATTTTCTTTAAAAATCTTCTTCTTCAGATCCAGCAGTCGGAATGTTTTGGTATTTGGCGTGCAGCATCCTTTGGGGGGTGAGATTCAAGTTTGTTAAAGTCAAGTCCCTGGGTTCATATATGGGCTCCCTGTGGGAGCCCGAATTATAACTTAGTCAATATGAGGAATATTCTTTAAAAATCTTCTTTTTTTTTAGATCCACTGGTCAGAATCTTTGGATATTTGGCATAAGCTTTTCTTAGGAGGAGCAGATGCAACTTGTTGAAATCAATTCTCTGGGTTGATATTTAGGCTACCATGTCAGGTGAGCGCCCTCAGGCCCCTTAGGGCCTCTTGTTGGTCTTCTCCTCCAAAGGCACTAGGCCAATTCAAGTGAAACTTTGTGAGCGTGATGGTCCCGAAGGGGCATTGCTTTTTTGTTCAACTCCGCATACCCAGCCCCACAGGAAGGGAGTGGGAGAAAATGCTCCAAAATATTTTTAAAATCCTCTCATGAACCAGCGTGTACATTGACTTGATATTTGCTATGGAGCTTCCTTTTGAGGTGTAGAATCAAATTTGTTCAAACGAAATTCGTGAAGCAATATTTGGCTTTGTAATGGGAGGGGTAAGATTTTTGGCCCTGCCCAAAATTTCTATTTTCTGAACCTGTGGTCTGGTTTGAACCAAATTTGGTATGTGGTATTATTGGGTTGCAAGTACCCAACTGATGCAAAAAAAAAAAAGATTCTGGCATCCCATAGGAACCCTGGGAGATAAAAATAGAAATATTTTCAAACGCCCATATTTCCCAAACCGCACGGAACAGAGAGCTGTTATTTGGAATGAAGTATCCTTGGGATCAGTAAAATTGAACAGTAAAAAAATTGCTATCGGTTATGTTAGGGTGTTCTGTAATGGGTATTGAAAAAATGCTGAGTCAGCATATTTGCAAACATTTTAAAAAATCTTTTCCCCAGAACCAATCATCAGAATCTTTTGACATTCGGTGTACAGCATTCATAGGGGAGTCAGATACAAGTTTTTAGCTGCGACTAGCATCTCTATAAGTGGCAATGTCGGTCTGTCTGTCTGTAGGTCGTTCTGTCGGTCGGTCTGTGTGTGACCCAATGAGTTTCAAAACTCAATAACTTTTGAAATACTTGATGGAATGACTTTATATTTGGCATGTAAGTGTATCGTATTGATGTCTAGCCACTGTTCAATGCATGTGTTGTTCCAAATATTTTTCTTGGAGTTATGGCCCTTGATGAACTTAGATTTTTTTGAGATTGCCCCACCCGTCGCAGCTATGGCGTCGATGTCGCGGTTTTTAAAAAAATAAAGCCCATTCATTCATATTTGGGCTTAATACAGGAGCTCAAATTTTTAACGTAGGGTAATGTGGGGAATATTCTTTAAAAATCTTCTTCAGAACCACCAGTCAGAATCTTTTAATGTTTGGTATACATTATTGTTGTGAGGGTCAGATTCAAGATTGTTCAAACCAAGTCCCTAGGTTAATATTTGGGCTTCCTACGGAAGCCCAAATTTTAACTTTGTTCAATATGGGGGATAATTTTAAAGAATCTTCTTCAGATCCACCAGTCAGAATGCTTTTATATTTGGTATGCAACATCTCTAGGGGGGGTCAGATTCAATTTTGTTCAAATCATATCCCTAGGTACATGTTTGGGCTCGCTATGGTAGCCCAAATCTTTACTTAGTGCAATATGAGGAAATTTCTTTAAAAATCTTTTTCTTCAGATCCACGAGTCAGAATGCTTTCATATTTGGTATACAACATCTCTAGGGGGGTCAGATTCAAGTTTGTTCAATTCGAGTGCCTGAATTAATATTTGGGCTCCATATGGGAACTTGAAATTTAACTTAATACAATATGAGGGAATTTCTTTAAAAACCTTCTTCAAATCCACTAGTCAGAATCCTTTCGTATTTGGTATACAACATCTCTTGGGGGCTCAGATTCAAGTTTGTTCAAATTGGATCCATAGGTTAATATTTGGGCTCTTTGTGGTAGCCCAAATTTTAACTTGGTGCAATGTGAAAAAATTTTTTTTAAATTTTTCTTCTTCAGATCCAACAGTTTTCATATTTGGTACACAAAATCTCTAGGGAAGTCAGATTCAACTGTGTTCAAATCAAGAGCCTGGGTTAATATTTCCCTATGGGAGCTGGAATTGGCCATGTCGCTGAAGAATTAAAAATTTTGTATTCAGTACCCTTTAGAGGTGTATAACTAAGATTAATCCACATAGGTTGTATCAAGGGGCTTCATAGGGGAGCTCTACATTTTACATTATGATCAACTGAAAAAAAGGCATGATGCCCGGATTATTTTTGTCACTCCTGTGGGGCTCAAGGATTGACAGTGTATCCTATGGAAATGGATTGCTCAATGTAGACTCATTCTTGGACTCTGTTTGTAATGTGTTCTGTTCAAGATGTTCAGGCCTCTTGTTTGTACACAACTTCTGTACGGCTCAGGCTAGAGGCTGTATTTATGAACCGATCTTTATGAAACTTCTTGGGTACCTTTGTTATCACCGTGGGACGAGAACGAGTGTTTCTTATCAACCTACTCACAATTGTTTACTACAGGCTTGGTCATGTGGTGTCTGTGGATCTTGGTCATCCACTTTCTGGGCGCCAGTTAACCGTGCTGTTCGTTCTCGTGGCCGTGCCTCCCGCTCCCACGGGAAAGGAGAACGCGGTCGTTCTGGGGGTCCCAAGCCGACCATGTCTGGTGAGAGTTATTCCTCCTCCGTGGGGGATGTGCAGTCTTTTCCTGTAGTGGATACTGCGGGAGCCATTGAGTGTTCTGGTGAAGAGGTGCCTGGTTCCGGGACTACGGTCCCCCTCCAGTCGACATCTGAGGCTGTCACAAGGGTTGTGACTCCTCCTTCGGAGCTGAGCAGGTGTGCTCTCTCCACTATTCCACCAACCTCAACGACTCCCGACGTATCTACTACTGCTGCTGGTCCGTCTGCTTCGTTGTCAGTTTCAGCCGGCCTCAGCTTTTCGCTGCAGGGGACTGCAAGAATGTCGAGGGCCAGCAGTCTTCGAACTTGGGGGCAGCTCTTGACTTTCTGTTTGGGTTTCTGCCTGATCTCAAACCAGCTAACCAGACGACAGTGTCCACCAGGCCGCGATCATCGGTCGCGCACGTACAGCCTATGGAACAACCTGCTTCTGGGCGCCTTTGACCGTGCCAGTCGGTACAGGTGGTTGAAGCATTTTCAGCATTGGACTCCAAGCTGAGTTCCAAGGCTCTGAAGACTCCGTTCTTCACCAGGGTTGACATCTTTTTGCCTCCTGTGTGTTATTGTTCCCACGATTCCGCCAATCCGTCGGTCTGCCAGACTTTGACGGTTCTGGATCAGGACTCCACTTCCCTCAGGCTTTCCAAGCCCAAGTCTGCCGTCATTCCAGTGACGACTCTGGAGTCCACGTTGGGCTTATCTAGAGAGATGCTTGGCATGCTTTCTCTCTCAGATCACGTCGTCTCAGCTTTAGCTGCTTATCTGCCTCCAGATAAGTTTGACGAGGTACAGGCTCCTTTGCTCTTCGATCTGCTTCTTTGGCAGGTCCGCAACTTTTCCATGGTTCCGTGTCGACGGTCCGGTATGACGTCCTACGTCATTCCAAAGATCAGCTGCTGTTTCGTCAGCTTGATCAGCCTTCTAGGGGAGGCAGGGGCGTTCCAAGCCTAACAAGTACCCTTCTGCTTCCTCTGCGAAGCAAAAGGCTGGTCCTTCTGCCGCCACTTCTACTTCTTACTCAAGGGGTAAGGGTAAGGGTCTGCAGAATCGAGGGAAGTCTCAGGACTCTTCATTTAGTAGAGGAGGTGGTTTCTCCTCTCGCGGGCCTCGTCGGGGCTCGAAATGAAGGTCCTCACCTCGACTTGCCCCAGGTTGGAGGAAGGATAGCAGAGTTTGCAGACCATTGGGCCACCATCACATCCAATCCGTGGGTGTTAGATGTTGTTCGGTCCGGGCTGTGAATATCCTTCCGACAGCACCCCACTCTGTCCAGGGTGCCTCTTCCAACCACAGTTCCTTCAGACGTTTTACGTCGGGAACTTTTGTCCACGCAGATTGGCAATCTCCTGGCAAAGGGGGGCGATCGAGGTCGTCAAGAACATTCAGTCAGTGGGTTTCTATTCCCGCCTGTTCTTGGTGCCGAAGAAGGACGGCCGACTCCGACCGGATATCGATCTGAGTATCCTGAACCAGTCTATCATTGCTCCCAAGTTCAGCATTTTCAGGTTGGTCTGCCAATCAATTCACCAGGGAGATTTCGCTGCCAGCATCGACCTGCGAGACGCTTACTTTCACGTTCCGATGCATCGGGCGTCACGGAAGTATCTCAGGTTCGCTTTTCTGGGGCGAGTTTACCAGTTCAAGGCCATGCCTTTCGGCCTCAACCTGGCTCCTTGGGCCTTCACCAGACTGATGTCGCATGTGATAGCGTTCCATCACACACAGTCCAGGGTGACTACTTTGGCATATCTGGACGATATCCTACAGAGTCATTCCAATGCAGCCTTACTGGAGTCGGATGTCGCCACTCTGTTGAGCTTGCTCATGTCGCTAGGATTCAGAGTCATTGAGGAGAAGTCATACCTGGTCGCTTCTCAGTCGTTTGTCATCTGGGGATGGCTTTCCAAACCCAACTCAATTTGGTAGCGGTTCCCCAGGCCAAGGCTGTGATTCTCTCAGTTTTTGCTCTGACTCTGTCCCAATCCACGTCCGCGACTGCTCGGAGTTTTCTCTGGCTGATTGGTCTCTGCGGTTCGGTGACGGATCTCATTCCTCGAGGTCGGCTGCGTGTCAGACCTCTCCAACACTTTCTGCTCAGTCGTTGGAGACCGAATGTAGATTCTCTGGATCTGGTGCTTCCGTTTCCGGAATCTCTTTATCCTCACCTTCTACCCTGGACAGATGTTCAGTGGATTACGCAGGGTGTTCCATTGAACTTACCCATGTCCGATCGCATTCTGACGGCAGATGCCAGCAATCTCGGATGGAGTGCGACGTTGGATCCTCTCGGTCTTTCCCTCCACGGGATGTGGGACCAGGATCAAGCAGCTCTACACATCAACCAGAAGGAGCTTTTTGCTCTTCTTCTGAGTTTCAGGCACTGGATCCCTCACCTGTCGAATCGCCAGGTCCTTCTGCTGTCCGACAATTTGACAGTGGTTGCTTACATTCGGAACCAGGGCGGCACGCACTCGGTTCCGATGTACGAATTGGCTTGGGATCTTCTACTGCTCGCTCAGGATGTTCACGCCGGAGTGGTTGTTCGTCACATTCCCGGTCGTCTGAACGTCCTAGCCGACTCCCTGTCCCGATAGGGCAGGGTTATTTCCACCGAGTGGATGCTCCACAGGGCAGTGTTCCAGTTGCTTTGCGATCTCTGGGGACGTCCCCACATCGATCTCTTTGCGACTCGTTGGAACCATCAGGTGGACACTTTCGTGTCCCTGTGTCCAGATCCTCTGGCTTTTGCCGTGGACGCTCTGTCACTCGATTGGAACGGTCTAGTCGGCTACGTCTTCCCCCCAGTTCTGATTCTGCCTCAGGTTCTAGCCAAAATTTGAACCTGCAGTTGTCGAATCATTCTGATCACTCCCCTGTCGCCTCAGCGGGTGTGGATCAATCAGCTCCGCTCTCTGATGGCGGCGGTTCCGGCACGTCTCCCGCTACGTTGCGACCTTCTTTGTCAAGGTCACCCGAGGAGGTTTCACGTCAACCCGACTTCATTGTGCATTCATGCGTATCTTTTGTCAGGTCCTGTCTCCTCCGAAGAGGTTTTTCGAGACGAGCAGTGGAGTGCATTTCTTCTTCAAGGACGCACTCCACTGGTTTAGCTTATGCAGCTAAATGGAATGTCTTCTGTCGATGGTGTGCAGATCACTCTGTTGATTATGCCAATCCTTCGATTTCACAGATTGCGGAGTTTCTGGTATATCTGTTTGATTCTCGGGGTCTCCAGCCTGTTACCATCAAGGGTTACAGGTCCATGCTTTTAGAGACTTTTTCTTATGTGGGGAAGCGTCGTATCGGCACTAATCCTTACCTCTCCAAGCTTGTTCGGCACTTTTTAGCTCATCTTGACAAAGTCAAGCTGAGCTAATCTCATCGCTCCGTCCGTCGTCCGCCATCACCATGTTTTGGTCTTCTCCTCCAAAGCCACTGGGCCAATTCAAGTGAAAGTTTGTGTGAGTGATGGTCCCAAAGGGACATTTCATTTTTGTTCAACTCAGCATGCCCAGCCCCATAGGGGGGGAGTGGGGGAAAATGCTCCAAAATATTTTTAAAATCTTCTTCTGAAGAACCAGTGTGTACAATGACTTGATATTTGCTATGGAGCTTCCATATGAGGTGTAGAATCAAGTTTGTTCAAACGAAGTTCGTGAAGTAATATTTGGCTTTGTAATAGGAGGGGTAAGATTTTTGGCCCCGCCCAAAATTTCTATTTTCTGAACCGATGGTCCGGTGTGAACCAAATTTGGTTTGTGGTAGTATTGGGTCATAAGTATTTGACCCATGCAAAAAAAAAATTCCTGCATCCCCATGGGAACCCTGGGAGCTAAAAATAGAAATATTTTCAAACGCCCATATTTCCCAAACCCCACGGAACAGAGAGCTTTTATTTGGTATGAAGTATCCTTATGACCAGTAGAATTGAATTGTAAAAATAAATTGCCATCGCTTATGTTAGGGTGTTCTGTAATGGGCATCGAAAAAATGCTGAGTCGGCATATTTGAAAAAATTTTTAAAAATCTTTTCTCCAGAACCATCCCCAGAATCTTTTGATATTTGGTATACAGCATTCATAGGGGGGTCAGATAAAAGTTTGTTGAAATAAAGCTCATTGGTTCATATTTGGGCTCTCTACAGGAGCCCGAAGTTTTAACATAGGGTAATATGGGGAATATTCTTTAAAAATCTTCTTCTTCAGAACCACCAGTCAGAATCTTTTAATATTTGGTATACATCATTGTTATGAGGGTCAGATTCTAGATTGTTCAAACCAAGTCCCTAGGTTAATATTTGGGCTTCCTACCGAAGCCCAAATTTTATCTTTGTTCAATTTGGAGGGTAATTTAAAAAAATCTTCTTCTTCAGATCCATCAGTCAGAATGCTTTGATATTTGGTATGCAACATCTCTAGGGGGGTCAGATTCAAGTTTGTTCAAATCGGATCCATAGGTTAATATTTGGGCTCGCTATGGTAGCCCAAATTTGAACTTAGTGCAATTCGAAGAAATTTCTTTACAGTTTCTCTTCTTCAGATCCTACAGTCAGAATGCTTTCATATTCGGTACACAACATCTCTAGGGAAGTCAGATTTAACTGTGTTCAAATCAAGAGCCTGGGTTAATATTTGGGCTCTCTATGATAGGGAGCCGGAATTGGCCATTTTGCTGAAGAATTAAAAATTTTGCATTCAGTACCCTCTAGAGGTACTAAGATTAATCCACATAGGTTGTATCAAGGGGCTTCATAGGGGAGCTCTACATTTTACTTATGATCAATTGAAGAAAAGGCATGATGCCCAGATTATTTTTGTCACTCCTGAGGGACTCAAGGATTGACAGTGTAGCCTATGGAGATGGCTTGCTTAATGTAGACTCATTCTTGGACTCTGTTTAAATTGTGTTCTGTACAAGATGAGCGCTTCAGGCCCCGTGGGGCCTCTTGTCTTTGAAAAGGCCTCATACTTTGCAGCTTACCCCACGATGGAATCTTTCGTGGGTGCTGCTTTGCTTGGGGAGGTGGATATGCATTTTCTCACATATAAGACGGCGTTTCTGATGGCGTTTGCTTCTGCCAGATGGGTTAGTGAGCTTCACGCCCTCTCGGTTGACCCGGCCTTTTGTAGGAGCTCTCCCAACAGTGTTACTTTTACCACTGATTGCTCTTTTCTGGCCAAGAATCAGTTACCAGATACTACTCCTCCTCCTATCTGTATCAGGGCTCTTCCTTCTGTTGAGGGTAATCGCCCTTTGCTCTGTCCGGTCCGTGCTATTCGTATTTATCCGGATCAGACACGTTTCATACGGAAAGGCAGGAAACGTTTTTTTCTGTCTCTTATTCCTGGTCGACAGAAGATCTCTCCTCAGTCCATTTCTCGATGGATTTGTCTTGCTATTCGTATGGCTTACGGTCGTTTAGCAGCTGGCGATTGTATTACCAATCGTATTTCTGCCCACGAGGTCCATGCATTGTCCACCTCTTGGGCTTATTCTAACTCCGTCAAGTTGCCGGATGTTATGCAGGCAGCCTACTGGAGAAATTCCTCTACTTTCTCCACCTTCTATCTGTGCCAGTTGCAGGAGCAGTCGGAGGACCTTTTTGCCTTGGGTCCTCTTTCTTCTGCTCAGGCTGTTGTCTGCCGTAGCCATTAGGCTTCTTGAAGGTCAGTTTCAGCCTTGCACTGTTACTGCCCTTTTCTGTCTGTGCGTCACACAGGCCCATGTCTCCTTTCATTGTCTTTTACCAATGATTGCGACATTATAGTTGATAAGCCTTGGGACCTCTTCCTTCTGCTTCACGGTTCCAGTGCACTGGGGTTATGTGAGGGTTGGTTATGTGATTCCCTCCAGCCTGTTGTGTATTCAGCCTGTAGTAAACAATTATGAGTAGGTTGATAAGAAATCTAAATTTTATAGTAAATTTCCTTTCTTATTATACCTACCACAATTGTTTACATGGAGACTCTCCCATCTTCTTTTACGGGTAAAGAATCCTTCCTCCCCGCTGATCACATAACTCTAACGTTGGCGGATTCAAAAAGAATGAGTCTTTTGCGACGTATATGCACACTGGCAACGGAAGTTGTGGAGTTGTACTTGGGAGAGAGCGTCCCATACTGGGTCTGCGCCGGTTGCTCTCGACCCAGTTTTGGCTTATTTTTTCTTGGTGCTTTTGCACCACTTTTCTTTCCCAAATTGCTTGGGCAAGACAAAAATAGAGAGTATATTATCCGAGTTAGGGACTTCCACTGTAGTGCAAGCCTGTAGTAAACAATTGTGGTAGGCATAATAAGAAAGGAAATTTACTATAAAATTTAGATTTTTGGGTGTAGTTCAACATTCAAGATGGCCGCCGGCAGCCATTTTGTACCAAAATTAGTGCAATCAGTTTTTAGCTCACCGAAGGGAGCTAAACTTGTCACTTGCTGTCCATCGTCGTCGTCTGGCGTCTGGCCGGCGTCCGGCCGGCATCGTGAACATTTTTCAAACGACTTCTCCTCTGAAACCGCTAGGTCGATTTGCTCAAAACTTGGTATGGATGTTCATTACCATGTGTCAATTCAAGTTTGTTCAAATGAAATGGACACGCCCACTTGGGGCTCCATAGGGGGCATAACTCCAATAGCACCATATGTGTATTAGAGAAATTACTAAAAAATCTTCTTCTCCTGCACAAGTGGGCACAATCATTTGATATTTGGTATACAGCATTATGGGGTGGATTTGATTCAAGTTTGTTCAAATCGGCCCCCTTGATTCATATTTGGGCTCGCTATAGAAGCCCAAATTCGAACTTAGTGCATTTCAGGCAAAGTTTTTAAAAAATCTTCTTCTCCAGATCCAACAGGCAGAATCTTTTGATTTTTGGTATGCAACATTGTGGGGTGGATGTGATTCAAGTTTGTTCAAATCGGCTCCCTGGATTCACATTTGGGCTCAGTATAGAAACCCAAATTCGAACTTAGTGCATTTCAGGCAAATTTCTTAAAAAATCTTCTTCTCCAGATCCAGCAGGCAGAATCTTTTGATATTTGGTATGCAACATTGTGGGGTGGATCTGATTCAAGTTTGTTCAAATCGGTCCCCTGGATTCATATTTGGGCTCACTATAGAAGCTTGAATTCCAACTTAGTGCATTCCAGGCAAATTTCTTAAAAAATCTTCTTCTCCAGATCCAGCAGGCTGAATCTTTTGATATTTGGTATGCAACATTGTGGGGTGGCTCTGATTCAAGTTTGTTCAAATTGGCCCCCTGGGTTCATATTTGGGCTCAGTATAGGAGCCCAAATTTGAACTTAATGCATTTCAGGCAAATTTCTTTAAAAATCTTCTTCTCAAGATGCAGCAGGCAGAATCTTTTGATAATGGGTATGCTGCATGCTTAGGGGGGGGGGGGGGGGGGGGGGGGGGGGGGGGGGGGGGGGGGGGGGAGATTCAGGTTTCTTCAAGCCAAGACCCTGGGTTCATATTTGGGCTCATTGTGGTAGCCCGAATTATAACTTAGTTCAAAATGAGGAATTTTCTTTAAAAATCTTCTCCTTCAAGGGGGGGGGGGGGGGGGGGGGGGGGGATTCAAGTTTGTTCAAGCCATGTCCCTAGGTCCATATTTGGACTCACTGTGGGAGCCTGAATGATAACTTAGTTCAAAATGAGGCATTTTCTTTAAAAATCTTCTTCTTCAGACCCAGCAGTCGGAATGTTTTGATATGCAGCATCTTTGGGGGAGGAGGGGGGGGGGGGGGGGATTCAAGTTTGTTTAAGCCATGTCCCTAGGTCCATATTTGGGCTCACTGTGGGAGCTTGACTTGTAACTTAGTTCGAAATGAGGAATTTTCTTAAAAAATCTTCAGATCCAGCAGTCGGAATGTTTTGATATGTGGTGTGCAACATCCTTGGTGGGGGGGGGGAGATTCAAGTTTGTTACAGCCATAAAGCCAAGTCCCTGGGTCCATATTTGGGCTCTTTAAGGGAGCCCGAATTATAACTTAGTCAAAATTTAAAAATCTTCTTCTTCAGATCCAGCAGATGAATGCTTTTGATATTTGGTATGAGGCATCCTTGGGGGGGGGGGGGGCGGGGGTTGGGGGGGGGGGGGGGGTGTAAGATTCAAATTTGTTCAAGCCATGTCCCTAGTTCCATAAAGTTTGTCTCTCATGACTTCATTCCTTTGTAGTGTTGATGAACCATGTCTAACTGAATGTGACCCCAAATACTTCTTTGAACCACTTTGGCCAGTGAGCGATTAAGGCTCCTTGGGACCTCTTGTTTGTACAGATCTTCTGTATGAAAGTTCTTATTTGAATAAATTTTGTATGAATGTTTAGTAACATCGAATACATCACATATAATGCAGGGTTTTTTTCTCATGCATACATTATGCAAATTAGGTGAACTTTGATTTATTCAGTGCTACTTATACACAGTAAGTACACATGTCAATACAGCTCAGGCTTGGGGCTGTATTTTTTAATCGATCTTCACAAAACTTCTTGGGTATCTTTGTTATCACCTTGTGACGTGAACGAGTGTTTCTGGGTGTGGTCCAAAATTCAAGATGGCTGCCAGCAGCCATTTTGTATCGAAATTAGGTCCAATCAGTTTTTAGCTCACCGAAGAGTGCTTAACTTATCACTTGCTGTCCGTCATCGTCTGGCGTCGTCTGTCATCGTCCGTCGTGAACTTTATATTATCGACTACTCCTCACAAACTACTGGATCAAATTGAACCAAATTTGGTGTGCATGTTCCCTATCATATGTCAATTCAAACTTGTACAAATAAACTTGCCGCACCCACAAGGGGCATAACTCTGATAGCTCCCATGAATTTCTTTCCAAACTTCAAAAAAATCTTCTTCTTCAGATCCACCAGGCAGAATTCTTTCCTATTTGGTATACATCATCTCTAGGGGAGGTGGGGGGGAGGGGGGTGCAGATTCAAGTTTGTTCAAATTGAGTCCCTGGGTTCATATTTAGACTCCCTATGGGAGCTCAAAATTTAACTTAATGCAAAATGAGGATTATTCTTTCAAAATCTTCTTTAGATCCACCAGTCAGAATCATTTCATATTTGGTATACAACATCTCCAGGGAGGTCAGATTCAAATTTGTACAAATCGAGTTCTTGAGTTCACATTTGGGCTCCCTATGAGAGCCCGAATTTTAACTTAATGCAATATGAGGACTTTTCTTTCAAAATCATCTTCTTCAGATCTACTAATAAGAATCTTTTGATATTTGGTATGCAGCATCCTTAGGGGGGTGGGGGAAGGGGGGGGGGGGGGAGATTCAAGTTTGTTCAAGCCAAGTCCCTGGGTTCATATTTAGGCTGAAAATTTGGGACCCCGTTCCGGACTTGGAAATTTTGACCAAAATCTGGAATTTTTCTTTTTGTTTTTTTTATGCGCATCGGTCAATTTTAAGACAAAAAAAATTTATTTTTTTTACACTGAAAATTTGGGGGCCGGGTGGAACTTAGAAAATTTTGGACCAAAATCCAGAAATTTTTTTTTTGTTTTTTTATGCGTTTTGTTCAATTTTAAGACAAAAAAAAAAAAATTATTTTTTTACACTGAAAATTTGGGGGCCGGGTCGGACTTGGAAAATCTTGGACCAGAATCCGGAATTTTGGGGGGGGGGGGTTTTATGCATTTTGGTCAATTTTAAGACAAAAAAAAATTTTAGGCTGAAAATATTTTGTTTCGCACTTCGAAAATTTCTGAACAAAAGTAAAAAAAGGTGTTTTTTTATGCATTTATCTCAATTTTGGGACGTAAAAGTGCAGGAACTGAAAATAGAAGGAAAATCCTGTGTATTATGTGGGCACAATCGCTTAATCTAGTTGGTATATGGTTTTCTTAGGAGGGGCGTATGCAGCTTATTCAAGTCAAGTCCCTGGATTGATATTTAGACTACCATGTCAGGTGAGCACCCTCAGGTCCCCTGGGGCCTCTTGTTTGTACACAACTTCTATACAGCTCAGGCTAGAGGCCGTATTTATAAATCAATCTTTAGGAAACTTCTTGGGTTCCTTTGTTATCACCTTGAGACGAGGACGAGTGTTTTTGGGTGCAGTCCAAAATTCAAGATGGCTGCCACTGCCCATTTTATACCGAAATTAGGTACAATCAGTTTTTTGTACAGTACTTCTTTTTGAAGGTTCTGAATTGAATAAATTTTTGAATGAAGTAAATAAATTTTATTCAACAGAATACAATCATTATGGTTCAAAATGTTTTACATTAATTGTTTGTGAAAGTAATTATATTCTGTTGGGATACAGCATGGACAGATTGGCCGTCTTTCTGCTGACCCCATTAGTATAAACATAAAGCATGAAACATGGATGTCAGGAGAGAAGTTATGTCATCAACGTATAGTTCTCAGAGGAAAAAAATATGATCTGAGGCTTGTCTTGTTTTTATTTGGATCTTCAAAATTTCTTCCGAGACTGAGCAGTTCCACCCCACTCAACACAACAACAGAAAAAATTGAACTCCTAACCACTGATGTGGCAACAGAATGGAAACTAACGTAAAGTGAAATTGAAAAGGAAACACAATCTGGGAATGGATCATGTCACACTTTACGAAGATATTAAGTTAATTTTATTGTTTATTGATATGTAAAGTGTGTTGAACGTACTGATGATAAAGTTGGGGATAGTGAGGTTGAAGTTGAGGTTATTAATGTTAAAAAGGATATAATGAGGAAGTGGTTATGTCACGAGTACCTCACCTCCCGAGCACCTTACAGTGACCACAACATGCGTTTCTCCATCCCGTTGCTATACCACCAACAACTATCTTATAATAGCTAGACTAAGCGAGAGGTAGGTTGAGAAGGGAAGATAATGACAAAAAGATGAAAAGATTTAATGAGATGAGATATGCTCAAATGTGATGAGATAACAGACATTAATATTGAGAGTAAGCCTTCCTAAGTTTCATAACAGTTGTTTTTTATGCCGTTAATTAATATCTGATGCTTTGTCTCACGTAGTGTGTGATTTATTTATTTCTTTATTGTCTACGTTTAAAGTCTCTTTATGCAGCTGTGAAGTATAGTGGCCGCAACAAGGATTAAAGTCAAACTAAGTCGGTCTTTTTTAATGGACTGTATCTCAGGAATTAATGAGCAGGTGTTATTTTGCCATTGAAGCGGACCCATAGTGCCATAGTAAGTGAGCCATTGTTGCGACGGAAGGGGGATTTATTTTGGCTAGACCACGAAGCGGGGATTTATTGTGGGCTTCTGTACCATGGTACCATAGTAAGTAAGTGAACCCTATCGAACCTACGACCTTTCTTTTGGCGTTTTGTAACTGTAATTTACGAGTGTGCACAATCACTACAATGTGGATTATTGCACGTAACGCGGGCTGAATATGAATTTTTCGAGGAGTGCTCTCTTGAATATGCTTTTAGAAGGAATCTCTCTTACCTGTTTTTCGATGTTGTTCCATATTCTGGGAAATGCATATTTGGGTAATTGAGCAGAGAATTGGGTCCTTGGTTTACCACATTGCAATTGACCTAGTTGTCTTGTCATCATGCCTGCTGGACATGTATTGACTTGAAAGAAGTCACCAAAAGTATGGGGAAGGTTGGAGTGATGCCAGTCAAACATGAAAAGAGATACATTCATTTTATACAAGTCATTTAATTTTAATATTTTACTCCTTCTAAATAGCGGATCAGTGTGACAATTGTATTTTTTGTTATTTATCAAGCGTAGGGCACGCTTTTGAAGTGTAAATAATGTTGAGGCAGCACTACAATGACCCCATATTTCGATACCATATAATAGATGACTGTGTATTAAGGAGTAGTATAGAGTTTTGAGGGCAGAGAGAGGTAGAAATATTTTTATACTGTACCAATGACCCAGACATAGCTGGTGCTAACTCTTAAAATATAGGGCCAAACACAAATTTTGCCCCCCAATCCCCAAAATTTGCATCTAAAACTAAAGAAAACATGTCCTGAAAGGCCCTCCACACTTCGCCCCCACTGCGCATGCGCAGTGTCAAGGACGTTCCGAAATTGGCGCCATTAATCATTCTAAGTTTGGCCCTTCATCAGTTAACATCTGACTGATCTTTGTGCTTATAAATCTCAGTTTAAATGATGCCAGACACATAAATATTAGTGAAATGGTGATTCTAAGGAGGATAGAGAAGGAGGAGAGGAAAAGAATGTGTGACAGAATATTATCAGGGCTGTAACTTAAAATTTTTTAATGAAATTATGTTAAGTTACCTATTTTCAAGGCAGCAGCCATTTTGTTGTCATTCTGATTATTTAGTTACACTGTTTTTTTAAGTGTTTTCCTCTCTCCCTGTCCTTTAAGTTCCCCCTTGCTATTCTCCCATGCTTTTGGCATAGTTTTTGTAATTATTATTACTAAATTTTCTTGGGAGTTTTAGCTGAATAACAGAATGAATTCTGTTCTTTCCCCATGTTTACATCTTCACCTAGGGGTGGTTAGGCGTTGTGTTCTGCATCTACCATCTGATGTTCTGCAGTTTCTTCCCTGGAAGTCTCTGTTTTGCATCAGATAGTGTATTTTTGGTAACTGATTTCGGGCCTGGGTGCCTGGAGTCTTATTTTAGTGTTTTTACACTCATTGTTTACATTTTCAACAGCCCTCTGTGTGAGGGGGGGATTTCTAAAAAATAATATCTTGATGTTATTTTAATCATAACTAGATACATTATTATTGTTCGTAAGTGTTGAATAAATTGTTTAAAATTTTTTTTTTTAAATTTTTGTCCACACTTAGGCTTGGGATCCATTGGGGCTCAACGTTACTTTTCAGAAACTTGGGCTGTTCTGAAAAAATATTTTTAGTCGAGTTGTGACGAAGTCAAACTCGACTTATAGTTTGGTGAATGGCGGGCGGGCGGGCGGGCGGGCGGGCGGGGCGGGCGGGCGGGTGGGCGGGCGTAAACAATTGGTTTCCGGATGATAACTTGATAGTGGTTCAACTCACATTCATTAAACTTCATACATAGGTTGGTCTTGGTGGGAGGAAGAACCCTATTGATTTTGGACATGCTACGTCGAAGGTCAAGGTCACAGTGACCTTGAACATAGTAAATCTTAAACAATTGGTTTCCGGATGATAACTTGATAATGGTTCAACTCACATTCATGAAACTTCATAGGTAGATTGGCCTTGGTGAGGGGAAGAACCCTATTGATTTTGGACTTGCTACGTCAAAGGTCAAGGTCACAGTGACCTTTAACATAGTATATCGCAACAATTGGTTTCCGGATGATAACTTGATAGTGGTTCAACCTAGAGTCATGAAACTTCATAGGTGTGTTGGCCTTGGTGCGAGGAAGAACCCTATTGATCTTGGACTCACCAGGTCAAAGGTCAAGGTCACAGTGACCTTGAACATAGTATATCGCAACAATTGGTTTCCGGATGATAACTTGATAGTGGTTCAACCTAGAGTCATGAAACTTTATAGGTGTGTTGGCCTTGGTGCGAGGAAGAACCCTATTGATCTTGGACTCACCAGGTCAAAGGTCAAGGTCACAGTGACCTTGAACATAGTATATCGCAACAATTGGTTTCCGGATGATAACTTGATAGTGGTTCAACCTAGAGTCATGAAACCTCATAGGTATGTTGGCCTTGGTGCGAGGAAGAACCCTATTGATCTTAGACTCACCAGGTCAAAGGTCAAGGTCACAGTGACCTTGAACATAGTATATCGCAACAATTGGTTTCCGGATGATAACTGGATAGTGGTTCAACCTAGAGCCATGAAACTTTACAGGCGTGTTGGCCTTGGTGCGAGGAAGAACCCTATTGATGTTGGACTCACCAGGTCAAAGGTCAAGGTCACAGTGACCTTGAACATAGCATATCGCAACAATTGGTTTCCGGATGAGAACTTGATAGTGGTTCAACCTAGAGTCATGAAACTTCATAGGTGTGTTGGCCTTGGTGCGAGGAAGAACCCTATTGACCTTGGACTCGCCAGGTCAAAGGTCAAGGTCACAACTCGACATTGGATCTGTGATCCTGAGCGGCATTTTTTCAAAATATTTTGATTTCAATTATTTTTTCTATATCAATGGATCATATTATTATTATGTATTTTGATTGCCAGGGGTTAGTGCGAGTACCAGGACTTGTTTTCTTTTCACATTGAAAGGATATTGATCAATTGTTTTAAGAGGAAGTCTTCCTCTGACTTTATTATCATTCTATATGTGGTCAGTGTACTCGCATTAACTCCTGTTCTGTATCGTATGATTTCGATGACAATATGGGAAGCGTATGTCACGGTATGTTGTTGGGGATTTGGACACTCCGGTCCTTTCCCCGCAGGGTCACTCTACTTTATCAATTTCTATTTCAGACGATCAAGATTAGGGTGATGTATCTGTGATGTCTTCCAACAGTGTGCCTCCGTCGTCACAATTAATGAAGGGCTAGCGGAAAAGTGCTCATGTAAATACGCCAATTGCCTAAGAGGACCCTAGTAGGTTCGACGGCCTTTGACGTCCGCTAGCTCGCCCGGTGTAGCGTCCATTCACCGAATGGTTCGGCAGCCGGGTTCGTCCGTTGCGGTCTAGAAGGAATTTTGGGGTGATGCGAGCACTATAAACTAACCTAATGCACACCCAGTGACGGCGGATCGGAGGGAGAACGCAGGAAGCCTTTTAGTCCGGTTCATAGCTCGTTCCGGTCCATCCGGACGGCAAGCGAGAGAGACCCCTCTCTCGTTCAACAACATCTGGCCCCAGATGTTGTGGTACAAAATGTGTCGTAAGCGGAGCATACGTCCGTCGCTCGGGACGCTCCGTTGTATAGGCAGTCCGCTGAGACTGCTAAGGCTTCCTCTTCTCGTCAGCGCACACGACCGCACCTTGGCTGCGTGACGGCCGATATATTACCAGCTTCGCCGATCAAGGATTCTTCGGCGACCAGGTCACACCATCCGGTAGCCAGGGACACGAGGCCTGCAGACTCCGGACGTTCTCATAGGAAGTGTGCGGGAGTCAACATACACGGAGCTTCCGGCGGCAATGCATCGTAAGACCGCTACTGCACAGGCCTCGGGAACGGACGTGCTTTCCTTAATAGCACAGTTTATCGCAGCATCCCAGCATCAACTGAATCTGTCGCATATATTTTATCCGACGATGCTGGGTCGGGACGCTCCGCGGAAGCGGGTACGGACGTCCGAAAGTTTCATCCGGTCCGACGGGATACCGAAAGGGATTTGGAGGATTTCGAGCTTTCCCTTTCGGAACAACATATGCTGTTGTGTATGTCATCTGACTTGGTCTTCTCCAGCTTCTTTCGTCGGACCAGAATGCTGCGATGCCGGATAAGAAACTGATAGCGTCGGTGGACTTAGAAATTTTTGGTTCGGTTCAGGGACATCGTCCCTCAGTTCCGACATAGTCCAATAATGTCACACAACTTTTGAATTATTGAACGACGCTATATATATTATTATTTTATGCTTGCTAACCAAGCATTTCTGGTTTCTTGTTCGAAGAGTTATGGAGATGTCTTTCAAAAGTGTGCCTCTGTCGTCATAGTTAATGAAGAGTTAGCGGCAATAAGTGCTCATGGAATATGTCTATCGCCTACGGAGTGACATTCGCTAGCTCACCCGGTGTAGTGTACATTCATCGAATGGTTCGGCTGCCGGGTTCGTCCGTTGCGGTCTAGGAAGGAGATTTGGGTGATGCGAGCACTTTAATTACTTTAGTACTCACCCAGTGACGGCAGATTGAGGACAGATCGGAGGAAGCCTGTTAGTCCGGTTCCTGGCTGGTCCTGGTCCGTCCGGGCTGTGAGCGAGAGAGGTCCCTCTCTCGCCCAACAACATAGGGGACCGCATGTTGTGGTTCAGATATTTTACATTCGGAGCATATGTCCGTTGGTCGGGACGCTCCGTTATATTGACAGTCCGAGAGACTGTCTTTAATGCTTCCTCATCCTCACAGCAGGGCACACGACCGCACATTGGCTACGTGACCTCGAGTATCCGATCAGTTTCGGCATTCAGTGATTCCACGGCGAATAGGTCGCGCCATCCGGTAGCCAAGGGACACGAGGCCTATACACTCCGTTCGCTCGCATATTGGTAGTATGCACGGGGTAACGATCACGGAGCTTCCAGCGGCAATGCATCGTAAGACCGCTTCTCCTCAGGCCTCAGTGACGGACGTGCTATCCGAGTTAGCACAGTTGTTTCGCAGCATCCCAGCAATTGACAGTTTCTCGGTCGAATCAGGAATTATCCGACGGCGCTGGGTCGGTGCGGTCCGCGGTTGCATCAGGTACGGACGACCGAACGCTTTATAGGGTCCGACAGGATGGCGAAAGGGATTCGAAAGATTTCAAGTTTTCCCTTTAGTAGTATCGGAAGATGCCTTTCATATCTTTTGGCATTATCTTCCAGTGATTATTATTTCGGACTTCATTGCTGCGATCTTGGATAAGAGACTTATAGCGTCATTGGACTCGGATTTTTCGATCGGTTCGGGGACATTGTCCCTGACTTACCGACGTAGTCCAATATTGTCATTACAACATGTGTTTTATTTTTCGACGCTATATATATATATACATGCCTGCTACTAAGCATGATAGTTTAGTTTCTTGTCCGCGTTGCTCATTTCTGCCATTTTATCATTTATACAAATAGTTTATTTTGGCAGAGCAGGGCATACCGAGAGTTCATATGCATCTAGACGGTGTGATTAAAAACTGCATATATTCTTTTTCGCCGTTTATGTCTTTTCCAATTTCTATGTTGGGAACGACATTATGTATAGTAGACTTAACTTAGACGCTTTATTATACGTAATCCGCCTTACTGAGGCGTTATCATTACGTCTTCAAGAAAAGATTTACGGGATATTATTCTCAATGTAATTTCTTTTGAGGGCAGTAGTTTGTTCACGTATAACTCCGCCCTTCAGTGGCTGATTGGAGTTAGTTAGACTGACGCAGCCCTAGCTACATCCACTCGCGTGGATAGTAAGGTTAAGAACTCTCTCAGAGTCGCTTCGTTCTCGGAGGAGCTTCTCTTCGACGGCAACTTTTCGGCAATCCATGAATTGCTCGATTTACACGTTCTCTTGTCTATCTAGTGTTACAAGAGATTCAGACTGGGGCAAACATTCGGTGGTTGACTCAGAGAGTGCCGCCGCAGTTGCCGGACCCGAGTGTGGCTGTTATGACGGTTGCCAGCCATACAGATTGGGATATAATACTGATCCCTACGGATTCGAAGTGCCAGGGTCTTTGGGTTCCGCAGTCTTTTAGCAATCAGTTTTCTTCCGCGGAATAATGTTTTTTAGGCTTGCTTTATGTCATTGCATGAACATTATTCAGAAACGCATGCCCAAATTCCTGTCCTTTAATTCGACAGTAGTGGCGTATCTCCGGAACCAGGGAGGCACTCTTTCGTTTCCGTTATTCAATTTAATGGAAAGAATCCGTCTGTTGGTTATAGTACACCAAGTTCAGTTTTGGTCCGTCATATTCCGGGTCGTCTGATTGTTTTATCGGACTCCCGTTCTCTTACGGGTCGCTTGTTGCTGTCAGAATGGACTCTCAACAAACAAGTATTCAATCAGATTTGCTATCTATGGGAGCGCCCAATGATGATTTATTTATGACACAGCTTGCTAATCAGTTGCAGACGTATGTGTTGGCTTGTCCAGATCTCTGAGCTAATATTCTTAACGCTCTATTGATCTATAGGACGGAATGATAGGATACGCGTATCCTCCGGCGCTGTTGTTTTAGCAGGTATTGCTAAGATAAACAACCACAATACATTTCTGTTGATAGCATCTCTATCTTCACAGAGATCATGAGTAATTTTCTCTCTTGTCTACTGTGGGTTTTAACGTGAAATCTTCCTCTATGTGAGGATCTTTTTCACTGGGTAAATCGTGTCATCTTTATCACAACCTGCAAGGTCGCAACCTTCATGTATTCCGTTGTGTGGTCCGTATTGCATTGTAAGCACTGTACTGGACGAGCTTTGGACGCGATTTCTTACTATAGGAGATCCTCTTCTTCGCTATTCTATATGGCTAAAGTGGAGGCTCTTCCGTCGTGGTGTAGGGATCATTATGTTCATATTGTTGATCCCTCCATACTACTCGTTGCTATTTTTTAGTATACTTGTTTCACAAGATCTACTGCAGCCTGTTATTATTTAGGTTATAGGTTTATGTTACCTCATACCTATGCACTCTACGATAGTTTACAATTGAGTCTTTTGTCTCTTTATCTAAGTCAGTTACTACTTTTTGATAAATAGACTTAGAATCTTTAGATTAAATTCCTATACGGATTTTAACTTCGGTTCTTATTTAGCTAAGTAATCATTTGAGCCTCTGGAAACAGTAGTTTTCAAATTCTGACCTTTTAGACAGTAATTCTGTTGGTTTCTCTTTTACTGTAGAGTCAGTGAGTTTCATGCACTATCGATGGATGATTTTCACTTTCATAGTTTCGGAATCAATACTTCCGTTACTATTTAGGTTGGATTGTTGCATAAGAGTTAGGCTCCTATTATCCGGAACCTATTATTTTAAGGTCCTTCCGTCTTCGTATGGGCATAGGCCTTTACTCTTTCCGGGTACAGTTTATGTATTTACAAACAGATTTCTGTTTATTACTATGGGCGTAAGCTTCTTCTGTCTTTGATGTCTAGTAGAAGGACGTTACGCTCCATTTTATTGTTAATGGATTCTATTAACTATCGGTACTGCTTATAGTATATCATTGACTTAGCAGTTGTGCTTAAGATTTCGGCTCATGAAGTAAGAGTTCTTCTACTTCTTGGGCTTACATTAATAGTGTCGCTATTATAGATTTTTGAAGGCCGCTCATTGCGCTCAGCCATCCACATTCATGAATTTTATCTCAGAAATATCGAGTCCATTTCTGGAGGCCTCTATTGTTAGGTCTATTATCTACTGTTCAGAATGTCATTCACTTAACAGTTGCTACTATAGCTAGGTAGGCTGTCTGTTTCGGCAGTGTCTCCGTTCGGCTGCCCTCTTCGCTCTGGGCTATTTGACCCAGGGCAAGAAAAAGGGGGGGGGGGGAGGGTGTTCCCTTGGGTCACCTGTTTTACTATGAAAACAAGGGGATACCTCCTCCGGAGTTAGTAATTCTGAGCTGTTATTGGGATGGTTGTTTAGTGAGAAGTTTAGGTTTTTAAAATTCATTCAAGACTTAGTTTTTAAAGTATAGCTTTTGAATATTGCATATGTCAACGGACATGATTATGCAATCCTCAGACACTTTTAGGAGTATAAGAGTCTCTATTCTCTAGACTTACTTTATTTATTGGCTTACTTTAAAAATTATTAGTATAAGGATTATATTGGATATTAATAGAGTACATGGATGTATGAAGCTCAATTTTGGAAGGTGTTGTATCTTTCTAATTTATCATAAATAAGAAAGATACATGTAAGGCCTATTACTTCTTTTTCCCTACAGGGGATGACTCTATTTTATTTTATTGAGCGTATTCCATTTTGCTCTATGTCCTTGGCCCTCCAGCCTTTTTACTATTCAGCTATGTCTGGGTCATTGGTACAGTATAAAAATGTTAAAAAATTTATAGTAATTTATATATTTTTTATACTTACCAATGACCCAGACGGGGATGGCCCTCCCAGGAGTTGGGAACTCTTGCCTCCCCGCTGAGTACATAGCGCTTACCAGGCACTGGTTATTAGAATGATTAATGGCGCCAATTTCGGAACGTCCTTGACACTGCGCATGCGCAGTGGGGGCGAAGTGTGGAGGGCCTTTCAGGACATGTTTTCTTTAGTTTTAGATGCAAATTTTGGGGATTGGGGGGCAAAATTTGTGTTTGGCCCTATATTTTAAGAGTTAGCACCAGCTATGTCTGGGTCATTGGTAAGTATAAAAAATATATAAATTACTATAAATTTTTTAACTTTTTAGCTTTATTTATTGCGTAAAGCCCCCTCGATACTTTGGAATTTATGGCTGACACGTGAAACTTATATTTTAGGTTTTTGTCCAGGTATAAGCCCAGAAATTTCATTACATTCTCATCATTGGAGTTTCTCGCTAACGAAATATCTTGACCGTTGACACTCAACTGTCGATTGTTAATATCATATGTTTTATTAGGCGGACTGAATAGCATATATTTAGTTTTTTGGGCATTCAAAACCAAATTATTGGCTGCACACCAATCTGTTATCTTTGAAAGTTCAGAGTTAACTAGGTCGAAGCCAGCATCAAGGCTATGGTTCGAAGTGCGGACTGAAGTATCATCAGCAAAAGATAAAAGGCCCAATTGTGTAGAGGAGCTAAAGTCATTCACATAAATTAAAAAAGAAGTGGACCAAGAATGGATCCTTGGGGGACACCACATATGATTGTAGCAATGCCAGAACTTCTCCCATCATATGTGACATATTGAACACGTCCTTCAAGATAGCTCTTAAACCAGTCATTGGTAATACCCCTGATACCATAAAACTCTAGCTTTTTAAGCAAAATACCGTGGCTAATTGTGTTGAAGGCTTTTGATAAGTCTAAAAATACAGATAAGGTGTAATCTTTTGTCGCCTTGTCGTTGTTGTTTGCTATACTGTTCAGAAGTTGCAATATGGGGTGTATCGTTGTGTGTTTTGTCCTGAAACCATACTGGTGTTGATATAGAAGATTGTGTTTTGTTAAGAAACTGGTTAATGGCTCTAGTGTTATTCTCTCCAGTAATTTTGAGAATGTGGGTAATAGGCTAATAGGTCTGTAATTATTGAATAATTGGGGGTTTCCAGATTTAAAAATTGGTACAACTTTTGCGATCTTCATTTTTTCTGGGACTATTCCACTGGATAACGACATGTTTATTATATGGGTGAGTACTTCTGCTATTTCAGTAATTGAGCGTTTTAAAAGTTTAGTAGATATCCCATCACAGTCTTCACTGGTTTTGGATTTCATTGAATTTGTTATTGAAATAATTTCCTCTGAGGACGTCGGTGCCATGAAAAAACTATTAGAATTTGGCCTGGTCATATATTGAGTGTGGTGCGCATTTGTGTTTGGAATTTGTTCAGAAGCTTTTTGGCCGACTGTGGAAAAGTGGGTAATAAAATGATGGGCAATCTCATTAGGATCACTAATCTCAATGTCATCTATCAAGAAGTTGGTTGTGGATAACCTTCGATTGGAGGACTTATGAATAGCGCTTCTCAGAATTTCCCATGTTTTCTTCATGTTGTTTTTATTCATATTCAAGATGTTTTCATAGTATATGACCTTACTTTTTCTTTTTACTTTATTCAAAATATCACTATACATCTTATAATTCTTCTTATTTTGTTCAGAGGGAGATTTTAGCTTTTTCCTGAAAAGTTTTTCTTTATTAATTGTGGGCTGTAAAAGGCCTTGAGTTATCCAGGGCTGGCGTTTTATATATTTATATATTTATTGTCCGGTACTATTTTCTTAAATGGGAAGGCAGTATCGAATGCAGTGAAATATAAGTCTATAAAGATATTATACGCTTCATTCGCACAAGTTGATTCTAGTGCTGGTGAAAAGTCTGTTAAGGTCAACAGGTCTTTAAATGTTCTTACATTGATCTCATTAAAATTTCTTTTCATGATATGATTTTTAGTTTCTATCTTTACTGGAGTCGTTTCACAATAAAATGTACCAAAGTGATCAGAAAGATCTGTGATTACTATTCCAGACTTGTAATTGGCTGAGGAACTATTAGTGAGAATGTGATCTATTAGAGTTGCAGAATGGTCCGTTATTTGAGTTGGTTTGCTAGTGAGCGGGAGAAATCCTTGACTAATAATAGTGTTTATATATTCATTTGTTTTATTGTGTGTTTGAAACTTCAACAAGTCAATATTCATATCGCCCATAATATAGGATGTTTTATGTTCCTGGTTCATTGTTTCGATGATTAATGACAATGTGGAAATGAACTTATCAAGGTCGGCCTTGGGAGGGGTGTTTGGTCGATATATTACACCAGCAATAAATGGTCGATGATCGTGTGCAATTTGGACGAACAGAGACTCGAAAACGTTGGGAATGAATATAGAGAGGTCCTTTCGTATTTTATACTTTAGGGTGTTCTTAATAAACAAGCTGACGCCTCCTCGTCCATCATCCGGGACGGGGCGCGTGTTGGTTATGACTGGGTGATACCCATTAAGTTCAAATGTCACATGTTCTGGTACCTTGAAAATTTCAGTAAGCCCAATAATATCAAAAGTTCCACCATTATTTTGCAAACTGACGAGTAGACTGACCAATGAGTCCCAATGCACATTTAGACCCTGACAGTTAATATGAAAGAGTGACAGCTGATTGTGTTTGTTAGCAATTAGTTCTCTATACTGATCAGGGGAATAGTATCTACACTCCTCGGTTGAAAGTAATAGGCTGTCATGATCATCCTCACTCGAACTTTGATTTAAATTGAACAATGCTGCAAGATCGTATTTTCTATCAGTCTGTATCTCATCAAAGGAAATACTATCTTGGCCCGCCATTTTTAATAACATATTTTAGTATCAACTTATTGGAAATGAGACTGATCGGTCTAGGAATGTTACCTATAATTATGTAATCTACATTAAAATTATTATGTTCTCCACCAACTTCTCTTCTGACACACGTAGCGATGATCAACAAATACTGGGAAAAAACATGATAAAAATGAAATATTGTGTAACAAATGTACATAAGAATTACATTTCATTTGAAATGATCCATCTGAGAGTGATGCACCAAACAACGCCTGTATGAGTCGGATATCATCTTTTGACTGTTTCACTCCACCCTCCCCATCCCACCCCATCACTCTATTTCATCCCTATTATTCAGTCTTTTTCACTTATCTCACTTCATTATCAATGAGAAATGCCCAACAGAGGGGAAAAGTGGTAGTAAATTCTTCACAGATTTTAGAACCAACGCAAGGAAACTGTTCATAAAAATTACGAGAATGGGAATTAGCAAAGAGGTGAGATAGGAGACAAATCAATCAAATAAAATATCGTGGGATCTTAGCAAGTCTCACTGCTTTAATGAGCGGATAACAAAATAAATTAGTTTTGGAGTCAAATTATCCATAAGCACTCAAAACGTTAGTTGAGTGTGTGGGAGTGGTGGGGTGTGAACGCGGGAGGGGGTTTTGAACTTGACAAATGCAATTATAAGACGGGGTGTTATCGGCACAATGTCGGTGAAGATCTATCAACCTGCTGTCAGGCTCCATCTCGCCCCCTACCCACCAATGTGCTCCAAGTGTCACATGGTGCATAGAACTCATTGGAATGCATGGGACGAGAAAAGAAAAAGAAAAAACGAGAATAAGAAAAAAAAAAGAAAAAAAAAAAATCGAACTTGAACAGGCTAATCACTTTCGTTGATTGCGAATGGTCAACCAGTTTGTATCACGCTTTCATTCTTGTCTCCTTTGATAAATATACGACATAGTCACGGTTTACTGAGAGCAAGATTGTTGCAACAGACATAATTTGGATAGATAGACGAACAAGTCTTGATTCACGGGCTGACGCGAGGACATAGTCACGGTTTCACGGGTTACTGAGAGCAAGATTGTTGCAACAGACATAATTTGGATAGATAGACGAACAAGTCTTGATTCACGGGCTGACGTGAGGAGGATTGTTGCAGCAGACAAACTGGTGACACACATTCTCTATATTGAGATGTTACATCACAGGGAGAAAATTTATGCGGCATTAACAGCACATGGGACGAGAAGAGAAAAAGAAAAAAACGAGAATAAGAAAGAAAAATCGAGCTTGAACAGGCCAATCACTTTCGTTGATTGCGAATGGTCAACCAGGTTGTATCACGCTTTCATTCTTGTCTCCTTTGATAAATATATGACATAATCACGGTTTCACGGGCTACTGAGAGCAAGATTGTCGCAGCAGACATAATTTGGTAAATAGACGAACAAGTCACGGATTCACGGGCTGACGCGAGAAGGATTGTTGCAGCAGACAAACTGGTGACAAACATTCTCTATATTGAGATATTACATCACAGGGAGAAAATTTATGAAGCATTAACAGTACAGTTCGTATCGAAATTGTCCGGTCATCCTTGACTTCTTATCTTGACTGTGCACATTGAAATAAATACATACTATATATTTATGTGTACGAGTGATACCTGTTAGAAAATGCAGTAAAGACCCCTAATCACATGTGTTTATATGGAGTAAAAGATTTATGTGTGGATGTGATACATAAAATTTAAAGTAAGTGTTCGGTCAGTAGATGGACATGTCATATTCATGTGTATTTTTAAGGGTTAAAACATACGATTATAACGAACTTCAAGAGGAAAGAAAAATGATCAAAGTAACAACAAGAACCCTATTGTATCCCTTTATCACTGCATGGCAGCAATCATTTCAACATTGATTGAGATAATATTTCATTGTTTGTCCCCAAACTGCAATTACACAATTACTACTTGCACAGTCAGGGCACAGAGTAGCTGAAGTAATGGCCGGAGAACTACTTATTTCAGAAAAATAATAGATAAAAACTTCATTGTCTATATCACAACTTGTGAAGTGGGGGGGGGGGGGGGGGGGGGGGGGGGAGGGGCGGGGGGGGGGGGGGGGGGGGGGGGGCAGGGCAGGCATCAAAGAGCTGCCGGAAGCAACCGTGGAGTCTCTGTACGAGTTATTCTGTGACCGTTAAGTGTGCTTTTCGCAATTACGTACGAGTTATTCTGTGATCGTTAAGTGTGTTTTCCGCAAAGGACCAGTTCTTGTACTCATTCCAGACAACGATACTTCACTATGTGAACTCCGCCCATATAATAACGGCGTGTAACATGTTTTGTTTGCGACATCGCATCATATCAGGCATGCGTAATAAATTGTTGAGTGCATGTACTTTACTGATTGTTGTGAATAACACGACGCCAGGGCTATTATTGCTTTCAAGTGGATGCTGCCCTATTATTAGGTCGGTACAATGTTTTGCAAGTAAAATCGTATAGGTTTACATCATGAAATGTGACCGTTCGAAAAGGCCTATCAGTATGTGCTCGCTGCATTGTTGGAGATATGCACATTCTAATTATGAGGCCCATATTATTGTCCCGGTAAGTAACCGTCACTAATCAAGGGGTTACTATCCCCAGACTGAAAGTCATTGAGCTATATATTTTGTACTTTCTGAGGTTTTGGAGCTTCGAGCTCAAGATAAGAGCTCATTTTAGTGTGGTACATTAAAAGTTGTATTTGCTTCGGTTTCGGTATTGAATGTGTTTGACCTGAAGCCTATAGGAAATGGTCCGGAAGTTAATCCGCTATGTATGCCCATCATACGCGACTGATACAATGTGTGGTTCGTGAATTTCGAGTAACCACTGCATGGGCGCGTGCGTTTTTTTCACTATGTGAACTCCGCCATATAATAATGGCGTGTAACATGTATTGTTTCCGACATTGCACCATATCAGGCATGCGTAATAGTCGATGGCACTGGTGGAAAACCAAGGGTGAATGGCTTAGCTACCCGTTTCCCCCATCCACCCCTAGCCCTCGCTCTATGGCCCATCTATGCACGCATGCCAAATTGGCGAATGCATCGCTTTACTGATTGCTTCGAATAACATGACGCCAGGGCTATTATTGTTTTCAATAAATTGATGCTGCCCTATTAACGGTACAATGTTCATATAGAATCGTATCAGTTTAAGCATAAAATGTGACCGTTCAAAAAAGCCTATCAATATGTGCTCGATGCATTGTTGGAGATATGCACATTCTCATGAGGCCCATATCTAGGTTCGTAACTGTCACCAATCAAGGGGATATTATCCCCGAACTGAAAGGCACTGAGCTATACATTTGTACTTTATGAGCTTTGGGAGCTTCGAGCTCAAGATAAGAGCTCATTTTAGTATGGTACATTAAAATTTGTATTTGCTTCGACTAGTTTCAACCTTTACGGTTTTATCAAATAAACAAATACTTGAAGACTTCAATTTAAGTCTGAATTTGCCGACTTTTGGTCAGTACGGTATTTTATAATGGTATGTCAGAATATATCGGTCACTGTGTATGAGGACCAATTCACACCAATTCGTTCAATGTTTTACTTGAACACAACAGTAAGTATGGATTAAAAGCAAATTATCGCAAGTTTGATGTTTTGTTATGGCGATATTTTATTGCTATATGATTGTTGGTTTACTATTACATCGTCAATACGATTTTATGACCGTGAGGAGTTGTTTGGGCACTCACTCACCAATTTCACACCCTCTAGTAATGGGTTATGAGGACCAGGTGTTGTGATAGACTGGTCACTTGTTTGTTTGCACTTTATTGTTTATTGTTTGTGCTATTGTTTATGCCTTTGTGGCTTGATTTTATTTGTTCCACTTGGGGAACTATAGTGATTTATGCAGTCTATTGGTTAGACTGTCTGATAAATCAGTGACTTGTAAGTCGCCCGGGGAGCTTGCAAGCTGGCAGGAGATACACAGTAAACTGTGTATAACACGGGCTTGTGGCGTGAAGCTCCAACTGACTGACAGTAGTACCGTCTTGGGCAGTCACAGGCGACATCGAAGTTTGCAAGCAGGCAGGAGGTATACAGGTAGTATACAACACAGGCTTGTGGTGTCAAACTTCTCGGCTATCGGGAGAGCTTCCAAGCAGGCAAATTGTCTACAGAAAAATCTGTATTCAATATAGGCTTGTGGCAGTGAAGCTCTCAGATCTCGCAAGCAGGCTGACAATATCACACAAGTGCGTATTGTTCGGGCTTGTGGCGGTGAGACCTGTGATAGCCGGTGCACTGAAAAAAATTTCATACAATTAAAAATGTGAATGATCGCGAGTCGCGTAAAATACATAAACGAAATAGCGAATAAAATAAGCGAATAGTGCAAATGTGCAATCGCGGTACCTGGTGTATGATACAAGTAATTATCAAAGGCGTTGTATGAACGCGTGTCGAATAAAAATCGTGCAATAACTAAATTTGCGAAAATCCAAGATTGTTGTTGTTGTTAAATTCAAAATGGCGTCAGAGAGGTACACTTGAACAGTCTGAGTGGAAATGAGAAATGATTGAGACGGCACCTTCGTCTCCGCTGAGCGAGAGTCACGTGTTATCAGCTCGCGATCTCATTGGTGGTATTGGTTACATTCATTGACGCCGATTGATTGAATTAGTGTGGGTGGTACTCAGTTTGATGATTGATCTTTACATGTCCGAGACCACGGAATGAGATTTGTTTATGCATCCATCACTCATTCGAGTCCAATTCTGAAGAGTTTGCATGGGAGAAAATACTGGTAGGCTCCCTTGATACGTCAGAAAATAATTCATTTTCTAATGAGCTGGAGTTAGGAGTAAATAAGTTCCAGTCCTTATGCGGTTTGTGTGGCTAAACTTCATATGGGAAGTTGATTATGGTTATAGACTGTCGGTGTAGAAATGGTCATAATTACTCATGACAGTAGGCCGTATTTGGCAAAAACAACATGGAGAACAGTGCAAGTTAGATTTTCACAATAAATTAAGAAGAGTGGACTCCACTCGGCCGTTTTCACGCTATTGCGGTATGCCACATTTGCACTGGTAATGTTGTGTGGTGGTTGCTGCGACATACTTCTCAGGCGCCAGTTTTGGGTTAAAGCACCCAAAACCTCGCAAGATAAAGATGAGTCCCTCGTAGATAGGCCCGTAAGCCCTGCATAATGTGAAGTGGGGGGGTGGAAGGGCAGGCATCAAAGAGCTGCCGGAAGCAACCGTGGAGTCTCTGTATTACGTACGAGTTATTCTGTGACCGTTAAGTGTGCTTTTCGCAATTACATACGAGTTATTCTGTGATCGTTAAGTGTGTTTTCCGCAAAGGACCAGTTCTCGTACTCATTCCAGACAACGATACTTCACTATGTGAACTCTGCCCATATAATAACGGCGCGTAACATGTTTTGTTTGCGACATCGCATCATATCAGGCATGCGTAATAAATTGTTGAGTGCATGTACTTTACTGATTGTTGTGAATAACACGACGCCAGGGCTATTATTGCTTTCAATAAGTGGATGCTGCCCTATTATTAGGTCGGTACAATGTTTTGCAAGTAAAGTCGTATAGGTTTACATCATGAAATGTGACTGTTTGAAAAGGCCTATCAGTATGTGCTCGCTGCATTGTTGGAGATATGCACATTCTAATTATGAGGCCCATATTATTGTCCCGGTAAGTAACCGTCACTAATCAAGGGGTTACTATCCCCGAACTGAAAGTCACTGAGCTATATATTTTGTACTTTCTGAGCTTTTGGAGCTTCGAGCTCGAGATAAGAGCTCATTTTAGTGTGGTATATTAAAAGTTATATTTGCTTCGGTATTGAATGTGTTTGACCTGAAGCCTATAGGAAATGGTCCGGAAATTAATCCGCTATGTATGCCCATCATGCGCGACTGATACAATGTGTGGTTCGTGAATTTCGAGTAACCACTGCATGGGCGCGTGCGTTTTTTCACTATGTGAACTCCGCCCATATAATAACGGCGTGTAACATGTATTAACGGCGTGTAACATGTATTGTTTCCGACATCGCACCATATCAGGCATACGTAATAGTCGATGGCACTGGTGGAAAACCAAGGGTGAATGGCTTAGCTACCTGTTTCCTCCATCCAACCCTTGCCCTCGCTCTAAGGCCCATCTATGCCAAATTGGCGAATGCATCGCTTTACTGATTGCTTCGAATAACATGAGGCCAGGGCTATTATTGTTTTCAATAAATTGATGCTGCCCTATTAACGGTACAATGTTCATATAGAATCGTATCAGTTTAAGCATAAAATGTGACTGTTCAAAAAAGCCTATCAATATGTGCTCGATGCATTGTTGGAGGTATGCACATTCTCATGAGGCCCATATCTAGGTAAGTAACTGTCACCAATCAAGGGGCTATTATCCCCGAACTGAAAGGCACTGAGCTGTACATTTTGTACTTTATGAGCTTTGGGAGCTTCGAGCTCGAGATAAGAGCTCATTTTAGTATGGTACATTAAAATTTGTATTTGCTTCGACTAGTTTCAACCTTTACGGTTTTATCAAATAAACAAATACTTGAAGACTTCAATTTAAGTCTGAATTTGCCGACTTTTTGGTCAGTACGGTATTTTATAATGGTATGTCAGAATATATTGGTCACTGTGTATGAGGACCAATTCACACCAAATCGTTCAATGTTTTACTTGAACACAACAGTAAGTATGGATTAAAAGCAAATTATCGCAAGTTTGATGTTTTGTTATGGCAATATTTTATTGCTATATGATTGTTGGTTTACTATTACATCGTCAATACGATTTTATGACCGTGAGGAGTTGTTTGGGCACTCACTCACCAATTTCACACCCTCTAGTAATGGGTTATGAGGACCAGATGTTGTGATAGACTGGTCACTTGTTTGTTTGCACTTTATTGTTTATTGTTTGTGCTATTGTTTATGCCTTTGTGGCTTGATTTTATTTGTTCCACTTGGGGAACTATAGTGATTTATGCAATCTATTGGTTAGACTGTCTGATAAATCAGTGACTTGTAAGTCGCCCGGGGAGCTTGCAAGCTGGCAGGAGATACACAGTAAACTGTGTATAACACGGGCTTGTGGCGTGAAGCTCCAACTGACTGACAGTAGTACCGTCTTGGGCAGTCACAGGTGACATCGAAGTTTGCAAGCAGGCAGGAGGTATACAGGTAGTATACAACACAGGCTTGTGGTGTCAAACTTCTCGGCTAACGGGAGAGCTTCCAAGCAGGCAAATTGTCTACAGAAAAATCCGTATTCAATATAGGCTTGTGGCAGTGAAGCTCTCAGATCTCGCAAGCAGGCTGACAATATCACACAAGTGCGTATTGTTCGGGCTTGTGGCGGTGAGACCTGTGATAGCCGGTGCACTGAAAAAAATTTCATACAATTAAAAATGTGAATGATCGCGAGTCGCGTAAAATACATGAACGAAATAGCGAATAAAATCAGCGAATAGTGCAAATGTGCAATCGCGGTACCTGGTGTATGATACAAGTAATTATCAAAGGCGTTGTATGAACGCGTGTCGAATAAAAATCGTGCAATAACTAAATTTGCGAAAATCCAAGATTGTTGTTGTTGTTAAATTCAAAATGGCATCAGAGAGGTACACTTGAACAGTCTGAGAGTCTGAGTGGAAATGAGAAATGATTGACACGGCACCTTCGTCTCCGCTGAGCGAGAGTCACGTGTTATCAGCTCGCGATCTCATTGGTGGTATTGGTTACATTCATTGACGCCGATTGATTGATTTAGTGTGGGTGGTACTCAGTTTGATGATTGATCTTTACATGTCCGAGACCACGGAATGAGATTTGTTTATGCATCCATCACTCATTCGAGTCCAATTCTGAAGAGTTTGCATGGGAGAAAATACTGGTAGGCTCCCTTGATACGTCAGAAAATAATTCATTTTATAATGAGCTGGTGTTAGGAGTAAATAAGTTCCAGTCCTTATGCGGTTTGTGTGGCTAAACTTCGTATGGGAAGTTGATTATGGTTATAGACTGTCGGTGTAGAAATGGTCATAATTACTCATGACAGTAGGCCGTATTTGGCAAAAACAACATGGAGAACAGTGCAAGTTAGATTATGCCACATTTGCACTGGTAATGTTGTGTGGTGATTGCTGCGACATACTCCTCAGGCGCCAGTTTCGGGTTAAAGCACCCAAAACCTCGCAAGATAAAGATGAGTCCCTCGTAGAATGTGAAGTGGGGGGGGAGGGCAGGCATCAAAGAGCTGCCGGAAGCAACCGTGGAGTCTCTGTATTACGTACGAGTTATTCTGTGACGTGAAGTGGGGGGAAGGGCAGGCATCAAAGAGCTGCCGGAAGCAACCGTGGAGTCTCTGTATTACGTACGAGTTATTCTGTGATCGTTAAGTGTGCTTTTCGCAATTACGTACGAGTTATTCTGTGATCGTTAAGTGTGTTTTCTGCAAAGGACCAGTTCTCGTACTCATTCCAGACAACGATACTTCACTATGTGAACTCCGCCCATATAATAACAGCGTTAACATGTTTTGTTTGCGACATCGCATCATATCAGGCATGCGTAATGCTTCCGGCAGCTCTTTGATGCCTGCCCTCCCCCCCCCCACTTCACATTATGCACGGGCCTATCTACGAGGGACTCATCGTTATCTTGCGAGGTTTTGGGTGCTTTAACCCAAATCTGGCGCCTGAGGAGTATGTCGCAGCAACCACCACACAACATTACCAGTGCAAATGTGGCATACCGCAATAGCGTGAAAACGGCCGAGTGGAGCCCACTCTTAATTTATTGTGAGAATCTAACTTGCACTGTTCTCCATGTTGTTTTGGCCAAATATGGCCTACTGTCATGGGTAATTATGACCATTTCTACACCGACAGTCTATAACCATAATCAACTTCCCATACGAAGTTTAGCCACACAAACCGCATAAGGACTGGAACTTATTTACTCCTAACTCCAGCTCATTAGAAAATGAATTATTTTCTGACGTATCAAGGGAGCTTACCAGTATTTTCTCCCATGCAAACACTTCAGAATTGGACTCGAATGAATGATGGATGCATAAACAAATCTCATTCCGTGGTCTCGGACATGTAAAGATCAATCATCAAACTGAGTACCACTCACACTAATTCAACCAATCGGCGTCATTGAGTGTAACCAATACCACCAATGAGATCGCGAGCTGATAACACGTGACTCTCGCTCAGTGGAGACGAAGGTGCCGTCTCAATCATTTCTCATTTCCACTCAGACTGTTCAAGTATACCTCTCTGACGCCATTTTGAATTTAACAACAACAACAATCTTGGATTTTCGCAAATTTAGTTATTGCACGATTTTTATTCGACACGCGTTCATACAACGCCTTTGATAATTACTTGTATCATACACCAGGTACCGCGATTGCACATTTGCACTATTCGCTTATTTTATTCGCTATTTCGTTTATGTATTTTACGCGACTCGCGATCATTCACATTTTTAATTGTATGAAATTTTTTTCAGTGCACTGGCTATCACAGGTCTCACCGCCACAAGCCCGAACAATACGCACTCGTGTGATATTGTCAGCCTGCTTGCGAGATCTGAGAGCTTCACCGCCACAAGCCTATATTGAATACGGATTTTTCTGTAGACAATTTGCCTGCTTGGAAGCTCTCCCGATAGCCGAGAAGTTTGACACTACAAGCCTGTGTTGTATACTACCTGTATACCTCCTGCCTGCTTGCAAACTTTGATGTCGCCTGTGACTGCCCAAGACGGTACTACTGTCAGTCAGTCGGAGCTTCACGCCACAAGCCCGTGTTATACACAGTTTACTGTGTATCTCCTGCCAGCTTGCAAGCTCCCCGGGCGACTTACAAGTCACTGATTTATCAGACAGTCTAACCAATAGACTGCATAAATCACTATAGTTCCCCAAGTGGAACAAATAAAATCAAGCCACAAAGGCATAAACAATAGCACAAACAATAAACAATAAAGTGCAAACAAACAAGTGACCAGTCTAGCACAACACCTGGTCCTCATAACCCATTACTAGAGGGTGTGAAATTGGTGAGTGAGTGCCCAAACAACTCCTCACGGTCATAAAATCGTATTGACGATGTAACAGTAAACCAACAATCATATAGCAATAAAATATCGCCATAACAAAACATCAAACTTGCGATAATTTGCTTTTAATCCATACTTACTGTTGTGTTCAAGTAAAACATTGAACGAATGGTGTGAATTGGTCCTCATACACAGTGACCGATATATTCTGACATACCATTATAAAATACCGTACTGACCAAAAAGTCGGCAAATTCATACTTAAATTGAAGTCTTCAAGTATTTGTTTATTTGATAAAACCGTAAAGGTTGAAACTAGTCATACATAGCGGATTAACTTCCGGACAAATACCAAGAGGCTTCAGGTCAAATATATCAATACCGAAGCAAATACAAATTTTAATGTACCATACTAAAATGAGCTCTTATCTCGAGCTCGAAGCTCCCAAAGCTCATAAAGTACAAAATGTATAGCTCAGTGCCTTTCAGTTCGGGGATAATATCCCCTTGATTGGTGACAGTTACTTACCTAGATATGGGCCTCATGAGAATGTGCATACCTCCAACAATGCATCGAGCACATATTTATAGGCCTTTTAGAACGGTCACATTTTATGCTTAAACTGATACGATTCTATATGAACATTGTACCGTTAATAGGGCAGCATCAATTTATTGAAAACAATAATAGCCCTGGCGTCATGTTATTCGAAGCAATCAGAAAAGCGATGCGTTCGCCAATTTGGCATGCATGCATAGATGGGCCTTAGAGCGAGGGCTAGGGGTGGATGGAGGAAATGGGTAGCTAAGCCATTCACCCTTGGTTTTCCACCAGTGCCATCGACTATTACGCATGCCTGATATGGTGCGATGTCGGAAACAATACATGTTACACGCCGTTATTATATAGGCGGAGTTCACATAGTGAAAAAATGCACGCGCCCATGCAGTGGTTACTCGAAATTCACAAACCGCACATTGTATCAGTCGCGTATGATGGGCATACATAGCGGATTAACTTCCGGGCCATTTCCTATAGGCTTCAGGTCAAACACATTCAATACCGAAGCAAATACAACTTTTTAATGTACCACACTAAAATGAGCACTTTTCTCGAGCTCGAAACTCCAAAAGCTCAGAAAGTACAAAATATATAGATCAGTGACTTTCAGTTCGGGGATAGTAACCCCTTGATTAGTGACGGTTACTCACCGGGAAAATAATATGGGCCCCATAATTAGAATGTGCATATCTCCAACAATGCAGCGAGCACATACTGATAGGCCTTTTCGAACGGTCACATTTCATGATGTAATCCTATACGACTTTACTTGCAAAACATTGTACCGACCTAATAATAGGGCAGCATCCACTTATTGAAAGCAATAATAGCCCTGGCGTCGTGTTATTCACAACAATCAGTAAAGTACATGCATTCAACAATTTATTACGCATGCCTGATATGATGCGATGTCGCAAACAAAACATGTTACACGCCGTTATTATATGGGCGGAGTTCACATAGTGAAGTATCGTTGTCTGGAATGAGTATGAGAACTGGTCCTTTGCGGAAAACACACTCAACGGTCACAGAATAACTCGTACGTAATTGCGAAAAGCACCCTTAACGGTCACAGAATAACTCGTACGTAATACAGAGACTCCACGGTTGCTTCCGGCAGCTCTTTGATGCCTGCCCTCCCCCCCACTTCACACAAACCGCATAAGGACTGGAACTTATTTACTCCTAACTCCAGCTCATTAAAAGATGAATTATTTTCTGACGTATCAAGGGAGCTTACCAGTATTTTCTCCCATGCAAACACTTCAGAATTGGACTCGAATGAATGATGGATGCATAAACAAATCTCATTCCGTGGTCTCGGACATGTAAAGATCAATCATCAAACTGAGTACCACCCACACTAATTCAACCAATCGGCGTCAATGAGTGTAACCAATACCACCAATGAGATCGCGAGCTGATAACACGTGACTCTCGCTCAGCGGAGACGAAGGTGCCATCTCAATCATTTCTCATTTCCACTCAGACTGTTCAAGTGTACCTCTCTGACGCCATTTTGAATGAAATTTTTTTCAGTGCACCGGCTATCACAGGTCTCACCGCCACAAGCCCGAACAATATGCACTTGTGTGATATTGTCAGCCTGCTTGCGAGATCTGAGAGCTTCACCGCCACAAGCCTATATTGAATACGGATTTTTCTGTAGACAATTTGCCTGCTTGGAAGCTCTCCCGATAGCCGAGAAGTTTGACACCACAAGCCTGTGTTGTATACTACCTGTATACCTCCTGCCTGCTTGCAAACTTCGATGTCGCCTGTGACTGCCCAAGACGGTACTACTGTCAGTCAGTCGGAGCTTCACGCCACAAGCCTGTGTTATACACAGTTTACTGTGTATCTCCTGCCAGCTTGCAAGCTCCCCGGGCGACTTACAAGTCACTGATTTATCAGACAGTCTAACCAATAGACTGCATAAATCACTATAGTTCCCCAAGTGGAACAAATAAAATCAAGCCACAAAGGCATAAACAATAGCACAAACAATAAACAGTAAAGTGCAAACAAACAAGTGACCAGTCTAGCACAACACCTGGTCCTCATAACCCATTACTAGAGGGTGTGAAATTGGTGAGTGAGTGCCCAAACAACTCCTCACGGTCATAAAATCGTATTGACGATGTAACAGTAAACCAACAATCATATAGCAATAAAATATCGCCATAACAAAACATCAAACTTGCGATAATTTGCTTTTAATCCATACTTACTGTTGTGTTCAAGTAAAACATTGAACGAATTGGTGTGAATTGGTCCTCATACACAGTGACCGATATATTCTGACATACCATTATAAAATACCGTACTGACCAAAAAGTCGGCAAATTCAGACTTAAATTGAAGTCTTCAAGTATTTGTTTATTTGATAAAACCGTAAAGGTTGAAACTAGTCATACATAGCGGATTAACTTCCGGACAAATACCAAGAGGCTTCAGGTCAAATATATCAATACCGAAGCAAATACAAATTTTAATGTACCATACTAAAATGAGCTCTTATCTCGAGCTCGAAGCTCCCAAAGCTCATAAAGTACAAAATGTATAGCTCAGTGCCTTTCAGTTCGGGGATAATATCCCCTTGATTGGTGACAGTTACTTACCTAGATATGGGCCTCATGAGAATGTGCATACCTCCAACAATGCATCGAGCACATATTGATAGGCCTTTTAGAACGGTCACATTTTATGCTTAAACTGATACGATTCTATATGAACATTGTACCGTTAATAGGGCAGCATCAATTTATTGAAAACAATAATAGCCCTGGCGTCATGTTATTCGAAGCAATCAGTAAAGCGATGCATTCGCCAATTTGGCATGCGTGCATAGATGGGCCTTAGAGCGAGGGCTAGGGGTGGATGGAGGAAACGGGTAGCTAATCCATTCACCCTTGGTTTTCCACCAGTGCCATCGACTATTATGCATGCCTGATATGGTGCGATGTCGGAAACAATACATGTTACACGCCGTTATTATATGGGCGGAGTTCACATAGTGAAAAAACGCACGCGCCCATGCAGTGGTTACTCAAAATTCACAAACCACACATTGTATCAGTCGCGTATGATGGGCATACATAGCGGATTAACTTCCGGGCCATTTCCTATAGGCTTCAGGTCAAACACATTCAATGCCGAAGCAAATACAACTTTTTTATGTACCACACTAAAATGAGCACTTTTCTCGAGCTCGAAACTCCAAAAGCTCAGAAAGTACAAAATATATAGCTCAGTGACTTTCAGTTTGGGGATAGTAACCCCTTGATTAGTGACGGTTACTTACCGGGAAAATAATATGGGCCTCATAATTAGAATGTGCATATCTCCAACAATGCAGCGAGCACATACTGATAGGCCTTTTCGAACGGTCACATTTCATGATGTAAACCTATACGACTTTACTTGCAAAACATTGTACCGACCTAATAATAGGACAGCATCCACTTATTGAAAGCAATAATAGCCCTGGCGTTGTGTTATTCACAACAATCAGTAAAGTACATGCATTCAACAATTTATTACGCATGCCTGATATGATGCGATGTCGCAAACAAAACATGTTACACGTCGTTATTATATGGGCAGAGTTCACATAGTGAAGTATCGTTGTCTGGAATGAGTACGAGAACTGGTCCTTTGCGGAAAACACACTTAACGATCACAGAATAACTCGTACGTAATTGCGAAAAGCACACTTAACGGTCACAGAATAACTCGTACGTAATACAGAGACTCCACGGTTGCTTCCGGCAGCTCTTTGATGCCTGCCCTCCCCCCACTTCACAAATATTTACAGTTGTCATCATAACAAGAGCAGGACAGCACTTCTGGTGGACCACTTATTTAAAAAAAAAAAGTACCACTTCATTATGTATCTAATGAGTACAGTTGATATTACAGTTCCAGCCAAAACAGAGAATAGCTGGGTGGTGACTGGAGGACCACCATTTCATGCAGATAATACTTCATTACTTATTGCTATCTATTGGCCACAGTTGCAAATACAGTTACAGCCGGAGCACAGAGTGGCTGAGGGGTGACTGGGTGACTACCTATTCAACGAAGTAATTCCATTCAACGAAATAATACTGAAATAATTAAAGCTACTACTGCAGTCGCAGCCACACCCAAGCCAGAGAATAGTTTAGATGAAGACTAGGAGACTATCTATTTTGGAAAGATAATCCTACATAATGTATCTTATGACTACAGTTACAATTAACCGCCGTCATAAGACAAAATGAAACATTATTTTTACAGTTGTAGCCAAAACAGAAGATAACTGGTAGTGGTGGTCGGGAAGGGGGAGGGGGAGGGGTGGGTGGGTGTGGAGGCTACCTATTTCAGGAAGGTAACACTTTGTTAATCTCACAACTACAGTCATAACTACAAATGCGGTTGAGACTGAGAATATCGGGGGTGAACTACCAATTTCAAGGAGATAATATTTCATTATTTATCTTAAACCTATAGTAATAGTTACAATTACAGTCATGGCAGAGAGCAGCTGGGGTGATTACTGGAGGGGGGCTACCTATTTCAGGGAGATAATACTCCGTTATGTATCCTACAACTATAGTTACAGTTACAACTATAGTTACAGTTACAGTTACAACCGAAACAAAGAATAATTGAAATGGTGACGGGACGGGGGGTTACCCTTTTCAGAGAGATAACAGTTCATTGTTGTCTATTCCTATAACATCAGTTACAATTAAGCGCAGTTATAGGAGAAGACAAACAATGAAGTATTATTATTACAGTTACATCTAAAAATAACGAACAGCTGAGTGATAACTGGGGGGACTACCTATTTCATTATGGTAACTATTTCAGGGAGGTAACATTTCATTATTCATTTCACAACTACAGTCATAACTACAATGCGGTTAAGACAGAGAATAGCTTGGGTAATGACTGGTGAACTAACCATTTCAGGGAGATAATATTTCATTGTTTATCTTATATCTACAGTTACGAGGGGGGGGGGGGGGGGTACCCTTTTCAGAGAGATAACAGGTCATTGTTGTCTATTCCTATAACATCAGTTACAATTAAGCACAGTTATATATATTTCATTATGGTAACTATTTCAGGGAGGTAACATTTCAATATTCATTTCACAACTACAGTCATAACTACAGTATGGTTAAAACAGTGAATAGCTTGGGTAATGACTAGTGAACTCACCATTTCTGGGAGATAATATTTCATTGTTTATCTTATATCTACAGTTAGAATTACAGCAACAAGAAAGGCGGAGAACAGCTGGGGTGATGACTGTGGGACTATCTATTTCAGGGAGTTAATACTTCATTATGTATATTACAACTACAGTTATAGTTACAGTTACAACCGAAACAAAGAATAATTGAGATGGTGACCTGGGGGGGGGGGGGGGGGGAGGGAGGGAGGGATACCCTTTTTAAAGAGATAACAGTTCATTGTTTTTGATTATTATAACAACAGTTATAGGAAAAGACAAACAATGAAGTATTATTATTACAGTTGTATCTAAAAAAAAGAACAGCTGAGTGATGACTGGGGGCTACGTATTTCTAACTATAGTTACAGTTACAGTTACAACCGAAACAAAGAATAATTGAAATGGTGATGGGAGGGGGGGGGGGGGGTACCCTTTTCAGAGAGATAACAGCTCATTGTTGTCTATTCCTATAACATCAGTTACAATTAACCGCAGTTATAGGGGAAGACAAACAATGAAGTATTATTATTACAGTTACATCTAAAAACAGCTGCGTGATAACTGGGCCGACTACCTATTTCATTATGGTAACTATTTCAGGGAGGTAACATTTCATTATTCATTTCACAACTGCAGTCATAACTACAATACGGTTAAGACAGAGAATAGCTGGGGTAATGACTGGTGAACTAAGTATTTCAGGGAGATAATATTTCATTCTTTATCTTATATCTACATATGAATGTTTAGTAACATGGAATACATCCCGTAAAATACAGGGTTTTTTCTCATGCAGAAGTTATGCAAATTAGATGAAGTTGATTTATTCAGGGCTACTCTTATACACAGTGACTGCACATGTCAATACGGCTCGGGCTAGAGGCTGTATTTATGAACCGATCTTCACGAAACGTCTTGGGTATCTTTGCTATCACCTTGGGACCAGAACAAGTGTTTTTGGGTGCTGTCCGAAATTCAAGTTGGCTGCCAGTATCCATGTTGTACCAAAATTAGGTACAATCAGTTTTGGGTACAGAACTTTTGTATGAAGGTTCTGATTTGAATACATTTTTGAATGAATGTTTAGTAACATGGAATACATCACATATAATACAGGGTTTTTTCTCATGCAGAAATTATGCAAATTAGATGAACTTTGATTTATTCAGTGCTACTTATACACAGTAAGTGCACATGTCGATACGGCTCGGGCTAGAGGCTGTATTTATGAACTGATCTTCATGAAACTTCTCGGATACCTTTGTTACCACCTTGGGACATGAATGAGTGTTTTGGGGTGCGTTTGTTATCACAGTGCTATGAAAACAAATATTTTGGGGTTCAGTCAGACCCACTCTGGGACTCAAAGATTTCTTCTCTAGTTTAGCATTTAACTGTCGCCCACCTTTACAATACTTTACCTATACATTTGTTACAGGCTATGGTCAGAATTTATGTACAGACCGTTACAATACTTTATATGTACCTTTGTTATCAGGTCATTTACCTAGATGTGTGTCTTTGCTGTGTCACATACTATACGTGTACATATCTTACACAAGTTGAGCTACAGTGTCATTGACACTTTCATTTAACTTATACATCCAGTTTTAGAGCAGAAATAACAAAAAATGGTTCAACGATGCAATTATATGACGGCTCTATTTGAGCTCATTAATTTCTCCCTCCAATTCAGGGGTCAGGTGATCACATGAAAACTCTTCATGTTCAAATGCCAGGGAAAACAATGACAGAATTAATGCAGTTATTTACTGGGCAATCACTTAACACAAGATTATGTAAGTTTGTTTGAAACATTGTCACTGACATCATCTTCCACCCAAATTTCAACTTTTTTGTAGCTTCTGAGCTGATCAGAATACCTGTCTTGGGGATGCAGGATAGTTGTTTGAAGCAATAATATATAAAAAATAACCTTGATTTCAGTAAAAAGTAGCAGTAGCATTTGGTGATAAATTACTAATTATGTACAGTCAAAGTGTGCAAACAAAACTGCAAACACTTCAGTCTGTTTTTACACCTGATAAAAAAGAGTAATTTCAGATTAAATACTAATTCAGATGAGTTGCAGTAATTTGGTATAAATTGGAAATAATGTGTAACGGTATGGAGGTGCTATTTGGGGTAACCCTCTAAACCGAAACTATAATGGGGTATCTGACTTGGGTTTGCAAGGGTGGCAGCAAGAGATTCAGTTATATCGTACAGGATGATTAAATCTGAAAGGAATTGGAATGACAGTGTTGAAGCAGTAAATTAATATTTTTATACTGTACCAATGACCCAGACATAGCTGGTGCTAACTCTTAAAAATATAGGGCCAAACACAAATTTTGCCCCCCAATCCCCAAAATTTGCATCTAAAACCAAAGAAAACATGTCCTGAATGGCCCTCCATACTTCACCTCTACTGCGCATGCGCAGTGTCAAGGACGTCCCAAAATTGGCGCCATTAATCATTCTTTGTTTGGCCCTTCATCAGTTAACATCTGACTGATCTTTGTGCTTGTAAATCTCAGTTTAAATGATGCCAGACACATAAATATTAGTGAAATGGTGATTCTAAGGAGGATATAGAAGGAGGAGAGGGAAAATGAGTGACAGAAAATAATCAGGGCTGCAACTTAAATTTTTTGATGAAATTATGTTAAGTTACCTATTTTCGAGGCAACAGCCTGTTGTGGTCATTCTTGTTATCAAGATTACACTGCTTATTCAGTGTTTTCCTCTCTCCCTTTCCTTTAAGTCCCCTCTTGCTATTCTCCCATGCTTTTGGCATATTTTCTGTAATATTATTACTAAAATTTCTTGGGAGTTTTAACTGGATAACAGAAGGAATTCTGTTCTTTTCCCCATGTTTACGTCTTCACCTATGGGTGGTTAGGCGTAGTGTTCTGCATCTACCATCTGATGTTCTGCAGTTTCTTCCCTGGAAGTCTCTGTTTTGCATCAGGTAGTGTATTATTGGTAACTGATTTCGGGCCAGGGTGCCTGGAGTCTTGATCTAGTGTTTTTACACTTATTGTTTTCATTTCCAACAGCCCTCTGTGTGAGGGGGGATTTCTTGAAAATAATATCTTGATGTTAATTTAATCATAACTAGATACATTATTATTGTTCGTAAGTGTTGCATAAATTGTTTAAAATATTTTTAGAATTTTTGTCCACACTTAGGCTTGGGATCCATTGGGGCTCAACGTTACTTTTCAGAAACTTGGGCTGTTCTGAAAAAATATTTTTTCAAAAGTTTTTGATTCAATTATTTTTTCTATGTTAATGGATCTTGTTATTATGTATTTTGATTGTCAGGGGTTAGTGCGAGTTCTAGGACTTTGTTTTCTTTTCACAATGAAAGGATATTGTTCAATTGTAATAAGAGGAAATCTTCCTCTGACTTTCATAATCATTGTATAATGTAGTCAGGGTACTCGCACTAACTCCTGTTCTGTATGTGTTGATTACGATGACAACATGGGAAGCGTGTGTCACGGTATGTTAGTGGGGAATTGGCCATTCCGGCCCTTTCCCCGCAGGGTCACTCTACTTTATCAATCTCTATTTCAGACGATCATGATCAGGGTGATGTGTCCGTGATGTCTTCCAAAAAAGTGTGCCTCTGTCGTCACAATTAATGAAGAGCTAGCGGAAAAGTGCTCATGTAATACGTCAATTGCCTAAGAGGACCCAAGTAGGTTCGACGGCCTTTGACGTCCGCTAGCTCGCCCGGTGTAGCGTCCATTCATCGAATGGTTCGGCAACCGGGTTCGCCCGTTGCGGTCTAGAAAAGAGTTTTGGGTGATGCGAGCACTATAAAATAACAATGTGCACACCCAGTGACGGCGGATTAGAGGGGAGAACGGAGGAAGCCTATTAGTCCGGTTCATAGCTCGTCCAGGCCCATCCGGGCTGCGAGCGAGAGAGGTCCCTCTCTCGTACATCAACATCTGGCCCCAGATGTTGTGGTACAAAATGTCTCGCATTCGGAGCATACGTCCGCCGCTCGGGACGCTCTGTTATATACACAGTCCGGAGAGACTGTCAATAAGGCTTCCTCATTCTCATGGCAGCGCACACGACCGCACCTTGGCTATGTGACCTCCGATATCCAGTCAACTTCGCCAATCAGAGAATCCTTGGCGACCAGGTCACGCCATCCGATAGCCAGGGACACGAGGCCTGGAGACTCCGGACGTTCGCATAAGAAAGTATGCGGGAGTCAACGTACACGGAGCTTCCAGCGGCAAAGCATCGTAAGACCGCTTCTGCACAGGCCTCGGTGACGTGCTATCCCAAATAGCACAACTTATCGCAGCATCCCAGCAACGACAGAAGCTCTGTCGCTTAATATAATATCCGGCGACGCTGGGTCGGGACGCTCCGCGGAAGCATCAGGTGCGGACGTCCGAAAATTTCATACGGTCCGACGGGATGCCGAAAGGGATTCGGAAGCTTTCGAGCTTTCCCTTTCGGAACAACATAAGCTGCTGTATATGTCATCCGACTTCATCTTCTAGAGGTTGTTCATCGGACCAGAATGCTGCGATACCGGATGAGAAACTGATAGCGTCGGTGGACTTAGAAATTTTTGGTTCGGTTCAGGGACATCGTCCCTCAGTTCCGACACAGTCCAATAATGTCTCAGATACGTTTGATTTATTGAACGACGCTATATATATTTTTTATATGCTTGCTATGTCCAAGCATATCTGGTTTCTTGTTCGCAAATTACTGAGATGTCTTTCAAAAGTGTGCCTCTGTCGTCATAGTTAATGAAGAGCTAGTGGCAATTAGTGCTCATGGATTACGTCAATCGCCTAAGAGGTCCCTAGTAGGATCGACGGAGTTGACATTCGCTAGCTCACCCGGTGTAGCATCCATTCATCGAATGGTTCGGCAGTCGGGTTCGTCCGTTGCGGTCTAGGAAGGAGATTTGGGTGATGCGAGCACTATATTAGACTTTAGTACACACCCAGTGACGATGGATTAGAGGAGAGATCAGAGGAAGCCTGTTAGTCCGGTTCCTAGCTCGTCCGGTCCGTCCGGGCGCCGAGTGAGAGAGGTCCCTCTCTCGTGCAACAACATATGGGACCGGACGTTGTGGTACAGACATTTCACCTTCGGAGCGTATGTCCGCCACTCGGGATGCTCCGTTATATAGACAGTCTGAATGACTGTCGATATTGCTTCCTCATCCTCACAGCAGCGCACACGACCGCACATTGGCTACGTGACCTTGAATATCCGGCCAGCTTCGGCATTCAGTGATTCCATGGCGAACAGGTCACGCCATCCGGTAGCCAAGGGACACGAGGTCTGCACACTCCGGTCGCTCGCATAATAGAAGTATGCACGGGGTAACGAACACGGAGCTTCCAGCGGCAATGCATTGTAAGACCGCTTCTCCACAGGCCTCAGTGACGGACGTGCTATCCAAAATAGCACAGCTTATCGTAGCATCCCTGCAAACGACAGATTCTCGGTCGGATCAGGCATAATCCGACAGCGCTGGGTCGGTGCGCTCCGCTGTTGCATCAGGTACGGACGACCGAATATTTCATAGGGTCCGACAAGGATGGCGAAAGGGATTCGGATGATTTCGAGGTTTCCCTTTCGGAACAACAGAAGCTGCCATACATTTCTTCCGGCATTATCTTCCAGAGGTTATTCCGTCGGACTACATTGCTGCGATGCTGGATAAGAGACTAATAGCGTCATTGGACACGGAGTTTTGGATCGGTTCAGGGACATTGTCCCTGAGTTGCCGACGCAGTCCAATAATGTCTTAGAACATTCGAATTATTTAACGACGCTATATATATATAAGCTTGCTACCAAGCATGATAGTTTAGTTTCTTGTCCGCAATGCTCTATTCTGCTTTTTATCAATTCTAGGAAATAATTTATATTGGCAGAACAGGGCATACCGAGAGTTCATATGCATCTAGACGGCGGGGCTGAAGACTAGGAATTATCTTTTTTGCCGTCTATGTCAATTCCAACCACGATGTTGGAAACGACAATGATGTCTAATAGACTTAACTTAGACGCTTTATCATACGTAGACTACCTTACTGAGGCGTTATCATTACGTCTTCAAGAGAAAGAATTCCAGGATATGATCCTCAATGTGATTTCTTTCAAGGGCAGTAGTTTCCATGTATAACTCCACCCTTCAGTGGCAACCTGGAGTTGGTCAGACGTGACGCAGCCCTAGCTACATCCACGCGCGTGGATAGTAAGGTGAAGAACTCTCTCAGAGTCGCTTCGGTCTCGGAGAAGCTTCTCTTCGACGGCAACTTTTCAGCAATCTATGAATTGCTCGATATACACGTTCTCTTGTCTATCAAGTGTAGCAAGAGATTTAGACTGGGGCAAACATTCGGTGGTTGACTCAGAGAGTGCCACTGCAGTTGCCGGATCCGAGTTTCATCATATGACGGATGCCAGTCAAACAGGTTGGGGTACAATATTGATCCCAACGGATTCGAAGTGCCAGGGTCTTTGGGTTCCGCAGTTTCTAGGCAAGCACTTAACTTCCAGGGAATGATGTTATTTAGGCTTGCACTATGTCATTGGATGAACATTATTCAGAAACGCATGTCCAAATCCTGTCCGATAATACGACAGTAGTTGCGTATCTCCGGAACCAGGGAGGCACTCATTCGATTCCGTTATTCAATTTAACGGAAAGAATCCTTCTGTTTGTTATAGTACACCAAGTTCTGCTTCGGTCCGTCATATTCCGGGTCGTCAGATTCTATTAGCAGACTCCCTTTCACGTAAGGGTCGCTTGTTGCCGTCAGAATGGACTCTCAACAAACAAGTATTCAATCAGATTTGCTATCAATGGGAGCGCCCAATGATAATTTATTTGCGACACAACCCACTATTCAATTGCAGACGTATGTGTTTGCATGTCCGGATCCCTGAGCTTATGTTGTTAATGCTCTATTGATCTAATAGGACGCAATGATAGGATATGCGTATCCTCCAGCGCTGTTGATTCAGCAAGTATTGCTAAGATAAACATCCACAATACAATTCTGTTGATGGCATCTCTGTCTTCACAGAGACTGTGGGTAATTTTACTCAGGGGTCTACTGTGGGACTTACCGCGAAAACTTCCTCCATGAGAGGATCTTCTTTCGCTGGGGAAATCGTGTCTTCTTCATCACAACCCGCAAGGTCTCAACCTTCACTTATTCCGTTGTGTGGTCCTTCTTGCTCGGCAAGCATGGTATAGGACGAGCTATGGACGCGATTTCTTACTGTAGGAGAACCTCTTCTTCGCTATACTATGCAGCTAAAGTGGAGGCTCTTCCGTCGTTGGTGTAGGGATCATTATGTTGATATTTTTGATCCCTCCATACTAGACATTGCAACTTTCTAGTATACTTGTTTGACAAGATCTACTGCAGCTTGTTACTATTAAGGTTATAGGTCTATGTTATCTCATACCTATGCACTCTATGATAGTTTACAATTGAGTCTTATGTCTCTTTACCTAAGTCAGTTAGAAACTTTTCGATAAATAGACCTAGAATCCTTAGATTAAATTCCTATACAGAATTTAGCTTCAGTTCTTATTTAGCTAAGTAATCATTTGAGCCTCTGGAAACAGTAGTTTTCAAATTCTGACCTTTTAAGACAGTAATTCTGTTAGCCGTCTTTTTTACTGAGGAGTCAGTGAGCTTCATGCACTATCGGTGGACGATTCTCACTTTTGTAGTGTCGGAAACACTACTTCCTTTACTACATAGGTTGGATTTTTGGTTAAGAGTCAGGTTCCTAATAATATCCGGAGGGGGCGCGGTGGCTCAGTTGGTAGAGGTGCAGGCTGCAAGCCGAGAGGTCCTCGGTTCGAATCCCACCTGCGGCAACCGCGTTGTGTCCTTGGGCAAGACACTTCACCCCGATTGCCTACATGGGGGCACGATGACGCTGTGTACTGAGGCGTACTGCACGTCGATGGTGCGCATGTCTTCAAACAATCTAATCCTGCCTGTGCTGCGGTGCAGAGTTCAGAGTTACGATGTTGGAGAGCTGACAGCTGCTCGTCATTGCTTGGTGGTTCACTCCGGGTACTCCGGCTTCCTCCACCTGTAAAACTGTCATGGTCACGATTAGTCATTGTGCATAAGTATGTGACCTTAAACACCAATAAATAAATAATAATAAATAAATAATAATATCTGGAACCTATTGTTATTAAGGTCCTTCCGTCTTCGTATGGGCATAGGCCTTTACTCTGTCCGGTTAGAGTTTATGTATTTATAAACTGATATAAGTTTATTAGGATGGACGTAAGCTTCTTCTGTCTTTGATGACTAATAGAAGGACATTACGCTCCATTCTATTACTAATGGATTCAATTAACTATCGGTACTGCTTATGGTATATCATTGACTCAGCAGTTGTGCTTAAGATTTCGGCTCATGAAGTAAGAGTTCTTCTACATCTTGGGCTTACATTAATAGTGTCGCTATTATAGATTTTTGAAGGCTGCTCATTGCGCTCAGCCATCCACATTCATGAATTTTTATCTCAGAAATATCGAGTCCATTTCTGGAGGCCTCGATTGTTAGGTCTATTATCTACTGCTCAGAATGTCATTCACTTAACAGTTGCTACTATAGCTAGGTAGGCTGTCTGTTTCGGCAGTGACTCCGTTCTGCTGCCCTCTTCGCTCTGGGCTATTTGACCCAGGGCAAGAAAAAGGGGAGGGGGGGGGAGGGTGTTCCCTTGGGTCACCTGTTTTACTATGAAAACAAGGGGATACCTCCTCCGGAGTTAGTAATTCTGAGCTGTTATTGGGATGGTTGTTTAGTGAGAAGTTTATGTTTTAAAAATTCATTCAAGTCTTAGTTTTTAAAGTATAGCTTTTGAAAATAGCACGTGTCAACGGACATGATTATGCAATCCTCAGACACTTTTAAGGAGTATAAGAGTCTCTATTCTCTAGACTTACTTTATTTATTGGCTTACTTTAAAAATTATTAGTATAAGGATTATATTGGATATTAATAGAGTACATGGATGTATCATGCTCAATTTTGGAAGGTGTTGTATCTTTCTAATTTATCATAAATAAGAAAGATACATGTAAGGCCTATTACTTCTTTTTCCCTAGAGGGGATGACTCTATTTTATATTATTGAGCGTATTCCATCTTGCTCTATGTCCTTGGCCCTCCAGCCTTTTTACTATTCAGCTATGTCTGGGTCATTGGTACAGTATAAAAATGTTAAAAAATTTATAGTAATTTCTATATTTTTTATACTTACCAATGACCCAGACGGGGATGGCCCTCCCAGGAGTTGGGAACTCTTGCCTCCCCGCTGAGTACATAGCGCTTACCAGGCACTGGTTATTAGAATGATTAATGGCGCCAATTTCAGAACGTCCTTGACACTGCACATGCGCAGTAGAGGTGAAGTGTGGAGGGCCATTCAGGACATGTTTTCTTTGGTTTTAGATGCAAATTTTGGGGTTTGGGGGGCAAAATTTGTGTTTGGCCCTATATTTTAAGAGTTAGCACCAGCTATGTCTGGGTCATTGGTAAGTATAAAAAATATAGAAATTACTATAAATTTTTTAACATTCAGTGTTTTACCGTGATAAAACAAGGAATTTACTCATTCACAGTGTTTTTGGGGATGGAGATATATCAACATGTGTTTGGAATGATTCTTAGGAATTATTGACAGGTATGTTCTCACAAGTCATTTTGATTTAATTGCGTAATTCAGCTTCGAAGTGGGGCATGACGTGCAAGATCGAGTGCAGTTTAGAAATGTACGGAATTTGAAATGGTCTTCCTAAACGGGATTTTCCATGCAACTTGTAAACAATATTACGTCTATTTTTTTTATCAGCAAACGGCTTGAATAAAATAGGGACTTGGTGATCTTGCTACCATTTTACAAATGTTTTATGATTTTATAAGGTAGTTTATGAAGTGAATTGTATCTTTCGTGAAATAAGTCTTTGAAAGTTGGTATTTAAATAATTAAACTATGGTGCTTGGATGTTTTGTCCCTGACTGGTCTGAGTCATTTCATTGATCTTAGCCTGAAGTTGTATGAACTGCTTTACGACATTGTGTATATTCTTTTTGATGTATTAGACGTAATAAATTATGATAAACTTCCAGGATTGGGAGTTTAGAGGTTGAATAATCATGTAGCTATAAAACACTAAAAGTTCTACAAAACTGCTGGGATTGGGAGTTTAGATGTTAAATTATCATGTAGTTTCAATACTCAAACTCTAAAACACTTTAACATTCACCATCTGACATCATCATTGACAGTCGTCCTATTGTCTAGTTAAACCATCGGCATTCATCTGATAATGTATTCTGCTTATCGGTTGATCACCACATCTTTCATGTTATATCTGATTATTATTGACCAGAATGCATGAAATGAAAGGTTACTCAAAACTATTATCATGACCACTTTTCGATACATTCTTGAGTATATTAATGGAATTCAGGGTTTGCACACGTCCTTGAAACCCTTAAAATGTTTGACTTTTGCATTTCATTTTCAAGCCCCTGAAACCATGAAAAACAAGGTATCTTTAAAGAGTATGTAAATTTTGTGGATATGACTCAATAATCCTCAGTTTTGTATACCAAAATTGTGCTAAACCTCGTTCAAATTAAAAATAAATTGGTTTATCCAGTAAAAAATATGCTTTCATCATCACCTTACACACTACACTTCATGTGACAGGAAAGCGGTATCAAGGCTTGACATCATTCATCTCTAGTACAGTAAAACCTCTTTTGTGAGACCACAGTCGTCAGAGGCTACCTATCTTGAGAGACCTCTGTGACCTTGAGCCATTTGGTTGTTTTACTCTGAAATGGACCTGTCATGAGAGACCACCTGTTTTAAGAGACAAATTTTGTCTGCCAAAAGGGGTTGTCTCTCAAGACATGTCCTACTGTATTACTAAACTTTGTGAATAGCTACTATGCTTTTGAAATATTAGCTTACCTATCACTGACAAACATTTTTAGTCAAGTTGTGACGAAGTCAAACTCGACTTACAGTTTGGTGAATGGCAGACGCTTGGGCGGGCGGGCATAACCAATTGATTTCCAGATGATAACTTGATAATGGTTCGCCCCACATTCATGAAACTTCATTGCTAGGTTGGCATCGATGAGAGGAAGAACCGTATTTATTTTGGACTTGCTTGGTCAAAGGTCAAGGTCACAGTGACCTTGAACATAGTAAATTGTAAACAATTGCTTTCCGGATGATAACTTGACTGTGGTTCAAGCCACATTCCTGAAATTTCATATGTAGGTTGGCCTTCATGAGAGGAAGAACCGTATTTATTTTGGAATCACTAGGTCAAAGGTCAAGGTCACAGGGACCCCGAAAATAGTAAATCAAAACAATTGGTTTGTGGATGAAAACTTTATAATGGTTCGACCCACGTCCATGAAACTTCATAGGTAGGTTGGCATCAGTGAGAGGAAGAACCCCATTTATTTTGCACTCAGTAGGTGAAAGTTCAAGGTCACAGAGACCTTCACCATAGTAAATCGTAAACAATTTGTTAATGGTTTGACCCACATTCATGAAACTTTATAGGTAGGTTGGCCTAGGTGAGTGGATGACCCCTATTTATTTTGGACTCACTGGGTCAAGATCACACTGACCTTGAACATAATAAATCGTAAATAATTGGTTTTCAGATGATAATTTGACAATGGTTCCACCCATGTTCATGAAACTACATAGGTAGTTTGGCATTGGTTCAAGAAAGACCCTTATTTATTATACCCCATGCAATGAAGTTGCGGGAGTATAATGTTTTTGACTGGTTAGTCAGTCCGTCAGTCTGTCAGTCCGTCAGTCAGTCCTACTTGTTTTCCGGACTTTTTTTCTACACACTTCCAGATTTTGAGCTGATTTTTGGTATGTGAGTCTAACATGGTGGCCTACAGATCAAGTTTGCATTTTGTTCCGCTCCACTGATTTTTACCCAAATTACGGCCCTTGGACTCTGAAAAATTCATCAAAATTACAGTTTTCCGGACTTTTTTTCTACACGCTTCCAGATATTGAGCTGATTTTTGGTATGTTAGTCTGACATGGTAGCCTACAGATCAAGTTTGCATTTTGTTCCGCTCCACTGATTTTTACCGAAATTACGGCCCTTGAACTTTGAAAAGTTCATCAAAATTACAATTTTCCGGACTTTTTTTCTACACGCTTCCAGATGTTGAGCTGATTTTTGGTATGTTAGTCTGACATGGTGGCCTACAGATCAAGTTTGCATTTTGTTCCACTCCACTGATTTTTACCGAAATTACGGCCCTTGGACTTTGAAAAATGCATCAAAATTACAGTTTTCCAGACTTTTTTTCTACACGCTTCCAGATATTGAGCTGATTTTTGGTATGTTAGTCTGACATGGTGGCCTACTGATCAAGTTTGCATTTTGTTCTGCTCCACTGATTTTTACCCAAATTACGACTCTTGAACTCTGAAAAATTCATCAAAATTAAAGTTTTCCGGACTTTTTTTGTCATTGCTGTGTCACATACTATACATGTACATGTCTTTGTCTTGACAAGTTGAGCTACAGTGTCATTGACACTTTCATTTCTTCATATGAAGATCTAGCTTTGCATCTGATAGCATTTAAATTGGTTTCTGACTTTGGGCCTTTTTGTGTGCTTGATGTCTTGTTTCCGTTTTTTCAATGGCGTTGTTTACATTGACGTCCTCATATAGAGGTAGTATTTTATATTTTATTACTGTAGAATTACTGTAAGATACATGGATTATTATTCCGGTAGTGTAGCTCAATAAATTTGCATTTTGTCCACATTTAGGCTCTATCGGGATGCCTTTTTGCTCTTAATGTTTCCTTTGTGAACTTAGGCGTTTTTTTTTTTAAATTTCAAAAAAATGTTTTGAATTTAATTTTGATTGCTATTATTCATGTATCTTAATTTTGTATTTTGTTGTGGAGTTTGGAGGACTGATATCGACTTGAATCGATGCGCTCCTGCAGACTCTTGTCATTCTTGTGTTCACTGGGATGACTAATGTTGGAGACGGGTGTCGTGGTACGTTGTTGGTGGTGAGGTTCTGAGGCCAGGCCACTCACCGCGTTATAATTCATTTTTAGCTCAACTTTATGCCATGGCCAGTTGTCCGTCTGGCTGTCAACATGGCTCGGGCTAGAGGCCGTATTTATGAACCAATCTTTACGAAACTTCTTGGGTACCTTTATTATTAACATGGAACGAGAACGAGTGTTTTGGGGTCCGATCCGAAATTCAAGTTTGCCGTTGGCAGCAATTTTGTACAAAATTAGGTGCGATCAGATTTTTGCGCAGAACTTCCATATGAAAGTGCTGATTTAAATAATTTTTTTTGTATGAATGTTTAGTACCATGGGATACATCACATATAATACAGGTTTTTTCTCTCGTGCGTTTATTCTGCAAATTAGACTAACTTTGATGTATTTAGTGTTACTTTCAGCACTGTTAGTGCAAATGCCAATACGGTTCTGGCTAGAGGCCGTATTTATGAACCGATCTTTACGAAACTTCTTGGGTACTTTTGGTATCACCGTGGGACGAGAACGAGTGTTTTGAGTCCGGTCTGAGATTCAAGATGGCTGCCAGTGGCCATTTTGTATCGAAATTAGGTCTAATCAGTTTTTTGTACATAACTTCCATATTAAAATGCTGATTTGAATAATTTTTTGTGTGAATGTTTAGTACCATAGGATACATCACATATAATATGGGTGTTTTTCTCGTGCAAAAATTATGCAAATTAGATGAACTTTGATTTTTTCAGTGCTACTTACACACAGTAAGTACACATGTCAATACGGCTCGGGCTAGAGTCTGTATTTATGAACCAATCTTCATGAAATGTCTTGGGTGCCTTTGTTATCATCTTGGGATGAGAACGAGTGTTTCTGGGTGCGTCCAAAATTCAAGATGGCTGCCAGTGGCCATTTTGTATCAAAATTAGGTCTAATCAGTTTTTTGTACATAACTTCTAACTTCGATCTTTACGAAACTTATTGGGTACCTTTGTTATCACCGTGGGATGAGAACGAGTGTTTTTGGGTGTGGTCCAAATTTCAAGATGGTCACTAGCAGCCATTTTGTACCAAAATTAGTGCAATCAGTCTTTTATACAGAACTTCTGTAAGAAAGTTCTGATTTCAATAAATTTTTTTATAAATGTTTAGTAACATGGAATACATCACATATAGTACGGCTTTTTTTCTTGTGCAGAAATTATGCAAATTAGATGAACTTTGATTTATTCAGTACTACTTATACACTGTTAAGTGCACACCATGTTAATACGGCTCGGGCTAGAGGCTGTATTTATCAACCAATCTTCACAAAACTTCTTGGGTACCTTTGTTACCACCTTGGGACAAGAACGAGTGTTTCTGGGTGCGGTCCAAAATTCAAAATGGCAGCCACTGGCCATTTTGTACCAAAATTAGGTCCAATCATTTTTTGTCACAACTTCTATACAGCTCGTTTTTATGAACTTATCTTCACAAAACTTCTTGGGTATCTTTGTTTTCACCTTGGGACAGGAACAAGTGAGTTTTGGGGTGCCTTTGTTATCACTGTGCTATGAGAACAAATATTTTGGGGTTCAGTCAGGCCCACTCTGGGACTCCAAGATTTCTTTTCTAGTTTAGCATCTGACTGTCACCCACCTTTACAATACTTTACCTATACATTTGTTACAGGCTACGGTCAGTATTTATGTACAGACTGTTACAATACTTTATATGTACCTTTGTTATCAGGTCATTACCTAGATGTTTGTCATTGCTGTGTCACATACTATACATGTACATGTCTTAACAAGTTGAGCTACAGTGTCATTGATACTTTCATTTCAGTTTCTATTTCAGAGGAACATGAACATGGTAATGATATTCTGACAACCATCCAAGTGTGCTACAGTCGTCATGCTCCGTTGAACAAATAGAGCTAGCTGCAGTCCATTGCAGTCGAAGGAAGGGTAGATGTGGGTAGAGCGAGCACTTAAATATAAATAAGCTCACCCAGTGACGATGGAAATAGGGAGGAAGTCAGCAAGTTTCTTGTACTCGGCAAGGTCTAATAGACCGCGAGCCGGAGAGGCCCCTCTCTAACCTAACAACATTTGGGGCCAAATGTTGTTATGAGAAACTTGCACAAGCCGGAGCATATGTCCGCCCACCGCTCGGGACGCTCTGTCTATTCTGCAGCTGGGGTCGGCTTCAGTCACGGCTTCCTCCGCTACGTTTCATAAGCCAAAATGAAGTTTTCTGGTTGGAAACTTGCACGAGATGGAGCATACGTCCGCCCACTGCCCGGGATGCTCCGTATAGTCTGCAGCTGGGATCGGCTTCAATCACGGCTTCCTCCGCTACGTTATTAAAGCACACATGACCACAGGCTAGCTACCCGATTTCAAATAACCTGTCAGCTGCGCTAAGATGGAGCCTTTCTTTGCCTTTGAAGTCAAACCATCCGATACCTAGTGATCCGAGGCATCAATCAATGGGACGCTCAGAGAAGAGATCTATCTCCGGATCTTCATCCTAGAAGCACCAAACGGTGGGAAAAACAAGACCGCTGCTCCTCAAGCCTCGGGAACGGACTTGCTGTCGCAGTTGTGCAGCTATTAGCAGCATCCCAGCAAATGCAAGAGCAGACTCTAGTGTGAGCTGTCGGACGGTGCTGGGTTCGTTCCGGTCAATTGTGCATGTAGTAGAAGCCAGAAGTTTCTCTACGGGACGCTCAGCTAGATCTGGGGTCAGATCACCGATTGGAGAACCCTCTCTGTCCCGTTAACAGTCGGGGCCAACTGTGTCCATTACTGAGTCGGAACACACTTCAAAACATTCCTTCCACACTGCCACTAGGGCCAGCGGCAGTTGTGGCTTCTTCTACTTACATGGAAGCGCACAAAAGAGGATTAAACCTGGAAGTATCTAAGCAGGATACTCTATGAGACCTGGGGACAGATCGAGAGTACAGAGCGTGTTTAATCCCGTTAGCAGTTGGGGATGTTTTGTGTTGTAAGAAACTTCAGTGGGAAGGAGCATCTGTCCTATGTGATGAGTCGGGATGCTTCTCCTGCACTTCAGCTGGGGTTGGCTGTGGTTACGTCTTCCTCTTCTATGGATATGCACGATGAGGGATAGATGCCTAAAAGTTTGTAACTGAATGGTTGGTCAGGTCTGGAGCAGACTGCAAGCTGGAGAACCCTTTCCTTTCCGTCAGCAGTCGGGGTCAACTGTTTTTGGTGCGAAAAACTTTAGAGAGTTGGGACGCCCATTCACGCTTGCGGCTCGGGATGCTTCTTCCACACTGCAGCTGGATTCGGTGGCAGCTATGGCATCTTCCCTTGCTTCATTAATGAAATGTGTTGACCACAGACTAGCTATCTGTTATCGCAAGTTCGGTTTGATAGCTAGTTGTTTGAGACTAGTACTACCATTTAACAGGCTCCGATGCTGAGCTGTCAGTCGGTGCTGAGCTGTCAGTAGGTGCTGCATTGATCCAGTCATCCGTTTAATCAGATGGAGTTGACCATATTTGCGGATGGAACATTTGGATGGTGAGAGGGATACGGAGTGAGTCTCCATCTCTCACAGAGGGCACTTTAAGACTATGAAAAGTCTTAAGCTTTTAAGAATATTGTTCCATCTGAATAAATCTGCATTAAGATGAGTAGGCCGGGGATGAAAATATGTCCCTACCTGCATCATTTTATATATGCTCAGAAATAATGGAATGTGCTATTTCATTGAAAAGAGCAAATCTGGGTGCAATGTCCTAAGCAGATCACCTTACCAGAGCTATGGCACAACGTCTCAATGAAAGAAATATGAGGACGTTGTTCCTCGCAAAGAGTTCTTTCCAGGACAGTCTTGTATGCCACGTACAACTCCGCACGTCCAGTGCATTTGGTAAGATGTGATACTGCCCTTCCGTCATCATCACTTACAGATGACAAGGTGAAAAACTCTCTCTGAGTTGCTCCGGTAATCAGAAATATACTATTTCACGACAAGCTTGCGTTGATATATGTGCACGCTACAAGAAGCTTCAGTGCTCTGCTATTGAAGTTGTTGCCTCATGAACACACTTCAGCAGACTGGAGTAAGCAAGGCCATTCTGCTTCTAAGAAAGCATCATGAGAATGTCTCGCGAGGGTACAATAACCCTCTATTTACTCTGGAAGTCGTCATTATAGCGACTCGGGAAAGGGATATAGATTTGATCAAGGCTATAGATCAGACACCCTAGGCCAACGATTAATGGAAGGTTATCATCTTCACGAGAAACTGGGCCTTAATCACAGAAGTTCCTTTCAAAGAGAGTCGCTTCTAGTGGAGGTAAAAAGACTCTCTTATTAAAGGGAACAATTGAGGTCGACGAGACAAGCTTCTTCATGGGTAGAACGTAGTTTCTCTTCATATAAGCATCATAAGTCGTACAGAGATGGACATGACCTATATTGCCAGTTTACGGAGGATTATCAACTTCATGAGAAACTGGACACTAAACATGGAAGTGCCTTTCAAAGAGAGTCGCTTCTAGTGGAGATAAAGGCTCTCTTATTGAAGGGAACAATTGAGGTTGACGAGACAAGCTGCTTCATGGGGAGGACGTAGTTTCTCCTCCCGTAAGCATCGAAAGTCGTACAGGTGATGGACATGACCTCTATTGCTTGCCAGTTGATGAAGGCTTATGAACTTCACGATAACTGGACATTAATTACAGAAGTTCCTTTCAAAGAGAGTCACTCCTAGTGGAGGTAAAGGCTTTCTTATTGAAGAGATCAGTTGAGGTGGTCGAGAATAGATTTCTGTTGCTTACCACTTGGCGGTAGGTTACAAACCTTGCATAAGTGGATAGATTGCGAAAGATTTGTGGATGTAGTCTCTGCAGGTCTGTGGCTATCAACCCGAGCAAGCTCCACTTACATGAATACCTGTTAGACAAATCTTCCAAGAGAGGCTTTCCTTCTGGAGGTATAAGCTTTCCTATTCAAGAAAAGCATTAGACGTCGAAATTATTCTCCAGTTTTTTATTATCACCTGTTTCTTGTCCTGAATCCGGATGGAGAGTGCATAGATAGGCTGAGATGTATCTTGTATTATGCAGTGGCATAACTGAATTTATTATCTCTTGGGACTGCGGTCTCTTTGGGAATTCAGGGCTATTTATATAGTGGCTCTTGATTCCTAACGTTGCTCGATGATAACTGTAAGTCTCCATTAAGTGAGCCTTCAGGGTCACCACTTACACTGATATATCTGTCCTAACGTAGATGAAGACTTATAAGCTATGGCTAGCATTGTAAGTCTTCCTAGTAAGCTTCTAGGGCCTCAGTTATCAGCTTTTAATGGTCTTCACATACAGGAAGACCTTTAGCTGCTTCATCTAGGCTGAGTTAGTTGTCCTGTCGGACATGATACCATTTGATTAGAGGAGGTTATTCTCTTCAAACCGGTATGGTTTGGTGTGGTTATTATGTAAATACGGTGTATTTGTTCATCATGTCCTTCTCCGCCTTCAGTGGTATTATGGAGTCGATCACACGTGAGGGAGCCTTGCGGTTCCTATACTGTTTGATGACTAACACAAGAATGATGATTACATATGGGATTTCAATGCTCACACGCATAATAAATGCACTATTAGGCAGACACAGTATTGTATGTTATGGACCTTAGAAACAATGAAATATTTTGGGGCGGTCCGTGATGAGTCTGTTAATTATAGCTCATTCCATTTCTAAATCCAGGTTTCTATTAATTTCGGTACCCAATCGAATACAACTTGTCTTTACATTCTCGTATATTCGCACATTTCTGGGAGCATAGATATTGGATAGAACACATCTGGGAGTGTTATTTATTGGAATTTATTGAACACCAGAATGGGGTCACCTGTGTATTACCTCGGAAGTGTGTTTACTCTCCAGAGATCGTCCATTGTGATTCTATTTGACATGTGTATGTTACATATTATATCACTGGTTTTCGACCTATCTACGTATGCCGACTCCGGTATATGTTACAAGCAGGCGATATTTATTACCGGGAATCATGGCTATAGAAGATTCCTTCAGAAAAAGGGAGGGGGTGATTTTTTACCTCTCCTCCGGCTTGATAAGTATGTAACTATGAGTGAAGCTGTTTTGTCTGTAGATTATATCCTGGATACAGCTTGTGTTTTATTGTATATGGCGTATGTTTGTGGGGGATAACCTCGCATTCTCAAATACGCCATCCTAATTTTTGGGGCTTAGTCCGGACTAGCCTTAAAAACTGGGAACTTGTTGCATCCAATTAGCGTAGTCTTCATGCTAAGAATAAGGAGTTACTTGAATTTAGCTCCTTATTGATGATATGTCTTCTCTATTACTGTATAGAGAGACATACATATAATTCCTTTTAAATTTAATTTCCTTTCACCATGGATTACAGGCTTGGAACTATTTTGGTCTACTAATCCTGAAGTCCTAGGCCCTCCGCCTTCTTACGATTCAGCTAGTCTGGGCCAGTGGTTTATAGTATAAAAATATGATAAATTTAAAGTAATTTGTATATTTTTTTATACTTACCAATGGCCCAGACAGGTATTGTCCTCCCATGAGTGGGCACTCATACCTCCCCCCGAGTTATTATGTAGTACTCTTTTCTACAAATAATGATGTTGGCGCCAATTCTGGTAACTTCTGGATGGCTGCGCATTCATGGAGAGTAAAAGTATGGAGGACCAGATAGGACTTTTAATTTTCGGCTTTGCAAGCTAATTTTGGGGATTTGGGGTTTAAAATTGGTGTTTGGCCCTTGATAACTTTAAGTTGGCACCAGCTAGTCTGGGCCATTGGTAAGTATAAAAAATATACAAATTACCTTAAATTTATCATATTTTTACACTGTAACCCAATGACCCAGACTAGCTGGTGCTTAACTCAAAGTTATTAAGGGCCGAACACAAATTTTGAACCCCCCCAATCCCCAAAATTTGCTTGCAAAACCAAAAATTAAAAGTCCTATCTGGCCCTCCATACCTTTACTCTCCACGCATGTGCAGACGTGACCGGAATTGGCGCTAACATCATTTCTTTGTTTGGCCCAAAAGTCATCAACAATGAAATGATATCTGTGCTTTTAAATCTCCCTTTTTGAGGATGCCAGACACAAATCAATGCAAGAATGGTGGATACAAGGCTATTATTGGATGAAGGAAGTGTTCAACGGTGGTTTTGGACGTTCAGGGCTGTAACTTCAAAATACTGAAAAATTATTTTATGTTTCCCAATTTTGGGACATATGCCTGACGTCATCATTTTTAATAATGATTATTCCACTGTTTGTTAAGTATCCCTTCCCTTTCCTTCTATGAACCCTTCCTATTAAACTCTTAAGCTTTTTAGGCTATTTTTTATTGAATTTTTTTTATTAAATTTCTTGGGAGTTTAACATATATTACAGAATTTTATTCTGTTTTTTCCCCAGGGTTACGTCCTCAACCTAGGGGTGTTAGGTCATTTAGTCCTGCATCTTCTATCCGATGTATCGTTTGTTCTTCATAGAAGATCTAGCTTTGCATCTGATAGCATTTCAATTGGTTCTGACTTTGGACCTTTTGTGTGCCTGATGTCTTGTTTACATTGATGTTGTTTACATTCTCAGCATCCTCATATATAGGTAGTTTTTTTTATATTCTTTTACTGTAGAATACTGTAGGATACATGGATTATTATTCCGGTAGTGTAGCTCAAAAAATTTGGATTTTGTCCACACTTAGGCTCTATTGGGATGCCCTTGGGCTCTTAATGTTCCCTTTGGGAACTTAGGCGTTTTTTCAAAAAATTTTGTTTACAAAAAATATTTTGAATTCAATTATGATTGCTATTATTCATGTATCTCAGTTATATAAATATGTATTGTGGAGTTTGGAGGACTGATATCGACTTTAGTTGATACACTCCTGTGGTCTCTTGTCATTCTTGTGTTGACTGGGATGACTGATGTTGGAGTCGGGTGTCACGGTACGTTGTTGGGGTGAAGTTCTGAGGATCAGGGCTCTCACCACGTTTTTAATTCATTCTGTCAGTTTCTATTTTAGAAGAATATGAACATGGTGATGATATTCTGACACCGTTCCAAGTGTGCTACCTTCGTTATGCTCTGTGGAGCATATAGAACTAGCTGCAGTGTTCATTATTGCAAGAGTTAGGGCCTTTTGTTAAGGGTTTTAATCTCTTGCAAGCAGCTAGCTCGACCGGTGAAGTGGTACTCCGTCCGTGGGTGCCGTGATGCAGGGTAAGTCCATTGCAGTAATAAGAAGTGGATGTGGGTAGAGCGAGTACTATAATATAAATAGCTCACCCAGCATCGACAGAAACAGCGAGGAAGACCGCAAGTTCTTGTACTCGGCGAGGTCTGATAGACCACAAGCAGGAGAGGCCCCCCTCTCTAATCTAGCAGATGTTGTTTTGAGAAACTTGCACAAGTCGGAGCATATGTCTGCCCGCCGCTCGGGATGCTCCATCTAGTCTGCAGCCGGGGTCGACTTCAGTCACGGCTTCCTCCGCTACGTTATTTAAGCACACACGACCGCATCCTAGCTAGGATATCCAGCCTGTTGCACGAAGAAGGAACCACTCTTCGCCCATGAAGTCGGACCATCCGGTAGCTAGGGAGACAAGGCCTCGATCATCGGGACGTTCGGAGAAAGGATCTGTTTCCGACAAACCATTCCAGGAGCAGCATGCGGCTTAGGAACAGATGACCGCTGCTCCTCAGGCCTCGATGACGGACTACCTGTTGCAGATTGTACAGCTGATCGCAGCATCCCAGCAAGTGCAGATGCAGCCTCCCTCAGAATCTGAGCTGTCGGACGGTGCTGGGTCGGTAAAGTCGTCTGTTCACACGGATGCAATGGACCGAGATTCGTAATTGATTCTCCCAGATGGTGAGAGGGATAAGGAAGAGGATTACCCTTCCCTTTCGGAGGGTTTTCATCCATCAATACTATACTGATTTTGTTCCGCCGAATCAGAATGCTGTGACGACAAGGGAGAAACTGTTGGCGCCGTTGGATGCAGACTTTATTCGGACAAAGGTGGAAGTCCTTTCTATTCCGGTTCAGTTTATGCAGGTATCGCAGGCCTTAGGCCATATAGACGATGCCATATTTATCCTCTTGAGTGCGAGGAAGAAGGCGGTTTCTTATCTTCAAGTTCCGTATACATACCGTTTTTCGGACCACGTTCAATTAACAGTCGGGAAGATGGTTCAGAGAGTTCTTCTGTGTTTAGATGAGCAGGCCGGGGATCTCGAGGTATCCTTACCTGTATCATTCACTATTCACTCAGACACAATTGAGATGGCAATTTCTTCAAATAGAGCGAATTTGGATGTTATGTCTTACGCAGATCACCTTACAAGAGCTATGGTGCAACATCTCAAGGGAAAGGAATTTGAGGACGTTCATACCTCTCTTAAAGTTCTTTCCAGGGTAATTATGTATACCACATATAACTCTGTCCAAACAGTGGCTAATCTGGAGTTAATCAGACGTGATGCTGCCCTTGGGTCCGCATTAATAGTGAGGGAATTCATGCGATTGTTGGAGCTGTGCGGAGCAGCTGTGGATCTCATTCCAATGGGCCGCCTGCACACACGTCCCCTCCAGATATTCTTTACTCAGAACTGGAGTGTGAAGACGCTTTCATTTAAACCAGTATTGTTTTAACGGACCTAGTAAAACAAGGGTTCAGTTTTGGGCAGATATTCAGTGGTTAACTCAGTTACGCTGCAACTGCCGGATCCGGCTTTCACGATTATGATGGATGCGAGTCAGAAGGGTTGGGGCATGACCCTAAGTCCCGCAGTTTTGAAATGTCAGGGTCCCTCGTTTCCAGGAGAAACACAAAAACATCAAAGAGATGATGTCAGTATGGCTAGTGGTACAACATTGGATTCACATAATAACAGATGTCCATGTTCAGAATTGGTCGGACAACTCGACGGTAGTTGCATACATCGTTAACCAGGGCGGCACCCATTCTTTTCCATTATGCCAACTAACGGAGAAGATTTTCCTATACGTGATGAATCATCCTGTTCATCTTTCTATCCATCATATACCAGGTCGTCTGAACGTATTAGCAGACACGCTCTCTTGGAAAGGTCATCTGTTGGAATTGGAGTGGACGCTCAACAAGCAAATATTTGGGCAGATTTACTACCAGAGGGTTCGATCCATGATAGATCTGTTTTCAATGCAGTTACCGTCGTTCGTGTCACCATGCCCAGACCATCAAGCGTATGCAGTAGACGCTCTGTCGATCTCATGGGGATGAATGATAGGATATGCGTATCCTCTAATTCAGTTGATTCAGTAGATTTAAGATCAAACAGTTGTGAATACTATTAGTAGCACCTCTGTCATCACAGAAACCTTGGATCAGTCTTCTCAGGTGTTTGTAATGGGATGTTCCCCAGAAGCTTCCTCCACGAAAGGACATTCTTTATCAGGGGAAGTTTTTGTTCTTCACGTTGTTCTCTGCCCATAGTGGCATAATGGAGTCGGTTAGGCATGAGGGAACTATTGTGGTTCCTATATTATTTTATGACTAACACAAGAACGATTAAAATAATGCGGGTGAGGAGGGTTCAATATGATTCGAATCCCCCCACTGCCAATGTGTTTAGAGGCGATTACCGGGCAAGATGTAGTTTTCTTCCTGTAAGCCTCGTAAGTTTAAATACATACATGCATTTCATGACTTCTCGATTGGGGCGTGTTCTATGGCGACCTCATGGACGCATCCACTTTTTAGTTGGTTGGTTTCCTGTGGTTGTTCGTTTATATGTCATATACGAGCACATAATTCATCATAAATAAATTGCTAGTCTTTGGGTACCTTGGTGGCTGCCTAGCCAGTTAACTGGTATTCAGATGATTACATGTGGGATTTCAATGCTCACGTGCATAATAATGAATTATTCGGCAGACGCATTATTGTATGTTATGGACCTTAGAAATTATGAATTATTTCAGAGGTGGTCCGTCTCGAGCCTGGTAATCATACCTACTTCCATTTCTAGTTCCAGGTTTTCGGGTACCTCGGAGGCTGCCTAGCCAGTTAACTGGTATTCAGATGATAACATGTGGGATTTCATTGCTCACGTGCATAATAATGAATTATTAGGCAGACGCATTATTGTATGTTATGGACCTTAGAAATTATGAATTATTTCAGAGACAGTCCGTCTCAAGCCTGTTAATCATACCTACTTCCATTTCTAGATCCAGGTTTCTATTAATGTTGGTACCCAATCGAATACACCTTGTTTTACACTCTCGTATATTCGCACTTTTATAGTTTTATAGATATCAGATAGTACATGTCGGGGAGTGTTGTTACTGGAATTTATTGTACGTCTGAATGGGGTCGCCTGTGGGTTACCTTGGAAGTGTGTTGACTCTTCAGAGATTGTTCATTGTGGTTCTATTGGACATATGTATATTATATATACTATTCAAAGTTTGCTAAGGACCAAGTACATCCAACTACCTGTTTTACGTTTTAGTTGAAATATTGTAATGAAAAGTGTATATATTTTTTATTAGTCCCCTACCGACAACGCTGAAGGGGACTATAGGTTTGCACTCTGTCCATCCGTCAGTCTGTCAGTCACACTTTAGTTTTCCAGACTTTTTTTGGAAATGCTTCAACCGAATGTTTTCATTGTGGTAACCTACTATAGAACGATGACTTACAGATCAAGGTTGCCGAAAGGGACTATAGGTTTGCACTCAGTCCATCCGTCAGTCAGTCTGTCAGTCACACTTTAGTTTTCCAGACTTTTTTTTGGAAATGATTCAACCAAATGATTTCATTTTTGGTAACCTACTGTAGAACGATGACTTACAGATCAGGTTTGAGCTTCATGCTGATTGCATTATTCTTGTGTGAGTTATGGCCCTTGGAACTATGGAAAAGTGCCAAAATATCAGTTTTCCGGACATTTTTTTTAAACGCTTCAACGGAATGATTTCATTTTTGATAACCTACTATAGAACGATGACTTACAGAACATGTTAGAGTTTCTTGCAGATTGCATTATTCTTGTTTGAGTTATGGCCCTTGGAAATATGGAAAAGTGCCAAATATCAGTTTTCTGGACTTCTTTTGGAAATGGTTCCACTTAATAATTTCATTTTTGGTATTTGATATTAGAATGATGAGATATAGATAATGTTTAAGATTCATGCTGATCACATCTAGGTTATAACATTTGTATAATTATTAATGCTTATTAGTCTGGTAGGGGAAAATGTATTGCTTCAGCGATATGCGAGCTCTTGTTTAATTATATCTTATTTATAATTTAAGTACAGAAATTAAGATTTTATTTGTGTTTGACATTATTTTTTTAGCTTTTGAATACGATAACCATGGAAAATGGATATTTTTGGTAAAAGAGAAAATTTTTCAATATGCCAAAAAGTTGACTGAGCGAACTGGTATGGCTTCAATATCGAGTATGAGACCTATTACTGTTAATTACAGCTTGCCATTGCCAACACCTTCTCATGCTCCCAATCAGGTTCTTGGTGGTCCTTTGTGGGATGTTGTTCCATTCTTGGACCAGCATGGCACCAAGCTCCTGGACACTTCTTGGCTGGACTGGACAGCCTGAAATTGCAAGCTGCAACTTATTCTGAACATGTTCAATTGGATTGAGGTCAGGGGATCTTGCTGGCCAGTCCATACGCTCAATCACCTCCCTCTGTCGGTACTCCCCAACAGCACGGGCAACATGAGGACAGGCATTATCATCCATCAGAATGAATCTATCACCCACTGCACCTGGACACAATCTGACTTGGACATCCAGGATCTCATCAATATACCATTGTGCAGTCAATGTATCACGTTCAAGAACAAAGAGCTCTGTATGTCCATCCCACCATGATTGACCCTCCACAAGAGCGGTCATGCTCAGCAATGTTGGCTGCATAGAATTGCTCTCCTGGTCTTCTCCATACCCTATAACGCCTACCTGTGTGGTCTAGGCAGTACCTTGACTCATCTGTAAAAAGGACAGGTTGCCATTCTTCTCTGGTCCAGCCAACGTGGTCCATGGCCCATCCATATCGTTCCTGGCGGTGGTTCTGGGACAGCAGAATGCCAATATATGGTCTTCTCAATCGGAGACCACCTTCGTGCAACCCTACTCGGATAGTCTGCAGCGAAACATTTACCCTGGATGCATTCTGAAGGTCACTGCTAAGCTGGGTTGCTGTGGCAAAGCGGTTCCTACAGGCCTGAATGATCAAAAAATGGTCTTCAGTTGCAGATGGTGCCCTGTCTCTGCAGCTGGCTTGCTGTGGCAAAGCGGTTCCTACAGGCCTGAATGGTCAAAAAATGGTCTTCAGTTGCAGATGGTGCCCTGTCTCTGCCACCACCATGCCATCTTACTGGCGTGCCATACTGCTGAAATCTTGCCCAGGCTTTGGTGATCACCGTATGGTGCACCCCAAGGGCTTCACCAACCTGATGCTGGGTAGCCTCTTGCTCCACCACTCCTACAGCCTGCCACATTTCTGCTTCAGACAAATGTCTTCTAATATTTACATTTGCCATATTCAGTCATTAAATCACAAGGGTTTGTGTTGAAATGAATATTGAATACCCTACACATGTCATGTACATGTAGACAGTACACGAAAACATCATGAAAATCAAGGGGTATATGCTTTCCAGGACTGTCACGAAAAGTCTGCCTGTCAAGAGAGCTAATGTAAACACTGGGGTCCATCTCAATACATTCCTCAATCATATCCACCAAAAATATCGCAAATATGTCACAAGCAAATTTCACAATGATGTGTCAAATATTTGGTGCTTAGCAAACATTGAGTAGTATATTATATCACCGGTTTTCGACCTATTTGCGTATGCTGATTCCGTCATATGTTATATAGTGGGCGATATTAATTACCAGGATCGTCGCTATAGCCTTAGCATTGAAGTGCCCTTAAGCACCCTCAATTAATAATAATACCTGAGTGCCTGTTCGACGAATATTTATATTCCTTTTTGGTACCGCTTTTACTGATTCCAGAGTGCTCCCCTCTTTCTTTTTGAAGATTCCTTCAAAAAAAAAGGAGGGGGGATTTTTTACCTCCTCCGGTTTGATAAATATGTAACTATGAGTGAAGCTGTTTTGTCTGTAATTATATCCTGCATACAGCTGGAGTTTTATTGTATATGGCGTATGTTTGTGGGGGATATTCTCTCATTCTCAAATACGCCATCCTAATTTTGGGGGCTTAGTACGGGCTAACCATAAAAATTGGGAACGCATTACATCCAATTAGCATAGTCTTCATGCTAATTATACGGAATTACTTGAACTGGGTTCCTTTTTTATGATATGTCTTCTCTGTTACTGTATAGAGAGACAAACATGTAATTCCTAATAATTTTAATTTCCTTTCACCTTGGATTACAGGATTGGAACTATGTTGATCTACTAATTCTGAAGTCCTAGGCCCTCCGCCTTTTTACGATTCAGCTAGTCTGGGCCATTGGGTTACAGTGTAAAAATATTATAAATTTAAAGTAATTTGTATATTTTTATACTTACCAATGACACAGACAGAGATGGCCCTCCCATGAGTGTTCACTCATTCCTCCCCGCTGAATTATTATGTAGTACTCTCTTCTACAAAAATTGATGGTGGTGCCAATTCAGGTCACTTCCTTCGCATGCGCTGAGAGTAAATGTATGGAGGGCCAGATAGGACTTTTTAATTTTTGGTTTTGCAAGCAAATTTTGGGGATTGGAGGGGTTCAAAATTTATATTTGCCCTCAATAACTTTGAGTTAAGCACCAGCTAGTCTGGGCCATTGATAAGTATAAAAATATACAAATTACTTTGAATTTATAATTTTTCAGTTTCTGGCAGTAAGTCTAAACATAAAGAGCTAATTCAGGAACAAAACAGTACCAGTAGACTCCCCTGGACATTTAGTGTTTTCAAGTCTATTTATCACAGCTCTGCCAAACTTGCAGGATATAATCAAATATAGAAAGAGAAAAACCAAATCTTTAGATTCATCTAATTTGGGGACATCACAGCCCTGCCATGTCAGTTGTTGTTCAACCCCATTGAAGAACATTTGTGTGATACTGACTGCCTGAAATACCATATATTTTAATACTGTACCAATGACCCAGACTTAGCTGGTGCTAACTCTTAAAAATTCAGGGCCAAACCCAAATTTTGCCCCCCCCCCCACCCCCCATCCCCCAAATTTGCATCAAAATCCAAAAAATCAATGTCCTATATGGTCCTCCATACTTTTGTCCACTGCATGTGCAGTGTCAAGGAAGTACCGAAATTGGCTCAAAATCTTCATTCTTTGTTTGGCCCTTCAATCAGTAACATCTCACTGATATCTGTGCTAAATAATCTCAGTTAAAATGATGCCAGACACAAAATCATGAAGGAAATGGTGGATGAAATCCAAGGATGAAATAAGAGGATGAGAGGAAGAAACAGTGGAAGGATGTGTTCAGGGCTGTAACTTATAATTTTTATGTAAAATTATTTCATGTTCCCTAATTTCGGGGCATGGGCCTGATGTTTTCATTCTTGCTATGAAATCTCCACTGTTTGTTCAGTGTTTCCTTCTCCCTTTTCTTGATACCTCCCTTGCTAATCTCCCATGCTTTTGGTATAATTTTTGAAATTTTTTTATTGAAATTTCTTGGGAATTTTAGCGTAGTTACAGAATGTTTATTCTGATATCCCCATGGTTACGTCCTCACCCTAGGGGTGTTTAGGCGTTTTGGTCATGCATCTACCATCCGATGTACTGCAGCTTCTTCTCTGGAAGATTCTGTTTTGCATCAGATAGTACTTTAAATTGGTTACTGATTCGGGCCATGTTTTATAGTGCCTGGAGTCTTGTTTCCGGTTTTTATTGATTTTTGTTTACGTTCACAACGGTTACTTCTGTCAGTGATTCCTTGTCTTCTATAAGGTTCATTATATAGCCAGATACATTAATTATTGTCTGTAAGTGTAACATTAATTTTTAGAAATGTTTTAAAATTTTTGTCCACACTTAGGCTTTTTTGGGATCCATTTGGGCTCATCGTTCCCTTTGGGAACTTGGGCTCATGTCAAAATTTTTTCGAAAATTGTTTCTTTTGAATTATTTTTCAAAATTTTTGTAATGGTTTATATTATTATTATTATTATGTATCTTTGTATTTTCAAGGGTTAGTGCAAGTACTACGGCTGTTTAATATTTTTTAAATATGAAAGAATATTGTTCAAATTGTAAATCGAGGAAGGCTTCCTCTGATTCTCATGCTCATTGTATTTGCTGTAGTCACTGTACTCACACAAATTCTTGCTCAGTGTGTGTCAACTGGGATGACAAAACGGTGGAGACGTGTGTCACGGTATATTGTTAGTGGTGATAGGTCCATGCCGGTCCTCTCGCCACAGGGTCACTTTAGTTTTTAGCTCACCTGACTGAAAGTCAGGGTGAGCTTTTCTTATCACTCTTCGTCCGCCGTCCGTTGTCTGTCGTCCGTCGTCCTGCGTGAAGGTGGTGTTTGAGCCTCTTTCTCCTAAACCACTGGCCACATTTTAATTAAATTTCATGTAAGTAGTGGTTATATAGGAGCATTTTGATTTTTATCCAAAATAGGTTTCGGCTCGTATTGAGCAGAGGTGTGGGGAAAAAATGGCCAAATTTTTTTTGAAATCTTCTTCTAATGAACCACCAGTAGCAGAGACTTGATATGTGGTATACAGAGTCCTTTTGAGGTTTGGAATCAAGTTTGTTCAATAGAAGTTTGTCGGGCATTATTTGCCTTCATTATGGGAGGGGCAAAAAATTTGGCCACGCCTAAAATTTCTATTTTCAGAACCGTGAGGTCGATTTGAACCAAATTTGATATGAGATTATAATGGGTCATAAATGGTTGATTGATGCAAAAAAAAAAATTTCTCATTGCCCCGTGGGAACCTCGGGAGCTAAAAATAAGAAAAACCTTAAAACTGCCATATCTCCAAAACTACACAGCACAGAGAATTCTTATTTTGTATAAAGCTTACTTTTATCCAGTAGAATAGAATGGTTAAAAAAAATCTCTATCGATTTGATCACAAGGTACTTTTTTCAGGACTTTGAAAAAGTGCTGAGTCAGCACTTTTTAACACTGTTGGCAATGGGAAAAAGATTAAAAAATCTTCTTCTCCAGATCCAGCAGGCAGAATCTTTTGATATTTGGTATGCAACATTGTAGGGTGGCTCGGATTCCAGTTTGTTCAAATCGGCCCCCTGGGTTCATATTTGGGCTCAGTATAGAAGCTCGAATTCGAACTTAGTGCATTTCAGGCAAATTTCTTCAAAAATCTTTTTCTCCAGATCCAGCAGGCAGAATCTTTTGATATTTGGTATGCAACATTGTAGGGTGGCTCGGATTTCAGTTTGTTCAAATTGGCCCCCTGGGTTTATATTTGGGCTCAGTATAGAAGCTCGAATTCGAACTTAGTGCATTTCAGGCAAATTTCTTCAAAAATCTTCTTCTCCAGATCCAGCATGCAGAATCTTTTGATATTTGGTATGCAACATTGTGGAGTGGATCTGATTCAAGTTTGTCCAAATCGGCCCCCTGGGTTTATATTTGGGCTCAGTATAGAAGCTCGAATTCGAACTTAGTGCCTTTCAGGCAAATTTCTTAAAAAATCTTCTTCTCCAGATCCAGCAGGCAGAATCTTTTGATATTTGGTATGCAACATTGTGGGGTGGATCTGATTCAAGTTTGTTCAAATCGGCCCCCTGGATTCATATTTGGACTCCCTATAGAAGCCTGAATTCGAACTTAGTGCATTTCAGGCAAATTTCTTAAAAAATCTTCTTCTTCAGATCCAGCAGGCAGAATCTTTTGATATTTGGTATGCATCATTGTGGGGTGGATCTGATTCAAGGTGGTTCAAATTGCCCCCCTGGGTGTATATTTGGGCTCAGTATAGAAGCTCGAATTTGAACTTAGTGCATTTCAGGCAAATTTTTTCAAAAATCTTCTTATCCAGATCCAGCAGGCAGAATCTTTTGATACTTGATATGCCACATTGTGGGGTGGATCTGATTCAAGTTTGTTCAAATCGGCCCCCTGGGTTTATATTTGAGCTCAGTATAGAAGCTCGAATTTGAACTTAGTGCATTTCAGGCAAACTTCTTAAAAAATCTTCTTCTCCAGATCCAGCAGGCAGAATCTTTTGATATTTGGTATGCAACATTGTGGGGATGATCTGATTCAAGTTTGTTCAAATCGGCTCCCAGGATTCATATTTGGGCTCACTATAGAAGCTTGAATTGGAACTTAGTGCATTTCAGGCAAATTTCTTAAAAATCTTCTTCTCCAGATCCAGCAGGCAGAATCTTTTGATATTTGGTATGCAACATTGTGGGGTGAATCTGATTCAAGTTTGTTCAAATCGGCCCCCTGGATTCATATTTGGGCTCACTATAGAAGCCTGAATTTGAACTTAGTGCATTTCAGGCAAATTTCTTAAAAAATCTTCTTCTCCAGATCCAGCAGGCAGAATCTTTTGATACTTGGTATGCAACATTGTGGGGTGGATCTGATTCAAGTTTGTTCAAATTGGCCCCCTGGGTTTATATTTGGGCTCAGTATAGAAGCTCGAATTTGAACTTAGTGCATTTCAGGCAAATTTCTTAAAAAATCTTCTTCTCCAGATCCAGCAGGCAGAATCTTTTGATATTTTGTATGCAGCATTGTGGGGTGGATCTGATTCAAGTTTGTTCAAATCAGCTCCCTAGATTCATATTTGGGCTCACTATAGAAGCTCGAATTCGAACTTAGTGCATTTCAGGCAAATTTCTTTGAAAATCTTCTTCTCAAGATCCAGCAGGCAGAATCTTTTGATATTGGGTATGCACCATGCTTAGGGGGATGAGATTCAAGTTTGTTCAAGCCAAGTCCCTAGGTTCATATTTGGGCTCACTGTGGTAGCCCGAATTATAACTTAGTTCAAAATGAGGAATTTTCTTCTTCAGATCCAGCAGTTGGAATGTTTTGATATTTGATATGCAGCATCCTTAGGGGGGTGAGATTTAAGTTTGTTCAAGCCATGTCCCTAGGTCCATATTTGGACTCACTGTGGGAGCTTGAATTGTAACTTAGTTCAAAATGAGGAATTTTCTTTAAAAATCTTCTTCTTCAGATCCAGCAGTCGGAATGTTTTGATATTTGGTGTGCAGCATCCTTAGGGGGGTGAGATTCAAGTTTGTTAAAGCCAAGTCCCTGGGTTCATATATGGGCTCCCTGTGGGAGCCCGAATTATAACTTAGTTCAATATCAGGAATATTCCTTGTTGAAATCAATTCTCTGGGTTGATATTTAGGCTACCATGTCAGGTGAACGCCCTCAGGCCCCTTGGGGCCTCTTGTTCTGTCTCTTTTTCAGAGGAACAAGAACAGGGTGATGTTTCCGTGATGTCTTCAGGAAGTGTGCTGCCGTCGTCGCAATCAAATGAAGAGCTAGCGGCAAAAGTGCTCAAGGAAATTCGACAAGTGCCTAGATCCTCAGTAGGATTAATGACCTTGTCGCCAGCTAGCTCGCCCGGTAAAGCTATCACTCGTAGATCGGGTGATGTGCCGCCGGGTTTGTCCGTTGCAGTCCAGGAGAGGTGAAAGGGTGTTGCGAGCACTAGAATCTTGGATCACGCACACCTGGCAACGACGGATCAAAGGAAGGATCAGAGGAAGCCAGTCAGTCCAGTAGCTAGCTCGTTCAGGTCTACCCGGACCGTGAGCGAGAGAGGCCTTTCTCTCTTACAACATCTGGGCCCAGATGTTGTACATGCGTTCGTCAGTCGGAGCATAGTCCACTCCTCCTGCTCGGGATGCTCCATCGCATAGACAGCTGGGGGCGGCTAGTCTATTGGCTGTCTCTTCCTCATGCCAGCACACACGACCGCACATTGGCTACGTGACCTCGGATATCCAGCCTGCTTCGCCGACCAAGGATTCCATGTCGACCAGGTCACTCTATCCGGTAGCCAAGGACACAAGGCCTTACCAGTTGGGACGCTCGCATAAAAGAATTATGCAAGAGGCACCGTCCCAGGAGCTTCCAAGGGCTAAACAACGTAAGACCGCAGCTCCACAGGCCTCCGTGACGGACTTGCTATCACAGATAGCTCAACTCATCGCAGCATCCCAGCAACCTTCGGAAACTCTTTCAGATCAGGAACTGTCTGGGGAAGCTGGGTCGGTACGTTCCTCTGGATGAGAGAGCTGCGATACCAGATAAGAGACTGATAACGTCACTGGACACTGACTCCTTCGGCCGAACTAAGGACGTCGCGCTTGAGTTTCCTTCCCAGTCAAGAAATGTCTCACAGACGTTTGAATTGCTGAATGACGCTATTTTTAAGCTAGCCTCTAAGACTGGCAGATCCAGTTTCTTATCGCACCAAGCTCTACATATGCCGTTCATCAACAGTAGAAATAAATTTGAAACGGCAGGACAGGGCATTCCGAGAGTTCTTCTGCGTTTAGACGACCAGGCAGAAGACTTGGAGTTGTTATTGCCGGCATCTATGTTGATTGTCTCCAGTACATTGGAGATGACAATCTCGTCTAACAGAACCAGTTTAGATGCCTTATCTTACGCAGATCACCTTACCAGAGCGTTATCACAACGTCTCATTGATAAATAATTCCAGGATGTTCAAACTTCCGTGAGAGTTCTTTTGAGGGCAATCGCATATTCCACATATAACTCCACCCCTTCAGTGGCAAACTTGGAGTTAGTCAGCTGTGATGCTGCCCTGGCTTCATCCACTGGAGTGGATTCTAAGGTGAAAAACTCTCTTCGAGTCGCTCCGGTTTCAGGAAAACTTCTCTTCGATGGTAAGCTTTCACTAATCTATGATCAGATTACCAAGAAAGCTTCTGACTCTTTGCTCTTTAAATCCACTTCGAAAAAACCGGACTCGGCAGAGAGGAGTAAGTCAGGGACTTCTGGCGCGAATACATCCAAGGGAAGTTCCTATAGAGGATCTAAGAAAGCCTCTACGTCTTACTCCAGAGACCATCAGAGTAGCGACTCAGGTAGGGGATGTAATGCTGGCCGAGACAACCGGTCAGATGCCCCTAGGTCGGCGGGTCGGGGAGGACGTAGTTTCTCCCCCTGCAAGCCTCGCAGGTACAAGAGTTGAAGGTCAGAACCTCTATTGCACTCCAGTGGGTGAAAGGCTGTCGAGATTCTTAACCAATTGGTTGTCAATTACGGACGACCGATGGGTTTGGGAGGTTATTTCGGAAGGTCTAAAACTGTCCTTCAGAGAAAAACCTCTGTTAACACGAAGTCCACGATGGACTCAGCTTCCGTCAAACCTTCAGAAGAGAGATTTGCTTCTATCAGAGGTGCAATCTCTTCTGGAGAAGAACGCAATAGAGATCGTAGAAAACCAGGAATCTCCCGTTTTTTACAGTCACCTGTTCCTGGTGCCAAAACCAGACGATCGTTCCGTACAGTTATAGATCTCAGCTGGATAAACAAGCTGATCGTGGCGCCGAAATTTTATATGGAGACCATTTGACCGGTGAGAGGGAGCATTCGAATGAATGACTATGCTGCGAGCATAGATCTCAAGGATGCGCACTTTCACGTCATGGTACATCCCGCGTTCAGAAAGTACCTTCGCTTCGCTGTCCTAGGAGTCGTTTATCAGTTCCGAGCAATGTGCTTCGGACTGAATCTAGCACCCTGGGCCTTCACTCAAATAATGAACTCGGTAATAACTCATTTCCAAGCTCATTCGTTTGCGGTAACGTCGGCCTACTTGGACGACATTCTTCAGAGGTACGGTGACAGATTAACGCTTCAGAATGATGTTCAGAGTCTGCTTTGGAGTCGGATCTAGTTCCGTCCAAGTCGTTCATTCACTTGGGAATGAGCTTCGAGACGCACAACAATCTGGTTCGTCTGCCGTTACCCAGAGCGAAATTAGTCAGTTGTTACGCTCACTTTTGTCAGTGACAGCGAGAGAATTTATGTGACTGCGGAGCCGCTGCAGACCTTATTCCGATGGGGCACCTACGCACTCGTCCACTCCAGATATTTTTTACCCAGAATTGGAGTGTGAAGATTTATTCGCTCGAAACGAACATCGTCTTGTCCAGCCAAGTAAAACAAGATATTCATACTTGGGCAGATATTCAGTGGTTAACTAAGGGAGTTACATTGCAACTGCCGGATCCGATTTTTACCATTATGACGGATGCGAGTCAAACAGGTTGGGGCGCGACATTGAGCCCAACAGATTCGAGGTGCCAGGGTCTTTGGGATCCGCAATTCCTGAACAAGCACATAAACATCAAAGAGATGATGTCAATTTGGCTTGCGCTACATCATTGGATGAACATTATTCATAATTCACATGTTCAAATACTGTCTGACAATTCGACAGTAGTAGCATATATTCGGAACCAGAGAGACTCTCATTCCATTCCATTGTTCAACTTAACGGAAAGAATCCTTCTGTTTGACCTAAAGCATCAGGTTCTTCTGTCGGTCCATCATATTCCAGATCGTCGGAACGTTCTAGCAGACTCCCTTTCTCGTAAAGGTTGAATGTTGCCATCAGAATGGACTCTCAACAAACGAGTATTCTATCAAATCTGCTACCAATGGGATCGTCCTATGATAGACTTGTTTGCGACACATATCAACAATCAGTTGCAGACGTATGTGTCGCCATGCTCAGATCCTCGAGCGTTCGCAGTAGACACTCCGTCGATCTCTTGGGACGGAATGATAGAATACGCGTATCCTCCAGATCCGTTGCTTCAACAGATATTGCTAAAAATCAAGCAATCTCACTGCAAGTTTCTGTTGGTAGCATCTCTGTCACCCCACAGACCATGGATAAATCTACTCAGGTGTCTGTTGTGGGACATTCCTCGGAAGCTTCCTCCATGGGAGGACCTTCTTTCGCAGGGGAAATCGTGCACACTGCATCACAACCCACAAGGTCTCAACCTTCACATATTTCCGTTGTGCGGTCCTTCTTGCACAGCAAGCAATTTACAGGACGAGCAGTGAATGCAATTTCTAACTGTAGGAGGACCTCCTCTTCGCTAAATTATGCTGCTAAGTGGAAGGTTTTCTCTCGTTGGTGTAGGGATCATTCTATTGATATTTATGATCCCTCCATTCCAGACATTGCTAATTTTTGGTCTACTTGTTTGACGAGATCAAACTGCAGCCAATAACCATTAAGGGTTATAGGTCTATGCTATCGGATACTTATGCTCCATCATGATGGCTTACAAATTGTATCTAATGTCTCTTTATCAAAGTTAGTTAAAAACTTTTCGATAAATAGACCTAGAACCCTTAGATTAATTCCTAAATGCAATTTAGCTTGGGTTCTTCTGAAGCTAAAAGAAGCACCATTTGAACCCCTTGATACGGTATACTTCAAATACTTATCTTATAAGACAGCTTTTCTCTTAGCCTTCTCTTCTGCTAGAAGAGTTAGTGAACTTCATGCACTATCTGTTGATGATTCTCACTATCGTAGTGTGGGTAATACTATTACTTTGACTACTAATGTTGGATTTTTGGCCAAGAATCAGGCTCCTAATAAGTACCCTGAACCTATTGTTATTAAGGTTCTTCCATCCTCAGACAGCCATAGGCCTTTGCTGTGTCCAGTTAGAGCAATGCATATTTACAAACGTAGATCTGAGTTTATCAGAAAGGGAAAAACGTTTCTGTCTCTGCTGCCTAATAGAAGGGACATCACGGTCCATTCTATTTCAAGGTGGATTCAGTTGACTATTCGTACTGCTTATGAAAGATTATCTTCTACTCAGCAGTCTGTGCTTAAGATTTCAGTGCATGAAGTTAAAGCGATGTCTACATCTTGGGCTTATGCTAATAGTTTGCTATTACCAGTTTGATGAAGGCTGCATTCTGGCCTCAGCCTTCTACGTTCACAAATTTTTACCTTGGAAATATTGAGTCTATTTCTGGCGACCTTCGTTGTTTAGGTCCGTTATCTGTTGCTCAGAATGTCGTCCACTAAACAGTTGCAACTATAGTTATGCAGGCTTTCTGTTCCAGCAGTGACTCTATCCTGCTGCCCTCTTCGTTCTGGGGTGATTGACCCAGAGCAAGGGGATGGGGGTGGGGGGGGGGGGGGGTGGTATGGTGTTCCCTTATATCACCTGCTTTATAATGAAAAGCAAGGGAATACCTCCTCTGGAGTCAGTAATTCTGAGTCGGTGCTGGGATGGTTTTAAAGTGTAAAGCTAATGTTTATCTCATTTATGTAATATTTTAAAGTGTAGCTCGGTGTGAAGCATTTGTATATGTCACGTGTCATACGAACGCTATGACTAAATGCGGACACTTTTAAATGAGTATAAAGAGTCTCATTCTCTGGACTATCTTTATTTATTGGCTTTCCTTTAAAAAAATTAGTATAATGGGTTATACTGGATGTTAATAAAGATCATTGATGTTATTGTGCTCAATTACAGATTAGTAATATATCTCTTTCTTTTTTGTATAAACAAGAAAGATATATGTAAATCCTGTTTCTCCTTTTCTCCTTGAGGGGATAATTCTGTTTATATGTAATTGAGCCTCTTGGATTTTCCTTTATGTCCTTGGCCCTCCAGCCTTTTTTCTATTCAGCTAAGTCTGGGTCATTGGTACAGTATTAAAATACGAAAAAATTTATAGTAATTTATATATTTTTTTTATTCTTACCAATGATCCAGACGGGGATGGCTCACCCATGAGTTGGGAACTCATACCTCCCCACTGATTATATAACATTTACCAGGCACTGGTTGTAAGAATGAAGATTTGGCGCCTATTTCGGTACTTCCTTATACTGTGCATGCGCATTGGACAAAAGTATGGAGGACCATATAAGACATTGATTTTTTGGATTTTGGTGCAAATTTTGGGGATTGGTGGGCAAAATTTGTGTTTGGCCCTGAATTTTTAAGAGTTGCACCAGCTAAGTCTGGGTCATTTGTAAGTATAAAAAATATATAAATTACTATAATTTTTTTCATGTTTGGTTTATCAGGGCTTTATTGGTATCTGAGAATTTCTGTCACCCTTTAGGGGCTAAATTCCAACTGTTACTGCTGAAGAACAGGTACCACAATAAGCATTTGTTGGGTAAACTCAGAGTTACATTATAAGTACACTGGCAGTTGTTTCTAGGCAAGTCTTGGCTACCTACATAGGCAGCCAAGTCTTGCCTAAAAACATCAGCAATCTATATGAGGTATGAAGTAAAATGTATCAAAATCGCCAGGATTAAATCACTTCCTATGAAATTAGCAGAAAGGCATAAAAAACAAAATCAGTTGTTGTATTTTCCTCTCTAATTTTGGAATGTCCATTTAATCAGGGGAAACCGGTTTCCGGGGTAGGTTTTGTGGAATTCAAAAGCCTGGAAAAACCCTATCATTTTTTAGGTTAGTAGTTGCAATGTAAAAAATTCACGGTATATTTGCTATACATAAAACTTTGCTTTCTGGCCAATATTTTTTTTTTATGTCAGATACTGACCAGATTTACGGGTTAGTTACCCATATGGAAGGGAAAGAATCCTATCAATTTTGCTGTCTGCTGCCACAAGATTGATGGTCACAGACTGTTACTCCTTAACGCAGTGCACACGATATCAAAATTTATTATTTTAATTATTTTTTTTTTTTTTAAATTTAAAAAGGGAATTCAACAAAAGTCCCCTCATTGGAACGAGCTTGACAGGCTTGTTCCAATGAGGGGGTCATATGATATGGTTTTGTTGAAATATTTTGAAAAACATATTTTCTTCAACTGATTAATTTCTAAATTACGTGAGCAGATGTGGCCAATTCATTACGTAAAGGGTTAATAAATAGAACTTGGTCAAAAATTGGTTTTAGAACAAAGATTTATTTCCATGCTGTTGCCACAAATTACAGGTTAGTACCCTCATGAAAGGGCTTAATTTATTAGAAGTAGTTCTAAACCAGACAGTCCTTGGGTGGGTTGTGGACTATTTATGGACTGATAAAATTTGAGTGCCAAAACTAAGTTTCTGATTTTTAATTTTTTCCCATTTTTTTAACAGTTTTCCCTGTAAACCCCCAACTGAACTTCTCCATTAATTTCATTTCATTTCTCACCACCAGAAAGAATTAGAAGGGGACTCGTTGAAGCTCTTATTTTGCCAGTATAACTCGGAACCAATCAGTTTTCATGAATTTGTTGATCATTTTGTCAGAAAATGTTGATTTAGGACATCCAAATATCATAACACAGTTTTGCAAAATCAGTACATTACAACATCAAAATACTTATAGGTAGCGACTAGATTCATTGCATGGATTGGATTATTTTGGGTGGCTATCTTGAGCGCCAGTTCGAATATCAAGTTTTCCCCAATGCATATTTGGGTAGATTGTGGACATGTTGTTCTCAGAACCATTCTACTCCCAATTGGCACCAAAGCAAGCTTGTTAGCAGTTTTCTCTGGGTCAAATCCTTCACTGACCCTACTATAGTCCATGTTGACTATTAAAATGCATGTATGCCTTTGTATTTGGATGCCCTTCTGCCTCCTCCCCAAACATACAAATTTATATTTGTGGGACCTTTGATACATAATGCATGTTGTGCCCCTGTTGCTGTTGTACTATGCTTTCCTGTTGTTATGATCTTGATGCAAATGAGGATTAAATCCTTCAGTTTATTTTTTACTTTTTATTCCAGATTTGTAAATGCATATAATATATCATATATATATTACAGGAAAAATATGAGGAAGGGATACAGGGAATTGTATGATTTGAACAGAGATTTGATAAATGGCTACAAAATACGGTGTAACAACCACCAGGAATTACTAAGCTGTTTAAAAAATGTAAATCAATACATACAGAAAGCCGGTAAACTTCGTGGTGAGTTTTTTTTTTTCTAGAGAGAATGGGGATGTAGCAGTTTCCATACATGTATGGGAGGTAAATCTCTGTGTTGAACATAATAGTTTTCCAACATCCTTACACAAAAAATACTGTATTCTTAGACTCCTCGCTGAAAAGCTGCACCATCACTCCTTTTTTATTACCCTTAAATCTCTTCACTACTATGCACTTGTACAAAGAAAATTTGACCAACTCTATCTTGTTTGACAGAGCTGTCAGACAAGACATAGTTGGTTAAATTTGTAACTGCACTATGGGAAGTTTTCACAACTGAAAAAAAGGTTTTTCTACACAATAGTGTGAGTAGTTAAATTTCTACACTATTGTTAGAAGTTTGTGGATTAACAAAATTTTTTTTATAAAATAAAAAAAAAAATTAAAAAGCCTCCCTCCCTCATGAAATTGAGAGAAATTGCTTGAGAAACAAGAACACTTTTAATAGTCCTATCTTGATATTGTTTGAATTGGCAACTTTAGTCTTGTTAAATGGTCTTTTTCAAAGAGGTATATGTGTGTGCAACAGGCAAAAAGACTTTCGAATATAAAAATTAACTTATGGTTTTAAAGGAATGAGAAGGAAAAAAGCCTCCCTCCCTTGTCTGTTTTTCTGAGCAAAGATGCTTGAGAATACTTCTATTTTTTATGACCCTACCCTTCCTGGGGCATTATGTTTTCACTATGTCTGCCTATCGTCTGTCTGTTAACTTTTGGTTTTCGTCGAATAACTAAAGAATCGCTTATTTGTTCAAATCATAATTTTAAGGGTTACTTGTGGATGACAAGACAATGCTTCCTTTCGATTTTGGTTCATCTTGCCAATTCAATATGGCCACTTGGTAGCCATATTGAATTTGGTTTCCGTCCAATAACTGATGAATGCTGACTCGAATCATTTTTATTTTTACCTTAACTTGACAAGGTCTAGATAAGCTATTGCCATCATGCATGCAGAAGTCTGTAAGTCTGTGAGTCTGGTCACATTTTCCTTTTCAGGCTACACCCTGCAGTTCTTGTCCGATTGTCATGAAATTTCATATGCAGGTTTCAGGACATGTCTAGATAAGAACGTCCCCTTTTGGTCGCGATCAGTCAACATGCAAGTCAACATGCCCAGCCCCATATTTTTAAAACCTTCTTCTCATGAACCAGCCGGTACAATGACTTGATATTTGTTATGGAGCTTCCTTTTGAGGTGTAGATTCAAGTTTGTTCAAACGAAGTTCATGAAGCAATATTTGGCCTTGTAATGGAAGGGGTAAGATTTTTGCCTCCCCCCCCCCCAAATTTCTATATTTTTATACTGTACCAATGACCCAGACTTAGCTGGTGCTAACTCTAACAAAACCAGGGCCAAACACAAATTTTGCCCCCCAATCCCCAAAATTTGCATCCAAAACAAAAAGAAATCATGTCCTAAAGGCCCTCCATACTACGCCCCCACTGCGCATGCGCAGTGTCACGGACGTCCCGAAATTGGCGCCAATTATCATTCTCTGTTTGGCCCTTCATCAGTCAACATCTCACTGATCTTTGTGCTTGTAAATCTCAGTTTAAAGGATGCCAGACACGTAATTTTTGGAGAAATGGTGATTCTAAGGAGGATATAGTAGGAGGAGAGGAAAAAGAAGTGACAAAAAATAATCAGGGCTGTACTTAAAATTTTTTGATGAAATTATGTTAAGTTGCCTATTTTCGAGGCATGGGCCTCTTGTTGTCATTCTTGCTAAATGTTGCACTGCTTATTCAGTGTTTCCTCTCCCCTAGCCTTCTAAAGTTCCCCCTTGCAATTCTCCCATGCTTTTGGCATATTTTTGAGAAAGTTCATTTCTAAAATTTTTCCTGGGAGAGTTGCTTGGATACAGAATGTTTTCTGTTATTTTCCCCATAGTTACGTTTTCACCCATGGGTGTATAAACGTTGTGTTCTGCATCTTCCATCTGATGTTCTGCAGATTCTCCCCTGGGAGTCTCTGTCCTGCATCAGATAGAGTGTAATTTTGATGACTGATTCCGGGCCAGTTTTGTCAGTGCCTGGAGTCATGTTTTCTGGTGTTTTACACTGTTTGTTTACATTGGCAACAGCCTTTTTTGAGGGGGGCTGTTTGCCTTTGGTGTAGTTTATCTTACTGTAAGATACGTTTATATTATCCGTAAGTGTCTCATTAATTATTTAATATAAATTTAAAATTTTTGACCACACTTTGCCATCGGATCCATCGGGGCTCAACGTTACTTTTCAGCAACTTGGGCTTCGCTGAAAAAATATTTTTTCAAAATTATTTTGATTTGCAATTGTTTTTTCATTTATTAATGGATCATGTTATTATGTATCTTTGTGTCAGGGGTTTGTGCGAGTAACTAGGACTTGTCGACTTTTCACAATGAAAGGATATTGTTCAATTTGTAATGGGAAGAAATCTTCCTCTGACTTTCATGATCATTGTATTAATTGTAGTCAGTGTTCTCGCACTAATCCCTGTCCTATATGTCAACATTGGGATGATAAACATTGGAAACGTGTGTCACGGTATGTTGTTTCTGGAGAAAGGGCTATGCCGGCTCTTTCTCTGCAAGGTCACTCTACTCTCTCAGTTTCTATTTCAGAGGAACAAGAACAGGGTGATGTTTCCATGTTATCTTCTACAAGTGTGCGTCCGTCGTCACAAATGAATTCAGAGCTAGCGGCAAAAGTGCTCATGGAGATTAGACAAATGTCGTCTGCTAGCTCGCCCGGTGTAGCGTCCATTCACCGAATGGTTCGGCAGCCGGGTTCGTCCGATGCGGTCCAGGAGGAAATTTTAAGGTGATGTGAGCACTATAAACATACTAGGTGCACACCCAGTGATGGCGGATAGTAAGCGAGAACGGAGGAAGCCTTTGAGTCCGGTTCCTAGCTCATCCAGGTCCAGCCGGGCCGTGAGCGAGAGAGGCCCCTCTCTCGTACAACAACATCTGGGACCAGATGTTGTGGTACAAAATGTGTCGCAAGCGGAGCATACGTCCGTCGCTCGGGACGCTCCGTTGTATAGGCAGTCCGCGGAGACTGCTAAGGCTTCTTCTTCTCGTCAGCGCACATGACCGCACCTTGGCTGCGTGACCGCCGATATTTTACCAGCTTCGCCGATCAAGGATTCTTCGGCGACCAGGTCACACCATCCGGCAGCCAGGGATTCGAGACCGATGGACTCCGGACGTTCGCATAGAAAAAGTATGCGGGAGCCATCTGATGCGGAGCTGCCCTCGGCGAAGCAGCGAAAGACTGCGCCTCCGCAGGTCTTGACACCGGACATTCTTGTGCAGATAGCACAGCTTATCGCAGCATCCCAGCAGCCGACAGATACGGTGTCGGATCGAGAATTATCCGACGGCGCTGGGTCGGTACGCTCCGCCGAAGCATCGGGGGCGGACGACCGGGAACATCATGAGGTCCGACCGGATGGTGAAAGGGATATGGATGATTTGGAGCTATCCCTTTCGGAACAACATAAAGCTGCTGTGGACTTCATCCGGCACTTTCTCCCTCAAGTCGTTCCGTCGGGCCAGACTGCTGCGGTTCCGGACAAGAGGATTATAGCGTCATTGGACTCTGAATTTTTTGAGCGGTTCAGGGACATCGCTCCCGATTTTCCATCGCAGTCCAATAATGTTGCAAGAACATTTGAATTATTGAACGATGCTATATTTAAACTTGCTTCCAAGACGGGGAAAGCAGGTTTCTTGTCCGCTAATACTCTCAACCTGCCTTTCATTAATGCAAGGAATAAATTCGACATGGCAGGACAGGGTATCCCGAGAGTTCCTCTGCGTATGGACGACGAGGCGGAAGACTTAGAGCTATCATTACCGTCGTCGGCTTCTATTCCAACCGTGGTGTTGGAAACAGCTATTGCGTCTAACAGAGCCAATTTAGATGCCTTATCTTACGCAGATCACCTTACTAAGGCGTTATCACTGCGCCTTCAAGGGAAAGAGTTTCAGGATATACAATCCTCTTTAAGACTTCTTTCAAGGGCAGTAGCTTATTCCACGTGTAACTCCGCCCTTTCAGTGGCAAACCTGGAGTTGGTTAGACGTGACGCAGCCCTAGCTACATCCACACTCGTGGATTCTAAGGTGGTGAAGAACTCTCTTAGAGTCGCTTCGGTCTCCGGAGAACTTCTCTTTGACGGCAAGCTTTCTGCTATTTATGATAAAATTACAAAGAAAGCTTCAGATTCTCTGTTGTTCAAATCTGCTTCTAAGAAGTCGGATACAGCAGACAAGAATAAGACAGGCACTTCTGGGTCTAATGCGCCCAAGAGAGGTTCCTATAGAGGTTCCGGTGCATCCTCTTGGTCTTATTCGAGAGACCGTCAGGGTAGCGACTCTCGTTCGGGACGTCCTTCGGGCCGGGACAACCGGTCAGACGCCCCGAGGTCGACGGGGCGAGGTGCGGGTCGTGGAGGACGTGGTTTCTCCTACCGCAGACCTCGCAGGTCCAGGAGGTGATGGCTTAAACCTCTATCGCGTACCGGTTGGCGGAAGGTTGTCGAGCTTTTCACAAGAATGGGCGTCAATTACGGACGGCCCTTGGGTGAGAGGAGTGACTTCGGAAGGTCTAAAGATATCCTTCAAACGAAAGCCTCCATTAACTCGAAGTCCAAAGTGGACTCATCTTCCGTCAAATCCGCAGAAAAGAGACGCTCTGTTATCAGAGGTGCAGTCTCTTTTAATGAAGAACGCGGTAGAGGTCGTAGAAAACCAGGAAACTCCGGGATTCTACAGCCATCTGTTTCTGGTTCCGAAACCAGATGGCTCGTTCCATCCAGTCATAGATTTGAGCTGGATAAACAAGCTGATCGTCGCTCCGAAATTTTATATGGAGACGATTCGGTCGGTCAGAGCGAGTATTCGGGTGAACGATTATGCAACAAGCATAGATCTCAAAGATGCGTACTTTCACGTCATGGTACATCCGACATTCCGAAAGTATCTACGCTTCGCAGTCCTAGGAGTGGTGTATCAATTCCGGGCGATGTGCTTCGGATTGAATCTAGCACCCTGGGCTTTCACTCGGGTAATGAACTCGGTAATGATCTATTTCCGAGCTCATTCGTCTGCGGTAACGTCGGCCTACCTGGACGACATTCTTCAGAGGTACGGCAATGAGTTAAAGCTTCAGAACGATGTTCAGAATCTACTTCTATTGCTCCGACGTCTCTGTTTTATAGTAAACGAGGAGAAGTCGGATCTGGTGCCGTCCAAGTCATTCACTCATCTGGGAATGAGCTTCGAGACGCACAACAATCTCGTTCGTCTGCCGTTAACCAGAGCGAAATTAGTCAGTTGTTACGCTCGCTATTGTCTGCACGCAGACAAAGTCACAGCGAGAGAATTTATGAGACTGATAGGTCTGTGCGGAGCCGCTGCGAATCTCATTCCGATGGGGCGGTTACGCACACGTCCTCTCCAAATTTTCTTGACTCAGAATTGGAGGGTGAAAATTCATTCGCTCGACGTAGACGTTCTCTTGTCAGATCAAGTGAAACAAGAGATTCAGACTTGGGCAAACACATTCAGTGGTTAACTCAGGGAGTTCCGCTGCAGTTGCCGGATCCGAGTTTTACCATTATGACGGATGCCAGTCAAACAGGTTGGGGTGCATCATTAATCCCAACGGATTCGAGATGCCAGGGTCTTTGGGATCCGCAATTCCTGTGCAAGCACATAAACATCAAGGAAATGATGTCAATTTGGCTTGCGTTACGTCATTGGATGGACATTATTCACAATGCTCATGTCCAAATCCTATCCGACAATACGACAGTAGTGGCGTATATACGGAATCAGGGAGGCACTCATTCAGTTCCGTTGTTCAATCTAACGGAAAGAATCCTTCTGTTTGCGCTAGAACATCACGTTCTTCTTTCGGTCTGTCACATACCGGGTCGTCTGAATGTGCTAGCAGACTCCCTTTCACGAAAGGGTCGCTTGTTGCCGTCGGAGTGGACTCTCAACAAACAAGTATTCAATCAGATTTGCTACCAATGGGAACGGCCAATGATAGACTTATTTGCGACACATCTCAACAATCAGTTGCAGACATATGTGTCTCCGTGTCCGGATCCAAGAGCATTTGCAGTAGACGCTCTGTCGATCCCTTGGGACGGAATGATAGGATATGCATATCCTCCAGCGCCGTTAATTCAACAAGTATTGCTAAAGATAAAACAATCTCAATGCAAGATTCTGTTGGTAGCATCTCTGTCGCCACAGAGACCGTGGATAAATCTACTCAGGTGTCTGTTGTGGGACCTACCGCGAAAGCTTCCTCCACGGGAGGATCTTCTTTCGCAGGGGAAATCGCGCCAACTCCATCCCAACCCGCAAGGTCTCAACCTTCACGTTTTTCCGTTGTGCGGTCCTTCTTGCATGGCAAGCACTTTACAGGACGAGCAGTGGACGCGATTTCTAACTGTAGGAGGACCTCCTCTTCGCTAAACTATGCGGCTAAGTGGAAGGTTTTTCGTCGTTGGTGTAGGGATCATTCTGTAGATATATTCGATCCCCCTATACCAGACATTGCAAACTTTCTAGTATACTTGTTTGACGAAATCAAACTGCAGCCTGTTACTATTAAGGGTTATAGGTCTATGTTATCTGATACCTATGCACATCATGATAGTTTACAAATTGGATCTAATGTCTCTTTATCTAAATTGGTTAGAAACTTCTCGATAAATAGACCCAGAACTCTTAGATTAATTCCTAAATGGAATTTAGCTTGGGTTCTTCTTAAATTGAAGGAAAAGCCATTTGAACCTCTTGGGACAGTAGATTTCAAATTCTTATCTTATAAGACAGCTTTTCTCTTAGCTTTCTCTTCTGCTAGAAGAGTCAGTGAGCTTCATGCACTGTCGGTGGATGATTCTCACTATCGTAGTGTCGGGAACACTATCACCTTCACTACTAATGTGGGTTTTTTAGCTAAGAATCAGGCTCCTAATAAATATCCGGAACCTATTGTTATTAAGGCTATTCCGTCTTCAGACGGGCGTAGGCCTTTACTCTGTCCTGTTAGAGCGTTACGTATCTATAAACAGAGATCTCAGTTTATCAGAAAGGGACGGAAACGTTTCTTTCTGTCTTTGATGCCTAATAGAAAGGACATTTCGGTCCATTCTATTGCTAGATGGATTCAATTAACTATCCGTACTGCTTATGAGAGTTTATCTTCTTCTCAGCAGTCTGTGCTTAAGATTTCCGCTCATGAAGTAAGAGCTCTTGCTACTTCTTGGGCTTATGCTAATAGTGTTGCTATTACAGATTTAATGAAGGCTGCTTATTGGTCTCAGCCATCCACATTCACGAATTTTTATCTCAGAAATATTGAGTCCATTTCTGGAGACCTGCATTGTTTAGGTCCGTTATCTGTTGCTCAGAATGTCGTCCACTAAACAGTTGCAACTATAGTTATGCAGGCTTTCTGTTCCGGCAGTGACTCCATGCGGCTGCCCTCTTCGCTCTGGGCTATTTGACCCAGGGCAAGGGGAAGGGGGGGGGGGGGGGGGGGGGGGTGTTCCCTTAGGTCACCTGCTTTATAGTGAAAAGCAAGGGAATGCCTCCTCCAAGTCAGTATTTCTGAGTCGCTTCCGGGATGGTTTTAAAGGGTAATATTAATGTTAAAATTCATTCATGTCTTATTTTTAAAGTGTAGCTCGGTGTGAAGCATTTGTATATGTCAAGTGTCAAACGGGCTTTAATATACAATACTCGGACACTTTTAAATGACTATAAAGAGTCTCAATTCTCTGGACTACTTTATTTATTGGCTTACTTTAAAAATAATTAGTATAAGGGATATACTGGATGTTAATAGAGAACATGAATATTATTGTGCTCAATTATTAAGGGTATTGTAGCTTTCTAATTTAATATTAAATAAGAAAGATACATGTAAAGCCTAATACTCCTTTTCTCCTTAAGGGGTTACCTCTTTATTATATAGTTGAGCTTATTGGATTTTCCTCTATGTCCTAGGCCCTCCAGCCTGTTTACTATTCAGCTAAGTCTGGGTCATTGGTACAGTATAAAAATGTTAAAAAATTTATAGTAATTTATATATTTTTTATACTTACCAATGACCCAGACGGGGATGGCCCTCCCAGGAGTTGGGAACTCTTGCCTCCCCGCTGAGTACATAGCGCTGACCAGGCACTGCCAGTAAGAATGATAATTGGCGCCAATTTCGGGACGTCCGTGACACTGCGCATGCGCAGTGGGGGCGTAGTATGGAGGGCCTGTAGGACATGATTTCTTTTTGTTTTGGATGCAAATTTTGGGGATTGGGGGGCAAAATTTGTGTTTGGCCCTGGTTTTGTTAGAGTTAGCACCAGCTAAGTCTGGGTCATTGGTAAGTATAAAAAATATATAAATTACTATAAATTTTTTAACTTTCTGAACCAATGGTCCGATTTGAACCAAATTTGGTATGTGGTAGTAGTGGGTCATAAGTACTTGACTTGTGCAAAGAAAACAATTCCCGCCTCCCCATGGGAACCCCAGGAAACAAAAATAGAAATATTTTCAAAAGCTCATATTTCCCAAACCACACGGAACATAGAACTGTTATGCGGTATGAAGTATCCTCAGAACCAGTAAAATTGAATGGTAAAAAAAATGCCATTGGTTAAATTAGGGTGTTCTGTAGAGGGCATCAAAAAAATGTCAGCACATTTGCAAAAATTTAAAAAAATCTTTTTTCCAGAACCAATGGTCAGAATCTTTTAATATTCGGTATTTAGCATCCATAGGGGAAGTTTGTTAAAATGAAGCCCATTGTTTCATATTTGGGCTCAATACAGGAGCTCATATTTTTAACTTAGGGCAATATGGGAAATATTCTTTAAAAATCTTCTTCTTCAGAACCACCAGTCAGATTCTTTTAATGTTTGGTATACATCATTGTTATGAGGGTCAGTTTCCCGATTGTTCAAACCAAGTCCCTAGGTTAATATTTGGGCTTCCTATGGAAGCCCAAATTTTAAGTTAGTTCAATATGGGAGATAATTTTTAAAAATCTTTTTCTTCAGATCCACCAGTCAGAATGCTTTCATATTTGGTATACAACATCACTGGGGGAGGGGGGGGGGAGGGGGGGGAGGGGGGTGTCAAGTTTCTTCAAATCAGATCCCTAGGTATATATTTAGGCTTGCTATGGTAGCCCAAATTTTAACATGGTGCAATATGAGAAAATTTCTTAAAAAGTCTTCTTCAGATCCACCTGTCAGAATGCTTTCATATTTGGTGTACAACATCTCTAGGGAGGTCAGATTCAAGTTTGTTCAAGTTGAGTGCCTGGGTTAATATTTGGTCTCCATATGGGAACCTGAATTTTAACTTAGTACAGTATGAGGGAATTTCCTCAAAAATCTTCTTCAGATTCAGTCAGAATCCTTTCATATTTGGTTTACAACATCTCTAGGGGAGTCAGATTCCAATTGGTTCCCTGGGTTAATATTTGAGCTCCATATGGGAGCCAGAATTGGCCATGTAGCTGGAGAATTAGAAATTTTGTATTCAGTACACTCTTGAGGTGTATAACTGAGATTAATCCACATAGGTTGTATCAAGGGGCTTCATACGGGAGCTCCAGATTTTACATTATGATCAACTGAAGAAAAGTCATGATGCTCGGACTCTTTCTGTCACTCCTGAGGGGCTCAAGGATTGACAATGTATCCTATGGAGATGGATTGTTTAATATAGACTCATTCTTGGACTCCGTTTATATCGTGTTCTGTTCAAGGTGAGCACTTCAGGCCCTGTGGGTCCTCTTGTTTATATTTGTAGTACACCATCTTTATTGACATCAGAATCAGTCAAGTTCCTGATGTTATATTTGGGCTCCCTACGTGAGACTGAGTTTTTAAAAAATTTAGTGCAATTTCAGGGATTTTTTTAGGTGACGACAGGGGCCGAATATAGGCCCCATTCCCATTGAGATTTAGGCAGGATTTTTCCCAATTTCTAACATAAAATTCCCAATTTGTACCCAGTATCAACTTGTTCATAACATTTATGATTTTTGCTGCAAAAGTAGGCCTTATTCTGATAAAAGAACTGTAAACCATAATTTCAAATAATAAATCCAGCTTCTTCATTTTAATGTACCTCTGTAGAAAAGAAATTTGCACTTTTTTCCACTCTACATGTCAACAGGATTCCCAATTTGGTCCAATGAGATGGCTTTTTTCCCAATTGCACGGGCCCCTGGTCCCATTCCCAATACACCTAGAAAAATCCCTGTAATTTGAGGAAATTTTTTTTAAAAATCTTCTAGAGATTCATTGGTTATAATCTTTTGATATTTGGTAGACAGTATCCTTATGGGAGTGGGGGAGGCATATTTCAGATTTGGGTTCCTTATTTAAGCCTAAATTTTGACTGTGCAATATCAGAAAATTCTTTATTTTTATACTGTACCAATGACCCAGACATAGCTGGTGCTAACTCTTAAAATATAGGGCCAAACACAAATTTTGCCCCCCAATCCCCAAAATTTGCATCTAAAACTAAAGAAAACATGTCCTGAAAGGCCCTCCACACTTCGCCCCTACTGCGCATGCGCAGTGTCAAGGACGTTCCGAAATTGGCGCCATTTATCATTCTAAGTTTGGCCCTTCATCAGTTAACATCTGACTGATCTTTGTGCTTTTAAATCTCAGTTTAAATGATGCCAGACACATAAATATTAGTGAAATGGTGATTCTAAGGAGGATAGAAAAGGAGGAGAGGAAAAGAATGTGTGACAGAATATTATCAGGGCTGTAACTTAAAATTTTTTAATGAAATTATGTTAAGTTACCTATTTTCAAGGCAGCAGCCATTTTGTTGTCATTCTGATTATTTAGTTACACTGTTTTTTCAAGTGTTTTTCCTCTCTCCCTGTCCTTTAAGTTCCCCCTTGCTATTCTCCCATGCTTTTGGCATAGTTTATGTAATTATTATTACTAAAATTTCTTGGGAGTTTTAGCTGAATAACAGAATGAATTCTGTTCTTTCCCCATGTTTACGTCTTCACCTACGGGTGGTTAGGCGTTGTGTTCTGCATCTACCATCTGATGTTCTGCAGTTTCTTCCCTGGAAGTCTCTGTTTTGCATCAGATGGTGTATTTTTGGTAACTGATTTCGGGCCTGGGTGCCTGGAGTCTTATTTTAGTGTTTTTACACTCATTGTTTACATTTACAACAGCCCTCTGTGTGAGGGGGGGATTTCTAAATAATAATATCTTTATGTTATTTTAATCATAACTAGATACATTATTATTGTTCGTAAGTGTTGAATAAATTGTTTAAAATATTTTTAAAATTTTTTTTTCCACACTTAGGCTTGGGATCCATTGGGGCTCAACGTTACTTTTCAGAAACTTGGGCTGTTCTGAAAAAATATTTTTTCAAAATATTTTGATTTCAATTATTTTTTCTATATTAATGGATCATATTATTATTATGTATTTTGCCAGGGGTTAGTGCGAGTACCAGGACTTGTTTTCTTTTCACATTGAAAGGATATTGATCAATTGTTTTAAGAGGAAGTCTTCCTCTGACCTTATTATCATTCTATATGTGGTCAGTGTACTCGCATTAACTCCTGTTCTGTATCGTATGATTTCGATGACAATATGGGAAGCGTATGTCACGGTATGTTGTTGGGGATTTGGACACTCCGGTCCTTTCCCCGCAGGGTCACTCTACTTTATCAATTTCTATTTCAGACGATCAAGATTAGGGTGATGTATCTGTGATGTCTTCCAACAGTGTGCCTCCGTCGTCACAATTAATGAAGGGCTAGCGGAAAAGTGCTCATGTAATACGCCAATTGCCTAAGAGGACCCTAGTAGGTTCGACGGCCTTTGACGTCCGCTAGCTCGCCCGGTGTAGCGTCCATTCACCGAATGGTTCGGCAGCCGGGTTCGTCCGTTGCGGTCTAGAAGGAATTTTGGGGTGATGCGAGCACTATAAAATTAACTTAATGCACACCCAGTGACGGCGGATCGGAGGGAGAACGGAGGAAGCCTTTTAGTCCGGTTCATAGCGCGTTCCGGTCCATCCGGACGGCAAGCGAGAGAGGCCCCTCTCTCGTTCAACAACATCTGGCCCCAGATGTTGTGGTACAAATGTGTCGCTAGCGGAGCATACGTCCGTCGCTCGGGACGCTCCGTTGTATAGGCAGTCCGCTGAGACTGCTAAGGCTTCCTCTTCTCGTCAGCGCACACGACCGCACCTTGGCTGCGTGACCGCCGATATATTACCAGCTTCGCCGATCAAGGATTCTTCGGCGACCAGGTCACACCATCCGGCAGCCAGGGATTCGAGACCGATGGACTCCGGACGTTCGCATAGGAAGTATGCGGGGAGCCATCTGATGCGGAGCTGCCCTCGGCGAAGCAGCGATAGACTGTGCCTCCGCAGGTCTCGACGCCGGACATTCTTGTGCACATAGCACAGCTTATCGCAGCATCCCAGCAGCCGACAGAAACGGTGTCGGATCGAGAATTATCCGACAGCGCTGGGTCGGTAGCCGGGGACTCGAGGCCTGCAGACTCCGGACGTTCGCATAGGAAGTGTGCGGGAGTCAACGTACACGGAGCTTCCAGCGGCAATGCATCGTAAGTCCGCTACTGCACAGGCCTCGGGAACGGACGTGCTTTCCTTAATAGCACAGTTTATCGCAGCATCCCAGCATCAACTGAATCTGTCGCATATATTTTATCCGACAATGCTGGGTCGGGACGCTCCGCGGAAGCGGGTACGGACGTCCGAAAGTTTCATCCGGTCCGACGGGATACCGAAAGGGATTCGGAGGATTTCAAGCTTTCCCTTTCGGAACAAAATATGCTGCGATGCCGGATAAGAAACCGATAGCGTCGGTGGACTTAGAAATTTTTGGTTCGGTTCAGGGACATCGTCCCTCAGTTCCGACATAGTCCAATAATGTCACACAAACTTTCGAATTATTGAACGACGCTATATATATTATTATTTTATGCTTGCTATCCAAGCATTTCTGGTTTCTTGTTCGAAGAATTATGGAGATGTCTTTCAAAAGTGTGCCTCTGTCGTCATAGTTAATGAAGAGTTAGCGGCAATAAGTGCTCATGGAATATGTCTATCGCTTACGGAGTGACATTCGCTAGCTCACCCGGTGTAGCGTACATTCATCGAATGGTTCGGCAGCCGGGTTCGTCCGTTGCGGTCTAGGAAGGAGATTTGGGTGATGCGAGCACTTTAATTACTTTAGTACTCACCCAGTGACGGCAGATTGAGGACAGATCGGAGGAAGCCAACAACATAGGGGACCGCATGTTGTGGTTCAGATATTTTACATTCGGAGCATATGTCCGTTGCTCGGGACGCTCCGTTATATTGACAGTCCGAGAGACTGTCTTTAATGCTTTCTCATCCTCACAGCAGGGCACACGACTGCACATTGGCTACGTGACCTCGAGTATCCGATCAGTTTCGGCATTCAGTGATTCCACAGCGAATAGGTCGCGCCATCCGGTAGCCAAGGGACACGAGGCCTATACACTCCGTTCGCTCGCATATTGGAAGTATGCACGGGGTAACGATCTCGGAGCTTCCTGCGGCAATGCATCGTAAGACCGCTGCTCCTCAGGCCTCAGTGACGGACGTGCTATCCGAGTTAGCACAGTTGTTTCGCAGCATCCCAGCAATTGACAGTTTCTTGGTTGAATCAGGAATTATCCGACGGCGCTGGGTCGGTGCGGTCCGTGGTTGCATCAAGCTACGGACGACCGAACGCTTTATAGGGTCCGACAGGATGGCGAAAGGGATTCGAAAGATTTCGAGTTTTCCCTTTAGTAGTATCGGAAGATGCCTTTCATATCTTCTGGCATTTCTTCCAGTGATTATTTTTCGGACTTCATTGCTGCGATCTTGGATAAGAGACTTATAGCGTCATTGGACTCGGATTTTTCGATCGGTACAGGGACTTTGTCCCTGACTTACCGACGCAGTCCAATATTGTCATTACAACATGTGTTTTATTTTTCGACGCTATATATTTATATATATATACAAGCCTGCTACTAAGCATGATAGTTTAGTTTCTTGTCCGCGTGGCTCATTTCTGCCATTTTATCTTTTTTACATATAGTTTATTTTGGCAGACCAGGGCATACCGAGAGTTCATACGCGTCTAGACGGTGTGATTAAAGACTGCATATATATTCTTTTTCGCCGTTTATGTCTTTTCCAATTTCAATGTTGGGAACGACATTATGTATAGTAGACTTAACTTAGACGCTTTATTATACGTAATCCGCCTTACTGAGGCGTTATCATTACGTCTTCAAGAAAAGATTTACGGGATATTATTCTCAATGTAATTTCTTTTGAGGGCAGTAGTTTGTTCACGTATAACTCCGCCCTTCAGTGGCTGATTGGAGTTAGTTAGACGTGATGCAGCCCTAGCTACATCCACGCGTGGATAGTAGGTTAAGAACTCTCTCAGAGTCGCTTCGTTCTCGGAGGAGCTTCTCTTCGACGGCAACTTTCCGGCAATCCATGAATTGCTTGATTTTTATATTCTCTTGTCTATCTAGTGTTACAAGAGATTCAGACTGGGGCAAACATTCGGTGGTTGACTCAGAGAGTGCCGCCGCAGTTGCCGGACCCGAGTGTGGCTGTTATGACGGTTGCCAGTCAAACAGATTGGGATATATACTGATCCCTACGGATTCGAAGTGCCAGGGTCTTTGGGTTCCGCAGTCTTTTAGCTATCAGTTTAACTTCCGCGGAATAATGTTTTTTAGGCTTGCTTATGTCATTGCATGAACATTATTCAGAAACGCATGCCCAAATTCCTGTCCTTTAATTCGACAGTAGTGGCGTATCTCCGGAACCAGGGAGGCACTCTTTCGTTTCCGTTATTCAATTTAATGGAAAGAATCCGTCTGTTGGTTATAGTACACCAAGTTCAGTTTTGGTCCGTCATATTCTGGGTCGTCTGATTGTTTTATCGCACTCCCGTTCTCTTACGGGTCGCTTGTTGCTGTCAGAATGGACTCTCAACAAACAAGTATTCATTCAGATTTGCTATCTATGGGAGCGCCCAGTGATGTTTTATTTATGACACAGCTTGCTAATAAATTGCAGACGTATGTGTTGGCTTGTCCAGATCTCTGAGCTAATACTGTTAACGCTCTATTGATCTATAGGACGGAATGATAGGATACGCGTATCCTCCGGCGCTGTTGTTTTAGCAGGTATTGCTAAGATAAACAACCACAATACATTTCTGTTGATAGCATCTCTATCTTCACAGAGATCATGAGTAATTTACTCTCTTGTCTACTGTGGATCTTAACGTGAAATCTTCCTCTATGTGAGGATCTTTTTTCACTGGGTAAATCGTGTCATCTTTATCACAACCAGCAAGGTCGCAACCTTCATGTATTCCGTTGTGTGGTCCGTATTGCATTGTAAGCACTGTACTGGACGAGCTTTGGACGCGATTTCTTACTATAGGAGATCCTCTTCTTCGCTATTCTATGCGACTAAAGTGGAGGCTCTTCCGTCGTGGTGTAGGGATCATTATGTTCATATGGTTGATCCCTCCATACTACTCATTGCTATTTTTTAGTATACTTGTTTCACAAGATCTACTGCAGCCTGTTGTTATTTAGGTTATAGGTTTATGTTACCTCATACCTATGCACTCTACGATAGTTTACAATTGAGTCTTTTGTCTCTTTATCTAAGTCAGTTAGTAACTTTTTGATAAATAGACTTAGAACCTTTAGATTAAATTCCTATACGGATTTTAACTTCGGTTCTTATTTAGCTAAGTAATCATTTGAGCCTCTGGAAACAGTAGTTTTCAAATTCTGACCTTTTAGACAGTAATTCTGTTGGTTTCTCTTTTACTGTAGAGTCAGTGAGTTTCATGCACTATCGATGGATGATTTTCACTTTCATAGTTTCGGAATCAATACTTCCGTTACTATTTAGGTTGGATTGTTGCATAAGAGTTAGGCTCCTATTATCCGGAACCTATTATTTTAAGGTCCTTCCGTCTTCGTATGGGCATAGGCCTTTACTCTTTCCGGGTACAGTTTATGTATTTATAAACAGATATCTGTTTATTACAAGGGCGTAAGCTTCTTCTGTCTTTGATGTCTAGTAGAAGGACGTTACGCTCCATTTTATTGTTAATGGATTCTATTAACTAGCGTACTGCTTATGGTATATCATTGGCTTAGCAGTTGTGCTTAAGATTTCGGCTCATGAAGTAAGAGTTCTTCTACTTCTTGGGCTTACATTAATAGTGTTGCTATTATAGATTTTTGAAGGCTGCTCATTGCGCTCAGCCATCCATTCATGAATTTTATCTCAGAAATATCGAGTCCATTTCTGGAGGCCTCTATTGTTAGGTCTATTATCTACTGCTCAGAATGTCATTCACTTAACAGTTGCTACTATAGCTAGGTAGGCTGTCTGTTTCGGCAGTGTCTCCGTTCGGCTGCCCTCTTCGCTCTGGGCTATTTGACCCAGGGCAAGAAAAAGGGGGGGGGGGGGGAGGGTGTTCCCTTGGGTCACCTGTTTTTACTATGAAAACAAGGGGATACCTCCTCCGGAGTTAGTAATTCTGAGCTGTTATTGGGATGGTTGTTAGTGAGAAGTTTAAGTTTATAAAATTCATTCAAGTCTTAGTTTTTAAAGTATAGCTTTTGAATATTGCATATGTCAACGGACATGATTATGCAATTCTCACACACTTTTAGGAGTATAAGAGTCTCTATTCTCTAGACTTACTTTATTATTGGCTTACTTTAAAAGTTATTAGTATAAGGATTATTGGATATTAATAGAGTACATGGATGTATGAAGCTCAATTTTTGGAAGGTGTTGTATCTTTCTAATTTATCATAAATAAGAAAGATACATATAAGGCCTATTACTTCTTTTCCCTACAGGGGATGACTCTATTTTATTTTATTGAGCGTATTCCATTTTGCTCTATGTCCTTGGCCCTCCAGCCTTTTTACTATTCAGCTATGTCTGGGTCATTGGTACAGTATAAAAATGTTAAAAAATTTATAGTAATTTATATATTTTTTATACTTACCAATGACCCAGACGGGGATGGCCCTCCCAGGAGTTGGGAACTCTTGCCTCCCCGCTGAGTACATAGCGCTTACCAGGCACTGGTTATTAGAATGATAAATGGCGCCAATTTCGGAACGTCCTTGACACTGCGCATGCGCAGTAGGGGCGAAGTGTGGAGGGCCTTTCAGGACATGTTTTCTTTAGTTTTAGATGCAAATTTTGGGGATTGGGGGGCAAAATTTGTGTTTGGCCCTATATTTTAAGAGTTAGCACCAGCTATGTCTGGGTCATTGGTAAGTATAAAAAATATCTAAATTACTATAAATTTTTTAACTTTCACTCAACACGATAGACCATTTTTTCCAGTCCAGCAACACGATGCGTCATAATTTCATTAAGTAGGATGGCTACTAAGTGAACATGTGTGGTAGAACAATTAATATTTTCAATATGTAGACTGAAGACTAAATCCTCTTCTTCAGATCTACCCTCTTCTAATATAAGTTATAAAACATCTTTAAGGGGCCAGATTGAAATTTGTTCAAATCAGCTCCCAAGGTTCAGGTTTAGGCTCCTTATCAAAGCCCAAATTTTAATTAATTAACTAGTATGAGGAAAATTCTTTAAAAATCTTCTTATTCAGATCCATCAGTCAAAATCATTTGATATTTGGTACATCGCGTTCTTAGTGGGAGTCACATAGAAGATTGTTCAGATAAAGTCCCTACCAGTTAGGCCTTTGGTCATTTTTACCCATTCAAAATTATTTCTCTGTATTTTGTGTAATTTACTAATTTCCTGTTCATATAACATATTTTTAATAATTCAATTTTTTTTTTGGAGGGGAAGGGGCTATTTGAGATGTATTGCAGTGCTTGTTCTCTCAAACCACTGCTCCAGTCAATGAAAAAAAAATGAAAGTAGTAAGTGACTGATTATTTTTAAAAATATCTGTAAATAAGTCCATCAATGAATGGGTTTTGTCAAGTGGGTACTTCAGCAGGGTTCATCTGCAAAAGAAAAGTCCTTGAATTTAGACTCTCGAAAAATGCTTGAACTTGTTTATATAGTGAAACCTCTTTTGAGAGACCACTGTCATCAGAGGCCACCTGTCTTGAGAGACCTCTGTGACCTTGACCCATTTGATTGTTTTACTCTGAAATGGACCGGTCATGAGAGACCACCTGTTTTAAGAGACCACTTTTGTCTGGCAAAAGGGGTGGTCTCTCAAGACAGGTCCTACTGTATCCTTGAAAAGTATTTGGTTTTCCCCCACCTTTCTGGAGAAGTACTTGAAGTCCAGTTTGTCAACAACCTTTGAGACCATAACTTTCAGGATAATCCACCCTGCATATCTGCAATGACAGAAAATTGGTTGGAGACACACAGAGGGAACCGCACCTCTTTCATCTCTGCATAAAGGTCACAAACTGGAATTCCCAGAATTTCATTTCTGTCATAATTTTTGTCACAAAAACCTATTTCATTTGGAAAGATTCTCAAATAGTTGACCAATTAAGATCATCCTTATTGCAAATTAACATATCACAAAAAACTGCTGTTTACGTCTGCTTTTACTTGCCTCTTTCTTTTGATATCACTTCATAATGGCATACTTGGACGGATTCAAATGATATACGCTCCCAAAAAATCAAAACATTTGTTTTTGTGATTCAGGATGATTATTGGAAGTGATCGTATATAAAATATACAGCTTTTATTGATATGAAAATAAGGGTCATATTTGATGACAAACCATAGATGATTAATTATGTGTGTTGGAAGTAGATTTTGGATAAAATGCAAACTTGACTTGACTCAAGAGTGAGCAGTGTTTTTCCAAGCATTATTAAAATATTTATGGATGAAGTACCTATTCAAATGAGTTTTGGTGTTACAGAAAAAAAATTGAAAAAAGTTCGGATTTACCATTTTATAGGGTTGGTTGTGAAAAGAATAGTGCATTTGGTGAAATAATCTTTTTTAAAAGTTCGCTTTAGGCATTTTCTAATTTTGTGTCATATTAAATACAATATAAATTTGACTTATTGTGACAGGCCATTGTAACAGTATGCATGCATTAATAGTCCTTGAAAAGTGCTTAAATAGTGCTTGAATGTGATTCACAGATATCCGTAAAAGCCCTGTTCAGTCCCCTTGGGACCTCTTGTTTGATAATGAAGGTTTAATAACACTTTCAACATCAAGTGTCATATCACATTGGACAGTTTTGTTGGTGGAGGAAGCCAGAGTACCCAGAGATAACCACTGAGCAGTGGTGAGTTAACTATTTATTGGTGTTTAATGTCAATTCCAGCATCTATGGCTATATCCTGGCCCCAACAATGGTATGAAATCCAGTTTAGATAATTGTTAATTTCTATGTTGCTTACATTAGAGGACTTTCACCCCAGGAATTGGTCTCCAGGTACTACAGTAAACAAGCACTGCTCCACTTTCTGAAGTTTCCAGTGTGAACAGCCAGTAAATGTCAAACTCAGTTTTAGCTTTTGTTGAAGGCATGTTCATTTTCAACTTAATATACATGTTAGTACACTGTGTTCTCATGTGCAAGATAAACCACTCTGCAGGGGAGTGAAGGAGGGGCATAAATTAGGATATGCATTGGGGAAGATATACTGGTAATGAGTTGGAGAGTTTGATAGCTATACTAAACATTGCTTAAAAAGACAAATTAAGTCTTAAATTGCAAACCTCTGCAGCAAGTTGCACAATCCTTCTCTTTACACAAGTAAGCCATTTTTGCAAATGAGTGCCAATAGTATCTGTAGCTGTGCTAAAGCATGGCTGTCAAATCTGAACATTTGTTGGCATTCATCATTAGGGACATATATCAAGTGTTATTGGAATGAAATTTACCACTTGTTGATAACATGCCACTTTTTAAGTAAATATATCTATACTACTCAAAGTTTGCTAAGCACCAAGTATATCCAACTACCTGTTTTACTTTTTAGTTGAAATATTGTTATGAAAAGTGTATATATTTTATTTAATTATATCTTTAATGATTTAAGTACAGAAATTAAGATTTTATTTGTGTTTGACATTTTGTTTTAGCTTTTGAATACGATAACAATGGAAAATGGATATTATTGGTAAAAGAGGAAATTTTTTCAATTTGCGAAAAAGTTGACAGAGCAAACTGGTATGGCTTCAATATCGAGTATGAGACCCATTATAGTTAATTACAGATTGACAACGCCTTCTCATGCTCCCAATCAGGTTCCTGGCGGTCCTTTGTGGGATGTTGTTCCATTCTTGGACCAGCATGGCACCAAGCTGCTGGACACTTCTTGGCTGGACTGAACGGGCTGAAATTGCAAGCTGCAACTCAATGTTCGATTGGATTGAGGTCAGGGGATTTTGCTGGCCAGTCCATACGCTCAATCCCCTCCCTCTGTCGATACTCCCCGACAACATGAGGACAGGCATTACCGTCCATCAAAATGAATTTATCACCCACTGCACCTACACACAATCTGACATGGAAATCCAGGATCTCATCAATATACCGCTGTGCAGTCAATGTACCATGTTCGAGGACACAGAGCTCTGTACGTCCATCCCTGCTGATGCCGCTCCAGACCATGATTGAACCTCTACCATAGCGGTCATGCTCAGTAGTGTTGGCTGCATGGAATCGCTCTCCTGGTCTTCACCATATCCAAGAGCGTCTACCTGTGTGGTCAGACTCATCTGTAAAAAGGACAGATCACCAATCTTCTCTGGTCCATCAAATGTGGTCCATGGCCCATTCACATCATGCCTGGTGGTGGTTCTGGGACAGCGGAATGTGAATACATGGTCGTCTCGATAGGAGACTACCTTCGTGCAACCTTGCCTGGATTGTCTGTGTCGAAACATTTACCGCGGATGCATTCTGAAGGTCACTGCGAAGCTGGGTTGCTATGGCAATGCGGTTCCTATGGGCCTGAATAATCAAAAACTAGTCTTCATCTGCAGATGTTGCCCTGTCCCTGCCACCACCATGCTGTCTTACTGGTGTGCCATACTGCTGAAATTTTGCCTAGGCTCTGGTGATCACTGTATGGTGCACACCAAGGGCTTCACCAACCTGACGATTGGTAGCCCCTTGCTCCACCACCCCTACAGCCCGCCACATTTCTGCTTCAGACAAATGTCTTCTTACATTTGCATTTGCCATATTCAATCATTAAATCACAAGGATTTGTGTTGAAATGAAGATTGAATACCCTACACATGTCATGTAAATGTAGACAGTAAATGAAAACATGAAAATCAAAGGGTACATGATTTCCATGACTGTCACGAAAAGTCTGCCTGTCAGGAGAGCTAATGTAAACACTAGGGACCATCTCAATACATTCCTCAATCATATCCACCAAAAATATCTCAAAAATGTCACAAGCAAATTTCACAATGATGTGTCAAATATTTGGTGCTTAGCAAACTTTGAGTAGAATATATTTGCTGGGCAGAAAATATTTTCCTGGTTTCTCAAACTGACATAAAGCCTAAAAAAAGGCACACTTATACCAGTGAGTTAAGATTTCATAAATATTGTGAAATTAACATTGATTCAAGAAAAAACAAATGAAAATGGTGGTACTGAAATAAAATTCAGAATTCTTGCATTTCTTTTTCGACAAGTGAGATTCTAGTTTTGTAGGGAAATAGGTGGACAGTGAATTTTGACTGGGTCATGATTCAGTCAAATTTCTTGGTCAGCTTTTGTAAGGTCTAAAAAAGTTAATATCTGTTTCTCAGGTCCCCCCACATGGTTATTTTGCTTGCTGCATGCTATCTTTTTATAACCAGTGCAAATTTAAAAAGTAAAATTTAAATGGTTTTATGTCTGATATTTTACCTAAGTTAATAAAATTGATACATTTGTCCGTTGAGTGCAAGAAGGCTTTGCAGTGCCTTCTTACAATCTGGGATGAAATACACCACTATGCTATTCTGTAGATTACGTGGCCTAAAACATAAAACAAACCAAGAATATGAACTTTTGATGGCAAAGAAATAATTACAGAAATAAAAAATAATATAAAAAAATGCCCGCCCACATTCAATTTTACAAAAAGTGACCCGAGAAAGTACTTTGTGAGGCCTAATGGTACTGTTAAACCAGTTATTAGAAGAACAAAAATTAATTGTTCTTTTTCAACATATAGTTTGGAGACATCAGCTGAGTGATTTTTGGGGCTGAAACTTTTTTAAATATAATTTTTTTTCCAATAAAAATTTCTTCTCGGTGTAGTTTCATTTCCTTTGGATACAGGCTCATCAACTTCAATTCTATTATATAATCTGTTTTAATTTTTTTCTTTCAGTTGGAAAATACAAAACACAAGTAGTATCAGCATGTAGAGCAGCTATGAAGGGCAACAATGTTAGTTCATTATTCAAAATCATCAAGACGGGAGCTTCATGATAGTTGGACCACCCATCTGCGGGTCTGTGATTATGGATTCTAGTGCTGGGCGCTCATCCATGCAAAAAAGTGCATTCCAAATCACCTACCTGTTATGTACATCATTACTTGATTTCATTGGTTAAGAGTGAACTATGGAATGTTGAAGTATTTTAGTTTTTTGTTGTTAATCAGCACAAGCTCCTGGTTAGCCATTTCAATAGAGATATACTCATAAAGATTAAATTTGTCTTGAATTTTTAGCAAGTCAAATCATTACTGCAGCACAATCCTGAATATAAACAACCTGTCATTTGCAAAATGAGGTTCCCAGAGGGTGAATTTGCTGATGCTATCCCATACAGTGGACCAATTTATCCTCTAGGTACATCTTTTTGTTTTGGCTTGAGACCTTGATTCAGACTGAGGTTCACAGAGGGTAAATTTTGTAATGCTACATCACCAAATTCACCATCTAGGGACCTCATTTTGAAGATGACAGTCTGCTTATGTTTTTATACAACCAATGGCCTAGACTAGCTTGTGCTAACTCTAAATTTAATCCAGGGCCAAACACAAATTTTGCCCCCCAATCAACAAAATTTGCATGCAAAACCGAAAAATTCATGTCCTATCTGTTCCTCCATACTTTTGCGAACTGCACATGCGCAGAATCCAGGCTTATGTTTCCGTAGTCTATTCCGGATTACATGGAATAGTGTGACATGCGTAGTGAAGACACAGAATACTAATCGCGAGGAAACAGCAAATTGCACTTTAAATGTAAACCAGAATGGAATTTGAGGAAGTGGCGCTCGCAATTTTTGTTGATGATTTTGTTAATGACAACATAGATGCTGTTTTTGCTCATCGCATTGCTGCATCTGTATAAAACAGCATAGCTCTCCTATGGATAGGTAGGTCAATATGACCAGATTAAAAAGAAACAAAAATTTTACAAAGAAACGCTGGACAGAGTACTTGAGTTTTATTATTATTTTGACTCCCATTTGTTCAGGGGCGTAACCAGGATTCTATAATTGAGGGGGAGGGGGATAGCCATTTCTAGCCATTTTTTGTGGGGACGGGGGGCATACAATGATATTTGTAATGTTGTGGTGTTTTGGGGGTCCTTGCCTAGTCCAAGCTAGCACCCTCCCGTCGTTACCCCTCCTCCCACTTCCCTTCATGGAAGTGGGAGGAGGGGGGTAACGACCGGAGGCCCAGTTAGTACAAGGACTTGGGAAGAGGCGGGTGATGACCAGAGGTGCCTAGTTTGGACAAGGCCTTCTCCGAGAAAATTTTGCAAAATTTAGTACTCCAAGATCGAATATGAGGCAATTGTAGCCTGTGTAGCCCTATATTGGAGAGCATTTGGGTCAATATTTTTTTTTTATTTAGGTGGGGGGATGCTAAAGCTTTAGGTTGACCTGAGCCTCCAATAAACACCCCCCCCCCCCCCCCCCCCACGGCTACGCCACTGGCCCAGACACTGGGAGATTGGGGCCAGGTTCTCGCCATTGTGTCCATTCAACTCTTCTCGTTGACATTATTTGAGCGAGAATTTTAAAAAAAAATTCAGTATTTGGTGTCCACTATTTGTTGGTTATGAGTATACTGAGAACCAGCAAAGCCTGTCTGTGCACTCTCACCACAGAGTTCCTGTGAACAAGAAGGTCATAAATGCAGTGCCGTGTTGTTCAGGTTCAGTAACAATATCCGATCTCACCAGGGAGAAGGTTGGGGAGGCAAACCCACACAGCTTGGCTGGAGTGTTAAAATGGGGTGGGGTCTGGTCACACCCCTTAAATTTCTAACTGGTGGGGGCGGGTGGAGAAAGATTTCCAGATCTTCAGTTTTCAGAATTTTTGCGTCTGTAGGATTTGAGCCTTGTAACCAAGTTGGTTGTACCCCCCCCCCCCCCCCCCCCCCCCCCAACGTTCATCATTTTAGGGATTTCACATCCAGATGTAATGTTCTGTCACAATAATCAGGGTTTTGGGTTAAGGGGAAATAAATGAGTCAGTTATGAGCGGTCAAGAGTGGTCGCTTCGCAAAAAAATGAATTCCAGGGTTCAAAAAAATCATTTATTCAATTTGGGGGTGGGTCAACGGCCCTGTTGTTTCATTGAATTAACTCCATAGTTCTTTCTTTTTATTTTCATCAAATATTTGTGGGTATGCTATGTTTAAATATTTTGCTGAATTCCATGTACCTAACATATTTGTTATTGTCTTGATCACTCAAACGTTTTGGAGAATACAACGAACAGAGAAATATTTTCCACTATTTGTTGATAATTGCTCATGTCAGAAATAAAAGGTAAACCATCTAAACCTGCCTGCGAGGTGGTTTACTCAGAATGATTCAGAATGATATTCCAGAATGACGGTTTGCAAAGAAAACAACCAGATTGGTAATCCGAGTTGTTTGCGCATGCCCGGAATAAACCATGTATTCTGGAATGGACTACGGAAACATGAGCCAGGAAGATGCCAAAATTGGCACCAACCATCATTCTTCAGGGCTGTAACTTTATAAATTTTTATACTGTACCAATGACCCAGACTTAGCTGGTGCTAACTCTAACAAAACCAGGGCCAAACACAAATTTTGCCCCCCAATCCCCAAAATTTGCATCCAAAACAAAAAGAAATCATGTCCTAAAGGACCTCCATACTACGCCTCTACTGCGCATGCGCAGTGACGCAGACGTCCCGAAATTGGCGCCAATTATCATTCTCTGTTTGGCCCTTCATCAGTCAACATCTCACTGATCTTTGTGCTTGTAAATCTCAGTTTAAAGGATGCCAGACACGTAATTTTTGGAGAAATGGTGATTCTAAGGAGGATATAGAAGGAGGAGAGGAAAAAGAAGTGACAAAAAATAATCAGGGCTGTACTTAAAATTTTTTGATGAAATTATGTTAAGTTGCCTATTTTCGAGGCATGGGCCTCTTGTTGTCATTCTTGCTAATTGTTGCACTGCTTATTCAGTGTTTCCTCTCCCCTAGCCTTCTAAAGTCCCCCCTTGCAATTCTCCCATGCTTTTGGCATATTTTTGAGAAATTTCATTTCTAAAATTTCCTGGGAGAGTTGCTTGGTTACAGAATGTTTTCTGTTATTTTCCCCATAGTTACGTTTTCACCCATGGGTGTATAACGTTTGTGTTCTGCATCTTCCATCTGATGTTCTACAGATTCTCCCCTGGGAGTCTCTGTTTTGCATCAGATAGAGTGTAATTGATGACTGATTCCGGGCCAGTTTTTTCAGTGCCTGGAGTCATGTTTTCTGGTGTTTTTACACTGTTTGTTTTCATTGGCAACAGCCTTTTTTGAGGGGGGCTGTTTGCCTTTGCTGTAGTTTATCTCACTATAAGATACATTTATATTATCCGAAAGTGTCTCATTAATTATTTAATATAAATTTAAAATTTTTGACCACACTTTGCCATCGGATCCATCGGAGCTCAACGTTACTTTTCAGCAACTTGGGATTCGCTGAAAAAATATTTTTTCAAAATTATTTTGTTTTGCAATTGTTTTTTCATTTATTAATGGATCATGTTATTATGTATCTTTGTGTCGGGTTTTTGCGAGTAACTAGGACTTATTGTTGTTCTTTCACAATGAAGGGACATTGTTCAAATTGTAATAGGAAGAAATCTTCCTCTGACTTTCATGATCATTGTATTAATTGTAGTCAGTGTTCTCGCATTAATCCCTGTCCTATATGTGAACATTGGGATGAGAAACATTGGAAACGTGTGTCACGATATGTTGTTTCTGGAGAAAGAGCGATTCCGGCTCTTTCTCCGCAAGGTCACTCTACTCTCTCAGTTTCTATTTCAGAGGAACCAGAACAGGGTGATGTTTCCATGTTATCTTCTTCAAGTGTGCGTCCGTCGTCACAAATGAATTCAGAGCTAGCGGCAAAAGTGCTCATGGAGATTAGACAAATGTCGTCCGCTAGCTCGCCCGGTGTAGCGTCCATTCACCGAATGGTTCGGCAGCCGGGTTCGTCCGATGCGGTCCAAGAGGAAATTTTGGGTGATGCGAGCACTATAAACATAATAGATGCACACCCAGTGACGGCGGATAGTAAGCGAGAACGGAGGAAGCCTTTGAGTCCGGTTTCTAGCTCGTCCAGGTCCAGCCGGGCCGCGAGCGAGAGAGGCCCCTCTCTCGTACAACAACATCTGGGACCAGATGTTGTGGTACAAAATGTGTCTTTAGCGGAGCATACGTCCGTCGCTCGGGACGCTCCGTTGTATAAGCAGTCCGCAGAGACTGTTAAGGCTTCCTCTTCTCGTCAGCGCACACGACCGCACCTTGGCTGCGTGACCGCCGATATATTACCAGCTTCGTCGATCAAGGATTCTTCGGCGACCAGGTCACACCATCCGGCAGCCAGGGATTCAAGACCGATGGACTCCGGACGTTCGCATAGGAAAAGGATGCAGGAGCCATCTGATGCGGAGCTGCCCTCGGCGAAGCAGCGAAAGACTGCGCCTCCGCAGGTCTCGACGCCGGACATTCTTGTGCAGATAGCACAGCTTATCGCAGCATCCCAGCAACCGACAGAAACGGTGTCGGATCGAGAATTATCCGACGGCGCTGGGTCGGTACGCTCCGCCGAAGCATCGGGGGCGGACGACCGGGAACATCATGAGGTCCGACCGGATGGTGAAAGGGATACGGATGACTTGGAGCTATCCCTTTCGGAACAACATAAAGCTGCCGTGGACTTCATCCGGCACTTTCTCCCTCAAGTTGTTCCGTCGGGCCAGACTGCTGCGCTTCCGGACAAGAGAATTATAGCGTCATTGGACTCTGAATTTTTTGAGCGGTTCAGGGACATCGCTCCCGAGTTTCCGTCGCAGTCCAATAATGTTGCAAGAACATTTGAATTATTGAACGACGCTATATTTAAACTTGCTTCCAGGACGGGGAAAGCAGGTTTCTTGTCCGCTAATACTCTCAACCTGCCTTTCATTAATGCAAGGAATAAATTCGATACGGCAGGACAGGGTATACCGAGAGTTCCTTTGCGTATGGACGACGAGGCGGAAGACTTAGAGCTATCATTACCGTCGTCAGCTTCTATTCCAACCGCGGTGTTGGAAACAGCTATTGCGTCTAACAGAGCCAATTTAGATGCCTTATCTTACGCAGATCACCTTACTAAGGCGTTATCACTGCGCCTTCAGGGGAAAGAGTTTCAGGATATACAATCCTCTTTAAGACTTCTTTCAAGGGCAGTAGCTTATTCCACGTGTAACTCCGCCCTTTCAGTGGCAAATCTGGAGTTGGTTGGACGTGACGCAGCCCTAGCTACATCCACACTAGTGGATTCTAAGGTGAAGAACTCTCTTAGAGTCGCTTCGGTCTCAGGAGAACTTCTCTTTGACGGCAAGCTTTCCGCTATTTATGATAAAATTACAAAGAAAGCTAAGGATTCTCTGTTGTTCAAATCTGCTCCTAAGAAGTCGGATACAGCAGACACGAATAAGACAGGCACTTCTGGGTCTAATGCGCCCAAGAGAGGTTCCTATAGAGGTTCCGGTGCGTCCTCTTGGTCTTATTCGAGAGACCGTCAGGATAGCGACTCTCGTTCGGGACGTCCTTCAGGCCGGGACAATCGGTCGGACGCCCCGAGGTCGACGGGGCGAGGTGCGGGTCGTGGAAGACGTGGTTTCTCCTACCGCAGGCCTCGCAGGTCCAGGAGGTGATGGCTTAAACCTCTATCGCGTTCCGGTTGGCGGAAGGTTGTCGAGCTTTTCACAAGAATGGGCGTCGATTACGGACGACCCTTGGGTGAGAGGAGTGACTTCGGAAGGTCTAAAGGTATCCTTCAAACGAAAGCCTCCATTAACTCGAAGTCCAAAGTGGACTCATCTTCCGTCAAATCCGCAGAAAAGAGACGCTCTGTTATCAGAGGTGCAGTCTCTTTTAATGAAGAACGCGGTAGAGGTCGTAGAAAACCAGGAATCTCCGGGATTCTACAGCCATCTGTTTCTGGTTCCGAAACCAGACGGCTCGTTCCGTCCAGTCATAGATTTGAGCTGGATAAACAAGCTGATCGTCGCTCCGAAGTTTTATATGGAGACGATTCGATCGGTCAGAGCGAGTATTCGGGTGAACGATTATGCAACGAGCATAGATCTCAAAGATGCGTACTTTCACGTCATGGTACATCCGACATTCCGAAAGTATCTACGCTTCGCAGTCCTAGGAGTGGTGTATCAATTCCGGGCGATGTGCTTCGGATTGAATCTAGCACCCTGGGCTTTCACTCGGGTAATGAACTCGGTAATGATCTATTTCCGAGCTCATTCGTCTGCGGTAACGTCGGCCTACCTGGACGACATTCTTCAGAGGTACGGCAACGAGTTAACGCTTCAGAACGATGTTCAGAATCTTCTTCTATTGCTCCGACGTCTCGGTTTTATAGTAAACGAGGAGAAGTCGGATCTGGTGCCGTCCAAGTCATTCACTCATCTGGGAATGAGCTTCGAGACGCACAACAATCTCGTTCGTCTGCCGTTAACCAGAGCGAAATTAGTCAGTTGTTACGCTCGCTATTGTCTGCACGCAGACAAAGTCACGGCGAGAGAATTTATGAGACTGATAGGTCTGTGCGGAGCCGCCGCGGATCTCATTCCGATGGGGCGGTTACGCACACGTCCTCTTCAAATTTTCCTGACTCAGAATTGGAGTGTGAAAATTCATTCGCTCGATGTGGACGTTCTCTTGTCAGATCAAGTGAAACAAGAGATTCAGACTTGGGCAAACATTCAGTGGTTAACTCAAGGAGTTCCGCTGCAGTTGCCGGATCTGAGTTTTACCGTTATGACGGATGCCAGTCAAACAGGTTGGGGTGCATCATTAATCCCAACGGATTCGAGATGCCAGGGTCTTTGGGATCCGCAATTCCTGTGCAAGCACATAAACATCAAGGAAATGATGTCAATTTGGCTTGCGTTACGTCACTGGATGGACATTATTCACGATGCTCATGTCCTAATCCTATCCGACAATACGACAGTAGTGGCGTATATACGGAATCAGGGAGGCACTCATTCAGTTCCGTTGTTCAATCTAACGGAAAGAATCCTTCTGTTTGCGTTAGAACATCACGTTCTTCTTTCGGTCCGTCACATACCGGGTCGTCTGAATGTGCTAGCAGACTCCCTTTCACGAAAGGGTCGCTTGTTGCCGTCGGAGTGGACTCTCAACAAACAAGTATTCAATCAGATTTGCTACCAATTGGAACGGCCGATGATAGACTTATTTGCGACACCTCAACAATCAGTTGCAGACGTATGTGTCTCCGTGTCCGGATCCAAGAGCATTTGCAGTAGACGCTCTGTCGATCCCTTGGGACGGAATGATAGGATATGCGTATCCTCCAGCGCCGTTAATTCAACAAATATTGCTAAAGATAAAACAATCTCAATGCAAGATTCTGTTGGTAGCATCTCTGTCGCCACAGAGACCGTGGATAAATCTACTCAGGTGTCTGTTGTGGGATCTACCGCGGAAGCTTCCTCCACGGGAGGATCTTCTTTCGCAGGGGAAATCGCGCCAACTCCATCACAACCCGCAAGGTCTCAACCTTCACGTTTTTCCGTTGTACGGTCCTTCTTGCATGGCAAGCACTTTACAGGACGAGCAGTGGACGCGATTTCTAACTGTAGGAGGACCTCCTCTTCGCTAAACTATGCGGCTAAGTGGAAGGTTTTTCGTCGTTGGTGTAGGGATCATTCTGTAGATATATTCGATCCCTCTATACCAGACATTGCAAACTTTCTAGTTTTCTTGTTTGACGAAATCAAACTGCAGCCTGTTACTATAAAGGGTTATAGATCTATGTTATCTGATACCTATGCACATCATGATAGTTTACAAATTGGATCTAATGTCTCTTTATCGAAGTTGGTTAGAAACTTTTCGATAAATAGACCCAGAACTCTTAGATTAATTCCTAAGTGGAATTTAGCTTGGGTTCTTCTTAAATTGAAGGAAAAGCCATTTGAACCTCTTGGGACAGTAGATTTCAAATTCTTATCTTATAAGACAGCTTTTCTCTTAGCTTTCTCTTCTGCTAGAAGAGTCAGTGAGCTTCATGCACTATCGGTGGATGATTCTCATTATCGTAGTGTTGGGAATACTATCACCTTCACTACTAATGTGGGTTTTTTAGCTAAGAATCAGGCTCCTAATAAATATCCGGAACCTATTGTTATTAAGGCTCTTCCGTCTTCAGACGGGCGTAGGCCTTTACTCTGTCCTGTTAGAGCATTACGTATCTATAAACAGAGATCTCAGTTTATCAGAAAGGGACGGAAACGTTTCTTTCTGTCTTTGATGCCTAATAGAAAGGATATTTCAGTCCATTCTATTGCTAGATGGATTCAGTTAACTGTCCGTACTGCTTATGAAGATTTATCTTCTCAGCAGTCTGTGCTTAAGATTTCTGCTCATGAAGTAAGAGCTCTTTCTACTTCCTGGGCTTATGCTAATAGTGTTGCTATTACAGATTTAATGAAGGCTGCTTATTGGTCTCAGCCATCCACATTTACGAATTTTTATCTCAGAAATATTGAGTCAATTTCTGGCTACCTGCATTGTTTAGGTCTGTTATCTGTTGCTCAGAATGTCGTCCACTAAACAGTTGCAACTATAGTTATGCAGGCTTTCTGTTCCGGCAGTGACTCCGTCCGGCTGCCCTCTTCGCTCTGGGCTATTTGATCCAGGGCAAGGGAAGGGGTGGGGGGGGGGGGGGGGGGGGGGGGGGGGGGCGGGTGTTCCCTTAGGTCACCTGCTTTATAGTGAAAAGCAAGGGAATGCCTCCTCCAAGTCAGTATTTCTGAGTCGCTTCCGGAATGGTTTTAAAGTGTAATATTAATGTTTAAAATTCATTCATGTCTTATTTTTAAAGTGTAGCTCGGTGTGAAGCATTTGTATATGTCAAGTGTCAAACGGGCTTTAATATACAATACTCGGACACTTTTAAATGACTATAAAGAGTCTCAGTTCTCTGGACTACTTTATTTATTGGCTTGCTTTAAAAATAATTAGTATAAGGGTTATACTGGATGTTAATAGAGAACATGAATGTTATTGTGCTCAATTATTAAGGGTAGTGTATCTTTCTAATTTAAGATTAAATAAGAAAGATACATGTAAAGCCTAATACTCCTTTTCTCCTTAAGGGGTTACCTCTTTACTATATAGTTGAGCTTATTGGATTTTCCTCTATGTCCTAGGCCCTCCAGCCTGTTTACTATTCAGCTAAGTCTGGGTCATTGGTACAGTATAAAAATGTTAAAAAATTTATAGTAATTTATATATTTTTTATACTTACCAATGACCCAGACGGGGATGGCCCTCCCTGGAGTTGGGAACTCTTGCCTCCCCGCTGAGTACATAGCGCTGACCAGGCACTGCCAGTAAGAATGATAATTGGCGCCAATTTCGGGACGTCTGCGTCACTGCGCATGCGCAGTAGAGGCGTAGTATGGAGGTCCTTTAGGACATGATTTCTTTTTGTTTTGGATGCAAATTTTGGGGATTGGGGGGCAAAATTTGTGTTTGGCCCTGGTTTTGTTAGAGTTAGCACCAGCTAAGTCTGGGTCATTGGTAAGTATAAAAAATATATAAATTACTATAAATTTTTTAACTTTTTAGAAAAATTATTTCATGTTTCCCAATTTTGGAACAATGGCCTGATGTCATCATTCTCGCAAATGATTTTTCCACTGTTTGGTAAGTGAGTGTTCCTTCCCTATCCTTCCTTGAAGCCTCCCAGTTAAATTCCAAGCTTTTTGGCTTATTTTATTGAATTTTTTTTATAAATTTCTTGGGAGTTTGATGTGTTATACAGAATGTTTATTCTGTATTTCCCCATGGTTACGTCCTCACCCTAGGGGTGTTTAGGCATTTTGGTCATGCATCATACATCCGATGTATCGCTTTTTCATCAAATGAAGATCTTGATTTACATCGGATAGTTCAAAATCTGTTACTGACTTCGGGCCTTTTTATTCAGTGCCTGGAGTCTTGTTTCCAGTTTTTCTTCTGACGATGTTTACATTGACAACGTTGTATAAATATATGTATTTTCCTATTTAGTTCATGGTGGGATTGCTGTAAGATACATTAAAATATTCCGGTGGTGTAGCAATTAATTTTTTGGCATTTTGTCCACACTTAGGCTCTATCGGGATACATTTGGGCGTATCTTGTTCCCATTGGGGAACTTGGGCTCCTGTCAGAATTTTTGGAAAATTTTTTTTTTTGAAATTAATTTTTTGATTTATATTTTAAATGTTATTTATCATGTATCTTTTTCATATATTTATTGTGGAGTTGATGGGAGTACTGTCGACTTTTTTTTTATTCTTTATGAAAGCTTATTGCTCAAAATGCAAGGTGAGGAAGTCTTCCTCTGATTTACATGCTTGTTGCCTTGCTTGTAGTCGATGTACTCCCACTAATTCTTGTTCAACATGTGTCGGATGGAATGACAAACAGACACGGGCGTCATGGTATGTTACTAGCAGCGAGAGGACAATGCCGGTCCTCTCGCCACAAAGTCAATCAAGTTTCTCAGTTTCTTTTTCAGAGGAACAAGAACATGGTGATGTTTATGTGATGCCTAGAGATAGTGTGCTACCGTCGTCGCATTCAGTTGAACAAGCAGAGCCAGCGGCAAAGGTGCTCATGAATATTAGGCAGGGCAAAAAGCCACTAGCCAGTGGTTTTAGTCCCTTGTCGCCACGTAGCTCGACTGGTGAAGCGGTTACACCTTCCGTGGGTACCATGATGCCGGGTGTGTCTGTTGCAGTCCAGAGGAGTGGATTGGGTAGAGCGAGCACCTTAAAATATAAACAGGCTAACCCTGCAATGGTGGAACAGAGGAAGAACCCGGCAAGTACTATGGGAAGCTAGGCGAGGACTGAAAGGACCGTGAGCGAGAGAGGCCCCTCTCTTTCCCAACAGCATCTGAGGCCAGATGTTGTGATTAGAAACTTTCGTTAGTCAAAGCATACATCCGCGCCTCCCGTCCGGGATGCTCCGTATAGTTTACGGCCAGCCTCGGCTACAACGTCATCTTCAAAGCACACACGACCACACCTTAGCTACATGACTTCGGATATCCAGCCTGCATCGCCGAGAAGGGACCACTCATCGTCAGCGAAGTTGGACCACCCGGTAGCTCTTTTATCGGGAGGTCCGGAGAAAAGAGCCATCTCACACACACCGTCCCAGGAGCAGCCGGCAGCCAAGAATCAGGCCTCTGTAACGGACTTGCTGTCGCAGATTGCGCAGCTCATCGCAGCATCCCAGCAAGTGCAGGAGCAGCCTACGGCAGTCTCCGAACCTGAGCTGTCGGATGGTGCTGGGTTTGTCCAGTCATCTGCACGTTCAGATGCGAGAGACTGAGAGTCTCAACTGATTCAATTGGATGGTGAAAGGGATACAGAAGAAGATTACCCTTCCCTTTTGGAACAGCACATGGTTGCATTGGATTTAATCCATCAATACTACCCTGAATTTGTTCCAACGAATTAGAATGCTGCAACTACTAGGAAGAAACTGCTGGCAACGTTGGACGCAGACTTTATCCAGACAAAGGAGGAGGTCCTGTCTTTTCTGGTTCAGTCTGGACAGGTGTTGCAGGCCTTCGGCCATTTAGACAACGCCATATTCAAACTCTCCAGTGGGAAGAAGAAAGGCGGTTTCTTGATTTCATCTTTCATAAATTTACCATTTGTTGGACCACGTTGATTTAAAATGGTCGGGGAAGATGTACAGAGAGTTCCTCACAATTTGCGCGGACACATTTGAGACGGCAATATCTTCAAACAGAGCGAATTTGGTTGCTATGTCTTCTGCAGATCACCTTTCGAGAGCTGTGGCGCAATGTCTCAACGGGAAAGAATTTGAGGATGTTCATACCTCTTTAAGAGTTCTTTCCAGAGCTATTATGTTTACCACATATAACTCCATCTTAACAGTGGCTAATTTGGAGTTAATCAGACGTGACGGTGCCCTTGCATCGTCATCTTTAATAGATGACAAGCTGAAAAACTCTCTATGGGTCGCTTCGGTATCTGGACACACAATTTTTTACGACAAGCTTTCATTGGTTTATGACCAAGCTACAAAGAAAGTGTCCAATACTCTGCTCCTTAAGTCGGCGTCTAATCGACCCGCTGCAGCAGAAAAGAGTAAAGGAGGATGTCCCAGACAGAAATCGTCTAAAGGGGACTCCTCGCGAGGGTTTAGGAAACCCTCCTATAATTACTCTAGGGATCGGCAATATAGCGACACAGGAAGGGGGCATAGGTAGATCGAGACTACCGGTCAGACGCCCCTAAGCCGGCGGGTCGAGGCTCTTTGCGAGGGGGGCATGGTTTCTCCTCCCGTAAGCCTCGAAGGTCCTACAGGTGATGGTCAGAACCTCTATTGCTTGCCAGTTGGCAGATTCGCAACAAACTGGATAACAATTACGGAAGACCAGTGGGTGAGAAGTGTGATCTCGGATGGCCTACGGCTATCTTTCCGTGCGAAACAACCACAAACTAGGTGTCCGCGGTGGACAAATCTTCCATCAAATCCTTGCAACAGAGAGTCTCTCCTATCGGAGGTACAGGCTCTCTTATCAAAGGAACCAATAGAGGTTGTCGAGAATCAAGATTCTCTGGGATTCTACAGTCACCTGTTCCTTGTACCGAAGCCAGACGGCTCGTTCTGACCAGTAATAGACTTGAGCTGGATAAACAAACTTATCGTAGCTCAAAAGTTCTATATGGAGACCATTCAGTCAGTAAGGGTGAGCATTTGAGTGAACGACTATGTGGCAAGCATAGATCTAAAGGATGTGTACTTTCATGTCTTGGTACATATGGCATTCAGAAAGTACCTATGGTTCGCCGTTCAAGGTATAGTAATGTCTCACTTCTGAGCTCATTCGTCTGCGGTAATGTCAGCTTACTTGAACTACATTCTTCAGAGGTACGGCAACAAAACTACTCTTCAGAATGATGTTCAGAGTCTGCTTCTCTTGCTCCGACGTCTCGGCTTCATCGTAAACGAGAAGAAGTCGGATCTAGCTCTGTCCAAGTCGTTCATTCACTTGGGAATGAGTTTCATGACTCACAACAATCTGGTTCATCTGCCGTTACCCAGAGTGAAATTAATCAGTTGTTATGCTCGCTTTTGTCTACACTCAGACGCATTAACAGCGAGGCAATTTATGCGACTGATGGGGTTGTGCAGAGCGGCTACGGATCTTCTTCCGATGGGTTGCTTGCATACACATCCCCTCCAGATATTCTTTACTCAGAACTGGAGCGTGAAGACGCATTCGCTCGAGACCAGTATTTTTTTAAGGGACCTGGTAAAACAAAAGGTCCAGAGTTGGGCAGATATTCAGTGGTTAACTCAGGAAGTTCCACTGCAGCTGCCAGATCTGGCTTTCACAATTAAGTTGGTTGGGGCGCGACCCTGAGCCCGACAGGCTCAAAGTGTCAGGGTCCTTGGGACCCTCGATTCCTAGAGAAACACATAAACATCAAAGAGATGATGTCAATATGGTTAGCGCTACAACATTGGATTCACATCATAGCGGATGCTCATGTTCAGATATTGTCAGACAATTCAGCAGTAGTAGTTTACATCAGGAACCAGGGAGGCACTCATTCAATTCTGTTATGCGAACTAACGGAAAACATTCTTCTGTATGTCGTGAATCATCATGTTTAACTACCGGTCTGTCATATACAGGGTCGTCTGAATGTACTAGCAGACTCGCTCTCTCGGAAAGGTTGCCTGTTACCATCGGAGTGGACACTCAACAAGCGAGTATTCGGACAGATTTGCTACCAGCGGAATCGACCTATGATAGATTTGTTTGTGACACACCTCAACAATCAGTTGCAGACATACGTGTCGCCATGTCCAGACCATCGAGCATACGCAATAGACGCACTGTCAATCTCATGGACGGAATGATAGGATATGCATATCCTCCAACTCCGTTGATTCAGCAGATTCGGTTAAAAATAAAACAGTCTCGTTGCAAGATTCTGTTAGTAGCATCTCTGAGCTCATTCGTCTGCGGTAATGTCAGCTTACTTGAACTACATTCTTCAGAGGTACGGCAACAAAATTACTCTTCAGAATGATGTTCAGAGTCTGCTTCTCTTGCTCCGACGTCTCGGCTTCATCGTAAACGAGAAGAAGTCGGATCTAGCTCTGTCCAAGTCGTTCATTCACTTGGGAATGAGTTTCATGACTCACAACAATCTGGTTCATCTGCCGTTACCCAGAGTGAAATTAATCAGTTGTTATGCTCGCTTTTGTCTACACTCAGACGCATTAACAGCGAGGCAATTTATGCGACTGATGGGGTTGTGCAGAGCGGCTACGGATCTTCTTCCGATGGGTTGCTTGCATACACATCCCCTCCAGATATTCTTTACTCAGAACTGGAGCGTGAAGACGCATTCGCTCGAGACCAGTATTTTTTTAAGGGACCTGGTAAAACAAAAGGTCCAGAGTTGGGCAGATATTCAGTGGTTAACTCAGGAAGTTCCACTGCAGCTGCCAGATCTGGCTTTCACAATTAAGTTGGTTGGGGCGCGACCCTGAGCCCGACAGGCTCAAAGTGTCAGGGTCCTTGGGACCCTCGATTCCTAGAGAAACACATAAACATCAAAGAGATGATGTCAATATGGTTAGCGCTACAACATTGGATTCACATCATAGCAGATGCTCATGTTCAGATATTGTCAGACAATTCAGCAGTAGTAGTTTACATCAGGAACCAGGGAGGCACTCATTCAATTCTGTTATGCGAACTAACGGAAAACATTCTTCTGTATGTCGTGAATCATCATGTTTAACTACCGGTCTGTCATATACAGGGTCGTCTGAATGTACTAGCAGACTCGCTCTCTCGGAAAGGTTGCCTGTTACCATCGGAGTGGACACTCAACAAGCGAGTATTCGGACAGATTTTGCTACCAGCGGAATCGACCTATGATAGATTTGTTTGTGACACACCTCAACAATCAGTTGCAGACATACGTGTCGCCATGTCCAGACCATCGAGCATACGCAATAGACGCACTGTCAATCTCATGGACGGAATGATAGGATATGCATATCCTCCAACTCCGTTGATTCAGCAGATTCGGTTAAAAATAAAACAGTCTCGTTGCAAGATTCTGTTAGTAGCATCTCTGAGCTCATTCGTCTGCGGTAATGTCAGCTTACTTGAACTACATTCTTCAGAGGTACGGCAACAAAACTACTCTTCAGAATGATGTTCAGAGTCTGCTTCTCTTGCTCCGACGTCTCGGCTTCATCGTAAACGAGAAGAAGTCGGATCTAGCTCTGTCCAAGTCGTTCATTCACTTGGGAATGAGTTTCATGACTCACAACAATCTGGTTCATCTGCCGTTACCCAGAGTGAAATTAATCAGTTGTTATGCTTGCTTTTGTCTACACTCAGACGCATTAACAGCGAGGCAATTTATGCGACTGATGGGGTTGTGCAGAGCGGCTACGGATCTTCTTCCGATGGGTTGCTTGCATACACATCCCCTCCAGATATTCTTTACTCAGAACTGGAGCGTGAAGACGCATTCGCTCGAGACCAGTATTTTTTTAAGGGACCTGGTAAAACAAAAGGTCCAGAGTTGGGCAGATATTCAGTGGTTAACTCAGGAAGTTCCACTGCAGCTGCCAGATCTGGCTTTCACAATTAAGTTGGTTGGGGCGCGACCCTGAGCCCGACAGGCTCAAAGTGTCAGGGTCCTTGGGACCCTCGATTCCTAGAGAAACACATAAACATCAAAGAGATGATGTCAATATGGTTAGCGCTACAACATTGGATTCACATCATAGCAGATGCTCATGTTCAGATATTGTCAGACAATTCAGCAGTAGTAGTTTACATCAGGAACCAGGGAGGCACTCATTCAATTCTGTTATGCGAACTAACGGAAAACATTCTTCTGTATGTCGTGAATCATCATGTTTAACTACCGGTCTGTCATATACAGGGTCGTCTGAATGTACTAGCAGACTCGCTCTCTCGGAAAGGTTGCCTGTTACCATCGGAGTGGACACTCAACAAGCGAGTATTCGGACAGATTTTGCTACCAGCGGAATCGACCTATGATAGATTTGTTTGTGACACACCTCAACAATCAGTTGCAGACATACGTGTCGCCATGTCCAGACCATCGAGCATACGCAATAGACGCACTGTCAATCTCATGGACGGAATGATAGGATATGCATATCCTCCAACTCCGTTGATTCAGCAGATTCGGTTAAAAATAAAACAGTCTCGTTGCAAGATTCTGTTAGTAGCATCTCTGTCGTCACAGAAAAGATGGAGCAATCTTCTCAGTGTCTGTTATGGGACGTTACCCGAAAGCTTCCGCCACGAGAGGACCTTCTTTATCAGGGGAAGTCACGCACACTGCACCACAACCCGGAAGGTCTCAACCTTCACATATTTCCGTTGTGCGGTCGTTCTTGCTCGGCAAGCAATTTACAGGTCGAGCAGTGGATGCAATTTCTAACTGCAGGAGCTCCTCCTCTTTGCTGAATTATGCAGCAAAGTGGAAGGTTTTCTTCCATTGGTGTAAGGATCAGTCAATAGACGTCTATGATCCGTTCATACCGGATATTGCCAACTTTCTGATCGACCTGTTTGATGTTCTCAAACTGCAGCCCATCACTATTAAGGGCTATAGGTCTATGTTATCGGACACTTATGTTCATCATAACTTGGCAGTTGGATCTAATGCTTCTTTATCCAAACTAGTTAGAAATTTCTCTTTCAGTAGGCCTAGAACCCTCAGATTAATTCCTAAGTGGAATTTAGCTTGGGTTCTGTTGAAGCTTAAAGAAGCTCCATTTGAGCCGTTAGACGTTGTAGAGTTCAAATTCTTGACCTATAAAACAGTATTTCTCTTAGCCTTTGCTTCCGCTAGAAGAGTTAGTGAACTTCATGCTTTATCTGTTGATGAATCTCACTACCTTAGTGTTGGTAATACCATCACTTCAACTACAGAAGTGGGATTTTTGGCTAAGAATCAGGCTCCAGATAAACTTAGCCATAAAGGCTCTGCCATCTATGGGCAACTGTAGACCTTTGCTGTGTCCAGTCAGGGCTATGCGCATATATAAACGCCGATCAGAGTTTATAAGAAAAGGAAGGATATGCTTCTTTTTGTCATTGATTCCTAACAGAAAAGATATTTCTGTTCATTCAATTGCTAGATGGATTCAGATGGCAATACGGATTGCCTATGAAAGTCTATCTTCGGATCAGCATTCTGTTAATAAGATATCTGTGCATGAAGATAGACCACTTCTTGGGCTTATTCTAACAGTATAGCCCTTGCTGATCTCATGAAAGCTGCGTACTGGACGCAGCCCTCTACATTTACCAAGTTTTACCTTAGAAATTTAGAGTCCATCTCCAGTGACCTTAGATGTTTAGGTCCTCTATCTGTTGCTCAGAATGTCATCCACAAAATGATTACATCTATAGTTATTTAGGCAACCCTTCCAGCAGTGACGCTGTTCTGCTGCCCTCTTCGTTCTGTGGTCATGTACCTCAGAACAAGGGGAAGGGAGGAGGGCATTTCTTTTTCTTATAATCATCTGGCTTTATAGTGAAAAGCAAGGGAAGACCTCCTCCAGTGTGTAGCTTGGTGTGAAGCAAAATTAATATGTCTCATTTATGTATTGTTTTTAAAATGTAGCTCACTGTGAAGCATTTGTATATGTCACGTGTCAAATGGACATTAATATACAATCCTTGAACACTTTTAAATGAGTATAAAGAGTCTCATTCTCTGGACTGTCTTTATATATTGGCTTCCCTTCACCGAATTAGCATAATGGGTTATGCTGGCATTAAATGGAGAATTATATATTATGTAATGCTCAATTACATTGTTACATTATATCCTTCTCGTTTCTCGCAAATGAGAAAGACATATATAATTCCGTTCTCTCCTACTCTCCTGTAGGAGCTATCCTTTAAGAAGTGATTGAGTAATTGGATTTTCCTCTATTTCCTAGGCCCTCCAGCCTTTTTACGATTCAGATAGTCTGAGCCATTGGTTGTTGTATAAAAATATTATAAATTCAAAGTAATTTGTATATTTTTTATACTTACCAATGGCCTAGACGGGATGGCCCTCAGATGAGTGGGCACTCATACCTCCACGCTGTTGACAACATTTAGCAGGCAATTTCTAAAAAGAATGATGGTTGGTGCCAATTTCGGTGTTTTCCTGGATACTGCACATGAGCAGATCGCAAAAGTTTGGCGGACCAGATAGGACATGAATTTTTCGCTTGTGCATGCAAATTTTGGGGATTGGGGGCAGGGGGCGGGGCAAAATTTGTGTTTGGCCCTGAATTAAATTTAGAGTTAGCACCAGCTAGTCTGGGCCATTGGTAAGTATAAAAAATATACAAATTACTTTGAATTTATAATTTTCAGGCTTGCTGCAGCAATGACTTTACTTACAGTACAGACATTGACTTTTTTGCCTTTTCCACAATGTGTAAAATCTTTATCGTGTTGGTGTATGATTAACTTGAGCGAGAGACGACATGGCAATCCAGAAATTCCAGCATGGACGCGATTCTGGCTGTGTTTCACGATTTGTTCAATAACCTCTGACGGTGTTTCCCTTGTCAAATTATTAAGAAAAACATACCCAACGATCAGTAATTATCATCGAGAAAACTGTGGATAAACACGACGTGTCGTCGAGTCATCTGTTAATTCATTTATAATTCTTTTTGTTTAAAACTTTCAGAAATACTGATTGTTACAACCTATCATACTGACAATGACATACCAATTAATTCACAGCCACGTTTTTGACACAAACTTTTGTAAGTTTGGTCAAACTTTTTGCAGAATTAACGAATGGGGCCTGCAAATTATGTTGCACATGGGCGCTGCCTTATTGAATAAATTGGCAGCACACACGTGAAAAGCAGTCTGAAACGTCAACGTGTGCACATTAAATGCAAAATTTGAAGATGACATCTGGACTGAGTGGAGGTGTCAATCAATACTGAATTACCCACGAGACGCAAAGTGGCATTATTAATGAGTTAATCAGGGGTTGGGGGATTGGGGTGCAGAAATTGCGCAAACGCACGTTTCATTCGTTCGAAGGTTCTGCAAAATTGTTTGGCAAAACCTTTTTTCCCTCCGTGCGAATTCCCATAAGCAGGTGCAGAGAGCGGATTATAGCCCAAGCAAATCACCCGTCACTCTCTCTCTCTCTCTCCACTGGCCGTAGTAAATGATCTGTCATAAAACAGGTTTTTTTTTAAAGATGTTAAATCGGGAACATGTACAATTAAGCATTGTGCCCAGAAATGAAAACACTGTTCCAAGTCTAGAACTTACACCACGGGCTTATTGGCGAGAGGAATGTGATATACGGAAATGTTGGAATAGGCCTTATGGGGATGCCATATTTTTTTAAGGGATCAGCAACACTGCGGAAGCGCCAACAGTATTTGAAAGATTGCCAGTGCTGATGTTTCCATAACTTTTACTCTTAAATGTAAATATAAGTTATGGAAACTTAATTACACTTCACAGTCAATGGCGTAGAAATCACATGAGGGGGCTAACACCTCTCACCCTGCTCCCCCCCCCCCCCCCCCCCCACCCCCACAAAAATAAAAATAAAAATGTAAAAATCCCAAACTATTGATCATGCCCCAACGCAATGCCTCTTTGTCTTCCGGGAATCCTCACCTTAAAAATATACAAGCTTCAGTGCGACTGTCGATTTTTTCTCTCAAGCACCAGAGATACAAACATATGTGTCGATAGAGGAGGGGGCGGGGGGAGGATACGAACCCCCTTTTACATTTTTTTTCAAGGACATATAATCCAGTGAAATGCCCAAAATACCAAACTTAAAAGCACCGCAGGCCCCCTTTCCCTCGTACCCATGGTGTACCTTTTTTATCAGAGTCGAATCACCTATGAAAAATCATGGCGACGCCTATGAGAGTGTTAGTTAAAACAAAACCAATTCATATTTTTATACTGTACCAGTGACCCAGACTTAGCTGGTGCTAACTCCTAAAATTGTAGGGCCAAACACAAATTTTGCCCCCCAATCCCCAATCCCCAAAATTTGCATCAAAATCCGAAATTTCAATGTCCTATGTGGTCCTCCATACTTTTATCCACTGCGCATGTGCAGTGTCAAGGAAGTCCCAAATTTGGCGCCAATTCTCATTCTTTGTTTGGCCCTAAAATCAGTAACATCTCACTGATATTTGTGTTTGTAAATCTCAGTTAAAATGATGCCAGACATAATCATGAAAGAAATTGTGTATCGGGTGCGAATTTCTGAGGTGGTTGCTTTACTGGTTTCCATGTTGAATACTAATATGACTGAAGTGGTTATGATTTTCAGAAAATCTGCCTTCAGTTTTATACATATCAATTTGAATAGAACACACATGGCGTCATCAATTCACAATTCAGATCGAAAACAACTGTGAATTTTCAATCAGCTGATTACTTTTCATATTCGCGTGTGTCGGTACACTTCAAGCAAAAATAACCATACTGTGAACAAAAGTCAAAACATGGGAGCCATCTGTAATCACAATCGATGTTTCCATAATGCCCACCAACATGAGTTCATAAAATGAATTTTAACTTGAAAAGGTTTTCCAAAAGCGAAACAGCTTTGAAGTCTTTTATCACACGTTTTAGATGAGATGTTTTGAAAGTGAAAGAAAAAGCACATGGCTGTGTTTGAAACAAACTATAGATTCCACTACGCATGTTTGAAAACTAATTTTATAATGGCAGCATGGTTTGTTTGTTTCTGTCCCAGGGAAGATAAATAAAAACAACACAAAGTTCATAACTATTCATTCATTGATAACAATGAATATTTTTTATTGAAAGAATAAATAACAGTTTCTTGTCTTGTGCCTGAAATGAAAAACAATCCAAACTTTTATTTCTCAAAATGTGTAGAGATTGAAGATGAGAAACCTACTGAAAATAGTAAAATGACGTCCGTGGATTTACCGGCGGTTTAACAAGTATCACTGGTAAGAGTTTTTCTCCTCTTTTTGTCACTTATTCCAAAGTAGGGGGGTGGGCTTATTTTCGAAGAGGGCACCTTGAAATGGCATTCTGAAAAGTAGGGTGGTGGGCTTATTCCCGAATATGGGCTTATTCCTGAGTCAGTACGGTAAGTGTAACATTAATTTTTAAATATGTTTTAAAATTTTTGTCCACACTTTGGCTTTTTGGGGATCCATTTGGGCTCATCGTTCCCATTGGGAACTCGGGCTCATCTGAAAATGTTTCGAAAAATATTGTCTTTTCAATTATTTTTTCGAAATGTTGTAATGGATTATATTAATATCATGTATCTTTGTTTTCAAGGGCTAGTGCGAGTACTATGACTGTTTATATTCTTTCAGGATGAAAGAATATTGTTCAAATTGTAATTCAAGGAAGTCTTCCTCTGATTCTCATGTTCATTGTGTTTCATGTAGTCAGTGTACTCGCACTAATTCTTGCTCAGTGTGTGCCAATTGGGATGACAAACGTTGGAGACGTGTGTCACGGTATATTGTTAGCGGTGAGAGGTCCATGCTGGTCCTCTCTCCACAAGGTCACTCTAATTTTTCAGTCTCTTTTTCCAAGTAGGATTGACGGCATTGTCGCCCGCTAGCTCGCCCGGTGAAACAGTCATTCACGAAATGGTTGTGATGCCGGGTTCGTCCATTGCGGTCCAGGAAAGGAGATTGGGTGTTGCGGGCACTATAATCATAGAACGTGCACACCCAGCAACGACGGATCGGAGCATAGAACGGAGGAAGCCAGTCAGTCCGGTAGCTAGCTCATCCAGGTCTACCCGGACCACAAGCGAGAGAGGCTCCTCTCTCTTACAGCAACATCTGGGCCCAGATGTTGTTGTACGTAACGTTCGTCAGTCGGAGCATACGTCCACTCCTCCTGCTCGGGACGCTCCTTCGCATAGAGAGTCTGGCGTGACTAGTCTATCGGCTTCCTCATCCTCACGGCAGCACACACAACCGCACATTGGCTACATGTCTGCTGATATCCAGCCAGCTTTGCCGACCAGGGGTTCCACGTTGACAAGGTCATGCCATCCAGTAGCCAGGGATATGAGGCCTTTACAGTCGCGACATTTGCATAAAAGAAGTATGCAGGATTCAATGTCCCAGGAGCTTCCAGCAGGTAAATCACGTAAGTCCTCGGATCCACAGGCCTCCTTGACGGACTTGCTATTGCAGATAGCTCAACTCATCTGAATTGTCTGAGGAAGCTGGGTTGGTTCGCTCCCATGCAGAGTCAGAAAGAGCCGACCGAGATTACCAAGTGGTCCAGCTGGATGGCGAAAGGGATTCAGCGGAGCTGGAATTTTCCCTTTCTGAACAACATAAGGTAGCCGTAAATTTTATCTGGCAATACCTTCCTGAAGTTGTTCCTCCAGACCAAAATACTGCGTTACCGGATAAGAGACTGATAGCGTCACTGAACACAGATTTCTTTGGCCGGAATAGGGACATGGCACCTGAGTCTCCGACCCAGTCCAGAAAGGTCACATGGACATTTGAACTTTTGAATGAACTATATTCAAACTAGCGTCTCGGACGGGCAAGACCGGTTTCTTATTTTCTAATGCTCTACAGCTGCCTTTCATCAATTCAAGGAATAAATTTGAGATGGCAGGACAGGGCGTACTGAGAGTTCCTCTGCGAAAGAATTGTCTTTGCCGTCGTCTATGTCAATTCAATCCAGTACGCTGGAAACGACAGTCTCGTCTAACAGAATCAGCTTAGACGCATTATCGTACGCAGATCACCTTACCAGAGCATTATCATTACGTCTCAAAGGAAAAGAATTCCAGGATGTACAAACTTCCATAAGAGTTCTTTCGAGGGCCTTAGCATACTCTGCGTATAACTCTGCCCTTTCAGTTGTAAATCTGGAGTTAGACATGATGCTGCCCTGGCTGCTTCCACTAGAGTGGATCATAAGGTGAAAAACTCTCTTCGAGTCGCTCCGGTCTCTGGAGAGCTTCTCTTCGACGGCAAGCTTTCCATAATATATGATCAGATTACTAAGAAAGCTTCAGACTCTCTGCTGTTTAAATCCGCTTCTAAAAAGTCGGATTCGGTGGAGAAGAGTAAGGCAGGCTCTTCTGGGGCGAGTACCACCAAGGGAAGTTCCTACAGAGGTTCTAAGAAGACTTGTAGGTCTTACTCCAGAGACCGTCAGGTAGGGGTCGTAATTCTGGCTGAGACAACTGGTTAGACGCCCCTAGGTTGACGGGGCGAGGTGCGGGTCATGGAGGACGTGGTTTCTCCTCCCGCAAGCCTCGCAGATGCAGGAGGTGATGGTGTAAACCTCTATTATGTTCCAGTGGGCGGAAGGCTATCAAGTTTCTTAACCAATTGGTTGTCAATTACGGACGACCCATGGGTTCGAGGGGTGATTTCAGAAGGGCTGGAACTGTCCTTCAAAAGAAACCCCCCATTAACTGGAAGTCCATGATGGACGCAGCTTCCGTCAAATCCTCAGAAGAGAGATTCGCTTCTATCAGAAGTCCAATCTCTTCTGGAGAAGAACACGATAGAGGTCGTAGAAAACCAGGAATCTCCAGGTTTCTGCAGCCATCTGTTTCTGGTTCCAAAACCAGATGACTCGTTTGGTCCAGTCATAGATCTGAGCTGGATAAACAAGCTGATCTTGCTTCCAAAATTTTATATGGAGACCATCCAATCGGTCAGAGTATGCTACGAGCATAGATGAACAACTATGCTGCGAGCATAGATCTCAAAGATGCGTATTTTCACGTCATGGTACATCCTGCATTCAGAAAGTATCTTTGCTACGCTGTCCTAGGAGTCATTTATCAGTTCCGAGCAATGTGCTTCCGTCTGAATCTAGCACCCTGGACTTTCACTCAAGTAATGAACCCGGTAATGACTCATTTCTGAGCTCATTCGTATGTGGTAACGTCGCCCTACCTGGATGCCGACATTCTTCAGAGGCACGGCAACGAGTTAGCACTTCAGAACGATGTTTAGAGTCTGCTTCAACTGTTCCGATGTCTCAGTTTCATAGTAAACGAAAAGAAGTCAGATCTGGTGCCGTCCAAGTCATTCACCCACCTGGGAATGAGCTTCGAGACGCACAACAAGCTCGTTCATCTGCCGTTAACCAGAGTGAAATTAATCAGTTGTTACGCTCGCTTTTGTCTTCACTCAGACGTAGTAACAGTGAATTCATGCGACTGATAGGTTTGTGTGGAGTCGCCGCGGATCTTATTCCGATGGGGCAGCTACGTACTCGGCCACTCCAAATATTTCTGACTCAGAATTGGAGTGTGAAGATTCATTCGCTCGAAACGAACATCGTCTTGTCAAATCAAGTGAAAGAAGAGATTCAGACTTGGGCAGATATTCAGTGGTTAACTCAGGGAGTTCCACTGCAATCACCGGATCCAAGTTTTACGATTATGATGGATGCCAGTCAAACAGGTTGGGGCGCAACATTGAGCCCAACAGGTTCGAAGTGCCAGGGTCTTTGGGATCCGCAGTTCCTAAACAAGCACATAAACATCAAAGAGATGATGTCAGTTTGGCTTGCGCTACGTCATTGGATGAACATGTTCAAATTCTCTCTGTCAATTCAACAGTAGTAGCATATATTCGGAACCAGGGAGGCACTCATTCCATTCCGTTATTCACCTCAACAGAAAGAATCCTTCTGTTTGTCCTAGAGCATCAAGTTCTCCTATCAGTCCGTCATATTCTGGGTCGTCTGAACGTTCTAGCAAACTCCCTTTCTCGGAAGGGTCACATGTTGCCGTCAGAATGGACTCTCAACAAACGAGTATTCAATCAGATTTGCTACCAATATGAGCGCCCTATGATAGACTTATTTGCGACGCATCTCAACAATCAGTTGCAGACGTATGTGTCACCATGCCCAGATCCTCAAGCGTTTGCAGTAGACACCCTCTCGATCTCTTGGGACGGAATGATAGGGTATGCGTATCCTCCAGCGCCACTGATTCAGCAGATATTGCTCAAGATAAAGCAATCTCACTGCAAAATTCTGTTGGTAGCATCTCTGTCACCCCAGAGACCATGGATAAATCTACTCAGGTGTCTGTTGTGGGACATTCCACGGAAGCTTCACGGGAGGATATTCTTTCACAGGGGAAATCGCACACACTGCATCACAACCCAGAAGGTCTCAGCCTTCAGATATTTCTGTTGTGCGGTCCTTCTTGCACGGCAAGCATTTTACAGGCCGAGCAGTGGACGCAATTTCTAATTGTAGGAGGACCTCCTCTTCGTAAATTATGGTGCTAAGTGGAAGGTTTTCTCACGGTGGTGTAGGAATTATTCTGTTGATATTTATGATCCCTCCATTCCAGACATTGCTAATTTTCTGGTCTACCTGTTTGATGAGATCAAACTGCAGCCCATTACCATTGATGGTAATGGGTGTATGCTATCAGATACCTATGCACGTCATGATAGCTTACAGATTGGATCTAATGTCTCTTTATCTAAGTTAGTGAAAAACTTTTCGATAAATAGACCTAAAACCCTTAGATTAATTCCTAAGTGGAATTTAGCTTGGGTTCTTCTTAAGCTAAAAGAAGCACCATTTGAACCCCTTGATACGGTATACTTCAAATACTTATCTTATAAGACAGCTTTTCTCTTAGCCTTCTCTTCTGCTAGAAGAGTTAGTGAACTTCATGCACTATCTGTTGATGATTCTCACTATCGTAGTGTGGGTAATACTATTACTTTGACTACTAATGTTGGATTTTTGGCCAAGAATCAGGCTCCTAATAAGTATCCTGAACCTATTGTTATTAAGGCTCTTCCGTCTTCAGACGGGCATAGGCCTTTACTCTGTCCTATTAGAGCTATACGTATATTTACAAACGTAGATCTGAGTTTATCAGAAAGAGACGTAAACGTTTCTTTCTGTCTCTGCTGCCGAATAGAAGGGACATTACAGTTCATTCTATTGCAAGGTGGATTCAATTAACTATCCGTACTGCTTATGTAACATCTTCAACTCAGCAGTCTGTGCTTAAGATTTCGGCACATGAAGTAAGAGCACTATCTACATCTTGGGCTTATGCTAATAGTGTTGCTATTACCAATTTGATTAAGGCTGCATATTGGTCTCAGCCTTCCACATTCACGAATTTTTATCTTAGAAATATTGAGTCCATTTCTGGCTACCTGCATTGTTTAGGTCTGTTATCTGTTGCTCAGAATGTTGTCCACTAAACAGTTGCAACTATAGTTATGCAGGCTTTCTGTTCCGGCAGTGACTCTGTCCTGCTGCCCTCTTTGCTCTGGGGTATTTGACCCAAGGGGGGGGGGGGGGGGGGGGGGGGGTTCCCTTATATCACCTGCTTTATAGTGAAAAGCAAGGAATACCTCCTCTGGAGTCAGTAATTCTGAGTCAGTGCCGGGATGGTTTTAAAGTGTAAAGCTAATGTTTTTCTCATTCATGTAATATTTTTAGCTCACCTGAGCGAAGCTCAAGGGGAGCTTTACTAATCACTTTCTGTCCGTCGTCGTCCGTCCGGCGTTAACTTTACATTATCGACTTCTCCTCCTAAACCACTAGCCCAATTTTATTCAAATGTTGGCTAAATGTTTATTACCTAATGCCAATTCAGATTTGTTCAAATGAAGTTGCCCCTCCTCCTGGGTGGTGCCACGCCCCCAAGGGGCACCAAAATCTTTGTAAATCTTCTTCTCATGAACCAGCAGTAGCAGAGACTTGATATTTGGTGTGCAGCTTCCTTTTGAGGTGTAGACTCAGATTTGTTCAAGAGAAGTTTGTGGGGCTATACTTGGCGTCGTTATGGGAGGGGCAAAATTTTTTGCCCCGCCCAAAATTTCTATTTTCCAAACCGAGAGGCTGATTTGAACCAAATTTTATGTGAGGGCTTATTGGGTCATGAGTACTTGATTTATGCAAAAAAAAATTTTCCGGAGCCCCGTGGGAACCGCAGGAGCTAAAAATAGAAAAAATTTAAAACGCCCATATCTCCAAAACTGCACGGCACTTAGAATTTTTATTTGGTGTGCAGCTTCCTTAGGACCAACAGAAAGGATAGGTAAAAAAAAATTGCCATCGGTTTTATCATAGGGTACAGTTTCGGGACTTTGAAAAAGTGCTGAGTCAGCACTTTTTAACACTGTAGGCAATGGGAAAAACATTAAAAAATCTTCTTCTCCAGATCCAGCAGGCAGAATCTTTTGATATTTGGTATGCAACATTGTAGGGTGGATCTGATTCAAGGTTGTTCAAAGCGGCCCCCTGGGTTCATATTTGGGCTCCGTATAGGAGCCCGATTTCGAACTTAGTGCATTTCAGGCAAATGTCTTAAAAAATCTTCTTCTCCAGATCCAGCAGGCAGAATCTTTTGATATTTGGTATGCAACATTGTGGGGTGGATTTGATTCAAGTTTGTTCAAATCGGCCCCCTGGGTTTATATTTGGGCTCAGTATAGGAGCCCAAATTTGAACTTAGTGCATTTAGGCAAATTTCTTTGAAAATCTTCTTCTCCAGATCCAGCAGGCAGAATCTTTTGATATTTGGTATGCAACATTGTAGGGTGGATCTGATTCAAGTTTGTTCAAATCGGCTCCCTAGATTCATATTTGGGCTCACTATAGGAGCTCAAATTCGAATTTAGTGCATTTCAGGCAAATTTCTTCAAAAATCTTCTTCTCCAGATCCAGCAGGCAGAATCTTTTGATATTTGGTATGCAACGTTGCGGGGTAGATCTGATTCAAGTTTGTTCAAATTGGCCCCCTGGGTTCATATTTGGGCTTACTATAGAAGCCCGAATTCGAACTTAGTGCATTTCAGGCAAATTTCTTAAAAAATCTTCTCCAGATCCAGCAGGCAGAATCTTTTCATATTTGGTAAGCAACATTGTGGGGTGGATCTGATTCAAGATTGTTCAAATCGGCCCCCTGGGTTAATATTTGGGCTCAGTATAGGAGCCCGATTTCGAACTTAGTGCATTTCAGGCAAATTTCTTAAAAAATCTTCTTCTCCAGATCCAGCAGGCAGAATCTTTTGATATTTGGTATGCAACATTGTAGGGTGGATCTGATTCAAGTTTGTTCAAATCGGCCCCCAGGGTTCATATTTGGGCTCAGTATAGGAGCCCGATTTCGAACTTAGTGCATTTAGGCAAATTTCTTAAAAAATCTTCTTCTCCAGATCCAGCAGGCAGAATCTTTTGATATTTGGTATGCAACATTGTGGGGTGGATCTGATTCAAGTTTGTTCAAATCGGCTTCCTAGATTCATATTTGGGCTCACTATAGAAGCTCGAATTTGAACTTAGTGCATTTCATGCAAATTTCTTAAAAAATCTTCTTCTCCAGATCCAGCAGGCAGAATCTTTTCATATTTGGTAAGCAACATTGTGGGGTGGATCTGATTCAAGTTTGTTCAAATCGGCCCCCTGGGTTTATATTTGGGCTCAGTATAGGAGCCCAAATTTGAACTTAGTGCATTTCAAGCAAATTTATTAAAAAATCTTCTTCTCCAGATCCAGCAGGCAGAATCTTTTGATATTTGGTATGCAACATTGTGGGGTGGATCTGATTCAAGTTTGTTCAAATAGGCTTCCTAGATTCATATTTGGGCTCACTATAGAAGCTTGAATTCGAACTTAGTGCATTTCAGGCAAATTTCTTAAAAAATCATCTTCTCCAGATCCAGCAGGCAGAATCTTTTGATATTTGGTATGCAACATTGCGGGGTGGATCTGATTCAAGTTTGTTCAAATCGGCCCCCTGGATTCATATTTGGGCTCACTATAGAAGCTCGAATTCAAACTTAGTGCATTTCGGGCAAATTTCTTCAAAAATCTTCTTCTCCAGATCCAGCAGGCAGAATCTTTTGATATTTGGTATGCAACATTGCAGGGTGGATCTGATTCAAATTTGTTCAAATCGGCCCCCTGGATTCATATTTGGGCTTAATATAGAAGCCCGAATTCGCACTTAGTGCATTTCGGGCAAATTTATTAAAAAATCATCTTCTCCAGATCCAGCAGGCAGAATCTTTTGATATTTGGTATGCAACATTGTGGGGTGGATCTGATTCAAGTTTGTTCAAATCGGCTTCCTAGATTCATATTTGGGCTCACTATAGAAGCTCGAATTCGAACTTAGTGCATTTCAGGCAAATTTCTTAAAAAATCATCTTCTCCAGATCCAGCAGGCAGAATCTTTTGATATTTGGTATGCAACATTGCGGGGTGGATCTGATTCAAGTTTGTTCAAATCGGCCCCCTGAATTCATATTTGGGCTCACTATAGAAGCTCGAATTCAAACTTAGTGCATTTCGGGCAAATTTCTTCAAAAATCTTCTTCTCCAGATCCAGCAGGCAGAATCTTTTGATATTTGGTATGCAACATTGTGGGGTGGATCTGATTCAAGTTTGTTCAAATCGGCTTCCTAGATTCATATTTGGGTTCACTATAGAAGCTCGAATTCGAACTTAGTGCATTTCAGGCAAATTTCTTAAAAAATCATCTTCTCCAGATCCAGCAGGCAGAATCTTTTGATATTTGGTATGCAACATTGCGGGGTGGATCTGATTCAAGTTTGTTCAAATCGGCCCCCTGGATTCATATTTGGGATTAATATAGAAGCCCGAATTCGCACTTAGTGCATTTCGGGCAAATTTATTAAAAAATCTTCTTCTCCAGATCCAGCAGGCAGAATCTTTTGATATTTGGTATGCAACATTGTGGGGTGGATCTGATTCAAGTTTCTTCAAATCGGCTTCCTAGTTTCATATTTGGGCTCACTATAGAAGCTCGAATTCGAACTTAGTGCATTTCAGGCAAATTTCTTAAAAAATCTTCTTCTCCAGATCCAGCTTCAGAATCTTTTCATATTTTGTAAGCAACATTGTGGGGTGGATCTGATTCAAGTTTGTTCAAATCAGCCCCCTGGGTTTATATTTGGGCTCCATATAGGAGCCCAAATTTTAACTTAGTGCATTTCAGGCATATTTCTTAAAAAATCTTCTTCTCCAGATCCAGCAGGCAGAATCTTTTGATATTTGGTATGCAACATTGTGGGGTGGATCTGATTGTGATTCATGAACGTATTTATTTGTAAAGTTGATAGAATCTTAGACAAAATTTGCAGAAAAGATCTACTATAGAAGGGGTGGTATCCAGGGTGAACCGTTTACCCAAATCTAGCAGTACTAATGCATTATTCACACAAATCTCCGTTCAAATTTTATGACCCCTCATTGGAACACACGCATTCAGCTCATTCCAACAAAGGTCATATGCCATGTTTTCGAGGCAAAAGAATAAAAATTTTAGTTATTCATGAAATTTTTAGGCAACTGTTGTCTGTTATTCACATTGCTTCATGAAATTTCAGTACTTTTGGAAGTTACCTCAGTCATCAAGGGTTAATTCCCCTTAATTAAATGTCACCTCTAAAAAACAACCACTTTGCATATCTTACCTTTTTACCAGCATAACTGCCAAAACTTGTCAGCATTCTTCGCAAAAATCGCTATTCAAATTTTAATGTTTGTCTCTTAAACATACATATACTTATCGCTTGTAAATACCCCATTGGAATGAGCTTTTTGAGCTCATTCCAATGAGAGGTCGCACACCATGCTTTTTGAGTCAAAAAAGCAATTTTTTTAGTTATTCCAGAATTTCGTACGTAAAACACAGCTTTATGACTTCACATTAAAATGAGCTCTCTAAGCTTGTTCCAATCAACATTCACGCACTATGTCTTTCACACAAAAAATAAAATTTTCCATTTATTCAGGAATTTTGTTTGCAAGAACACTCTTACCCCCCCCCCCCCCACACACACACACACAAACACAGACACACACATCTAAAAGTTCATCAGCAAAAAAACAGTTACTTCAATTTTTAAATGCATTATAGGAACAACTTGCCTAATCAAATTTAAATACTTTTGCATCATTCTGTATCTAGAACAAACCATTTACCATATCTTTACGCAAAATTCTCCAGCATCATTCACAAAAAAACACCATTATTTATATATTCACATTTCTGTCTCAAAAATATACCTGATCTTCCCATACCCCTATTGGAATAAGCTGTTTGAGCTTGTTGCAATGATGATAAAAAAAACTAATATTTTGGAAAATTTGTGAAAATTTTTGTTTTCTTGCATGCAAATATATACATGTAGCACATGGGAGATATCCACAGTTGGGGAGAGATGTCCAAGGCTATCTCTTCACATTCCTTGTTTGTGCTTCATGCTAAACCAGTTTGTCTGCAGAGATAAATTTGCTTTATTAAAAATCATTGGAGATTGGCCACACACCAATGATTTTAAATAAAACTAATTTTAGGTAACAAATGTTGAACTTCAAACAAAATCTATCACTCAACCAGTTAATGTTGATGAGGCATGACATGGTGAAGGTGACCTAAAATACTTCTTAGAGTCACTTTGTCAGGTGAGCGATTAAGGCCACGTGGGGCCTCTTGTTTAAGGTTTAGCTCGGTGTGAAGCATTTGTATAAGTCACGTGTCATACGAGCATTAATATACAACCCTCGGACACTTTTAAATGAGTACAAAGAGTCTCATTCTCTGGATTATCTTTATTTATTGGCTTTCCTTTAAAAAATTAGTATAACAGGTTATACTGGATGTTAATAAAGATCATTGATGTCATTGTGCTCAATTACGGAATGGTTTTGTGTCTTTCTTTTTTGAGATAAACAAGGAAAATACATGTAAAGCATGTTTCTCCTTTTCTCCTTGAGAGGATAATTCTGTTTACATGTAATTGAGCCTATTGGATTTTCCTTTATGTCCTAGGCCCTCCAGCCTTTTTTTCTATTCAGCTAAGTCTGGGTCATTGGTACAGTATAAAAATGTTAAAAAATTTATAGTAATTTATATATTTTTTATACTTACCAATGACCCAGACGGGGATGGCCTGCCCATGAGTTGGGAACTCATACCTCCCCGCTGATTACATAACACTTACCAGGTACTGGTTGTAAGAATGAGAATTGGTGCCAATTTCGGGACTTCCTTAACACTGCGCATGCGCAGTGGATAAAAGTATGGAGGACCACATAGGACATTGAAATTTCAGATTTTGATGCAAATTTTGGGGATTGGGGGGCAAAATTTGTGTTTGGCCCTAGAATTTTAGGAGTTAGCGCCAGCTGAGTCTGGGTCATTGGTAAGTATAAAAAATATATAAATTACTATAAATTTTTTAACTTTCAGTGATAAATGTTAGGAGAGTTAGGTTGCTTGAATAATAATTTCAAGGTAACAAATCGACAACAATAGGCTACTGAAAACATCAGAAGGTTTATAGGCCTTCTCCATTTATGTAATGTCAATTAATAAGGGTTATTGATAAGGGTATTCTAGTTTATCATTGTTTACAAGATCGTTTGGGCCAATAAACAAGATTAGAAATGGACTGATGAACAATTTTCCAGCAGAGATCGCGGTTTTTTAATATTTACTTACGTGTTTCGATTCCTGACTATACCGTGGTTGTTACTAGAACTACTTCCGACTTGTAGTTTACTTCAGTACTTCCATCGTGCAGGCTATGTGGTCTACCATGTAATTCAAAAGTCAGAGCTCATGTTATGAAGTTTTCGTCCCTCATCATACTGGATTTCGCTCATGGACGCATTCCGACACCATCTTCTTTCTCTCTCACCATGACAAGTTTCGAAGTCGAGAATTCATACTTCCTAACACGCTCCTGACTGAATTCACAATTCACCCACGTGTTTTGTAATTAGCTTCACGTTGTCGTGTTTGCTGCCTATTGACACGCAACATATTACTATGTAATGATGATTAACTGGGAATTAAGGTGCACTGAAATCCGAGTTTCATCGACGTGTGTTGGCACGATTCAGTCGAGAAAAAATCGTGTAAGAACCTTGTGAAAAAAATCATGCAACACGTCCCCGCCGTGGAGAAGGCAAAAAAGTCAATGTTTGTACTGTAACTGTAGAGTGCTGGAAGCCCACATTTGGGCTTTAGTCCAGATACTGTAACTAAAGAATCTTCATATTTAGTGAATGTGCTTCATATTATTTTTGCAGTTATTTATTTATTTATTGGGGTTTAACGACACTTTTAATAGCCAGGGTCACCTCATCTTGGTTAGTTTTACCAGTGGAGGAAGCCAGAGAACCTGGAGAGAACTACTGAGCAATGGCAAGCAACTGTCAGTCCCCGACGTACAAACTCCACACAAGCAGTGGTTGAAGACAAGTGCACCATCGACGTTCATTACACCTTAGTACACAATGCCACTGTGCCAGCATGTGAGCAATTGGAATTAAGTGTCTTGATCAAGGACACAACACGCTTACTGCAGGTGGGATTCGAACCAAGGACCTTTCGGCTTGTGGCCAGCACCTCGACCTATCTTTGAAGTGAAATTACTTTGTATGGATTTGCCTTGTAATAATTTATGGGAGAGTGTCCACAGGCAAGTATTTTTGTCAAAGATGCCATGAAACCAGCAAGGGAAGCCTTACTTTAGCAAGAATTTGTTCAGGAACAATTATTTTGTTACAATTTATTGGAGAGTGCCTATTGCCACTCTCCAATAAATTGTAAGAAAATTTTCTATAAAAAATATTTTCTACTAAAAAAACAAGTCTATGCAACCAGTGCAAAGCCACTAAAGTGGCTTGTGGCTTTCAGCACTTTTCAAGTGAGCCATGATAGTGGCTTCTAGCACTCTACCAGCAGTTAGTTAATAACAAATCGAAGGACTATTAATGATCAATCTGTCTCAGAAATATTTTACTTTGATTCTGTTTCACTCAAACAAAATGTTGATTTGCCCGTAAACATGCCTGTCCATCAAGAATTTCAAATTTGCTGTCCCAGTAAATAGTGATTCAAACTGAAAATGAGATAAAAATGTAAAAAAAGAATTGTTTGGGTGCATTAGGATGATGGAAGGGTCTTTTTTATGCCCTGACTTGGGAGCGCGGTGGCTCAGTAATAGCATGTTGGACTTCTATGCTAGAGGCCCTGAGTTTGATCCCCGTCCGGGACGAACCGTATTGTGTCCTTGGGCAAGGCACTTTATCCCGGTTGCCTACATGTGGGCACAGTGACGCCGTGTACTATTGCATACTGCATATCGATGGTGCACCTGTCTTCAACCTTTGTAACCCTGCTTGAGCGGAGCTTGAACAGAGTTAGAATGTTGAGCTGACAGTTGCTCGTCGATGCTCGGTGGTTCTCTCCGGTTACTCCGGCTTCCTGCACTAGTGAAACTGTCATGATTAGCCATTGTGCATAAGTACCTTAAACACCAATAAATAAATAGATTATGCCCCAATTTGAAAAGTTGAAGGGGTATCTAGTAGAGACCTCCGTCCATTTGTACCAACATTTTCCCTTGTATCTCAGCCACTGCTATTCCAGTTTGAATGCTTGTTTGTGTTGTGATAGAGCATCATGGGGGAACGATACCTGTGTAGCGTGAGTTTCTTTCACACATTTTTTTCAGAGTTATGGCACTTTTTCACTCTTGACTTAAAAAAGTGTTTGTGGTTGGGGGGCATTAGCAGCATTTTGCGATGCAGGCCTCTTGTTCTAAAATAGTATTGAAAAGATAGTGAATATATTGTTTGTGTATAAATATTACTTGCATGTTCTTGAATACAGACATATTTACAATTATTGAACAAAATCTGATACTTATTCACAAATGAACAGCTGTTTTTGCACAACATGTATTTACAAAAAGTGGGTTTACCAGTTTTCTCTTGAATCCGCTTACTAAAGTATCAACCAAATCTGCTCCTTGCTGTTCACAAAAATCATCAATCAGATTGTTATTTTTTGATTTGTTGTTTCCAAACCATGGTTATGGCCCCAAATTGGAACTAGCTTGATGAGTTTGTTCCAGTGAAGTGTCATAAGCCTTGTTTACACTCTCCAGTTGGCACTTTCCAATAAACTGTAACAAATTAATGTTATATTAATATTTTTTTCATTGCTAAGCTAACAACAAATTAGTGCATACAGAGTAAAGCCACTGTAGTGGTTTTCAGCACTTTTTCAATAGATCCTTGTCAGTGGGTACTGGTACTCAACCAGTTAATTACTTACTACGGGTTCAGCATGGCTCCTGATAAAATTGAAAGTCCTTGAGTTGTAAAATGTTTTTTTTATGGCTTTGAAAATATGTGAAATTAGTGCATTATGGTTAATGTTTAATGATGCTTCAACTCATACATCTTTGTAGAGTCATGCCAAAAAATCTGTAAAAATAACTTGACTGGCAATTCTAATCTGTGACACATGCTACTTTCTGCATTATGGCTATATCATGACCATGATACAGTTTGCAACTGACGACCGGTCTTGATTATTACACTGATGGTTCAGAAGTTCAGAACATCAAAGCTTTGAATGTACCTAAAAGTAGATTGTCTTCGTTGTTTACTTGAGGTAGGTCAACTGGCTCAAGCTTAATTTTTAATGACTTCAAAGAGAGGGAGAGGGGGGTCATCTAGATATGATTAATCGATTATTATCGATTATTTGCGATGATTAATCGATTCCTAAATTCAAAAATTGTGACAGCCCTAAAAAATGTGCAGTTTTTTTAAATAAAAGCCGAAAACCTCAAAAATCTACTTCAAACAATATCCAGTTCCCAGTTTGTTAAGTAGGATACTGAATTCACCTGTTTTCGTTTCTCTGCCCACGATCTTGACCTCACAACCAACATAAAACGTGGGGAATGGATTTCATACTGTGAGGGCGCATTGATTCTTGAATTTGAAAAGCAATTTCCAAACCACCCCAATTTTTAGAATCATTTGGGGAATTAGTTTTCACATATGCTGCAGGCGCTCTGTCAGGTTGATTTAGCAGTCTGATGTCCTGGATTCATGTGAGATCTGTTTAATGAGAATCCCCTTCAGTTGGCCCAAAAATTGGTGAAGTTTTGCCCGTTACCACTTGTCCTTGTTTGACAGGAAGACTCCATATAGTTGTCTTTGTTTGACAGCTTATTGAGCTTGTTCCAATTTTTTTTTAAATAATGTTTTTTCAACTGCTCTATTTGTAAATTATGTAAATGTGTGTGGCTGACTCAAAAGGAATTGAAGTTTGAAACTAAGAAGAATATCAGTTAACCCTTTACCTGACATGAAAGGCAGATGACATTTGCAAAGAAAATTCCTGAATAACCGTTTTTTGCTTCAAAAGCATAGCTAATGACCCCTCATTGGAACGAGCTCATTCCAATGAGGAGTCATAAGCTATGTTTTAAGACAAAAAAATGAAAAAAATAATGATAATTGAATGGTGATTTTTGTGAATAGCACTGGCCGTTTTTGGCCATTACGTTGGGTAAAGGGTTAATATTACTTTATAACATGGTTCACAGTGCTTATTCGATTGGGCATGGTGTGTAAAGTTCACAATTGCTTTGTGGATTCAACAGTACTCGAAACAAAACATACATTGAGAAATGTGCTAGGTACACCATACATGGAATCTGGCCCTCATGCAGGAACGTCATGTAGGAATGCATCTGATTGGTTATTACTCATCTGAGTGACGATATGATGTGAATGAAATGATTCATTACAAAACAGTGTCAACCAAGAATTGAACAGATTGCCAAAGGTGATATATTTTTATACTGTACCAATGACCCAGACTTAGCTGGTGCTAACTCTAACAAAACCAGGGCCAAACACAAATTTTGCCCCCCAATCCCCAAAATTTGCATCCAAAACAAAAAGAAATCATGTCCTAAAGGACTTCCATACTACGCCTCTACTGCGCATGCGCAGTGACGCAGACGTCCCGAAATTGGCGCCAATTATCATTCTCTGTTTGGCCCTTCATCAGTCAACATCTCACTGATCTTTGTGCTTGTAAATCTCAGTTTAAAGGATGCCAGACACGTAATTTTTGGAGAAAATGTGATTCTAAGGAGGATAGAAGGAGGAGAGGAAAAAGAAGTGACAAAAAATAATCAGGGCTGTATTAAAATTTTTTGATGAAATTATGTTAAGTTGCCTATTTTCGAGGGATGGGCCTCTTGTTGTCATTCTTGCTAATTGTTGCACTGCTTATTCAGTGTTTCCTCTCCCCTAGCCTTCTAAAGTCCCCCCTTGCAATTCTCCCATGCTTTTGGCATATTTTTGAGAAATTTCATTTCTAAAATTTCCTGGGAGAGTTGCTTGGTTACAGAATGTTTTCTGTTATTTTCCCCATAGTTACGTTTTCACCCATGGGTGTATAACGTTTGTGTTCTGCATCTTCCATCTGATGTTCTGCAGATTCTCCCCTGGGAGTCTCTGTTTTGCATCAGATAGAGTGTAATTGATGACTGATTCCGGGCCAGTTTTTTCAGTGCCTGGAGTCATGTTTTCTGGTGTTTTTACACTGTTTGTTTTCATTGGCAACAGCCTTTTTTGAGGGGGGCTGTTTGCCTTTGCTGTAGTTTATCTCACTATAAGATACATTTATATTATCCGTAAGTGTCTCATTAATTATTTAATATAATTTTAAAATTTTTGACCACAATTTGCCATCGGATCCATCGAGGCTCAACGTTACTTTTCAGCAACTTGGGCTTCGCTGAAAAAATATTTTTTCAAAATTATTTTGTTTTGCAATTGTTTTTTCATTTATTAATGGATCATGTTATTATGTATCTTTGTGTCAGGGGTTTTTGCCAGTAACTAGGACTTATTGTTGTTCTTTCACAATGAAGGGACGTTGTTCAAATTGTAATAGGAAGAAATCTTCCTCTGACTTTCATGATCATTGTATTAATTGTAGTCAGTGTTCTCGCATTAATCCCTGTCCTATATGTGAATATTGGGATGAGAAACATTGGAAACGTGTGTCACGATATGTTGTTTCTGGAGAAAGAGTGATGCCGGCTCTTTCTCCGCAAGGTCACTCTACTCTCTCAGTTTCTATTTCAGAGGAACCAGAACAGGGTGATGTTTCCATGTTATCTTCTACAAGTGTGCGTCCGTCGTCACAAATGAATTCAGAGCTAGCGGCAAAAGTGCTCATGGAGATTAGACAAATGTCGTCCGCTAGCTCGCCCGGTGTAGCGTCCATTCACTGAATGGTTCGGCAGCCGGGTTCGTCCGATGCGGTCCAAGAGGAAATTTTGGGTGATGTGAGCACTATAAACATAATAGATGCACACCCAGTGACGGCGGATAGTAAGCGAGAACGGAGGAAGCCTTTGAGTCCGGTTCCTAGCTTGTCCAGGTCCAGCCGGGCCGCGAGCGAGAGAGGCCCCTCTCTCGTACAACAACATCTGGGACCAGATGTTGTGGTACAAAATGTGTCTTTAGCGGAGCATACGTCCGTCGCTCGGGACGCTCCGTTGTATAAGCAGTCCGCAGAGACTGTTAAGGCTTCCTCTTCTCGACAGCGCACACGACCGCACCTTGGCTGCGTGACCGCCGATATATTACCAGCTTCGCCGATCAAGGATTCTTCGGCGACCAGGTCACACCATCCGGCAGCCAGGGATTCGAGACCGAAGGACTCCGGACGTTCGCATAGGAAAAGTATGCGGGAGCCATCTGATGCGGAGCTGCCCGCGGCAAAGCAGCGAAAGACTGCGCCTCCGCAGGTCTCGACGCCGGACATTCTTGTGCAGATAGCACAGCTTATCGCAGCATCCCAGCAGCCGACAGAAACGGTGTCGGATCGAGAATTATCCGACGGCGCTGGGTCGGTACGCTCCGCCGAAGCATCGGGGGCGGACGACCGGGAACATCATGAGGTCCGACCGGATGGTGAAAGGGATACAGATGACTTGGAGCTATCCCTTTCGGAACAACATAAAGCTGCCGTGGACTTCATCCGGCACTTTCTCCCTCAAGTTGTTCCGTCGGGCCAGACTGCTGCGCTTCCGGACAAGAGAATTATAGCGTCATTGGACTCTGAATTTTTTGAGCGGTTCAGGGACATCGCTCCCGAGTTTCCGTCGCAGTCCAATAATGTTGCAAGAACATTTGAATTATTGAACGACACTATATTTAAACTTGCTTCCAGGACGGGGAAAGCAGGTTTCTTGTCCGCTAATACTCTCAACCTGCCTTTCATTAATGCGAGGAATAAATTCGATACGGCAGGACAGGGTATACCGAGAGTTCCTCTGCGTATGGACGACGAGGCGGAAGACTTAGAGCTATCATTACCGTCGTCAGCTTCTATTCCAACCGCGGTGTTGGAAACAGCTATTGCGTCTAACAGAGCCAATTTAGATGCCTTATCTTACGCAGATCACCTTACTAAGGCGTTATCACTGCGCCTTCAGGGGAAAGAGTTTCAGGATATACAATCCTCTTTAAGACTTCTTTCAAGGGCAGTAGCTTATTCCACGTGTAACTCCGCCCTTTCAGTGGCAAATCTGGAGTTGGTTAGACGTGACGCAGCCCTAGCTACATCCACACTAGTGGATTCTAAGGTGAAGAACTCTCTTAGAGTCGCTTCGGTCTCAGGAGAACTTCTCTTTGACGGCAAGCTTTCTGCTATTTATGATAAAATTACAAAGAAAGCTAAGGATTCTCTGTTGTTCAAATCTGCTCCTAAGAAGTCGGATACAGCAGACACGAATAAGACAGGCACTTCTGGGTCTAATGCGCCCAAGAGAGGTTCCTATAGAGGTTCCGGTGCGTCCTCTTGGTCTTATTCGAGAGACCGTCAGGATAGCGACTCTCGTTCGGGACGTCCTTCAGGCCGGGACAATCGGTCGGACGCCCCGAGGTCGACGGGGCGAGGTGCAGGTCGTGGAAGACGTGGTTTCTCCTACCGCAGGCCTCGCAGGTCCAGGAGGTGATGGCTTAAACCTCTATCGCGTTCCGGTTGGCGGAAGGTTGTCGAGCTTTTCACAAGAATGGGCGTCGATTACGGACGACCCTTGGGTGAGAGGAGTGACTTCGGAAGGTCTAAAAATATCCTTCAAACGAAAGCCTCCATTAACTCGAAGTCCAAAGTGGACTCATCTTCCGTCAAATCCGCAGAAAAGAGACGCTCTGTTATCAGAGGTGCAGTCTCTTTTAATGAAGAATGCGGTAGAGGTCGTAGAAAACCAGGAATCTCCGGGATTCTACAGCCATCTGTTTCTGGTTCCGAAACCAGACGGCTCGTTCCGTCCAGTCATAGATTTGAGCTGGATAAACAAGCTGATCGTCGCTCCGAAGTTTTATATGGAGACGATTCGATCGGTCAGAGCGAGTATTCGGGTGAACGATTATGCAACGAGCATAGATCTCAAAGATGTGTACTTTCACGTCATGGTACATCCGACATTCCGAAAGTATCTACGCTTCGCAGTCCTAGGAGTGGTGTATCAATTCCGGGCGTTGTGCTTCGGATTGAATCTAGCACCCTGGGCTTTCACTCGGGTAATGAACTCGATCTACTTCCGAGCTCATTCGTCTGCGGTAACGTCGGCCTACCTGGACGACATTCTTCAGAGGTACGGCAACGAGTTAACGCTTCAGAACGATGTTCAGAATCTTCTTCTATTGCTCCGACGTCTCGGTTTTATAGTAAACGAGGAGAAGTCGGATCTGGTGCCGTCCAAGTCATTCACTCATCTGGGAATGAGCTTCGAGATGCACAACAATCTCGTTCGTCTGCCGTTAACCAGAGCGAAATTAGTCAGTTGTTACGCTCGCTATTGTCTGCACGCAGACAAAGTCACGGCGAGAGAATTTATGAGACTGATAGGTCTGTGCGGAGCCGCCGCGGATCTCATTCCGATGGGGCGGTTACGCACACGTCCTCTTCAAATTTTCTTGACTCAGAATTGGAGTGTGAAAATTCATTCGCTCGATGTAGACGTTCTCTTGTCAGATCAAGTGAAACAAGAGATTCAGACTTGGGCAAACATTCAGTGGTTAACTCAAGGAGTTCCGCTGCAGTTGCCGGATCCGAGTTTTACCGTTATGACGGATGCCAGTCAAACAGGTTGGGGTGCATCATTAATCCCAACGGATTCGAGATGCCAGGGTCTTTGGGATCCGCAATTCCTGTGCAAGCACATAAACATCAAGGAAATGATGTCAATTTGGCTTGCATTACGTCACTGGATGGACATTATTCACGATGCTCATGTCCAAATCCTATCCGACAATACGACAGTAGTGGCGTATATACGGAATCAGGGAGGCACTCATTCAGTTCCGTTGTTCAATCTAACGGAAAGAATCCTTCTGTTTGCGCTAGAATATCACGTTCTTCTTTCGGTCCGTCACATACCGGGTCGTCTGAATGTGCTAGCAGACTCCCTTTCACGAAAGGGTCGCTTGTTGCCGTCGGAGTGGACTCTCAACAAACAAGTATTCAATCAGATTTGCTACCAATGGGAACGGCCAATGATAGACTTATTTGCGACACATCTCAACAATCAGTTGCAGACGTATGTGTCTCCGTGTCCGGATCCAAGAGCATTTGCAGTAGACGCTCTGTCGATCCCTTGGGACGGAATGATAGGATATGCGTATCCTCCAGCGCCGTTAATTCAACAAGTATTGCTAAAGATAAAACAATCTCAGTGCAAGATTCTGTTGGTAGCATCTCTGTCGCCACAGAGACCGTGGATAAATCTACTCAGGTGTCTGTTGTGGGACCTACCGCGGAAGCTTCCTCCACGGGAGGATCTTCTTTCGCAGGGGAAATCGCGCCAACTCCATCACAACCCGCAAGGTCTCAACCTTCACGTTTTTCCGTTGTGCGGTCCTTCTTGCATGGCAAGCACTTTACAGGACGAGCAGTGGATGCGATTTCTAACTGTAGGAGGACCTCCTCTTCGCTAAACTATGCGGCTAAGTGGAAGGTTTTTCGTCGTTGGTGTAGGGATCATTCTGTAGATATATTCGATCCCTCTATACCAGACATTGCAACTTTCTAGTATACTTGTTTGTCGAAATCAAACTGCAGCCTGTTACTATAAAGGGTTATAGATCTATGTTATCTGATACCTATGCACATCATGATAGTTTACAAATTGGATCTAATGTCTCCTTATCGAAGTTGGTTAGAAACTTTTCGATAAATAGACCCAGAACTCTTAGATTAATTCCTAAGTGGAATTTAGCTTGGGTTCTTCTTAAATTGAAGGAAAAGCCATTTGAACCTCTTGGGACAGTAGATTTCAAATTCTTATCTTATAAGACAGCTGTTCTCTTAGCTTTCTCTTCTGCTAGAAGAGTCAGTGAGCTTCATGCACTATCGGTGGATGATTCTCATTATCGTAGTGTTGGGAACACTATCACCTTCACTACTAATGTGGGTTTTTTAGCTAAGAATCAGGCTCCTAATAAATATCCGGAACCTATTGTTATTAAGGCTCTTCCGTCTTCAGACGGGCGTAGGCCTTTACTCTGTCCTGTTAGAGCATTACGTATCTATAAACAGAGATCTCAGTTTATCAGAAAGGGACGGAAACGTTTCTTTCTGTCTTTGATGCCTAATAGAAAGGACATTTCAGTCCATTCTATTGCTAGATGGATTCAGTTAACTATCCGTACAGCTTATGAAGATTTATCTTCTTCTCAGCAATCTGTGCTTAAGATTTCTGCTCATGAAGTAAGAGCTCTTTCTACTTCCTGGGCTTATGCTAATAGTGTTGCTATTACAGATTTAATGAAGGCTGCTTATTGGTCTCAGCCATCCACATTTACGAATTTTTATCTCAGAAATATTGAGTCCATTTCTGGAGACCTGCATTGTTTAGGTCCGTTATCTGTTGCTCAGAATGTCGTCCACTAAACAGTTGCAACTATAGTTATGCAGGCTTTCTGTTCCGGCAGTGACTCCGTCCGGCTTCCCTCTTCGCTCTGGGCTATTTGACCCAGGGCAAGGGGAAGGGGGGGGGGGGGGCGGGTGTTCCCTTAGGTCACCTGCTTTATAGTGAAAAGCAAGGGAATGCCTCCTCCAAGTCAGTATTTCTGAGTCGCTTCCGGGATGGTTTTAAAGTGTAATATTAATGTTAAAATTCATTCATGTCTTATTTTTAAAGTGTAGCTCGGTGTGAAGCATTTGTATATGTCAAGTGTCAAACGGGCTTTAATATACAATACTCGGACACTTTTAAATGACTATAAAGAGTCTCAATTCTCTGGACTACTTTATTTATTGGCTTGCTTTAAAAATAATTAGTATAAGGGTTATACTGGATGTTAATAGAGAACATGAATGTTATTGTGCTCAATTATTAAGGGTAGTGTATCTTTCTAATTTAATATTAAATAAGAAAGATACATGTAAAGCCTAATACTCCTTTTCTCCTTAAGGGGTTACCTCTTTACTATATAGTTGAGCTTATTGGATTTTCCTCTATGTCCTAGGCCCTCCAGCCTGTTTACTATTCAGCTAAGTCTGGGTCATTGGTACAGTATAAAAGTGTTAAAAAATTTATAGTAATTTATATATTTTTTATACTTACCAATAACCCAGACGGGGATGGCCCTCCCTGGAGTTGGGAACTCTTGCCTCCCCGCTGAGTACATAGCGCTGACCAGGCACTGCCAGTAAGAATGATAATTGGCGCCAATTTCGGGACGTCTGCGTCACTGCGCATGCGCAGTAGAGGCGTAGTATGGAGGTCCTTTAGGACATGATTTCTTTTTGTTTTGGATGCAAATTTTGGGGATTGGGGGGCAAAATTTGTGTTTGGCCCTGGTTTTGTTAGAGTTAGCACCAGCTAAGTCTGGGTCATTGGTAAGTATAAAAAATATATAAATTACTATAAATTTTTTAACTTTTCTTCAAAAATATCAGCTTCATTCACACAATTGAAGTTTAATCATGGTGTAATGACTCAACACAACTCAGGGAGAGTGGGGGGTACCAAAATCATGACTCTTGTTGGAGTATTTAGTGTGCACCTTTGGCGCTTGTGCAATGCAGAAAAGACTCTAACTCATCAATTCCAGTTCCCCCATACCCCACACTTGTGTTCTGTCCTAGTGTAACCTATACTCATTAACCACTAAAGTTTTAAGTACTGTCATCACAAGAGTGGTCCCCAACGCGATTAGATCAAGGCACACTTATACCAGTGAGTTAAGATTTCATAAATATTGTGAAATCAACATTGATTCAAGAAAAAACAAATGAAAATGGTACTGAAATAAAATTCAGAATTCTTGCATTTCGTTTTCGACAGGTGAGATTCTAGTGTTGTAGGGGGATGGTGAACAATGAATTTTGACTGGGATCACGATTCAATCAAAATTCTTTGTCAGCTTTTGTATGGCCTAAAAAAGTTTAAATTTGTTTCTCATGCCCTCCTGCATTGTCTTTTTGGTTGCCACATGCTCTCTTTATACATGTAACCAACATAAACTTGAAAAAATAAAAATGAAATGGTTTATGTCTGATATTTTACCCAGGTTAACCCTTTACCCACCGAATCCCCCGCACCCGTCCGCGTAATATGCAAATTTAGCAGTTGAAAAAATATTATTTTTCAAAAAATTTCAACAAAACCATATCATGTGACCCCTCGTTGGAACGAGCTCGTCGAGCTCATTCCAATGAGGAGTCACATGATATGGTTTTGTTGAAATTTTTTGAAAAATTTTAAAAAATTATATTTAAAATAATAATTTTTTATATCGTCTGCGTTGGGTAAAGGGTTAATAAAATTGATAAATTTGTCCCTTGAGTGCAACAAGGCTTTGCAATGCTTTAGAATTGCAAAGCCTTCTTGCACTCAAGGGACGAAATACACCACCACCCATGCTATTCTGTAGATTATGAGGCCAAAGACATAAAACAAACCAAGAACATTAACTTTTGATGGCAAAGAAATAATTACAAAAATAAAATAAAAAAACACCCGTCAACATGCAGTTTTACAAAAAATGGCCTGAGAAACAAAAGAGCTACTTTGTGGGGTCTAATCACAATACTATAAATGATTCTTCTGTGGTCACAAGATACTTCAGAGTAGATTTTCTGCATATCATGTTTTTTAGTGATGTATATTTGATTGTGAAGGAACCACTTCTCATTCTACCTAAACACATGAATTGACTTTTTTTTCATTTTAGTATTGTGTACCATTTCTGAACATTGTATTTATTTTGTTTTCAAGCATTACAGTTTGACTCCGTCCAGTTCAAAAACCTTTTTTGTTTTATTGGAGGTACTTTTTATGTATTTTTTTGTATATAAAAGAACATATAATATATAAAATGATATCACAATTGTTTTTTATACTTATTATGCCCCTGACTTGAAAAGTTGAAGGGGTATCTAATGGAGACCTCCGTCCGTCTGTTTTTCCATCAGTCCATTTGTTTGTCTGTCCACTGTCTATACCAAGACTTTCCCTTGTATCTCAGACACCGCTATTTCAGCTTGAATGATATTTGGTGTTGTGATAATGCATCATGGGGGAACGGTACCTGTGTAGTGAAGGGATTTCATTGTAACTTGGTAGGATGACTCCAGATAAAGCCTAAATGAGAACGTCCCCTTTTGGTCATGATCATTCAACCATGATGGCTGCCCGAACCCAAAACCCGAAAAACTTTAGCACAGACTACAGTTCATATTTATTAAGGGATTTCATTGTAACTTGGTAGAATGACTCAGTATAATGTCTAGATGAGGACGTCCCCTTTTGGTTGCGATTGGTAAACCATGGTGCTTACACAGGCCCGAAGCCCAAAAACCTTTAGCACAGTCCACAAGCCGTATTTATTAAGGGATTTCATTGTAACTTGATAGGATGACTTGTTTTGGAATAATTTCACTGTAAATCGGTAACTTTTGTTGATACACATTAACTGTGAGGGCCACATTAACCCTCCCCTCAATTCTTTAGTACAGTCTATACCTCATTTTATTTTTATTGAAAACATAGCATACAGGGAACAGAAATTAACATATTCCCAATTATCACAATTCTTGTCTTATTTCATAATCCTTTCATAAACATTGAGCATTATCCTTTTCATCAAACATAACACAGACAAGTTAAGCTACAATGTCATTGACACTTTCATTCTTAATTTTATTGTTTTGAGACATAAAGTTTGCCATCATAAATTTTTACAGTAAAATCCATCTGGTAAAACAGGCACATCAGTGTCCTATGGACACATTTTTTCAAAGACAAAAACAAATTGTGTTCATTTTTGTAAGCTTCAGAAACATCACCTCGATCCAGAGTTAAAAATCGACAGGAGTCCTATTAAAGTTGTTAAGGAAGTGAAATTCTTAGGTTTGTTGTTTGACAAAAACAAAAATTTTCACACAAAACAACTAAAGGTTAAATGTAAGAGAGCACTGAACCTCCTGAAGGTTGTTGGTAGCCCTGATTGGGGTGCTGACCAAAAAACTTTACTCCATTTGTATAGATCTCTTGTTTGATCAAAATTAGATTACGGTTGTATAGTTTACGGTTCTGCAAGGAAGTCATATCTCAAACCACTTGATACAATAGTGGCATTAGAATTAGTTTAGGGGGCTTTTCGAACATCACCAATAGATTTGATGCTTGTTGAAGCAGATGAGCCTTCTCTTGAGAAGTGCAGAATTAAATTGTCCCTCCAGTGTGTATCTAAACTTTTGGCTAATCCATCAAATCCTGCTTATTACTGTGTTTCAGACCCTCAAAATGTTGAATTTTTTAACCGACACCAGAAACATATTCCTCCATTGGGAATTATAATTAAACCCCATGTGGAGTCTGCCAAAATTGATTCTGATGCTATAATAGAATTCTGTAAATCACATATTCCTCCTTGGCATCCTAAAAAACCTAGTTATTTTAGACCTTGCTTCTACCAAAAAATCTGATACAAATTCTTTGCAGTTTAAACAGAAATATGCCAAAATAGAGTCTAAGTATAGTGCATACAAGAATCTATACAGATGGATCTAAAGATGGTGACAAAGTATCATCAGCTTTTGTTCCTGGTGATCATATCACCGTTATCAGAATACTGAACCAGAGTTCTATTTTCACAGCTGAAGTTAAAGCCTTACAACTCGCACTTGAACACATCGAGAATGTACAGGAAAAGAAGTCAATTCTTTTTTCCAACTCTCTTTCCTGTTTACTTGCTTTACTCAACCCTAAATTGAAGAACCCTCTCATTTTAGAACTTCATGAGAAGTTAACAACTCTCAAGTCTGAGCAAGATGATATCGTGTTTTTCTGGTTACCCGGACATGTAGGTATCGCTGGTAACACCAGAACAGACAGTGCAGCAAAACGGGCTTTACCTAAGCCTCTCAATGATCTTAACACCCCATTCAGTGACTTCAAACCACATATCAGTGACTGGGGCCTGGACGATTCGGACCAGATTTGTTTGGACGATTCGGACCAGATGTGTGGACGATTCAGACCAAATGTGTGGACGATTCTGACCAGATATGACCCGAATCCTCCACAAATATGGTCCGAATCGTCACAACATCTGGTCCGAATCGTCACATCTGGTCCGAATCGTCCATAAATATGGTCCGAATCGACCATACATCTGGTCCGAATCGTCCATACATCTGGTCCGAATCGTCCATACATCTGGTCCGAATCGTCCAAAAAAAATCTGGTCCGAATCGTCAATGGTCCGAATTGTCCATATTCCCAGTGACTCCATCAAATCTGTATGGCAGGCGGATTGGGATGGAGTGACAAATAACAAATAACAAGCTCCATCGCTTCCGACCAACTATTTATGATCACTACCCATCTTGTAACCTATGCAGAAAGGACCTTGCAGTTTTGACGCGATGTCATATTGGTCACACATGACTTACACATTCCTTTTTGTTGGAGAGTAATATGCCACCAGAGTGTGTTCCATGCCAGCAGGTGTTGTCAGGAATGCCGGACGAATCGGCACCTGGCTTGGACGATTCGGCACCCGGCTTGGACCATTCGGCACTTGGGGTTGGACGATTCGGCACTTGGGTTGGCCGATTCGGCACTTGGGGTATTTCGATTCGGCATCAATGGATATACTGTTTTATACATTGTTTTCATTCATTACAAAATTAATATATTTGTAATGTACAAATGAAATATATGAGACAGTATATCTATGGATGAATATCATGTTTTTTGCCTGTTCAGGTTCAGCCAGAAATTATTCAAAATATGAATGATTCCAGTTTCCGATTCACACCACGAGGAGGTACTGAATAGGACTTAGAGAACCGTCTGAAAGAGAAGTAAAACTAAATAATTAGCTTCTGTTCACCTACAATTAAAAGAAAAGAACCCCATTAATTTTGTTCTCTGCTGGAAGAAAAATAAAAGGAAAAGAATCAGCTTCTGTTAATCTGAAACGAACAGAAAAATATAATTAGTTTGTAAAAAGCATTATATATTCAGCATGGACCATATACCCCTGCACACTTTCTCAGCAACTGACTTGATGTAAGTTCTCCATCGACATATCTCTCCCATAATCGGAACAGTTTTCCTTGGACTTCCTCTGCTGCTTTTCTCTGTCGTCGCTGCATTTTCCCCTCTGAAACCATTTTCAAAGTCACTGGGATGGAGTTTGATTCCTTGTACAGTTCCAAAACCAATAAGTAGAATGGTACCCGTCCTCTGTTGCTCATTCTGCTGTTAATTCTGTTGTGCCATCCCTCCACGTCGTTGTTGGTCCTGACGCTGCTCATGAAGACACTCCAGTTTTCAACTTCAAATACGCTGCTGTCAATCCATGTATTTCTTACATAACCATTTTGTTTTGACAATGCTTTAAGTGGTGGTAGTTCTATCGATTTAAAGTGTTGCTTTTGTCTGTTACTAGTAACTTACTACAGGAATGTCGGCATGTCTTTAATATCGGTTTTGTCATGGGTTTTTATGCATGCTTATCTGAGCGGTATCAGATTTTTTTGGACGATTTGGCCCAAATTTATGGCACCGGATGGATTCGGTTGAAAATTTATTTCCCATCCAAAAGACAGGTACCACATCTAGTATAGATATTAAACCAAAACCCCAACGCTCCCCTTTTCATTAACCCTTTCCCAACACAAAAATCGCCAAATTTTAATGAAAACTAAATAATTACCTGAGCAACTGTTTTGACGGCAATAAATTTTCCTGGTTCTGCAGCATGTATATGTGTTTTCTTTCCCTCTTTAAATGTTTCTCCGTTTTGGATTACAGTAGCTGGGCAGTTGTTTTACTGCGTTTGGTGCACCTCCATAGGATGTGATCATTTTTCTGTTTCTTCACGGTGAAACTATATCCATCATCGTGCACCAACTTTCTCTTGCTTCGCTCGGATCCATTTTGCACGATGTGGTACTCTGCGACGCAATCATCTGATGTTATTATGATGTCATTCCTTTCAACCATAGATTTCTCATTGGCCGAAGGTGGAATATCAAACGGTTCGACGATTGTGAAGGATTCTCTGGTTTGATTTGTTGTTTCTAGGTTGGTGCCAAACGAGTGGTCTATCACAAACGTTGCATTGACTGATACAGCCTGAGCCGTACTGTCAGTTGTCTGAAAAAGATAAGAAAAAGAACTATTTTTAAAAACATTGTTTCTGTAGATTTCTGTGGCTGCTACTTACCAAACAGTTTAAGCCTTCACCCAACGTAACGGCCAAAAGCGGCAGCGTTATTAATAAAAATCGCCATTAAAATTTGATTATGTTCGTTTGTCTCAAAAACATAGCTTATGATAGCTCATTGATCACTTTTTTAAGGGGCACTTATTATAAGCGAAATCCTTCCCGCGCTCCACCCGTGCATTTATCGAGGTACTTTTAAGCATTATTTATTTCAAAAGTACTAAACCCTATGATAATTGTAACCGACAAGCTTAACAAGTTCTCCTTTACTGGTAAAATCGGACCCAATGGAAGGCCTCTGAAATAAAACACGAAATTATTTTTATTTAATACTTGAAATTAATACAGGGGTGGGGGGGGGGGGGGGGGGCTGAAGGTGTATCTGTTCACCTACGGTTACTTTTATGGAAGATGTAAACCAAATAGTGTGAACGAATCTTTTTAAATGCGAACTTCCCACAGGCCATATCTTTCTCAGGATCTAGCAGGATCTCATGTTTACTTTCAACTGGAACTCCTGTCAAAGCGAACATATTGGAGTACTTTGGATAAGTGACGCGGGGAGGGTTAAACTTTTCTCTAATTGTACATCAGTCACAAAGGGCATAAACAGAGCATACAACTTTTTATGAATGAAAGGAGGATATATTACGATCATAGCTTTGACTTGCGTCAATGATTTGGAACATCAGGTCCAGGCGGGCCTACAAGTCAAACCATTGCTGTGTGTCGCGGTATTTTCGATTTAAAGTGAAATTAGAAATTATACAAGAATACTTTCTGATTCTCATCCTCAACACAAGTATGAGGTGGAAAAATAACGCTCTAAAAATCTTAGACCATTTGCATTAAATGTTGATGAGATCTGGAGAGGTAGCGTGTCGAGACCACGAATCTGTGGTCGAACTTCGAAATTGAATTCCACAAACAACCGAGCAGGCCAACAAAACTGTAGTTGCTCTGTCAAAGTTTCGGGTAACCGGACCCGATTCGTACGTGCTGTACTACGGTTGTGTAAGATAGTCCTTTACCTTTTCGGGAGACCAAAACTCTCAACTGGTTAAAATAGTGAGTGAGAGGCGATGGAAAAGTCAGTCATTGGTACTGGGGACTCGGGGGGCTGCGTGCTTTCTGATACCTGTACATTTTCAGATTTACAATCATTCATTGGTTTTTAAAGCTGCTTTCAGTCTGTGGCTATATCATGGTCACCACACAAGTGCAATGTCAAGATTTTCAAACCATTCTTACCTTTCATGCTCACTTTAGAGCACACAATCCAGACTATAATTAACGAGTCATAATTCAACAATGAAACATAACTTGTTTACAAACGTAAACAAGCACTGCTCAAATTCTCGGTGTTTAATTTTTAATTTATTATGTGGTCACCACACAAGTGCAATGTCAAGATTTTCAAACCATTCTTACCTTTCATGCTTACTTTAGAGCACACAATCCAGACTATAATTAACGAGTCATAATTCAACAATGAAACATAACTTGTTTACAGACGTAAACAAGCACTGCTCAAATTCTAAGTGTTTAATTTTTAATTTATTATGTATCATGAAAAGAGAATCCAACGACCGATTTCATAATATGTATACAAAAGATTTCTAGTGCAAGATTCTAACTCTGCAGCTTGATGTTTGCATCAACATTTTCTTGTTTCTGGACCATGCTCCATTGTTCCTATCCGACTAGACAACCGGCGTATGTGTATCGGCGCCACTGATTGGTTAGCAGAATGTGCTGATTAGCAGGATGCTGAATTAATATAGCATGATACTTAATTATTTTAGTATGATGCTGAATTAATTTAGCATGATGCCGAAATAATTAAGCATCATGCTGAATTACGAGAGGATCATGCATTTCAATTCAGCATGATCGTTAATTATTTAAGCATCATGCTGTATTATTTTTCACCTCTTTTTGAATGATATATTGTTTGGTATGATTTCATGAATGCTGGATAAATAATTAAGCGTGATTCCTGAATAATTAAGCATGATGCTTAATTTACTAAGCATCATGCTATATTATTCAGACAACATGCTATATTATTTTAGCATCATGCATAATTATTTAAGCGTCATGCTTAATTCAAGGACTTGTGATTCCGTTCGAACGTCATACACAGGGTGCTGTATATTGTTCATGCAGAAAATAGTTCAAATAGAGATCACAAGATTCCAGTGTTAATTTTTGAAATCTCGAGAATATTTCTCTTCCTCTAGCGATTCCGTGCTTCTTCCACTGGTGGGAATAAAACTTCTTTTAATGATGTGAGCAACTCTGGACAACCTAGAAACTTTCTCGTGTTCTCTATTCCGAACCCACAGTTCTCTTTGGCTCATGCATCGAGGGTGACATAAACCACTCAAAGTGAATGCGAAATTTATTCTGGGATAAACTGTCTACAAATGACACTGGAATAGTCACAGCTTTAAAAGGATGGTTGAAATGGGGAACGTTAGCTAATAAATGTGAATTTGAGCAACTCCGAACCATTGGCACCCCTAGTGCCAATTTTGGGGTGAGGTGGGTGCCCAAATTTGGTAGTTGGGATCCTAGGGGGCCCAATTTTGGGAGAGTCAAGTACCTAATTTTGGTGGCAATCTTCATGAATCTATTTGTGCCACCCCACAAAGCAGTTTATTTGGCGTAAATCGGTTGATAAATACGATTTGGAGCAACTCAGCACTTTTGGGCTCCTGGCGTGCCCAATTTTGGGAGGGTGAGGAACCTTATTTTGGTGGCAATCTTCATGACTCTGTTTGTGCCACCCCACAATGCAGTTTATTTGGCGAAAATCGGTTGATAAATACGATTTGGAGCAACTCAGCACTTTTGGGCTCCTAGGGTGCCCCATTTTGGGAGGGTGAGGTACCTAATTTTTGGTGGCAATCTTCATGAATCTATTTGTGCCACCAAACAATGCAGTTTATTTGGCGAAAATCGGTTGATAAATGCGATTTTGAGCAACTCCGCACTTTTGGGCTCCTGGAGTGCCCAATTTTGGGAGGGTGAGGTACCTAATTTTGGTGGCAATCTTCATTAATCTATTTGTGCCACCACACAATGCAGTTTATTTGGCGAAAATCGTTTGATAAATACGATTTGGAGCAACTCAGCACTTTTGGGCTCCTAGGGTGCCCAATTTTGGGAGGGTGAAGAACCTAATTTTGGTGGCAATCTTCATGAATCTATTTGTGCCACCCCACAATGCATTTTATTTGGCGAAAATCGTTTGATAAATACGATTTGGAGCAACTCAGCACTTTTGGGCTCCTAGGGTGCCCAATTTTGGGAGGGTGAAGAACCTAATTTTGGTAGCAATCTTCATGAATCTATTTGTGCCACCCCACAATGCAGTTTATTTGGCGAAAATCGGTTGATAAATACGATTTGGAGCAACTCAGCACTTTTGGACTCCTAGGGTGCCCAATTTAGGGAGGGTGAGGTACCGAATTTTGGTGGCAAGCTTCATGAATCTATTTGTCCCACCCCACAATGCAGTTTATTTGGCGAAAATCGGTTGATAAATACGATTTGGAGCAACTCAGAACTTTTGGGCTCCTAGGGTGCCTAATTTTGGGAGGGTGAGATACCTAATTTTGGTGGCAATCTTCATGAATATATTTGTGCCACCCCACAATGCAGTTTACTTGGCGTAAATCGGTTGATAAATACGATTTGGAGCAACTCAGCACTTTTGGGCTCCTAGGGTGCCCCATTTTGGGAGGGTGAGGTACCTAATTTTGGTGGCAATCTTCATAAATCTATTTGTGCCACCAAACAATGCAGTTTATTTGGCGAAAATCGGTTGATAAATGCGATTTTGAGCAACTCAGCACTTTTGGGCTCCTGGGGTGCCCAATTTTGGGAGGGTGAGGTACCTAATTTTGGTGGCAATCTTCATGAATCTATTTGTGCCACCCCACAATGCAGTTTATTTGGCGAAAATCGGTTGATAAATGCGATTTGGAGCAACTCAGCACTTTTGGGCTCCTAGGGTGCCCAATTTTGGGAGGGCGAGGAACCTAATTTTGGAGGCAATCTTCATGAATCTATTTGTGCCACCCCACAATGCAGTTTATTTGGCGAAAATCGGTTGATAAATACGATTTGGAGCAACTCAGCACTTTTGGGCTCCTAGGGTGCCCAATTTTGGGAGGGTGAGGTACCTAATTTTGATGGCAATCTTCATGAATCTATTTGTGCCACCCCACGATGCAGTTTATTTGCCCAAAATCGGTTGGTGCCGAATGTCGAATAAGGAACCGGGAATAAGTAACGGTTGTCACGTTCGTGAGAGCATTGCAGTAAATATCGACAGCTGTTTGCAAAAGTACTTGCCTCAAATAACTCTACTCCCAACTCTCGGACCTGCGGATCTGTTAGTTTCATCGCGAAAGAGATATCGTGATCCACGTCTGGATCGACATCAACGCGAGCAAATATAAGGTTTTAAATTCTTTAACCCAATGTTGCTAATATGTTTTGTTATAAATTTGGTTTATTGGACAATTAAGGTGGCTGGTTCATTATCCAATGCATGCAGTATACGCAGTATGAGTGTTTTGTTCAATTTGGATGCAAGCTAGACCCAAACCGCAGACTGCGAGAGCACTTGGGTACCGAGAGAATCTCTGGCAATTGGTTGTGTTGATGACCTCACCACCAAAGAAAGACCACAATCAGCAGTTCCCGGTGCATTTCCCCAACCTAGCCGCTTTGACGTTATTGTGCCCAGTACTGCCTGGCTCGCATTCACCATAGCCCTGACATCAATTGACGCCGACAGGACTGTGGCCCAGAACCTAAGAATGATTCGCAGTCAGTACGTAGAACATCCCATCACCCGCTATGATCGTGTCCGACGACATAGCAAAAATAACAGCAATCAAGAGCAACGCACTGCGGAATATCAACCGGAACGTCCCTGCGAAAAGCACAGAGGGCTGTGGCAACCACTTTTGTTACAACCACTTATGTTACAGCTCACCACTTTTATTGCAACATTTGTCCACTTTTGTTACAAAAATGAGCTCACCACTTTTTTTTACAAACATCGCCCATTTTTGTAACAAAAAAACTTCGCTCACCACTTTTGTTACAATAATCGCCCATTTTTGTTGCAATGTTTGTCAGTGTGAAAAATGAAGTAATCTGCAAGTACTTGGTCGTGACGTTCAGTCATGATTATCAAAACCTAAACCTGTTGCGTATGTCCGGTACCAACATCATATAGACATGTGTGCAGAAGTTTGACTACTTTAGGGCAATTGGACTGCTGTTTCTTTCCCGAGCTTTTGGACACAGTCCTCTTGGACGAGGCGTCTTTTTTACATTTATTCAGTAATCTCCTGAAAGTTTCGCTATTTCTCATTTTTTATCGAAATAATTGACTTCGTTGAGAAGGGCCTTTTGTCAATATTCTTTAACCCGTCACCACAGTATTTTAGAAAGGCGCGGTGGCCCATTGGGTGTCGGCTTTGTGATCGAGAGGTCATGAGTTCGAATCTCGCTAGAGTCACGTGCGTTGTGTCCTTTAGAAAGATACTTAACCTTGCTTGCTCGAGCAGGATCACAATGGCACTGTGTGCTAAGGCGTATAGCACGTCGATGATACACACGCCTTCTTCTGCCCGGTTAGTAAGTTGGAGAGTCTCACAGTTACTCACCGCTAATCGGTGGTTCTCTCTGTGTAATCCGGCTTCTTCCACCAGTAAAACTGTCTGGGATGAGATCACCGAGCCTGTTCCAGTGAGACTCAGACATGAATTGTTATTTTGACAAATTGTAATGTTTGTTTTTAAGGTATTAGTCTTATTGTGGGTAATTATTTGACTTTTCTGGCCTCTATGTTAGATACACGTTTACAGATAAAGATCTAGTGGGCCGCTATCGAGTGAGAAAACGTTTAGTGGTATTGTGTGGTAAGCGCGGGAATGGGGTGGGTGGATGGGTGGGGTTTACACCGATTATACTCAATATAACGATTTTCTTTAACAGGTTTAATGGTTTTCTGTTTAAAAAATTCTGTATTGGAGTGAGTCTCACTTTCCTGCAAATATAATCACAAAATTTTGGAAATCACTGAAACCCTTTAATGAAGCAGGTTACAATGACAGTCATATTTGTGCGATTTTGTATAAGAAGTTCAAATCTATTCCAGGTAGTGCTGGATTTATTATTATTGACAAATTGTAATGTATGGTAAAATGCTGGGTACTATACACGGCGATACTCTCTTTCGGGGAGGGGTCATCTTCAGGGTTTACTATAGGGGAGGATTACTCTGGTACATTTTCAAGACATCGGACGACCAGTAATACATCTATATGATTGCATTCTCCTGTTGTGTAACGGGCCTTTGTAGTAACGGGCCTTGGGAGTTATGGGCCTTCTGAGTAATAGTGTTTCAGAGTAAAAGCCTTCGGAGTTTGGAACCTTCGGAGTTATGAGCAGTGCGAAAGAAGGACCTTCGGAATAATGGGCCGTCAGAAAAAAACGGACCTCCGAGAAATGGGTCTTCTGAATATAGCTACCGTTTGTATAATGTCGTTGCGGGGGTGTTTCTGAGGGGTGTTGTGTCGCGTAGTAATAAGAATAGTGTTAAATAGGGATTGTAGTAGAAAATTGCTCAATTCGCCGATTTCCTGAATAGAAAAAGTGGCAAAATGGCTTAAAATTCAGGGAGATCATTCTACTATGTAAAAAAGATACCCCTTTAAAGAAAAAGTGGTGAAGAAACAAAAATAAAATGTTGGGGGCCAAGGTCAGTAGTATGTGATTTTGACTTATTACACTTTTAGCAGGTTCTCATGCAGGTTCTCATCTGACGTCATCAGTCATGTGACTGGAAGGGGCAGGTAAGGTTGCCATGGTAGCCCGCGTGAGTGGCTATCTTGTGACGTCATTCCCATGGTGACAACTGGTCCCACTGCGCAGGCGCAGCGCGTGTTTCTGAGGTGACGCACTCTTCCGACACCCATTTTGTTTATGGGCGCCACCATCTTGGTTGTTAGGGTAGCACGTGGGTGCTATGGAGCCCAATGGCCTCGTTGTTGGTAGGGTCTGTTCTGAGAGTTTGTTAGATTCTGTGGGAGTATGCCCTGGAAATTCTGAGATACCTCCAGTAGAGCAGAATACCCTGATTTGAAGGTTTTTTCTGGGACTTCCAGCCCATTTCTTTATACCGTATGGTACAACGTGGTTATTGTGGTGCGGAATACCTTCGTGTTGGACAGGAGCGTGTTCTGAGGATGTGTTCGATTCAGCGGGAGTACATCGAATCACCACAAACAACCCAACAATGACCCAAACCTACCCCAACAGACCTAAAAGATAGATAGATAACTTTATTCAGCAGGACACAAAAGCAAACAACACAATGCATAAGAATAACTATTCTGGAAAAAAATAAAATGTATACCGCTAGAGGATACCATAGCCAGATTGGCTGTCTACCTGGTATTCCCTCAAGAACAAAGAGAAACAATTTGTGCGACATTGATGCAGAACCGAATACTGATAAGTGATCAATTGCAAACGCTGTATGGACGGCTCCTGAAATATCGGAGCGCCATGCAAGGTGAATGCAGGGTAAATGCAGGATAGATGCAAGGTAGATGCAAAGTAGATGCAAGGTAGATCCCGATGGGTTTTCAAGTCACATCCATTCTTTGACCAACTCATTTAACAAAAAAATAGAGAAAGAAGGTAATACAGGCTAGGAATAACTTTAAGAATAACTATACAATACCGTACCGTTCAATAAAATACAGTACAGCACAGCACCGTACCATACAGCAACGCACTGCAACGTACCGCACCGCACCGTACCGTACAGTACCGCACCGTACAGCACCATACCATGCAATACCGTACCGTACCATACCATACAGATCTTCAGCTCACCACCCACACTATACTATGTTATACCAAACTACATTATATCCCACTATTCCATGCGATACTATGCCATACCATACCATACCATACCTCACCATACCATACCATACCATACCATCATGCCATACCATACCATACCATAGCATACCATACCATACCATACCATATTATGTTGGGAATAATTTACTAAAGCGGTGAAACGGCGAGCTACCGTTTTACAAAGCATAGTGATAGTTGATCAAAACAGAATGTATGTTAGACGAGGCCCCCAGATGCAGTAAGAATGAGTATAAATATGGGCTACAAAGTAAAATTAGTACAATAGGCTTGTTGCAATTAAATAGCACAGTCCGGGCAGTACGGGTTATCACACTCTATCGTTTGGGGGTGATATGAACATAGAAATTAATCTTTTTTTTTAAACATACTTCTATTAGTTAACATGCGTACTTCATGATTAAGTTCATTCCATATTTTGGTGTATAAGTATGACGGGAGATTGCCTAAAAGTTTTGTTCTTGTTCTGCCTATGTGCAGAAGTCTGGATTGTCTAGTACATCTGTTAGTGTGTTGATCTACAGTTTCGAAGAAAGCATTAAAAGAGACAGGTAAGTTACCCCAATGCCAATCATGTACAAAAAGTAACGCGTGCAATTTAAACAAGTCGTCCACTTTCAAAATCCTCTCCTTATAGAATAAGGGATCTGTATGTGCATTACATTTTTTGTTGTTTATAATTCTCAGCGATCGTTTCTGCATCAATAGAAGCTTATTAATCAATTTCGAATTACCCCATGCATGGATTCCATACACCAAATGGACCAAGGCATAATAAAGCGTCTTCATGGCATTGTGCTCTGAATAGACTTGACCTTACTGAGTGCGTAATTCGCACGCGCAATTTTGGCACAGAGTTGCGAAATATGAGTTTTGAAGGATAATTTATCATCCAGATTTATTCCCAAGAACTTCAGTGACTTATCATCTTTATCGGAGCTCACTCTATTTATAGCTTGACTGTTTATAATAACATTATTATGGATTTCATAACTTTGCGCGAGACTCATTACAATGAAATTTGTTTTATTGGCATTGACTGCTAACCGATTTACTGAACACCATTCGAATATTTTCTCTAATTCAGTATTCGTATCAATTACTACTTTGTCAACATTTGGGCCCGAAGAATATACAGTGGTGTCGTTGGCAAAGGACAAAATATTAAGTTCAGTTGAGTAACTCATGTCATTGATATATAACAAGATCAGGAGCGAACTAACACCGAACCTTGTGGTACACCACATTTGATGTTAAGAGACTCTGATTTTTGCTCGCCGTAAATGACATATTGTTGTCTGTCCGAGAGATAGCTTTTAAACCAGTCGTTTGTTATTCCTCTAATTCCACTTACTAGTTTCTTTAGTAAAATATCATGGTTTATTGTATCAAACGCTTTCGAGAGGTCAAGGAATACTGCTAATGTTCTGTCCTTGGTAAGTTTATTGTTTTCATCAGCTACATATTTCAAAAAATGTAGTACGGGGTAAATGGTGGAATGTTTTTCTCTGAAGCCGAACTGATGCTGATATATTATGTCAAATCTGTTTAGGAATTTAATAAGTCTTACGGCGACTAGTTTCTCTAGAATTTTAGAAAATGTTGATTAAATACTTATTGGTCTGTAATTAGTGAACGAATGCTTGTCTCCAGATTTAAATATGGGTATTACTTTGGCAGTCTTCATTTTTTGAGGAACAGTACCTTGTACAAACGAAGTATTTACAATATGAGCTATAGGTACTGCAATGATGTTTATGGTATGTTTAAGTGGGAACGAGTTGATGCTATCGCAGTCTTCGCTCATTTTAGGTTTCATGGAATTTACTAAATTGATTATTTCGTAGGTTGTAATAGGACCCATGAAAAAGTTATTTCGAAAATGTCTCTTCAAGTAATCGAGAAAATGTTTATTCGGCTTAGGTATTTGCTCACTAATTCGTTCGCCTATGCCCGCGAAGAAAATATTAAATTCTTTAGCTATTTCTTGAGTGTCGCTAATTTCGTTATCATTCTGAACAAAAAAGGAAGGCAATTTATTTGACATTTGGATATATTGATACTTCTCTTCAGGATTTCCCAAGTTTTACGCATGTTGTGTTTATTTTCCTGAAGAATTCTTTTGTAGTAAATTGCTTTGCATTGTTTTATTACTCTATTAAATATTCTTCTGTAATTTTTATAATTTTGGATATTTCTATCATTGGGACAATGCAACTTTTTAAGATAAAATTTCTTTTTAGTGTCAGATGAAATGATCAGACCTCTTGACATCCAGGGTTGGCGCTTAATAATTTTTTTCGTCTGTCGGATTTGCCTCATTGGAAAAGCCTTTTCAAAGGCATCGAGATAAATATCAATGAAATAACTGTAGCTCAAATTAGGGCAGTTTTCTCTAGTAACAGTTAAGAAATCATGCTCTTCTAAGAGCGATTTAAAATATTCAATACTTTCCGGGTTTATTTTCCTTGTTACACGAATATTTGTTTCGTCGTCTTTCACGAGGTTATTTTCTAAATAAAATATGCCAAAATGGTCTGAGACATCGGTCAATACTATACCGGCTGATGTAGAACGTATATTATTAGAAAATATATGATCAATAATCGTTGCAGAGTGATGGGTCACTCTCGTGGTTTGGGTAATGACTGGTAAAAAGCCATGACTAAACATTAGGTTTATATATTCTTCAGTTTTGCCATGAGCTCCCATTTTCAAAGGATCGATATTGAAGTCTCCCATAATGTATGACTGTTTATTTTCGTGGTTCAATTTGTCGGTTATTTCATTCATCCTCGGCAAAAAGAGGTCCATATCCGCTTTGGGAGGGGGTATTGGGTCTGTATTTATTTCAATAAAGAGCGACTCCAAAACGTGCGCAATGAAGACAGAGAGGTCATGTCGAATTTTAAATTCTATGCCTTCTCTGACAAATAGGCCCACACCTCCTCTTCCGTCGTCATTGTCGGGTCGGTTATTGTTAATTGATGGTTGATATCCGGGAAGAGTATATGATGTATTATTCGGAATATGAAATATTTCGGAAAGTCCAATGATGTCAAAATCATTCTTTGACTGAAGCAAATTAAATAATAAATCATTTAGAGCATCCCAGTGAGCACTAAGGCTTTGGCAGTTTATGTGAAACAGAGAGAATATATTCCTCAAATGGGTGAATTTTGTAAGGAAATTTTCAGGGTAGTAGTAACTGCATTCGCTACTAATGTTCTCAAAGGGGGAATCTTCTCCGCCATCTCCAGTACTATTTATTTCATTATACTGATTAATAAAGTCGAACTTTGCGTGCATCTGGACCTCGTCCAGAGTTATATTACCCGCCATTGATTACAAAGGGGCTACCGGGATCAAAACTTGCATAGGACTCTGCGGTAAATGGATGAGCGATCACTTTTACATACGTGTGAGCCTCTCACTCTACTCGAGTGAGAGAAGAACTAGAATATTGTTGTTCACTATCAGTAACATAAGTCAAAATTAGTTTGCACATATAAAGAAAAGCCTTGATGAACATGGTTAAACAGATGAAAGTGAAAAGAGTAGGTAATTCGATATCTGGTGGTGGCTTATTGAGCTGAAGTCAATCCAACTGAGTTGTTTTTCCGTTATCTTCCCAGATAGACAACTTACAGGTGCCAATTTCTAAGTGGGTCATTTATTTCGAGAAGTTGGCGAGTCAATCGAGAAATAAGGTCCGTTATACAGGTTTGGATTGTTGTTGGTTTGTTTGTGGTAATTCGATGTACTCCCACGGAAGCGAACAAACCCTCAGAACACGCCCCTCCAAAAAGGCTATTGGTCTCCACAGTAACCACATGCTATCCCTAACAACCAAGATGGCGGCGCTCATAGTCAAAGTGGCTGGCGGAAGAGTGCGTCAGCATAGGAATGCGCAGTGGGATCACGTTTCATCATGGGAATGGTGTCACAAGATGGCCACTCACGCCTGCTACCATGGCAACCTCACATCACCTCTTCCGGTCATGTGACTAATGACGTCAGGTGAGAATCTCCATGACAACCTGCTAAAAGGGCAAAAAGTCAACATCACATACTACTGATGTCCAAGGCTCAAGGAGTTGGAATTGGCACCGATAGGCACGTGTCATTTCAGATATATATACGTATGCACATGTGCACGATACACTGCATATCATCACGACAATGATGTCTCAAGGTGGCAGGTTACTATATCACCCAATAATAAAGAAGGGTGTGGCATTACTACTGAACATGCGCGACAATGGTTTGGGGTCATATGTGTCGAAGATAGTTTTAGGTGTGGAGGAAGCCGGAGTACCCGGAGAGTACCACCGAGCAGCGGCGAGTAACTGCCAACTCTCCAACGTTCCAATCCCACAGCGACATGGTCAGCATTGGTTGCAGGCATTTTTGCTTGCTGTCAACATGCGATACGCCTCAGCACATGGGGCAACCGTGCTCCCAGGCAGGCAATTTGGATTAAGTGCCTAGCCCAAGAACACAATGCAAGTTACCCCGGCCAGGCATCAAACTCACAACCTTCCGATCTCAAGATCAACGCTCTAACCACTGAGCAACCGCGCTCCCGATACTCATGACTGAACGTCAAGTCTCGCAATACTTGCAGATAACTACTTCATTTTTCACTCTGACAAAAACTGTAACAATAATGGGCGATTGTCGTAACAAAAGAGGTGAGCGATTTTTTTTTGTTACAAAAATGGCGATGTTTGTAACAAAAGTGGTGAGCTCATTTTGTAACGAAAGTGGTTGATTTTGTAACAAAAGTGATGAGCTGTAACAAAAGTGGTTGTTGTAACAAAAGTGTTTGCTGCAAGGGCTTCCTGACAATCGTCGAGGGTCCGACTGGCAAGGGTGTTGTTTACGCCCTTAGTAGTATAGCTCGGTCAAAGCATGCACATTTGGCAGGAACCTGGGGTCCGACCACGGGGCCATTGATCCCTGCGCCCAAATCCGTTAGGTCTTTTTTAGGCGCCCCCTCCCTCACCCGCCCTGTATGTACCCTATTTTGGGGCTATCCCTCCCCCAAAGCCCACAGTTGGTAATACAAAACGAACCAGCCCGGCCCATGGATCTGGTTAAACCAAGAAATCTACATCATGGACACCAGAAAGCGGCTCCAAAAATACTTGCAGGCCTCCTACAACCTGTTTCATGGGAAATTCACCCTTTACAGCATCGATGACTGCTCTGCCTCAAAGACTCTTACCGAGAAAAAGGACATTCTGTCAGAGCTGGCCTTACGTGACCACCATGGAAAACAATGCGTGTGTGCGCTGACCTCAAAATACAACCCACTCTTGAAAGACGTTAGAGAGCAGACCTGATGGGTGACTATAATTCGCCGTAAAAACCGCGACAGTTTCAAAGTCTGTTTTCGGGAAAACGATGTGGAACCTTCATGTGAGGAACGAACTGGAGTGCGCCATCTACTGTTCGAAACCAAGCACGTGACGCTCCAACTAAAGACTGATCAGCCGTTTGCCTACAAGGTACTTTGATACTGCGTATTAAGCAAGCATGTTGGAAGACTTCTGGTGACCTGCCAGGTTGCAATTTTGTGTTGTGGAGTTTACAGTTTGCGAGTATTTTAGACTTGGTCTTCGAGCGACTGTAGTGTTTCACAAAGCGAGAAAGTTAGAGCAACAGAGACAGGACTGTGACGAGATTATCAACAACTATTCTCCAAAGGACAGGAAGGGCCCAGGAAGGGTAACAGTTCCACCCAGAAGGGTGGAGATACTACGTATCAGCATCAACCAGCGATTGTGTTTTTCCTATTATGGTGCTAAAGACTCTTTTGAAACCATATCTTAGTGTTCGATAACAACGCCGTTAGTAGTATAGCATGTACCCGAACGTGCCTGTTTAAATAATATTAACACCCTTGAACCGAACAAAACGAAGATCCAACACAACCAAGATCGAAGTGAACAGAACACACCAATGACTGAGCAAAGACTGGGCTCCGTAACAAACTTTTTAACTACAGCCCTAATGCCAATATAACGAAGGTGATCTGAATTAAAGTTTTGAACTGCAACCCATTGAACTGAACAAAACGAAGATCTGACACAACCAAGATCGAACTGAACACAACACAGCAATGACTGAGCAAATACTGGGCTCCAAACAAACTTTTGAACTACAGCCATAATTAAGGTATAACACCCATTTGAACTTAATTCTTTCGATAGGGAAAGGAATACCCTCGAGTGTTGATGTCCAATCGCGGAATCCAAATTTTACGGAATCGGCTAGGAACCCCACTTACGGAATCTCTTATATAGCCTTTCTATACAGGGGAAATGAAGCAATCAGATTCGTCCTTGGTCGATGTTATAGTCGAGACTGAGATAGGTATAGCTAGGAAGTAGTGTTACAAGTCAATATTAATGGTTGAGATATGGGGCAGAATAACAGAAGCCAATAGTAATGGTATAAGGCTGCAATGGAACAAGACTGCTGTAGAAGCTAATGAATGATAGGACAGATAGACCATAGACAAGTAGTGGCCTTGGAGCTTTGGAGATAAGATGGAAGCCGTTGGTAAGACTACATTAGACCTCTTTGAGGGCTTTTCTCATAGCCCTCACTGCCTTGTACGACTGAAAAGGGGATTCTCCAAAAGGTATCCTCGATAGGTTTCCTCAAATAATACAATGCCAGGCCATAGGTATCCTCAAATACCGAAATGAGGCTAAGAGGGATAGTAAATGAGGCCTCACTGAGGGCTTTTTTCATGGCCCTTATGCCCTCACAAGAAAATGAGGCTAAGAGGGATAGTAAATGAGGCCTCATTGAGGGATTTCTCATGGCCCTCATGGACTCATATGACAAAAAGGGATTCTCCAGAAAATATCCTCGATAGGTATCCTCAAATAATACAATACCAGGCCATTGGTATCCTCAAATACTTAAATGAGGCTGAGAGGGATAGTAAATGAGGCCTCACTGGGGGATTTTTTCATGGCCCTCATGGCCTCAAAAGAAATGAGGCTAAGAGGGATAGTAAATGAGGCCTCATTGAGGGATTTCGCGTGGCCCTCATGGCCTCATATGACAAAAAAAGGATTCTCCGGAAGGTATACTCGATAGGTATCCTCAAATAATTCAATTCCAGGCCATAGGTATCCTCAAATACCGAAATGATGCTAAGAGGGATAGAGTAAATGAGGCCTCATTGAGGGATTTTTTCGAGGCCCTCATGGCCTCAAAAGAAATGATGCTAAGAGGGACAGTAAATGAGGCCTCATTGAGGGATTTCTCATGGCACTCATGGCCTCGTTCGACAAAAAGGGGGTTCTCCAGAAAGTATCCTAGATAGGTATCCTCAAATAATACAATACCAGGCCATAGGTATCCTCAAATACTGAAATGAGGCTAAGAGGGATAGTAAATGAGGCCTCATTGAGGGATTTTTTCATGGCCCTCGTGGCCTCAATCCAAATGAGGTTAAGAGGGACAGTAAATTAGGCTTCATTAAGGGCTTTTCTCATAGACCTCATGGCCTCATACGACTAAAAAGGGGTTCCATAACCAGAGGCGTTTCACAAAAAGGGGTTCCATGGGACGTGGCCATTGGATATAGAGGTGATAAGAATCGGATAGGACTTCGTTGTAAGGGGAGATAACTCTGCATAAAGATTATGGGAAATCGATCAATCTGATTGGTTAGTTAGCGCCAGGAATGTGAACTGATTGGGTGATCTAGATAAATGAAAAAAATAAGAGTACTCGGAATAGGATCAGAACTATCAAGAACAGACCAAAAAAACTAAAAATAGTAATAATAAGCAAAGCTGTTGCATTTTATAGGCTCTTCTACTCTACTGGAGTATACTCCAGGACAAAGGAACATGGTCAGATAGACGAAAACTATTGCATATATAGATAGAAGCAGAGAATTCTGAAATAATTCGAAATAGTAAAACTTATCGGGTTGTTTGTGGTAATTCGTGATACTCCAATTCAATCGAACATATCCTCTGAACATACCCCTGTCTTTTTGTAAGCCATTAGGTCACATAGCAACCACGTACTACCATAGAAACCAAGATGGCGGCCTCCAGTATACAAAATAGACGACGGAAACATGTATCACCCTAACAACACGGGGATGGGGATGACGTCACAAGATGGTCGCTCACGCGGGTTATCATGACAACACAGCATGGCGCCACTGGGTCACGTGACATGACGTCACTTCCTAGGTCCCTCACTAGGTCCCCCAAACAGGCACGTTCGGGTACATGCTATACTACTGCCGTTTCTCTTACTAATGGGCACAAACATTTTGGACTAATTATTCAATCAAATCTTAATTGGGACTCACAAATAACTGAAATATGTTAAAAAGTGAATGCGTGGTTAGCTTTCCTCCGCAAACTGAAATCATTTTAAACAGAGAAACTCTAGAAACTTTTCCTGACATTTATCTAACTCCTAATGGGCTACAGAGATGTAGTCAAGGACAGCGCCCCGGATTATTTGCTGCAAAATATCGATCATCTGCAGTTCGACACTACGAGAATCATAACAGGCCTAACGCGTTCCGTCTCTGAAGATCGTCTTCTATCTGAACTATGTTGGACATCCATGTAGAAACGCAGTGAAAAACAAATTATGCTCTCTTTTTAAAATTATCAATAATGAGACACCTAAATACCTCAACTCCTTGATGCCACCAAAATTCCACGAAGTCTCAACACACAACCACCGAAAACCTTCAAGATTTACGACTCATTCGTCCAGAACTGAGCATTAAAAAATCACTTTTTCCGTCGACCACACAAATCTGGAACGACATTCCGGATACGTTACGATCATCGGAGTTACCACTCAAACCGAGTTCAAACAGACATGTGCACAGTTGCACTATATTCCAAAACCCCCCGTTTACTTTCGCTCAGGCAAAGGAAAAGCCAGTATTTTTCACACAAAACTGCGTAATAATTGCAGTGACTTGTATAACGATAAATTTCAAAATTACATATCGGATACGCCCGAATGTGGGTGTGACATCCATGTGAAAACGCACATCATTTATTTCTTTAACTGTCCTTGGTATACAACCACTTTAGAAATGCCCTACTTTATTCTGTTATTGATTTTAATATAGCATCCAAATTAGATCTCCTTTATGGCAAGACGACACTGACAACTAAACAGAACTTATGTTTTTTTTCAAAACTCAGCCATCCAGCTTAGGTAGTGCCCGCTTCAACTGTACCACTGTCAATCTGTCGATAACAAAAATCAGCGGACTTTAGGTTTACAACGTCCAAGCCCAATGTCAAATACCACTCGACACGTTTTACTGGCTTCGTCTTGGCAACCTGTTTCCACAACATGTGGTGTAAATATTGTGAAAATATCTTAAATTTGCAAAAATCTTCATTAATCAAGTTTCCGTCTTCTGTATAAGATTAGCTGTATCCTCATACGTAGGAGTTATTCATAAGTTGTGAAACTTGTGCTCCAATCCTTTTTGCACATATATATATTCCTGGCAAATAAAATGTATGTTTAAAAAAAATCAACCAGCGGCGGCTCAAAGAAAGCTAGCAGAACTTCGGAAAAATTGCGAAATTCTCCCCACAGTGGCAGAAAAAGTGATTAATACTTGGGATGAGCCTTTTGAGCTGACCAGGTCGACATCATAGAGTAGAGTTCTCTACTGCATATCGATACCGTGAGGACGAAGAAGGTCTGTAGCTTTGCACTAGATAAGATGTACGACTATATGCTGCGATGACCGAGACTTTGGGCGCCGCAACCCTGCAGCTTTATGCAACAGCAGCCAGTATATTTCCGCCACCCCCCCCCCCCTTCCCCCCGAACATTTGATTGCAGACCTTTATGCTAACCCATTTGTCGGGCATGTCCTGGGCTCAGTGACATGTCAGCTATGACATAAGTATGGCATGTACCCAGTTCCACTAATACCCAGTTCCACTAACCATGGAACAAGCGACAGCTAAACATTGACAATTTGGACATGTCTGTCCTCTAACTCTACCGGAAAATGTAGGAGAATATACTTTAGACATGGCAACACCAACGGTGAGAGCGGCCAGGAAGCAGTTGTTCCAGCAGCACGTTGAAATAAGAGTCTCAGTCATCCCTACTCCTCCGGCAAGCCCAAGCACGGCTTTCCTGCTGTTGTCCTAGTTCCCGCAGAGCACATGAACGACGACAAGACTAGATGCCATACATTATAGGTAGTCTGAGGCTTATCAGTGGGTGCTGACCGACTGAATGCCGAGTGATGCGTAGTATCACAGCCCCAGTGGAGCCGGCCATGAGACTTAATAAATTGTAAGATATTAAGCACCACGAGGCGAGTCGTCTGATCAAATTTAAAGGTTAAACGCTGCATATTCTATATGCAATGATCATGGCTTCTCCAAACGCACACTGAAAGATGCTAGGGAATGCGGCCTACAAATCAGCTGTGAGATCTGGCTTGGTCATGGGTTATGCACATGTGCGCCTCGGCAAAATGGCGGTAGGTAGTTTTAGACTTTACTCCCCGCGATGTTGAGATGGTAATTATCGTAGCCTGGCTATGGCGACATGCTGATAAAGCAGGGCATTGTACCAGCCGATATATTAACTGTAACCTGTACTGTTACTATATCATGATATGATACGTAGTATCAGTATCAAAAATGGCTTCTCTTGCGATGCTGATAGGGGCGACCTAGTGAACGTACTTGCCTTTAGCTGATGAAACTACGTCTTCTCAGCATTACGATGTTCATGTGTCGACGCCGGGCACCCCAAGCGCCATGATAAGGCCACGGAAGAGCTCCAGGCTGCCCAGGCCCACTTGTCTCAAAAAGCACAGGTCGACCCACATGGATCAATACCACGCTGTTCACACTTTTAGAGATTTTGATGGGGCAATATGCGAGTACGCTCTGGGTGTTAGTGGTGTAGACAACCGCACACAACATCTCTTCCTCGCCGAGCCTCAACTTTCAGATTTTTATACGCCATCGAATGAGCAGAAGAATCGCGAGCTTGTCATTCTAGGAATGGATACGACTGCACTTGTCGCGAAAAAAACTCACCAATCAGCTGTTCCTATTTGTTCCATATGGACAGGAATAACAGCGAGATTTTTATACGTCATATGTAATGATTATGGGTTTACCAGAGGAATAGTATGCCATGCATCTGGGCACTTCTTTTTGGCAGGACCTTGTTGAGTGACATCACGTCACGTGACCCAGCGAGCTATGTTGGGTTGTCCTGATAGCCCACGTGAGCGGCCATGTTGTGTCGTCATTACCACAATGATACGTTGTCTCGGTGCACATGCACAGCGTGTTGTTAGAGTGATACGTGATTCCGTCGTGCATTTTGTGTACTGGAGTTCTCGGTTTCTATGGTGGCACGTGATTGCTGTGTGACCCAAAGCCCTATAAAAGATAGGTGTGTGTTTGGCGTGTGCGTGTTCGTTAGAATGGGGGTAAATCTAATAACTATAGACAACACAATTTCCCCAAAACTCCAGAATCCTCGGATTCTTCCAGAATCCTTTTTTATAAGAGAAGCAAGTAGTGCTATAGGTCTGTGTGGGTGTCATGCCACTCGATGGTAGTAAATCCAATTACCTAAATGAACCCGATATCTATTTTTGCTAGTTCGGATTGTTTCGGAATCATCTGCTTCCGTATATGCATCTGTGTTATTGTGTTTGTCTCTCCACCCCTATTCGATTGTTCCGCTGTATACTTCGGTAGTGTAGACGAGACTTTCAGTTGGGACAATTTATATTATTGTTGTTGCTATTTTTAGCTTTTCTGGTCTGTTCTGGACATGATTTTGCTTATGTACTGTGGTTCTGGTGTACTCTGGTCAGGCATGTCAACCGGTACCGGTACAGCCGGTTCTCTCATGCTCCTACCGGCACCGGTACTGAAGCTTTTGTCTCACCGGTACCAGAACAAAATTGTTTTATGGGGAAATTCCTAACCGAACGAGGGTAAACGGGCTAATAATTGTGTATTTCACACTTTCACGACACACTTTCAGCTGATATGTGAATGAACATATCAAAACACCCCAAAGGGGCATGTTCTGTCTACACCTCCACCTCGATAACACCGATCATTTTTACTTTCCAAACTTAGCATCGAAGACAATGAAAGCACCGCCATCGGCTACTTCAAAGAAATTATTCTGTTGCGGCATCAAAGTAGTCATAAAGCACGATTTTCGTGCTTTATGATTACTTTGATGTCGCCACAGAATAATTGGTTCGATGCCATGTTTGTAGTTACGCTCTTGGGAACTAGATCGGTTTAAATACGAATTTCATCTGGTTGTTCTAAATACAGCAAGTCCCTAATTAATAAGTCCCCAAGTCCCGAAGTCCCCTAGTCCCCTCGGATACAAAATACACCAAGTCCCTCAAAACACACCGCTAATAGCGTCAAAAATTAAAAATTAGAGACTTTATCATAGAATTACATGTTGACTATTTATTTTTGTTTTTATTTGTTTGTTTTTTTCAAATTTAAAAGCAGTAAATGCTTGACGATCTTTTGTTGTTTTGAACAGCAGTTCCGGCGATCTCCGAGTCGCGTGTGTTTAAAATAAAAGTACAACTTTTAAAAGAGATGCTTTTGGAATGCTATCTGAAAATATTTTTTTGATACTTACTTGTTTTATTTTCCCCGTGGGAACCCCGGGAAGTAAGCAGCACTTGTTTACTGTGGTAAACCAGTTCCGCTTTACTAGTAAAATAGGACCCAGTCACCAATGCTTGGGGTGAAAGTCCTCTAAAATGGGCAACATGTTGATCAACGATTGACTACAATTGACTTCATCTCCATGTTGTGTCACGATTAGCCATGGTGCATAAATATGTGACGTTAACCACCAACAAACAACTTGTTTTATTTTATTTTTTTATTTCATTTTTGTTTGTTGTTTGTTTATTTTATCATGTTTAAAGAAGGTCCGCCGGCTTGAGCAATCTAATATTTTACCTGTTCAAAACAAGCTAGTGCTTAAGTTCTGTCCGGCTTTCATCCACAATTAAATCTTTCTGTTCTTTCTGCTAAAAGTGCAGAGAAATAAACAAATAAATAAATAAATAAATAAATAAATAAATAAATAAATAAATAAATAGTTTAAGCAAAACTAGTCGACGCAAGTCGAAACGGGTGAAACAAACGCAAACACCGAATAGCAAGCTTGCTTTAATTTCATCATGTTTTGTGAATTAAATCTAGAAAATAATTTACGAAAATCATCATTGAGAAGCATGCTTTGGAAATTACAATTTCAGTAAATAATGTAATAAATAATTATAAACAACGAAACTGACAACCCGACTTTCCGAAGTGTTTGTTTGTAAACAGTCAAAAAAGTTCCGGATTTATCTTTATCGATGAAAATGCTCGATATATGCTTAATAATTGCACATAATAAACAAATTTGACAGTCCTTTGGAAATTCATGTCTGATGTTAAATTTTGTGAGTGCTTTACATTATAAATGACGTGTTTGAAAGGGACTTGCTGTAATTAGTACATGAGGGGACTTAGGGACTTATTTGGGACTTGTTGTATTTAGTACGACCCATTTCTCCCATCTGATTGTGATGTCACTCAATTGTTCAAGTAGAGGTGTCTCCAGACAGGAGACTGGAATGAAATCGTGTCAAGTAGAGGTGTCTCCAGACAGGAGACTGGAATGAAATCGTTCCGGTTTCGACGGAACAGGCTCTGTCCCGTCCCGGTACCGGTTATGTTGGTACCGGCGGTACTTTGACATGCCTGACTCTGGAAGAGTGAAAGAGCCTTTCATTCGGTACAGTGTTACACGCAATTCTTCTCGGCCACTAGTTACCACTGGCTATTCTTGCCCTCGCTCTCTTCATTCATTGATCTATCTTATAACTTCACTGCACTACTTATTCCGGGTCTCCCTATGTACCGAATCTGACTTCAAATACCGAATCTGACCTCAAATAAATTAATTATAGGTTTTTCCTAATGGAATTATCGGTTTTGAGTGGGCATATAATTATTTTAAAATAAAACTGTCACAATAAATGTCTATGAATTTCATGTAACGGTAGTTATTGGTGAACGGTGCAAGTTCAGTTTTCGAGCATCACCTAATTTTATGGTACGCCTATCTGGTTGTCCTAGAATTCCAAATACCCTCCCTCCACCGTTCCGAAAAAAATGATGGTCAGTCAGTCAGTTATTTCTCCCGCCAAGTAGAGAAAGTTTTTTACTGCTGTGTGCCTGCGGGGAACGAAGTGGTACTGTGCGCCAGTAGGTGGTAATTGCGGATTCTAGACCACTTTTCCAAAAAAACTGTACATGTACACGTACACGTACATGTACGTGTACCGCCATAGGGGTTCAGTGTTAAATCGTGTACAGAGTGCAAAAAATATCGTTTTTGCATGGTGGTCCAGAATCCGCATTGTTTTTTGAGGCTCTCGGATCGCACTTTTAACCGTTCAAACATCCGAGTACATTCAACACATCGCTCATAAGTGAAAAAATGTATGAAATTTGAAGAAAATGTAAACTGAAAAATTTTTGTCGACGTTCCCATCGCGGATCAGACCTTCAATCTATCATTGGTGAATGCAAGCAAAACGTTTTATGGATTCTAGATCAGCATCAAAAAAAGCGGTTTGCGGATTCTGGACCACCTACGTTCGCCAACGGCCGTTTGAACGGTCGAGGGTGCGATCCGATCGGGAAACCGATTTGCGGATTCTAGACTAGGAAAAATCGACCACAAAACCTTTTCTCGACGTTGGCCAACGGTGAAAAGTGAGTGTAAAGTGTAGTTACTCATCGAAAATTTAAAAAAAAAAAAATTTCCAAACCGATTTGGGTTTCCGGTACATCGAAAAATTTGTTTTGCGGCTTCTGGACCACCATGTTCACGATCGCGTTTTGGACGGTGTAGGGTGCGATCCGATTGGTGAAACCAATTTGCCGATTCACCTCGCGAGTTTTAAGGTAAATCATAATAGAATCGGTTTTGTCGAGAGGAAATAAAAAAAAGTGATTGATATATATAGGAGAGAAAAAATATAAATAAATAGTTATTTAAAAAAAATAAATATTGAATCGAAATAGATAATAAAATATACGTAAATCATGAACGATTCCCAGATTTTGAGAGGATGGTTTCTTTTAAAAATGCTGATGAGAGCCTACACATTCTGCGTGAACGATCAACTAGATTGCCTCTTGTTAGAATGATGCATCAGGTGTCGGGATCATCTAGACTTCGATCACGAGGATCATTCGTGTCTGACGATGGAAAGGGAAGATATGGTTCAAAAGTATTTCGAACTGGCATTCGAATGCGTTCAAATCGACGACGTGATCAAGTTTTGGAAGAGATTAATAATTTGCAATGTGTGTGGTTCGATCAAGACTCGATTCTTGAAAAAAAAATACGAGCAGAGGCAAAGCCGTCATGAATAAAATGATCGATAGTCTACCTTTCGAAATGCATCTGGCGGGTCACAGTTTCACTGGACCCGGAACGAAATTGAACAAGAGACTCAACGCCGATCTGACTCCTAAATCTTGGAGCAAACCCGTGAATAGGGTGGACGCGGCCGCGTATGATCACGATCTGTGCTACGCCGGAGATCCTGACACCAAGACTTGCAACGATGTCTGCGATAAAAACATGTTGGCAAAATTGAGAGGTATATCGAATCCGACCAGGAGAGAGAAGATAGAACGTTCGTTGGTCGGCAATCTGATCGGTGCGAAACGTTGATTCGGATGGGGTGTTCAAAAAAAAAAAAGCACATTGGAAAAGAAGAAGAAACGATTATTGACGAGCGAATTGGCTGAGGAGTTACACAAACCCATCGTGCGTAAATTTCAAAAGAGAAGGGTGTTTGTGAAGGGTCTGGATGACATTTGGTCCGCCGACTTGGTCGACATGAGATCGTTTTCGAGATGGAACGAGGGCGTCAAATATCTATTGACGGCCATCGACGTGTTTTCCAAATACGGTTGGATCAGAGCTTTGAAGAATAAATCGGGACCTTGTGTCGCCAAGCTCTGAAGAGCATGTTCGACTCATCTTCTCAAAAAATGAATAAATTATGGATGGACAAGGGAAAGGAATTCTACAACAAGCACGTTCATCGATTAGTCGACCTCTACTCGATCGAAAACGAAGAGAAAGCACGCATCGTGGAACGTTGAATGATGAAGGAAAAGATGTACAGATATTTCACAGCGAATTCGACCAAGAAATACATATACGCTCTGAATGGTCTGGTCAAAGATTACAACAACATGCGACATAGATCGATCAAGATGACTCCCGTGGAAGCTAGCAATCTTCGAAACGAAAAACGGGTCCATGCAAATCTATATTCTGAGAGATCTAAGATCAGGAAGAAGTCTAGAACGTCAAAATTTGCAGTCGGCGATCGAGTGAGAATCTACGCTTATAAGAAACACTTCAAAAAGGGTTACACTCCTCGATGGACCTCAGAAATCTTCGTGATAATCAGAATATTTCACACCGATCCGATGACTTACGAAATCGAAGCTTTAGATGGTGTAGAGATCATCAGAAAGTTTTACAAACAACAATTGCAGAAGACGAAGTTTTAATAAATGAAACAGAATTTTTTTTTATTTACTCTCTTTAACATTTTCTTGTTTACATATATATATATAAAGGAAAGAAAAAATAATAATAATAAAAAATAACTGAAACTATTTTTAGATAAAAAAGCAAGCTAATTAATAAACAAAAAACAAAAAAAACCCTTCAAAAATGGCAAATATACTAGATACTGCACAAAGCATAGTGAAAGATGAAAGTATTGAAGAATACGCGGTTCACGAATACAAACCGATAACCGGAACGAGTTTGAACAATGCGAGAGAAATAAGAATCAACGTCGAAACCCAAGATCTATTTGTTCATCCTAGCGAGAGTTACATAGTGGTGCAGGGATGTCTCACCAAGGAAGATGGGACCGACGATGACACAGTTACTCTAACCAATAATGGCATCATGCATCTGTTCAGTAATATAAAATACTTGCTATCCGGACAAGAGATAGAATCTGTGTTTCATCCCGGTCAGGCCACCACGATGTTCGGACTCTTAACGTATCCGGATGATTTTTCGAAATCCAGAGGACTTAATCATTTGTGGATGAAAGACACCGTTGGCCCTGCTAGTGCCGGCACTGCCACGATACTCGACTACATCGTCAAGACGTCCAGACCTAAAGGAACGTTTTCATTCAGAATACCTTTGAAACACATCTTCGGATTCGCAGATGCTTACAACAAGATCATGTATGGATTCAAACACAATCTGACATTGATTCGCAAGGGAAGTGACGCCGCGATAGTGAGACTCTCTGATTCCGATGCAGGTAAGATAACTCTACACAAGATATCGTGGTTTGTTCCGCACGTGCAGCCTTCAATCGTGGAAAAAACGTATCTCTACAAGATCATAGAATCCAAGAGTAATTTACCCGTGGGATTTAGAATGAGACAGTGCGACATGGCTAGCATTCCACTCTCCACAAATCACTTTGATTGGAGATTGACCGTGAAATCCACTTCCGAGAGACCACGTTTCATCGTGGTCGCGTTTTAGACTGATAGGGATGGGTCTCAGGAAAAGAATGTGTCACTATTCGATCACTGCAAATTGAGAAACATGCAAGTGTTTCTGAACGCCACAAAATATCCAGCAATCGATTACAACACATCGTTCGACAAGAACGATTTCTGCAGACTGTATGGCGACGCTGCGGATTTTAGAAAGAAGTATCACGGTCTAGACAAATTGATGAGCAACCCTAATATATCTCCCAGTGAATACAAGTCGATGTATCCCATGTTTGTGTTCGATGTTAGTAAACAGAGCGAACGACTCAAGAGTAGCATCTTAGACATTCAGATCAAGATGCAATTTGATAGGAACTGAAGCCTTCTCACTGGTCCTGTTGGATAGAGAATTACAATTCAAATCGGATGGAAATAAGATGTCGATCATTCGATGAGAGATGTGTGTGAAAAAAATGAAAAACTAAAAATAAAAAGTAATGGGTAATTATTAAAAAACAAAAAAAAAAAAAGTAATGAGATCTAGAGAGACTGAACATCTTTCTAAATCTCATTACTTTTTTTTTTTGTTTTTAATAATCACTCATTATTTTTTTAAATTAATTATTTCCACGCGTTCACTGTTTGTTCAGAGGATCTAGTTCGATCAGTATGCTCACCACGGAAGTGGTGGCTTGGGGATTATTGGTTTTTGCAACGAAATTAATCCTGTCTCCGGCATTCACTTTGAGAGGTGTGCCGAACGTGCTAACATTCGAGTGTTGATTCTTGGTCTTTTCGACGCTGTATCTCTTATCGCTCTCTACTCCGTTCACCGCGAGATTGACGACTGCTCTGTTATTCAAATCCATGGAAGTCAGACTCATTCGAATGATTTCACCTCCCAACGGCATGGGATATCCCATCTAACCATGTTGCGATCCGCTACCTCCATTTCCGAAAGACCACTCGGCTTTTCTCTCCTCTAATGCATTGCTCTCCTCAGCCCACACGGTGATCAATTCCCTAGCGTATTTGATTTTCTCCACCACCGAAATCAGGGTCCAGGCATCTGTCATGTTCACGGGGTCCGGTAGATTCATGAGCGCGTGTCTGCCCATGTCTCGTTTACCTTCCATGAGGTCGCCCTTCCTCCAGACCGAGTTGTCATCCACATACTTCCTGCTGACCATGCTGGAATCAAATTCAGGATCATGATCGAGACCGAATAAATTCTGACCATTCATGTTGATGCCACCCTCCATGGTTCCTCCAGATTGTTTGTTCAGGTAGAGATCGTCCACTTGTGATTCTACATATTCTTGAGATCGTATCACAGTGGAATCCATGTAGCCCTTGTTGACCGCGGTGGAGTCTGCATCCACGTCATCGACCTTCGACAGATTCAATATCTTGTTGAATCCCGCTTTCAGATCCGATTTCATTTCTCATCTGTGAGACTTTCTCTGTTCCAGATCTACATAGTGTTTGGTCACCACGTCCTTGGGATTTGTGGGAGTGGCCACGTTCGTTATCTTGTTAGAATTGGCGTTCAATTCCGATTGCATCATTTTCTGAATGTATCTACTTCTCAGATGTTCGCTGAATGAGAGTCATCCACGTGTTTCTTGGTCATGGCATCGGTGGAATCTATGGGATTCATGACGTTCACCAAATGTTTGGATTTCAGATCGAGATCGTCAGTCATGGCTTTATCCACGTAATTATCTAGCATGATTTGTTCAAAATCTGTGTTCCCCCTGTCGATGTATTTTTAGTCACCACATCTGTGAGATCTATCGGCTCGGGAAGATTGTAGAGCTTCTTATCATTCATGTTCAAAGGTTCCTCTCGAGGTTCGTATCTCCGAACGTAACGTTCGTCCAAGTTGGTGACGTCGTAACCATCGCTGACTTCAAGCGTCTTCCTCTTCCTTTTGGGTCGACTTTCGTCATCACTTCTACCAAATTTATCGACTGGCATGTTGTTTTGTGGTTTTGCATTTTAAAAAATATATTTCAAATGCAGTTTATTAAAAATGAATTATTTCACTTATTTTTTATTTTTCGTTTTTATTCGATTAAATTTTTTGAAATAAAATTTCTTACCTTTATATATACTATAAAAAAATCTCTCTCTAATGTAAATCATTGAGAATGTCTTGAATCCAATCTCCTTCAGACCATCTCTTGAAAATGTAGAGACACAGGTGACCACAAAACACTTGATCTGGTAGTTCTTTATTTCTTTCGGTGGTGAGATTCCATAGCTGTCAAAATAATAATTCTTCTTCTTTCTGTTCTTAAACCACGGCACCCAGTGCGTGCCTTCACCCAATAAATTGTCCAGATTTAAAATTCCACATTCCGATTGTCAAGGTCTTCTCTTCGGCAAGGCATCTCTGGAAAACACGCCTAGAAAATCTTTGATTTTCAAATCCTTCGCCGCATTCAACAGATCAATGTTGGATAGGGGTTCGTTAGGTAAGGCGACACCTTCTACAGATATCTCTATTTTCTTATTCATAAATGTGTTTTTTTTTGTTTTTTTTATTTATTTATTTTATTATAGTTCACTAAAATAATGTTATTTTTATATATACTTTTTTTCTTTTTCTTTTTTAAACTAACTCTCTCGATGTCTCTATCGACTTCCATAATCTCGAATCCATCTAATTCCTCTTGATTTTCTGGAATCCTATCGTCCTTAATCATAACTGGAATCCTATCGTTTTTAACCATATCCAAAGTCCAATGTTCGAGTGCCAAAGTGCTTATTTTATCGTCTAACATGAATCTCTTATCGTCGTCAGCCATTAGCGAAATCTTGTTGACTATTTCGGTATATAAGTCATGATTGTCGCTTCGAAACGAATTCATAGTATTATACACTGGACCACTTCCTAACAGACAATCTTTATACTCTTGAAAAGAGATGTTTTTCTTCACCACGCATGCTTTAACCCCTTTGCACTTCTTATTCTCTTCATCTTCTAGTCGATAATCATACAGTTTGGGTCTCAAACCCACGAATTTGACGATTTGTTTACCACACTCTCATCCTTAAATTTACCCAACACCTTGTTGTCGTTCGATTGAATGTTGGATGGGTGATTGACGGGATAATTGCTCATGTTGAACCACGCGACCATATCCAGAGATATATCTCGGTAGACGTCTTTCGTCTCTATCTCATAAACTAAACTGTCCGTGTCAGTGAACAGTAGTTTGGCTTTCTCACCAAATATCCGTTTGAAGTAATCATAGTGAAACTCGTACATCAATTGCTTGCTGATATCTAAGATGATCGGTCCAAGATAATAGGGTTTGTCGAACTTCAGGTGCGTCTTTTGCATATGAATGGCCACTAGATTTTCGTTGAATATGGTTCGGTGTTTGTAATTGGGTTTTGTCACTAATTTTTTAGCTTTTTTCTCAGACGTGACGAGTCGAATGTCGGTTCTCTTCCTGATGTTTTCCATCGATTTACAGTACACGCAGTTGTTCATGAGTTTGAACTTACATTTGTTAAATAAATTGGGAATGAGTTTTTCCTCGTCTCCTTCGATCGGTTCCATTCGTTCGGGAGCCAGCGGATAATCATTGTGTAGATCGTGTAATTCTTCTGGATAGTTCAAATCGACTTCTAAAATGCAAGGATAGTCTCTCCATTTTTGCATCTCTTCCGGTTCCGTCACCCATTCAAAATTTCCAATTGGTAAAGGACGACTCATGGCCCAACCGTATAGATTATTAACATCCCAATACTGTATGTATTTATACAATCGTTCCGAATCGAAACCTTCTTTCATGTAGGGATTGTTAGCTTTAGAATATCTGTGAGAGATCATCGAGATGCCACCTCTCATGACCTTTTCGAACATGAGAAACATGTCCATGTCGGATAATAATTCCAACTGGATTTTGGTGATCTTAAATAGAGCATCCCACGCCAGACCGGGTGCGGAGAAATACCAAGCTGGATCCAGATCGTAATTTCTACGACAGACGTCTTGAAAATTTTTGAACACCTCTGCCAGGAGCAGAACGTCTGTCTTCAGATAGAGATCATGATAATCTCTCATGGTTTTCATATTGAATGATTTCCACACGTTTTTGGCATGTTCGTAATTCTCGTCGGAAATGTCGGATTCGTATAATTTCGAATAAAAATCTTCTTTCGAAGGTAGTGCAGTGTCATCGAATCTCTTTAGATTGTTCATGTAATCATAAGGGTAGACTCCTTTCCTCAACATGATGTCTTCTCGTTCTCCGAATTGTTCACTTGTGATTTTAAATTTATCCTTGCTCATGATATCGACTAATTTTTCCAGAGCGGTCGACATGAATTTAGAACTGTTGATGAAACATATGCCTCTACGAATGGAATTAATTCTTCGTGGGAGGTGCCAAGAATTTTCACGAACAGGTCACTGTCATAACCTGAGAGATTGTGAAATATAACTGGATAGAAAACGGAGTCTCGATATTTTAAATTACACTTGATGTGAGCCGGACAGCGATACAGACCCATGTAATGATCGTGGTCTCTAACCTTCTTATTTTCCTTCGAATTCTCATCGAATGATTGTCTGCATATGTGACATTCAGTGGCTCTGTTATTTTTGTCCTGCTGCTCTCGTGTGATGAGCATTTTCGCCAGTGTTTTGAATTTGTCATATAAAATTTGAATTTTTGATTCTAACTCTTCCACGAACCTTTGAGCTACGTCGTTGTCTTCGCACTGTTTGTGTAGGTAAAGGGACCCATGTCGTGTTGCGAGTCGAAAGCGCATTTCACGTAAATGCAATATCCCGAAGGCGTGTGTTTTTGATATCTTTCGACGTAACTTTGAAGAGCATCGGGTTGGCAGGAACTCATTTTCACGGTGAAGCATTCGAAATCGGCGTACATGACGAATGGTACTTTTAACCGTCTATTGTGATTTTGAAAGTTCATGGTGGTTTTAGGTTTAGACATTTCGACTGCGATACCTTGATTTTTGCTGCAATATTCCTGATGTTTCGCTAACAATTTTTCACTGTGAAGCGCATTCATGCAGTTGCAACATAAACATATCTTTCCTTTATGTTTATTATTTTGTCTCGACATTAATCGGCTCGAATCTTTAACCCAACAATAATGACGATTGTCACCATTCGAAATCAATAATAAAATAATCGTCTTTTCTCTTTTGAGATACGAAGTCTGTCTGAGAGGATAGATCATTCGTTTTTCATCATCGTATCCCAAGACGTTCACCGCTACGGTGGGATTTTGAACCTCAAAATGTTTGATGTGTTTTAACTGCATTGGAAAAGTCACTCCGGTCCAATCGAGAGTTTTAGAAATGTCCTCGTAACAAGAAACTCTATCGGAGTACATTTTGACGAGGTATAAAGCAGAGGGGACTGCCCATTTAAAACACTGATCATCTTTATTTCTCACGTTGATCACAGCTTTTTTTTTAGCTAAGAAATACGGTAATTCCACGTAGGAAGACGCTTTCAATGAATCGTTTTTAGTTATATGAATTTCGAGTTTCAACACCTCATCGAACGTCCAATTACTACCTTCATGTTGATAATTCGTGAGACACGTCAACATCTCGTCTTTCATCATTTCGAAATCATCTGATAAATCTGAACCTCGAAATACGGGTTCGACGTTAGATGTGAAATATGCATTTTTCACAATGCTCTCGCCGGAATTCACATCAGTTTTATTCATCATGCAATGGAGTATCATCTTAATTTTTTGTCCCACGTTCATGTGTTTGCGAAACAAATCCAAAACTTTTTTCTTCACCCGTTCCATGAACAATTTCGGATCGACTTTCTTGAATGAGGGAACCACATCGAAAGTTTTAAAAATGCCTTTGATCGCACTCTCCCGTTCTACAGGATTCGATTGGAATGCTTCCACAATGACTCATGCTACATATTCTTCTCCTTTCCCTTCATCGATTGCTCATCGAATTTCGTTCGATATATCTCGTTTGTCTAGATTCTGAACTGCATCACTCGTTTTCGTTTTTTTTTTCTATTGAAACTTGAAGTTCTTCAACGGCTTTTCGTTTAGTCGTCTTCTTATTTTTCACAACCGAAACGTTTTTTTTTCGACGTTGGCATTTCGATTCCTTTTACTAGCTTTTCCTCATTTTTCACAACCAATGCATTTTTTTACATCTTTGCTATCACCATTTCGTTTGCCTTTTCAGCAAGCAAACTACATATCTCCTCACGCATGATCTTTCTAATTTCATCACGCTCCACGTTTCGTTTTCTATCATCAGGCGTTACTGTCATCGGCTTATTTATTTTCACAATTCGAGTCTGTTTAAGTTTGTCCACTTTCAATCTTTTGATTTTTTTCTTTCCATCGTTTTGCAAATGATACTCCTGTATGACTTCAATTTTTTTTGATTTGGTTCTACGATTTCTGAAATGTGGAATGTTTAATTCTCTACACATCTCGTTTAACTGAGGTACGGTTTTCTCATTTAAATTTTCCATTTTTTTATTTGGTTGCTTCATTTGTAAAAATTTTTTTTTTTAATTTTGTATTTAAATAATAATTTGTTAAAAAGTTTTAAAATAGTCTTTATATATATGTAAAAAAAAAATTGTTCACATTAACGAAAATTAAAATTAAAAACTTTTTTGTATATATATAAAGAGAAAAAAACTAAATTTTTTTTAATAAATTATTATTTAAACATAAAATTTAAAAAAAAAAAAAAATTAATCGATTTTTTATGTTCCTTAACGTGAAAAAAATTGAATTAATACGAGAAAAAAAGGACGTTAAATTTAAACTTTTTATTTATATATAAAGAGAAAAAAACTTTTACAAAAAAAAAATTTTCACATTAAAGAAAATTACAAATTAAAAAAATTTTTTTTATATATATATAGAGAGTAAAAAAAACAAAACTTTTTTAACAAGTTATTATTTAAATACAAAATTCAAAAATATATATTATTTGCAATAATTCATAAAACAAAAAAAAACAAATAACCGATCATGACAACAACACCTAAATGATGCGAATTGAAATTGAAACAAGTCGAAACGTGTAAGAAATTCAGTTGTAAAATCTATAGATTACAACGACACGACGCCATCGAATTGAACGATGTTGAGACGAAGGGTTTAGAGCACAAATACGATAAATATAGCATGCCTTTGAAATTGGATGAAGCCACGCTCGATCTGTGAATTTGACAAGGACGATTTGTCGTTACCCTACGGAAGTTACATATATCCAAAAATCTATCTCGAACTCGTGAACAAATTGGGTGGTGAGAGCACGTTCACCGATGTAAAAAAACTCGCAAAAGTAAAGATAAACATTCAACACATTTTCGAAAAAGGAGAAGACACGACCGTCAACATGCCAATAACGGACTTGAAAATATAAAACAATAGATAGACTGATTTTTAGCGAAGAAGGAAAAAAAAAGTAATGAGATCTAGAGAGGTTGAACATCTCTAGATCTCATTAGTTTTTTTTTTGTTTTCCTTCTTCTTCTTCACTATCGCCCATATATATTATAATAACATTTCCTTTTTTCTCAAATTTCGACATCATTTCTTCTTTTCTTTTTTTTGTGATATATTACGTTTTTATAAGAACACATTTGTTTATCTGAATCATAATTATGAATGAATGTGGTGCATCTCTTGGTAACACTCACATCATTACCATTCTCTTCAGAAGGTAGTGGTGATTGTGGGAAACGTCTAATTCTTTTAAATTTCGACCATCTATCCCACTCTTTTTTCAGTTCTTTCCTAAGATATCCATCATTAGCATCTAATTGTTTTTCCACATCTTTTTCCCACACTATCCCACAATATTCATCATTAGCGTCTAATCATTTTTCCACATCTTTTTCGCACTCTATCCTGTGATATTCATCATTATCGTCTAATTGTTTTTCCACCTTTTTATCCATTTTATATTATTTTTTTTATACTTTCTATGATTTATATTTTATATAATTATATAATTTTTACATTATAATAACATACTCAAAATCAGTATTTTCTTAAACGTCGAATTCTCACCAAACAGCAAACCCTCACCGACTCGCTCAATGTTCCGTCCACTCTTCAGATAGAGACCGTTTCCACTGAAAGAGTTGCCACCTCTAACGAGTTCTAGATACAATCCTTCACCATTGTCTATGTGGACGTGACACACGGCTCCTCCCTTCTTCAAAAACAGTCTGCTGCCACCCATTAATTTCTCAACTGCCAAACTCGCGAGTCCCGAGAGAGCTCCCACGCCGAGAGTCTTTCCAAGAAAGGGCAATGCTTTTGCGGCAAAGGGTAATGCTTTTGCGGCGATTCCTGCCAATAGTGGTAGGAAAACACCTTTCATATTGTATTTCAATTGAGCGGGACTCAATCTCACCCTCAACCCTCTTCCATCACCAATCTCTTTCTCCATCCTTTTGATTTGAGTTCTGGTCCAGGCAATTTGATCGTCACCGCCACTCGTCAGATCTTTGTGAGTTAATTTGAATCTCACTGGCTCGCCTCGAGTTAACGCTCTCTCAAGTTTCTTTCTCTGTCCTTTAAATATGTTCACATTTTTAACCACGTATTCAGTCATATTTCTTTTTTTTTAAATATATTTTGTTCAATTGTTTTTTTGTTTTAATGATAATTATACATATTAAATAATTTTTGTAAATTAATATTGCGTTTATTTTATTTTCTTATTTATATATATACACAATATTTTTTTTTTTTTTGCTTTTTATATTTCTCTTTTGTGAAATCGTATTGTCACCCTCTCTCCACGAAGATCTAACAGTTCACCATTTTGATCCGTCAACGTGGTTTTGAGACTATACAACGTGTCTAAAATCACTGATAGATTTGAGGTCATTCCACGGTTTTATAACCCGGTGACACGTTTGGAAAGAAGGAATAGATCGTCGGTTGAGCGCTACCATTCACGTAGCTTCCAGCAATCACATCCACGTTCACCAGAATGCTATTGACTGTGAGAATGTCGACCGTATTTTCAGATGCCGCGTGCCCTCGATACATCTTTCGATTGAATCCCAGCATGATTTATTATTTTCTAATTTTTGTTTTCACTCTCTATCTTATTATCATCAGAAACATAAAACTTCTCGAATCCGCACCGATATTTTCCATGATTAAATTCGCTAGTCAAATCGATCATGCCGAAATTGTAAAGTCCTCCATTCCAAACCCTCTTGCAGAATCTCCTGAATTCCGCCACGCTCATGTCATTTGCGACGTGATCACCATAGAAGTGATTGAGATTCTTGAGATCCTGGTGAAAGAGACACAGTAAATTAGCGTTCTCCCTTATCGTCTGTCTGGGCAATCGAAAATAATTCTGCGACAGGTAGAAACAGTCCACATTGCTGTGATGACCCCTAACGTAATACGATTCGCATCGGTTCTGTCTCTCCAAAAGCAGATCATCGAATATCATGAGATTCTTATCTTCTGATTTCAATTCTCTAGGATCCGGAACATCACTAGCATTCTCATAAAATCGACACTCAATGTTCGAAGACGCATTTCTCTTCATCAATTCCATCGCCGCACCGTCCAAAATGGTCGAAAGAGAAGCTTCACGTTTGTTGAATTCCTCCCTACTGTCAAAGATTCTGGCTATGACGTCCTTGGGCAATCTATGATCCATGCACTCTTGAAGCAATCTGTATTTGGGTTGAAACAAACTCTTGCCAAACACGAATAATCTGTCGTAATCCAACCAGCCGGGTTGCGACAACAGATTCATGAACAGATTGGTCTTTCCACACTTCGATTTTCCCACTATCAAGCCTCTTATGCTTTTGGGAAAGAACTTGTTATTCGACCTGTTGGTCGCGGCGTCGTTCCAAGACATATCTTTAATGTTCATCTTTGTTTATTTTTTTTGTTATTTTTAGATTTTTTCAAACACAATTTTTATGTTTTTTCAAACTCAGTTTTTAGAAATATTATTATTTATTTATATTACGTCGTCGCGAGTTCTCTTCAATCCAGATCCACTCGTCATTTTGGCTAAATCTTGTATGGGTACCACAGCATCCTTAAAATCTTTCCAACTTTTTGGCGATTGCTCTAACGTAGCTCGCCTCGCCGGTGGACTGATCAACTTGTCGATCAATGTGTCGGCTGCCCTCTTGCCAGCCACAGAAGCTATCCTACCACTAGCTTCAGAAGCAGCTTTCTTACCAGCATCCAAAGCCATCTTCCGACCTCAAATGCAGTTGATGCGAGTTTTCTACCTGCATCGCTTGTGAACGCTCGCATTATAGAATCGACGATGCCAGAACAGCCTTGAACGCAAGTTCTAACATATCCCCTGTTCTTTATCACCAACATATTTTAATATATTTTGTTTTTTCACTGTTAAATCGTTTGTTGTTTAAATACTTTTTATTATTTTCTAGTGTAAAATTTACTATTTTTATTTTATCTATTTTTTGTTTCTTTGTTCTCTCTACATATTATATATATATCAATCCTTCAATTCGTTAGAATTGCTCGGAAGAAAAGTGATTCTCACCCCTTTGCCAGTCACCGATTCGACAAATTTCTTATTCATATCCCATATGGGTTTCACCACCTTCGTCCACTTGTAACCTCTATTGGCTTTGGGTCTCGTTTCTCTGGCATCGTTATTTCTCAACATGGCGTGGGTCTGAACCAGAATGTTACCGTAATTGTCAAAATCCTGATCCGTGTAACCTCCAGGCTTGTCAAAAAGGAGCAATTTGCGCAGTCCAGGAGTTAATTCGTACCTATTCGAACCGACAATTAAATTATCATCGTCCTCTTGCACTTCGGTGTTGCCTACAAAAGTTCTACCATCAGAATCCTTACAAATTCCATACAACAGATCTCTCCTACCACCATACTCGGACGACGCGACGCTATCAGTGGTGATAGTCGAAGCTGCATCGTCGCTTTTGCTCACGTCGGTTTCGATTCTCATGGGAACATAATCCGGCGATGATCTTTGAAAGAAAAACCCCCTCGTAAAACTGCTGGGCAACGAACCCGTTCTCAAAGAACTTTCTTTTATGGGCTTCAATTCGTCAACGATCTCTTTCTTACTTCGTTCCTGAACCTCCGTCATGGGATTAAATAATTTTGTGGTTTCAGGTCTTAATTCCAATTCTCCAAGTTGCCTGCTTCTGTCAGAGGATTGGATGCTTTTCTTGAGTTGTTGATATTCATTGAGAAGCTGATCTCTCTGCTTGGAATCTGTGATGTGTAAAAACATTTTTTCATTTTCTAAAATTAATATTTCCTTTAGAGTATGCTAACGTGAGTTATTTTATTATTCCCAAAATTAAATGTATAATTATTTTTATGTTTTATGTTTTAAGTAAATAAACATCTTCTGTCTTTAATATATAATAACTAAAACCAATTGAGGAAAAAACATTTTACAAAATAAAACCTCTATAAATGCGTTTTGCCCTCGAATGTGTTAAAGATTACATCACTGATTATTCACTCCATGACGAACAGGAGGACTTTGAAAAAGTTTGAAAGTTTAGCGCATAACTGAGAACGGCATGTTTTTATCGTAATCCTCAAAACAACATTTTTAGATGAAAGTGAAAAAATTCTGTTTTTTTAAAACCACTTTCCGAACGAAAAAATAAAAAAACGGTTTCTGATTTCAAACCACTTTACGAACGAAAAATGAAAAACCGGTTTCTGATTTATCACATTTGAGAATAATTATATCTGTTAAAAGGGTTCGTTCATATCTCCGAAACATTATCACAAGTCAATTAAAATTCAATTTACCTCTTAAAAACCTGACTGAATGGAAACGCGATTTTATTGTCCATTTATTAAAACAAAATACCTTTCATTCACACCGGAACAAAACATGAAAAGGATTTTGCAAAGATTTCATAGTGTCAGTTTATAACACAATTTTTATCTCTTAAAACCCATCTAAGTGAAATGCTTTATAGTTGAATTTTTATTTGAATGAAAAAAACAATTTTATTTATGCCGATTGCAATATTTGAAAAAACTCTACAAAACTGTTTTATTATGATTTACCTTAAATCTCGCTATGACAAAATGTGAACGGACGATTTCCATCGGTTCTAATTTTCCAAACTTGAGTTTTTCAATGTCATCCATTGAACGAAAACCTTTTCATTTACACAAGAACAAAAAAATGAAAGGATTTTGCAAAGATTTCATAGTGTCAGTTAAACACAAATTTTCTCGCTTAAGACCCATCTAAGTGGAAAGCAATTTTATAGTCATCTCTATTGAATGAAAAAAAGCTATTTTATTTACACTAAGTACAAAAATTGAAAACTCCTCAAAACCAATTCTATTACGATTCACCTTAAAACTCGCGAGGTGATCGGATCGCACCCTAAACCGTCCGAAACGCAACCATGAACGTGGTGGTCCAGAACACGCAAAACACATTTTTTTATGTAATGGAAGCCCAAATCGGTTTGGAAAATTTTTTTAAAAAAATCCTCGACGAGTAACTACACTTTACACTCACTTTTCACCGTTGGCGAACGTCGAGAAAAGGTTTTGAGTTCAATTTTTCCTCGTCTAGAATCTGCAAATCGGTTTCCTGATCGGATCGCACCCTCGACCATTCAAACAGCCGTTGGCGAACATAGGTGGTCCAGAATCCGCAAACCACTTTTTTTGATGCTGGTCTAGAATCCGCAAAATGTTTTTGCTTGCATTCACCAATGATAGATCGAAGGTCTGATCCGTGATGGGAACGTCAACAAAAATTTTTAAATTTACATTTTTTTCAAATTTCATACATTTTTCACTTCTGAGCGATGTGTCGAATGTACTCGGATGTTTGAACGGTTAAAAGTGCGATCCGAGAGTCTCAAAAAACAATGCGCATTCTGGACCACCATGCAAAAACGACATTTTTTGCACTCTGTACACGATTTAACAATGAACCCCTATGGCGGTACACGTACATGTACGTGTACGTGTACAGTTTTTTGGAAAAGTTGTCTAGAATCCGCAATTATCACCTACTTGCGCCCCTTGCAACTCCCATTAGCAATATTTCACTGTTTCGGTTTTTGTCAGCTAGGCTTGTGGGATGAATATCTGCAGCTCTGTTCTAGGCTACCACAGAGAGATCTTTAGCCTGCACAGGGTGTGTCTCTCTCTGCACAGAAGCCAGCCATTTTACATCCCCACCCGAAAGTACGGTGCACAGTGACAGCATCAACCCCACCCCCTGCAGAGCTGCAGATATTCGTCCCACAAGCCTAGCTGACAAAAACCGAAGCAGTGAAATATCGCTAATGGGGGTCACAAGGGGCACACAGTACCACTTCGTTCCCCACATGCACACAGCCGTAAAAAAAACTTTCTCTACTTGGTGGGAGGAAATGACTGACTGACTGACCATCATTTTTTTTCGGAATGGTGGAGGGAGGGTATTTGGAATTCTAACACAACCAGATAGGCGTACCATAAAATTAGGTGATGCTCGAAAACTGAACTTGTGCCGTTTCACCAATAACTACCGTTACATGAAATTCATAGACAATTACTGTGACAGTTTTATTTTAAAATAATTATATGCCCACTCAAAACTGACAATTCCATTAGGAAAAACGTATAATTAATTTATTTGAGGTCAGATTCGGTATTTGAAGTCAGATTCGGTCAGATTCGGTATATAGGAAGACCGCTTATTCCGACCTCCCCAGATGTGTCTCTGTGATAGGACACAATCTGTATTAATGTGTGCACATCGCATGCAGTCCATAGATAGAATTTTACATTCTTTCTGGAAAGGCATCAAGACTTTTATGATCAACTGACTGAATTATGGTTGTGCTCCTGTTGAGCTTCCCAGTACACAACAAATATTTATCACGTGTATTCCTAAGCCGAATAAACCCCAAAATCTCTTGAAATATTTACGCCCAATATCACTCATTAATGTGAACATAAAAATAGGATCGCCTGTGGTAGCTAATCGAATAAAAAGTATTCTTTCAAAACTAACCTCTGACACCTGACTTGGATTTGTTGAATGGTAGATATGTTGGAGAATCCACTAGGTTAACATTCAATTTAATATCAAACTGCGAAAAAGAAAATATTTCTGGAATTCTAGTCCTTTTAGATTCGAAAAAGCCTTTAATTCCCTATGGTCGTATTTCATACAAAAGGCAATGAAGTTTCTCAACTTCGGCCCCTCTATAATAAGATGGTTTCGACCTTGTATTAAAATATTTTAGTTGTGTCTTAAATAATGGCAGTAGGGTATAATGGGGGATTCCAGCCACTTCAATCAGGTCGGCTAGAAAAGTTAGGTGGGCTGGAAAGTTGAGTTATTTTTGGAAAAATCTCAATTTTTCTCATAAAAAAGTTGATTTTCTTGGAAAATATTGGGTTTTTCCCCAAAATAACTCAATTTTCACCTGAAAACCCTGGGTTTTCCCAGAAAATGTTTAAAATTTGAACATTTCTGGCCCACTTTCGACGGAATTTCCTGAAAATGTATAAAAATTCACTGGTTTAAAAGATTCACTTTTTCATATATTTAACACTGACTTTGCCTTTGGGTGAATGTTTTCGAAATTCCTCGAATGGGGTTTTGGACGATTTTGGCCGGAGACACGATCAGCACTGAGATTCCCACTGGCAAAAATTCCAAAAAGACATGTTTTTTGCAATTGTGGGCTGGAAAAGATGCGACCGAGGCATTGATTCCCATAGGAAAAGATTCTGGTTCGACCGGTGAATCCGTAAATTGGGTTGTTAAAGTAAGGTGGTGTAGATTGTGCGTCTGAGTCTAAAATTAGCTCGATGGTGATATGGAATGGATCGCGATTGAAAATATATATATTATAAGTTAAAAGATAAATAATAAAAAAAAAAAAAATTTTTAAAATAAAAATATATATATAAAACAACATTAAAAAAAAAATAAGAATACAAAAAATAACTGTTTTTCATTAAAAAAAATTACAAAAATAATAAAATAAATAAATAAATAAAACAATGATTCTACACATCAGAGATTCGAAGCGAAGGGATGAGTTGATTTCGCGAATTAATACAGAGTAAGAAGAATATTCAGGTGCAGGATAGGGCCAGGCAATTGTGAGAAACGGAATTGAGACAAGAGATGACCAAGTTGTTCAGACCCGTCACCGAGGTTCAGGAATGAGCCAGGAAAGAAATCGTCGAGGAATTGAGACCAATAAAAGAAGGTTCTCAGAGGATGGTTTTGATCCCCAGTAGTTTTGTACTGAGAACTTTGTCCGAACACACTCCGACGTGAATCGAGACTGATCGAAGTATTCGACCATTGTTAGCATCACATCTGACGATAGTAGTGGAATCGTGAAAGATCCGACGTACGGATTTTGTCATGATCGCAACAAAACTTTCGTGGGTGACACAGAAGTATCGCATGAAGGCGGCTATTTGATCATCAGTTCGAACAGGTGCGAATTGACTGATGGATTGTATACTCTGCTCACTCACCAGAGACCCGAAGATTACACCAATGGGGATTACAACAATTACAGAGACATTCTGGTTCAGACCCACGACATGAAGAGGAACAACGATCCCATCGAGATGAGAGCGAAGGATAGGAGAGGTTACAAGTGAAAGAACATGGTGAGACCCATATGGGAGGTGAATGAGAGATTTGTGAGATCTATGACTGGAAAGGGAATGACCGATATGATATTTCTTCCACATGATCCCGATGCTTTGTCAGAGAGCTTGAGATTGTTGATGGCCAGCAGAGAGAGCGGTAACACTGGCGTGGTTAATGAGATAGTGAGCATGTGCGACGAATTGTTGAGGCAGAAGGTCTTGACTAGGAAGGATTAAAAAGAGTTGATGAATCGTTTGAAATAATAAAATAGTAAGAGAAAAGAAAAAAAAAATAAAATAAATAAAAAAAAAAAAAAATATATATATTCAAAAATAATAAAAAAAAACGAAATTTAAAAAAAAAAAAAATTGTTAGTGATAAATAATAGGGGATACGTTAGATCTTACGTCTACGGTGGATTGGAAATCGTGGATTGGATGATGCGATTTTTAACTCGTAAATTCACTGGCGATGCCGCAAAACAGATCACCTCGAGTGCTCTCAGAATTGGAAAGAAGATGACAATCGATGCAGGTAAGTGAAGCGAGTAGTAGAATAGCTTTGGAAGCTGGCAAGAGAGGTGCCGATGCATTGGTTAATAAATTGATAACTCCACCACCTGCCAAACGATTGAGAATCAAACCGAGAAGTGGCGAGATTTCTATGATGATGTCGTACCGATACAAGACTTAGCTAAAATGATGAAAGGATCAGGATTGAAAGTGATTTATAAATAAAAAAAAAAATTGTAGAAATAATATATATAAAATAGGAATTAAAAGAAAAAAAAAAAAAAAAAAAAACATAGTTCAAAACTGAATTTAAAACACAGTTCAAAAACATAGTTAAAAAAACTGGAAAAAACTGGATATCAAAGACATGTCTTGGAATGACGAGTTCTTTCCCAAGAGCATAAGAGGTCGGATAGTGGGGAAATCAAATTGTGGAAAGACCAATTTCTTGATGAATCTATTGTTGCAACCTGACTGGTTGGATTACGACAGATTATTCGTTTTCGGCAAGAGTCTCTTTCAACCGGAATACAGATTGCTTCTAGAGTGCATGAATCATAAATTACTCAAGGACATCATGGCGAGAATCTTCGACAATCAAGACGAATTCGAAGGACACGAGGCTTGAAATATATTGGAAGGGGCGGCGAGAGAATTGACTAGGAGAAACACCGAGTGTTCAAATGTGGAATGACTGTTTTACAAGAGCGCAGACGATGTCCCCGATCCCAGGCAGTTGAAGCTGGAGAATAAGAATCTCATGATCTTCGACGATCTGCTGTTGGAGAGACAGAATCGATGCGAATCGTATTATGTTCAAGGACGTCACAGCAACATGGATTGTTTCTATCTGTCTCAGAATTATTTTCGACTGCCCAGACAGACGATAAGGGAGAATGCTAATTTTCTGTATCTCATTCGTCAGAATCTCAAGAATCTCAATCACATCTATTGAGATCATGTGGCCAACGATATGAGCAGGGAAGAATTCAGGAGATTCTGTAAGAAGGTGTGGGACAAAGGACTTCACAATTTCATGGTGATCGATTTGACTAGCAAATGTAACAACGGAAAATATTGAAGTGGATTCGACGATTTTTTTTTAAATTTTCGATAATAATAGAGAAGAAAATTAAAAAAATATCGATAAAATATATAAATAATAAATAATAAAATGTCAGAACATCTATTAGAACAGATAGACAGCTACAAAACAGTCCTTTCAAATCGTAGTGAGTCACGACATGACTCAATTCACTATGAAATTCGAACCTTCCATCGAATTGAAGAAGGAAAAGAGATACAAGATGGTGTTGGTTAATCTTGAGACTTACTATTTGTTTCCCAGTGTCTCCGAAAAGAATAATGCGTTCAAGTATTCCAACAGAGTGGATTGGTTTGAGATTGAGATTCGAATTCACAAAAGGTGTTATGACATAGACGATCTGAACCGTCATATCCAGATGAGGTTGAAGACCGACAGACATGGAAGCAAGATGATAAGACTTCCTCCCAATACGAGTACTCTACAGACGATATTAGACTTGGGAGATGTGGATTTTAGTGCAGAAGATTCGATCGGCGAGATGTTGGGATTCGATCGAAAGATGTATTGAGGGCACATCACGTCTGAAAATATGGTCGACATTCTCGTGGTCAATAGCATTTTAGTGAATGTCAATGTGATCACGGGAAGTTATGTCAATGGTAGTGCTCAGCCTACGATCTACTCTCTATCTACCTGTCTATCTACCCGTGATTCTGGACACATCGTATAGCATCAAAACCATGTTGACGGATCAGAACGGCGATCTGCTAGATCTTCGTGGAGAGAGAATGACTATGCGATTTGACATCAGAGAGATATGGAAAAAAAAAAATAATTTGAAAATAATATCTTAAAAAAAAATATTTATATTTTTTTTTTTATTTATTTAAAGAAGTTTCATTTTTATTTGTATATTATATAAGAAAAAAAAAAGAAGAAACTTATAATATTAATAATTTAAAAAAAAATGTATATAATCAAATCAAAAAAAAAAAGAGACAATACGTAATTAAAAACATGAACATATCCGAAGGACAGAAAGCTAAACTTCGCAGAGTGTTGAGAAATTGAGACGAGGCCATTAGATTTAAATTCAGTCTTCAAGATCTGGAGAGTGGCAGTCATGATTGGATCACCTGGACTAAAACTCAAATCAAAAGGATTGAGAAGGTGATTTGTAATCAAACGGGAATGATGGTGAGACTGAGTCCCTCTCAATGGAGATATAATCTGAGAATGAAAGGTGGTTTCTTACCGCTATTGGTGGGACTCGCCGCCAAAGCATTACCCATTCTCACGAAGATGGTGTTGCCAGCTCTGGGCGTGGGAGCTCTCTTGGGACTCGCTAGTTTGGGAGTCGTCAAATTAGTGGGTAGAGGAATGTTTTTGAAGAAGAGGGGAAACAGACTGTTTTTGAAGAAGAGGGGAAATGGACTGCTTTTGAAGAAGGGAGGAGCCGCGTGTTGCGTAGACATCGAAGGTAAAGGATTTTATCTAGGACCTGTGAGAAAGAGCAGTGGCAATGCTTTTGATGGAGACATTCTCTATCTGAAGACCGGAGAGAATCTGGAACCGATCGGTGAAGGTTTGTTATTGGGTCCAAATTTACCGTTTAAGAATATACCCCTTTTGGGTATGTTATTATAAAACTAACAATTAAAAAAAAACAAACAAAAACTCTAATTTAAAAAAAAAATGAAGCGAACGGAGAGAGAGAAAAAAATCTTCCAACAGACGTATTAACAAAACGTTTGTATTACGAAAAGCTTTTAGCTTTTTCTAAACATTTACATGGGTATGTATTAGAAAGAATTCAATTGGAACAGATCATACACAACGCATGTTTAAACATGTATGGAACATTGTTTTCATTAATATTGTTATTCATATTCCTAAATTGAAGCTATTTCGAAATATCGAAATGATGACGTGTTTGAACGAAAAAAAAAATTTGTCTTACCAAGATTTTTATTACAGAAGAGATTATCGCATGATTATAGATCCTAGATTGTTTAAAATATGAAGTGAAACTTGTAAAAATCAATTCGCATGTGGTTCGATCACTGTGTGAATGAACAACTTCCTCACATCTTGCATGAAAGATGCCTCGGCTGTTGGGAGGAGAGAGATTTTAACCACGTTAATCATTCGTGTCTTACGATGGAATGGGAAGACATCATCACCACATATTTCATGCCCGCATTGGAATACGTTGACGATACGATCGAATGTTGGAAGCAATTCATGTCTTGTGTCGGAGAACCCAAGCCCACTAATTCAGAAGAGTTGAAGTTAGCACATCGAGGTCTCACCACCAAAGACAGGGGATGCATTTTGGAATTATTGTTGAAAAGGGGGGAGACCACTAAATTTTTTTTCGTTAAATAATAAGGGATGAAAATAAAATAAAACAAATACATAAAAATAGATATATATAAATAAATTTTAAAAAAATGGAAACTCAAAGTAAAAAAATGTATCCACCGTTAAAGAAGTTGGGCGTCGAGCCCTCGGCACCTTTTCTACCACCACCGCTAGAATGAGGAGAAAGTGATGACATGGTGCAGATGTATCAAATCAAACAAATCAATAGAATTCAATCGTATCTGATGTGAGAGAGAGATTCTCATCATTTGCTCAATAAGAAATATTCGAGATTAGAGAAATTTGTGAATGGTGTGAATTTGACTCTCATCGCGGCCTCTATAGGTTTGAATGTTGCCGGAATCAGTCTATTGTCGATTGCCGTCGTTTCTCTTCCAGTCGTGTTGGCCGAAGAAGGATTGGCTTTGACTTTGATTCGTCAGTACGATTGGAAAATTATTCGCTAAGAAATTATCTGTAAAGGCTAGGAAGCACGAAAACATCAGCATTTTGGCCGATGCAAAGATCGACACCGTGTTGGATAAGATCTCCTGGACATTGAAAGATGGTAGGATTTTGGATGGCAAATACGTCGACATATTGAACAAAAATACGAAGTTATGAAAGCAAATATAAGAGTCAAGAGTCGTCAGATCATCAAGGAACAGTTCAGGGATTCTCTCTTGGAAAAAGGTAGGGAAGAAGCGAGACGATCGTTTTGTAAATTGTTGGATCCCAAAAATATTCCAGAAGCAGTCAATTGAAAAAATATATATATATATAAAAGAAAAAAAAAATTATATATATAAATTAAAAATACGAAAATAAATTATTAAATATATAAGAAAAACAAATGTATTGAGTGAAATGCAAGAGAGTTACCGATACAGTTAACGTTAAAAAAGTACTGACAAAAAATAACAGACCCATGCTTTGCGGAACGTGTAAAGTGTGTGGTTTGACCAAGACGCAATTCATCAAACACGGTGCTGGCCTGACGAATAAAATGATTAATAATCTACCCATCGAAATGCATCTGCCAGGACATCAATTCACGGGACCCCAGCACGAAATTAAATAAGAGATTGAATCTAGATCTGACTCCTAAATCTTGGAGCAAACCCATTAATAGGGTGGATTCGGCTACTTATGCTCACGATCTGTGCTACTCTAAACATCCTAATTTCGAGACTCGTAATCGAATCTGTGATAAAAACATGTTGACGAAAATGAAAAATATATTGAATCCCACTAGGAGAGAGAGAGTCAAACATTCGCTGGTCGGTAAAGTGGTCGGTACCAAACGTCGATTCGGATGGGGTGATAAAAAAAAAGTGTCCAGAAAAAATTAATAATGAATGCATTGGCGGACGAACTACACAAGTCCGTCATGTGTAAATTTCAAAGGAGAACGGTGTTTGTGAAGGGTCTGGATCAGATCTGGTCGGCCGATCTGGTCAACATGAAATCAGTTTCAAGATGGAACGAGGGCATTACATACATACTGATGGTCATTGACATGTTTCCAAAATACGAATGGGTGAGAACTCTGAAGAATAAATTGGGAGCTTGTGTGGCCAAGGCTCTGAAGAACATATTCGCATCGTCTTCTCGAAAACCAAATAAATTGTGGGTGGACAAGGGGAGGGAATTTTACAACGGTCACGTTAGTCTGTTGGTTGACCTCTATTCCATCGAAAATTAAAGGAAAGCTAATGTGATCGAACGTTGGAATAGAACCATGAAGGAAAAAATGCACAAGTATTTCACGGCCAATTCGACCAAGAAATATATCGACGTCCTGGACGAACTGATCAAAGAATACAACACGCAACACAGATCAATCAAGATGATGTCTGTGGAAGCTAGCAATCCTTGAAATGAAAGACGTGTCTTTGCAAATCTCTATCCCTAAAGGATTAAGATCAAGAAGGAGTCCAGACCACCAAAATTTGCAGTCAGCGATCGAGTGAGAATCACTTCTTATAAGTCACTCTTCGTGAAAGGTTACACTCCTCGATGGACCAAGGAAATCTTTATGATCATTAGAAAATTTCACTCAGATCCAGTGACTTACAAAATAGATGTGTTAAAGGATGACAAAGATGGCAGCAGAGAAATTATTGGAACATTTTACAAACAAGAATTGCAGAAGACGGTGTTTTAAAAAAGCCCTTCACTTTTTGTTTTTACACATATATATAGTAAGGAAAAAATAAATAAATAAATAAAATAATATTTTTTTTATTCAAGCCAGCACGATCTATGGACTCTAGACGTATCCGGACGATTTTTCGAAATCTAAAGGACTCAATCAATTGTGGGTGAAAGACACCATGGCTGACATGAGTGCAGCTAATGCTGGTGCCGCCATAAGATTCGACTACGTCGTCGAGACCCAAAAGACGTTTTCATTCAGGATACCTCTGAAACACATATTTGGATTCGCAGAAGATTACAATAAGATTCTCTATGGATTCAAACACAATCTGACATTAATTCAAAAAGGAAATGACGAAGCCATCATGAGACTCGCCATGACCGATGCGGGTAAGATACATCTAAACAAGATATCTTGGTTCGTTCCTCACATGCTGCCTTCAGTCCCGTAGAAAATACGTCTCTACAAGATCATAGAATTGAAGAGTAAATTACCGGTGAGATTTAGAATGAGACAGTGCAACACGGCTAGTATTCCATCATCCACCAATCACTTCAATTGGAGATTGCTTTGGAAAGACCACGATTCATCATTTTGGCATTTCAGATTGATAGGGATGGGTCTCAAGAGAAAAATCCTTCTCTGTTCGATCACTGTCACTTGAGAAACATGCAGGTATTTCTAAACGCCACGAGATATCCAGCCATCGATTATAATGCCTCTTTCAAGAAGAATGATTTCTGCAGGATATGGCGATGCCACCGATTGCAAAAGAAATATCATCGACTGGACAAATTGATGAGTAATCCTAACTTCACTCCCACTGGATACAAATCAATGTATCCCCTGTTCGTATTTGACATTAGTAAACAGAGCGAGTGACTCAAGAGTAGCATCCTAGACATTCAGATCAAGATGCAATTTAACAGGAACGTGCTGCAGAGAACCAAGGTTTTCACCCTAGTCCTGTAGGATAGAGAGTTAGAATTTGAATCGGATGGACAAAGATTGCCCATCGTTTGATGAAAAATAATAATAATTGAAAAAAAATAAATTAAAATACCAAAGAAAAAAAAAAGTAATAAATAAATAATTAAAAATACCCCCAAAAATGTAATTGGATTTTGAGAGATTGAATATTCAATCTCTCAAAAACCAATTACATTTATTTTTTTTATTTTTTTATTTTGAGTTGTCTCTCCCCTGCATCACAAAAGTGATTATATATATTTCAATTTTTTTTTCACTGTTTGTTCAGAGGATCGAGTTCGATCAACAGAGAGACCATGGAAGTGGCGACTTCGGGATTATTGGTTTTTGTCTTGAAATTGATCCTGTCCCCCATCTGCACCTTCAGAGGCGTACCGAAGATGCTTGTGTTCGAGTGTTGATTCTTCATCTTTTCGATGCTGTATCCCTTATCGGTTTCCACACTGTTCACATCGAGACTGAGGACAGCTCTATTGTTCAAGTCCGTAGAAGTCAGACTCATTCGAATAATCTCGCCTCCCACCGGCATGGGATGTCCTATCTGACCATGCAGCGGTCCATTTCCGAAGGACCATTTGGCTTTTTGATCTTCTAATGCACTGCTCTCCTCAGCCCAAAAGGTGATCAATTGTCTGGCATATTTGATCTTTTCCACGACGGAGATCAGAGTGCAGGCATCCGACATGTGCACGGGATCCACCAGATTCATGAGTGCATATCACCCTTCTCCAGACCATATGTTTGTCCAAGTACTGTCTGCTGACCGTGCTGGAAGTGAATTCTGGTTCGTCATCAAGACCGAGTAGATTGTTACCGTCCATGTCGATGCCGGCCTCCATGGTTCCTCCAGATTTTTTGTTCAGATACAATTCGTCGACTTGAGATTCCAGATAGGATTGAGAATCCTGTAGGGCAGAATCCACGTAGCCTTTGTTGACCACTGTCGAGTTTTCATTCACATTGTCAATCTGGGACAGATTCAATATCTTGTTGAATCCCACATCCAGATCCGATTTCATTTCTAGCACGTCGTTGTTCTTTCTCCATTCCAAGTCTATGTATTGTTTCATCGCTGCATTGTTGGGATTCGTGGGAACAGACATGGTGATTATCTTGTTATCATGTCACTGCCAACTTTGACCGTTTTTCTTTTCTTTCTAGAGGGACCTTCATTATCATCAACATGACCAAATTTATCGACTGGCATGTTTGTTTTGTTTTTATTATTATTTAATGTTTTTTTTAATATTATTTTAATTATAAGTTCATTTTTTTTTTTAAAACTTTATTTTAAATAATAACTTTTTTTTATTTTATTTTTTTTTTTAATTTTCTTTATTTATATATATATATATCAATTTTTTTCTCTCCTTTAATGTAAATCGTTGAGAATATCCTGAAAGTGATCTCCTTCTGACCATCTCTTGAGAATGTAGAGACACAGGTGACCACAAAACACTCGATCCGGTGCTTGCACTCGTTCGGTATTGCAAATAACTGATGTTAAATAGTTCCTTATTTCCGGTGGCGAGATTCCGTAGCTATCAAAATAATAATTTTTATTCTGATTCGAAAACCACGTGACCCAATGCATGCCCTCACCTCCGATATCATACAGATTTAAAATTCTGCAGTCCGAATTGTCTTTTCTCCTCGGTAAGGCATCTCTAGAAAACACACCTCGAAAATGTTTGATTTTTAAATCTTTTGCCACCTTCGACAGATGAATGTTGGATAGGGGTTCGTTGGGTAAGACGACACCTTCTACGGATATGTGTTTTATTTTCTTATTTTCATAAATATGTATTTTTTTTTATTTGTATTTTTTTTTTATTCTTTTTTTAATTTATAACTCGGGAGTTTTTAAACTTACAACATTTCTATGTCTTCAGTCATACTGCATTCATCGTCTCAATTTTGTTGAATTATCATGGAATAATGTCAGAGTGCGAAAGTGTGTCTTTTATCCTCAGATATAATTCTCTTATTGTGGTCGGCCATCAATGCAATCTTATTGATGTCTTTGGTGTAAATCTCATGCTTTCTGCTTTGAATCACAGTCATCTTTTTATACACTATCGAACCTTCAAAAAGACACTCTTTATACTCGTCAAAAGTGATGTTTTTATTCGTCACACACACTTCAACGCCTTTACCTCTCTTGATCCTTTTCACTGTCAAGGAGATAAGCGAACAATTTTGGTCTCAAACCCACGAAGTCAGTGATGTGTCTTCCACCACTCTCGTCTTTGAATTTACCCAACACCTTTTTATTGACACCTGTTGGAATCTTAGATGGGTGATCGTCTGGATAATTACTCATGTTGAACCATTCATTCACATCTGGCACTATGTCATCGTAGACGTCTCTATCTCATAAGCCAGACTGACTGTCCGTGTCAGTGAACAATAGTTTGGCTTTTGAATCGAATTTGGATTTGACGTAATCAGAGTGAAACTCATACATCAACTTCTTGCTGTCATCTAAGATGACCGCTCCGTGATAATAGGGTTTGTCGAACTTCAGATGCATCTTTTGCATGTGTACGGCCACTAGATTTTCATTGAATATGGTTCTATGTTTATAATTGGGTTTTGAGATTAATTTTCTAGACCTCTCTTCAGACGTGACGAGTCGAACGTCGGTTCTATTCCTAACGTTTTCCATAGATTTCCTGTACACACAATTGTACATGAGTTTGAAGAAATCTTTTTCAAAGTTACACTTAGCTTAGCCTGCATTCTTAAATTCGTGTTGAGATCGATGTATTTTTTCATCCAAGACTCCTCGTCGAATTGAATGATTCAATGCACGTCGATTAATCTCATCCAGTGATCGATGTAACATTTCAGATTTTCACAACAGACCACATACATGTGTTTGTGATTTAAATTGGGAATGAGTTTTTCTGCACCGTTCACTTCCATTTGTTCGGGAGCCAGCGGATAATCGTTGTGTAGATTGTGTAACGTTTCTGGATAGTCCAAATCGACTTCTAGAATACAAGGATAGCGTCTCCATTTTTGTTTTTCTTCTGACGTTTTGACCCATTTGAAATTTCCGATTGGTAAAGGATGACTCATGGCCCAACCGTACAAAATATTAGCATCCCAATACTGTATGCATTTACTCAGTTTTTCTGAATCGAAGTCTTTTCCCATGTGAGAATTATTAGCTTTATGGTGGAAATCATAGAGACGCCACCAGAGAGCAACATGTCGATGTCCATTAATAATTCCAATTGGACTTCAGTCGTCTTCAAAAGAGCATCACAGGCCAGACCAGATGCCGTGAAATACCAAGCCGGATCTAGTTCATAATGTCGTTGACACACTCATCGAAAATTTTTAAACACATCAGCCAAGAGAAGCACGTTAGTTTTCAGATAGAAGCCGTGATAATCTCTCATGGATTTCATGTCGAATAATTTCCACACTTTTTGCGCATGTTCGTAATCATCATCGGAAATGTCAGACTGGTATAATTTCGAATAAAAATCTCCTTTTGGAGGTAGAGTGGCGGCATCAAATTTCTTGAGATCACTCATGTAATCGTAAGGGTAGACTGGCCAACATGAATTTGTAACTGTCGATGAAATGTATCTCTCTACAGATGGGAATCATTTTCTGAGTCAGTCCATCGATGACTCTCTTTTTATCAACAACATTCCATTTAGTGAAGGAAATGTATTTTTCGTCACTTTGCGCGATGCAGCTCAACTCTCCATTGGTGGGACCCATATTTTTCATGAACAGGTGACTGTCATAGCCCAAGAGATTGTGAAATATCACCGGATAGAACTGAGCATCTCGAAATCTTAAATTACATTTGTTGTGAGCCGCGCCATGAAACAGACCCGTGTAGTGATCATGATCTCTAACTTTTTTATTATTTTCAGACTTATCATTGAATGATTGTCTACAAATGTGACATTCAATGGTTTCATTGTATTCTTGCTGTTGCTCTGGAGTGATGATCATGCCTTTGTTTTTTTAAATTTTTCATATAATTCTTTAATTTTCGATTCTAACTCTTCTACAAATTTTTTAGCCACGTCGGCGCATTCCGAACGTTTAGTGTAGATGAATGGACCTAACGATTCTCATTCATCGAAAGAACATTTCACGTAATAACAATAGCCCCAAGGAATGTGCTTCTGATATTTTTTGGCATAACTCCTGTGCTCGTCGCGCTGGCAAGAATTAATTTTTGTGGTGAAACATTCGAAATCGGAATAGATGATGAATGGCGGTTCTAATCTTCTATTGTGGCCTCGAAAGCCCATGTAAGTGTTAGGTTTAGGCATTTCAATGGCAACGCTTCACTTTTCGTTGCAATATTCCGATGATGCATCAACGATTCTTGACATGCAGTTGAGACAGAAAAATCTCTTACACTTATGTTTAGTAGTCTGCTTCGACAGCAATCAACTTATATTTTAATCCAGCAATAATGTTGATTGTCACTCTTGGAAATTAATAACAAATTAACAATCTTTTCTCTCTCTTTGTGTGAAGTCAGTCTGAGAGGATAGACTATTCGTTTTTTATAGTCTTTGTCATATCCCAAGATGTTCATGGCCATGGTGGGATTTAGCTTTTCAAAATGCTCGATGTCTTCCAACTGCATCGGGAAATGCACTCCCGTCCAATCAAGATATGACAAGTATCTGCGTAGTTGGAAACTCTCTGGGCATGCTTTTCTACAGGATTTAAAGCCGATGTGATCGCCCATTTGAAACACTTGCTATCCTGTTTATTTATCACGTTAATCACGGCATTTTTTTAAAATACGAAATAAGGCAATTTTATATAGGAAGACATTCTCAAAGGGTCGTGTATGTCCACGTGAATCTCGAGATTCAATACCTTCTCGAATGACCAACCACTTCCCTTGTCTTGATAATGAGCCATAGATTCCAACATCTTGTCTTTCATCATTTCATAAACATCATTTAATTTGTCGTCTCTAAATACAGTCTCAATTTTAGAATGGAAATAGGCATCTTGCACCACGCTCTCACCCATATTCGTGTCGACCCTTTCATCAGACAATGCATGAGCATTTTTATTTCTAGACCCATAACTAGATGTTTTCGAAATACATCCAACACTCCACCCTTCACCCGTTCCATGAACAATTCGGAATCGAGTTTTGCGAGACCGGGAATCGCATTGAAAGTTTTAAAATATCCTTTAATGGCGACATCTCATTCTATCGGAATCAACGATGACTCTAACGCTTTGATTACGATTCCCTTTATCGCATAGAGTCCCTTTTTTTTCATTCAGTGCTCTCACGAGTGCATCCATTGTTTTTTGTAACGAATTGTCATCTCTAACCACATCACTTTTAATTTTTTTATTCTCTTTCGAAATCTGCCACTCCACTTTTCGTTTAACAGCCTTATTTTTAGTTTCCACAGTCATTTGTTGGCATTGTTTTTTTGCTGCCTTCTCATTTTTCATGATTCGAGTTTTTGTCACTGCTGTAGATCTCTCATCCATTCCCTTTCTGTCGTGCAAATGACCAATGCATTCATCTTTTTTCATGTATTTAATACCTTTCACAAATTCAATGACTGACGCACTTTGACGTGCAATTCCACCAGTGTTAGATCACAGGTCTACTCACGCACGGCTTCAAGCAATTGTTCTTTGGTTCCGTAATGGTTGTAATTTTTAATTCTTTCTACAGTACTTTTTCAACTCGGGTATGTTAGATGAATATAACTTTTCCACGATAGACGTTTTTGTTTTTGTCATTTTTTGTGTTAAACTTCTTATTTAATATGTATATTTTATTTTTTTTATTTTTTTTTGTGCAAATTTTTAAACTTCTTATTTAATATATGTATATATATTTTTTTTTCTTTTAATAAAAAATCAATTTTTTTTAACACAAAATAAATTAAGACGATTAGGTACATCACATCCGAACTAATCGTTTATACCTCCCCTAAAAAAAACAAAAAAAAAAAAACATTTGACAACTGAGTCCCATCAGTAAAGCAAAAAAACAAAATTGTATATCGCAGAAAACAAGTACTACCTCACTTCCCACTTCATTCCAAACAGAGGTGAATAGTCACACACACCAAAAAACACTCCCCCAGTGTGTATATTAAATAAAATCCATCGACGTAACATTTTTCACTTTTATATTACCTTAATAATGCTGTTGTAAATTTGGCAATCTGCCTCAAGTAGGTGTTTATTGATTCAATAAATTCTATTCAGTAATGAAAAGCAATCATTTGATTCGCACCTGTAGAATCAAGCTAATTGAAATATCAATCGAGCGTCAAAACACACACATTCCCCAACTGAAAGAGAGAGATGAAAAGCACTTTAATGGGTTTTCGAGTCGAGGTTAAAATCTATCTAATGGACTAACTCTTTTTCATAATTTCACATCCATTACAAGCATGTTAACTTTAAAGCTAACGTCTCCCCGCTGATAAATCCATTGGAAAACGAGATTCACCCTCTCGAATGTCTGTTCTTCCTGGGCGGTCAGATTCAATCTATCGACCACTTCTTTAGAGATATTCGGATAAAAATTACTCCCATAGAATAGCGACAAATTGTCTGGGTCGAAATTTTCTATCTTCCCCGAGAGGATGGCCAATAGATCGTCTTGATATCCATACATTAAATCCAGGATGGTCTCGTTCAATTTCAAAGGCAATACATATTTGTCGTATTCCTCTCTCAACTCACTCATCTCCACGTCCTTCAATTCAATAGCACTGAGCGATTGCAGTCTATAAATTTTACCATCGAACTTTGAATATCTCTCAACTCTCTTCAATTTTAATGCAGATTTTTTAGGTATTGTCGATTTGATGACTGATTATTTTTTGGCGTCGTTTTGTTGAATTTTTTTTATAAAATTTTAAATTTCTTTTTTTTTTTTAAAATGGTAATAATTATTAATTGTCAAATATTTTTTGTTTTGTTTTTTTTTCTTCTTTATATATATATATGTAAAAAATAAAATAACTTTTTTTTTTACAGTTTTCTTTTTCTTTAATGACAAAAAACAAGAAGATCACCATCAAGATAATTTTAGACTCGGACGCGCGATCTCTATCAGTTCACTTTACCAGCCCAATTTACAGATTCACCAGTCGAACCAGAATCTTTTCCTATGGGAATCATCGCCTTGATCACGTCTTTTCTAGCCCACAATCGCAAACAAGCTAGTCTTTTCAGAATTTTTGCCAATGGGAATCTCAGTGCTGATCGTGTCTCCAGTCAAAATCGTCCAAAACCCCATTCAAAGAATTTCAAAAAAATTCACCCCAATGGCGAAGTCAGTGTTAAATTTATGAAAAAGTGAATCTTTCAAACTGGTGAATTTTCAGACATTTTCAGGAAATGCCATCGAACGTGGGCCAGAAATATTCGCATTTTAAACATTTTCCAGAAAAACTCAGGGTTTTTGGGCGAAAATTGAGTTATTTTGGGGAAAATTAGAAAATCAACTTTTTTACGAGAAAAATTTAGGTTTTTCCAAAAATAACTCAACTTTCCAGCCCACCTAACTTTTCCAGCCCACTGATTGAAGTGGGCTGGAATCCCCCATTATACCCTACTAATAGCCATTTCTCTGAAAGATTTAATATACCACGAGGTGTTAGACAAGGTTATCCTCTACCGCCTTATGTCCTTATCTCTTTATTTTGAGTGTGGAAATTGCAGGCACGACTCTAAAATATAATACTAACATGAATGGCATAAAAATTAAAAAGTTGGAAAAGTTAATTATCCAATATTCTGACGACTCTACAATTTTCATTCCAGATGATGGATGTCCTGAGGGGTTAACGACGCCTGGAAACAACAAGCCGGTTTTCTTTTATTTTCGGGTTCAAAGACAGTTTTGACAAAACGCAAGCAATTTGGATTGGTTCAAAAATGGTGTGGGGAAAACTTTCCCACAAGCAAACATCCATTGTTACAGATTGTGTACTACCACATTGACACATCTGGGGAAGTAGGAATAAGGAGATCAGTGAAGTCATAGGATAGGTAAAACAGGTCAATGAAAGGAGAGAGTAAGGACAGGAATAGACAGCGGTAACTAGTGAACGAGAAGAATTGGATGTAACACTGTATCGAATGAAAGGCTCTTTTCACTTTACCAGAGTATCCCAGAACCATAGTGCTTCAGAACAGATCAGAAAAGCTAAAATAGTAACAATAAGCTGAAGTGTTCAAACTGAATGGCCCTTCTAGGCTACCGGTGTATACCCCGGAACAATCGAATAGGGACGGGTAGACACAAACAATAACATAGATACATAGAGAAAAGAAGAGGATTCCGAAGGAATCCGAACTAGTTAAAATAGATGTCGCGTCCATTTGGGTAATCAGATTTACCGCCATCGAATGGAATAACACCCACACAGTGCTATCACACTACTCGCTACTGTTATAAAAAGGATTCTAGAAGAATCCGATCATTCTCAAGTTTGGGGGTAATTGTGGGGTTGTTTGTGGTAATTAGATTTACGCCCCGTTCAATCGACCATACTCTCCGAACATATTACCGTCCAATCAGAGAGTTTGGAGTCAGATAGCAACCACGTGCCACCATAGAAACCAAAATGGCGGCCTACAGTACACAAAATGAACGATGGAAACACGTATCACCATAGCACGCGCTATACATGCGCACAGAGGACATATATCAATATGGTAATCACGTCACATCATGGCCGCTCACGCGGGGTACCAAGAAACCCCAACCTGGCGTCGCTGGATTACTTGACATGACGTCATTTCTGGGATTCTCCGCGGAGTCTTGCTAAAAAGAGGTGTCCGGAATGCCAGTAACTTCGACCCACTGTCCCAAAGTAACTTCGACCCAAATCGGTAATTTCGACCCAAAAAAGTAATTTCGACCCAATTTCGGTAACTTCGATCCATTATTTTATCGGACTCAAGAGCCCTCCCGCTGACTGCAGTGGCAATAAGCCTTTAATGAGACAATCGCCTCAGTGGGATAAGCTTCCAAGAACAGAATCAAACAGCTACCGAAAATATATAAGCCTTCCGATGTTCCCAATAGCCCGCCATCATTCAGACCTCTGACTTCAGAGTGATGAGACCTTAATTAGCTGCGTGATGGATTTCCTCACACTTCAACTGAAGGACACCTTGACACCTTCGCAGCCCAGCCTCCTACACTGGTCAACACCAGAGGAAGGGTAAGAAATGATGGGGGGGGGGGGGGGGGGGACTAAACGTGGAATGTTCTTAGGTAGCAGGCGATAAAATATCAGTGACTTGAGTTTTATGGTACTAGAAATTGAATCTTTAAATTCATTTCGATAAGGTTGGGTAAATTTTCGATGAGTCGGTGGTCCGGGTGGATCGATCCACTGAACAATGCCTCCATTACGTCAACACACAGCCGAAAAAAAAAATCTTCCAATTTATGATCCTGGACTGCAACAGCAGTAGACAGTACCGGCACTACAAAAACAGAGATCAGACGTTCCACCAATACATACATGGTTATATATTAAAGTCTTTTTATGTATTTTTTTAAAATTTGATTGATAAAAAGATACATTAAAAGATCCCATTAAAATGCAAGACGCCTTTGTTAATTGAAATCTCTTTCTCAGACATTAAGCCGTGTTAGCAGTTTATGGTGGAATATTAACTTACAAAGAACATACAATGCCTTCTCTCTTTCTTTTGTCACGGTAACAATCCTTTGTGTTCACTAAATGCAGTGCAAACTTTCAGTCACCTATCTTTATGAAAACTCACTTGTGACACTAAAGGCGTATTTTTAAAAAATAATATTGCCCACAAGATCCAAAAGTTAAAAACATTCTGGTAAAATAAGCCTTCGCCATCGTGTATGTTCCTTGTCATAATTTTCAATCGCACGTAATTTATGCTTTATAAAATTGAGAGGATAATTCGGGTGCCATTCCGAACTTTTCCACACCCTAGCGTTGATTAACTGAAAATTTTCATAACAATTTTATTAAGCATCAATACCGTGTAATTTGGAAAAAGTTAAACAATCATTTTATATGGTACAAGATGTAAACTCCTTTATGTTTTGTTACTCAAGTGTGATTTTATTGCGTTTTCCAACTAGTTTTATAATAAATAAAAAATCGCTCAAATACATAATTTTTTCCCTGAGAAATAAACTTCCACTTCAAAGTACCCTTCTCGTATACATTTTTGCCCAGAACTTCAAATAAACGGGCTATACATTCATTTTACTTAAATTCATCTTGTTGGGGTTCGTCTCGTTGGGATGACCAATTTCGACATTCGTCTTGTTGGGATTCATCTTGTTGGGAATAAACCTTTAATTGTAACTAATATTGTATAAATACTTACCACAACAAATTTTTTAATAACACACGAACGATATTTACAAAAGATGCATTATTAAAATACGAGACTGACCAAGCTGATCATTACTTGAATAAAGCTTTATATTTATGGAAAAAATCTGGAAAAATAGTGATTGAATTTACCGAAGTGGGTCGAAATTACTTTGGGTTGAAATTACCGATCGGCAAGGCGGTCAGGGGGAGGGTGTTTGAGTCGGGGAAAAATAGTGGGTCGGAGTTACCGAAATTGGGTCAAAATTACTTTGGGTCGAAATTACTTTTTTGGGTCGAAATTACCGATTTGGGTCGAAATTACTGTGAGTCGAAGTTACTGGATACCGTCCGGATGCAGGAGGAGCTGTATGATGTGATCCTGGAGGTGGGTTACTGCGCTAAACGGGGTAAATTCCTGGGGCCATTTGCCCATACCATGATAGACACTGCACACCGTGTGCTGGGGTCGTGTGATAAGGACCCTGTGGCAATGGGGTGACTCTCGACTATGTCTTATCAGGGCCAATCGACTTTCAAGCTGCGATGGGACAGCTAGATGATAAGATGCGCGAGGCATGTTGGAGGCTCATCACTTTGATGGACTACATAGCTTCTTAGGATAAAGAAACAACGAGTAGCTACTACTAGGATGGCAAACAAAGTTTCACGCATATACTACATCCCGGGGCTGCTGGGAAGGGACTGCACCATCAAAAACTTGCTGAAGCTGCCAAGGTCTCTGAAGATGTTGTCCGAAAGTGGTTCCAAATCGAGCTATTTGACAGATCTACCTGGCGGCCCCACGACACATTCGAGATCGAAATTTGACGGTTCTGTGACAAACGAGGTCCACCAAGCTGATCTAATGTTTCTACCTCACGATCGCCTGTCCTGCAATCGATAGGTCTCCAAGTATGCCCTGACTGTGGCCAATGTGGCCAGCTGCTACAACTGGACCGAACCTCTGACTTCAGAGGATTCAGCTGATGAAGTCTACATGTGTGCGCCCCTGCGCTGGCCCAAACACTTGGACCCCAGCTGCTGACCAAGCACGGCGTCTCAATCCGATGATGTGAGAAGGAAACCCACCGAGGGAAAGGCGTTGTAGAAAGGTTTAATCGCACGCTTTCAGGGTCGCTGTTTGGACACGGTTTGGGTGTATTGTATCCACTGAATTGGTCGTCGGGCTACGGCTGTCGTCTCAGCCCTGAACAATGAAATGACGGCTTCTGAGTTGTGAAAGTCCAATGATGCCATTAGGGTTACGGTGGTGACACAAAAGCCCTCTGTCATTGCAGGTCCCCACGTTGCTCTGGGCGGCAGAAGGTATCCTCTGAAATGGGTGTGCGATACCTCTACCAGCCTGGAGACCTAGAGAGAGGAAAACGACTTGCTACTGATCCTGTCTACCGGCTTGAGGAGATCAGTTGCAAAGCCCGGTAAGCCTGCCCTGTGTATTATCCCCATGAACATGATGGGCCTGCTCCTGGATTTGTCCGGAAGAGCTGTACTTGTCGGTCCAGGTGACACAGTACATAATGCTGCCACTTACATGAAGTGTTTCTGAAACAACTCGTCCAGCTCTTCGTCGTTCGGTGCGTTGCTCAGCACAGCACCACTATTGCTTTTTGTGAGCGTACCAGTGGCATTGCCAGGATTTCAATTTTTTGGTGGGGGTGGGGGGGGGTGGGGTAAGTAAGATATAGGGGGTCCAAGGTCGAGATGCCGAATGTATCTCCCGAAGGCTGCGGGTTTGAGATGGGGAGGGCTATCCCCCTTTTGGTAGATCTCCACCAGAAAAAAACTTTTCATATTTGGACGCCCTGGGAGCGATATATGGGCGTTTCTACAACATCTGACATGGCCCTCAAAGGCTCCCAGATTGTGCCAGATAGCAATTTGAAGTTTTATTGTAAGGGGGGGGGGGGGCTACCTCCCCTATGTCGCCGCCACTGGAGTGTACGCCAACTGGAAGGGTTAAAGGGGCAAGCTCGTGGCGAAGGTAACTTCACAACACACTTCTTCACAACCTTGGTGAGTACATCTGTGGGTGCAGACCCACATATATAGCGACTGGGATATCGGCACACTCGTCCTTCATTTTGCCCTTGTCCTTGGAGTAACCGCGCTTATATCATACAGGTCAGAGTTGGGGGCTATGCCCTTGTAAACATCCTCGGTTCCGATCTCTCTAAGCAGTCTGTCTGCATAGATCTGTGTATAGGATGTTGCAGAGCTCCCCATACTCGACTTTGAGGCGATTGCAGTAAAAGCCATACTTCAGGTGCTTGCTGAGATCTAGGATGCTCATCCCCACATAGATCGGACGTTAACTGGGAGGAGAGACAGTGAAAATGAGTGCCAAAAGGTGTATTTTAGAAGTAGGTGATACCCTATAACGCTTTCTATTGCACTCTAAAATCGGCTGGGCTAAAAATTAACTCCAATCAAGAGGGCTGGGTGAATATGAACCCAATTGCGTTCATATTCACTCAACCAACTTGATTCGGGTTAATTTTTATTAATCCAACCTGATTTTAGAGTGTAGAATTCCAAAATACCATTCTAAAAGAAGAATATTCACTGGGAGCATAATGGGGAAGTGGAATGGGATAACTTGTGACGTACAGGCTATGTGGTTAGTGTGTGGCCCAACTGAGAGGGTTAGTATGCTTAGTATGTTTATCGGGGAAACTGGGAAGAATGATTTACGGGATACCATCAAGCAGTTCCTTCCGGGTGTTGAGAGGAGAGAAGAGGTGTGTGATAGTAGGTATTTGGGAGCACAGTGTCAATCAAGGCCTTATCACCTGACTGAGAACCGCAACAAATTAGCGGCCGACCAAAGTGTTATTATTATCATAGAAATCAGAAAAGGTTTTGTTTTTTTCTTAAATCTGATTTACTAATTATTATCATATAATTACCATGTCATTTTTCAATCCCTCGCCATATTTATTTTAGTATGGCTAAGTTTTTCCAATATCTTTTTTCTATCTGTTGTGTGTGTATGTTTAAAAAAATGAATTTGAACACAAAAAATATATATAAACCATTTGTGTTCGCTTATTTCTGTTCTATCCGATATAAGGTTCCGCTCAACAGTTTTCCAGGCATTTCCAAGTATGACATGCCATAGACACTCTTCAAATGCAAATATTCTGTAACTTAGTTATCTAACCCATTACATGTATACATTACATTTCCCAAATCCACAAAAAACATATAACACTATCTGACTTAGTAGAAATAAACAATCTGAATGTGGGTGGAATTATTTATTGTCAAAGGCAAGACTTCAACCTGAAAAATTGCCTGAAAAAAATACCGTAACCAGTCATTTTCAGCCACCTAGCAGCCTCAAAAGCAGAATTTTCCCACCAACCCCACCCATGGAGCAGAGCATCCCTTGTTTCTAAAATGCCAATTTTTTTTTTATATGTTTCCGCCTCATTTTTTAGTTACCTGTCTGGTAACAAACCCGTGTAAAAATTACATTTTAAAAAATAGCCAATTTTTCGAAGCCACTGTTTCCCATAATTCATCTGGAAATTTACCCCTATGTATCAGACTCCAACTTTGGGACCGAAACTTCAAATTCTCTTGTCCAACAAAAAGCCTAATGTAATCATATATCTGATACTGAAAATATATCTCTATTTTACATGGCCTTAGTTTCAATATATGCTCTATGTTTAGAATTTCACCTCTTGTGCAATAGTGCAAAACTCCCTGTGCAATTGTGCAAAACTGTAGAGCGGAACCTTAGTATCTACTTTCTGGAGGACGGTTAAAGAGGACGGCTCGGGTTAAAATAGCGGTCGGTTTGGGTCAACTTGCTGCAGGACGGTTCGGGTGTAATCCACGGGGAGCTTGATGAATGTCCACTTTGTTTCGAACAACACTTTCGGTATATTTCAGTATTCACCCAAAACAAAATCCGGTGTTTGAAACGGTTGGACCGGGTGTAAATGTTTACCGATTTCACTTTCGATATCCGATTTTGACGCGTTTCCCGCCATTTTTTCAGAATTGTGGGTAACAGACGAATTTCAACATGGCTGAAAAGAATGATGATGAACCGACCCCTTCCGAAGATATCGTGGTCACCAAATATAAAATGGCCGGTGACATGATCAACGGTTAGAAATTTTCACACACCTTATCAGTGAATCGCCTCTAAATAGCCAACGCGAAAGGGACAGCTGTATTTACTCATTGTGCTAAAATATTTTGTGTTTTGCCATGTGGTTTCCATGCTTTGTCAAGAAGTTGCACAACGCAGTGCTAATAACGAGTGGTCAAAGCTGTAGCATTATCATAAGATAAATCAATAAAGATGTCAAATCCGTGGACTCTTTGTAGTTATTATTGAGTAATAAGCGCACGTTGTTGTGTTCTGCTAATGCCAGTTTCCTCGATTTGTTCTGGTTCGATTTTTGCTATGTTGTTACCTAATTTCGCTGGAAACTGGAACGAGGTTGCAATTCGTCTTTGTAATTTGTAAGACTGTTAACCCGGGGCCCTCCTGGCCCTCACAGTCTTTGAGAGACCCGTTCAAATTTCATCTGACTAAAACTGAAAGAAACTGGCCGCATTTGGGTCGACTCAGTTCACGCTTCATATCGAAGACAAAAATCACATAATCAACATTCTACTTGTCGTACTCAGCCCAAATATAATTTATTTACCTGTCTGCATAATTTTTTAACGCAAACACAGCATCAAATTCAAGAAATGTTGAAAAATATCCGACTTCACCATGTTAAAAAACATCATGTTTCAAAGATAAACAAATTGTACTACGCATGTGCACAGATACTTGCACATGTGCAGTACAATTTGTTTATCTTTGAAATCGATGTTTTTTAACGTGATGAAGTCGGATATTTTTCAACATTTCTTGAATTTGATGCTGTGTTTGCGTTAAAAAATGATGCAGACACGTAAATAAATTATATTTGGGCTGAGTACGACAAGTAGAATGTTGATTACGTGATTTTTGTCTTCGATATGAAGCGTGAACTGAGTCGACCCAAATGCGGCCAGTTTCTTTCAGTTTTAGTCAGATGAAATTTGAACAGGTCTCTTAAAGACTGTGAGGGCCAGGAGGGCCCCGGGTTAACAGTCTTACAAAGACTAGGTTGCAAAACACTAAAAGATTTGCATTGGCGACAGTGTTAACAATTTCATGTCTCCAAAGCTGATCAAGGTCATTTGGGGGAAAGTCCTGAATCCACTTAGTGTATCATCTCATTAAAAAAATGAACAGGATTCGAGCTGGGCGATATTTGGGAAAAAACAAATCGCGATATTTTCTGAAAATATCGTGATATTCGTCGCGATATTATTTTCAGTGCATTTCATATGGGATAATCTACATGAACGAACAACAATGAGGGTAAAAAACATAAGTTCAACTTCAGCTATCAGAACATGGCTGCCAACTACGGGGCGACACAAAGTTCGGATAGCTGAACTAAGGGTCGTAAACCTACATGTACCTGTGTCTGTTTGAGCGAAAATCTTAACAGTTTACTGCTGTCTGCTGGTGATGCCCAATAGCAAGAGCTGGTTAAGTTCAGCTCTCCGAGCGTTGTGGCTGTCCCACGTGACTAGTGGGTTAACCGCCACGTTCAGAGAGCTGAACTAGAGCTGGATCAACTCGGACAACATCATTGTGGTCCACATGCGTATCTACCGCACACTTCTAAATACATAACATCCAATGGACATTAGCACTCAACTTCGTCTTCTGCGCAGTTCTTCCAAAGTCAGTGTGATAAAAATAGATCAAAAATTCAGAATGTCACCAGATTAAATACAAGAATCAGGTCATTGGGGTGACGTAATTGCAGGTTAAGGCATGTGCAGTTGTGCATACATAGCAGCCTTCGGAATTTAGATAAAAACGCTTTTGCCTCCATTTAGTGTATTGTAACCAAGATGGTGAATCTGCTGCCAGAGAAAACACCCAAACCGTCCTCTGCAATTTGACATAAATCGGTCGCTACATGTTGCCAGAACCATCCTCCACAGCACTTGAAACGTCCTCCACAATGCCCAAACCGTCCTCTGCAATTTGGCCCATACCATGAATTTTAGTCACATGACTTTGTCTGTTGTCAGAACGTAAACAATTCATTTTTAGCTTAACTTGACATAGTCAAGATAAGCTATTGCCATCACACGTGCGGAAGTCTGTTAGTCTGTGAGTCTGTTCATATTTTCCTTTAGCACGGGCCACACCCTGCAGTTCTTGTCTGATCGTCACAAAATTTCATATGCAGGTTTGGGGTCATGTCTAGATGAGAATGTCCCATTTTGGTCGCAATCGGGCAACCGGTATGGCTGACCGAGCCCGAACCCGAAAACCATTAGCACAGTCTACAGGTCGTATTTATGAAGGGATTTCATTGTAACTTGGTAAGATGCCTCTGTAACTTAGCCCGAAAATATTGAGCATAGTCTACAGGTCATATTTATGAAGGGATTTCATTGTAACTTCGTAGGATCACTCCAGATGATGCCTAGATGAGAATGTCCCCTTTTGGTTGCGACCATTCAACCATGATGGCTGGCGGAGCCCAAAGCCCGAAAACCTTTAGCACAGTCTTCAGTACATATTTATGAAGGGATTTCATTGTAACTTGGTAGGTTGACTTCATATAATGTCTAGATGAGAATAGCCCCTTTTGGACACCATTAGGCAACTGTGACGGCTACAGGGGCCTGAAGCCTGAAAACCTTTAGCACAGTCTACAGGTCATATTTATGAAGGGATGTCATTGTACCCTGGTAGGATGACTCCAAATAATGTCTAGATGAGCACGTCCCCTTTTGGTCGCGATCATTCAGCCTTGATGGCTGCCCGAGCGCCCAAAACCCCCAAACCTTTAGCATAGTCTATAGGTCATATTTATGGAAGGATTTCATTGTAACCTGTTAGTTTGACTCCATTTTTTGCCTAGATGATGACATCCCCTTTTGGTCGTGATTGGTCAACTATGATGGCTTCAGGGGCCCGAAAACCTTGAGCACAGTCTACAGGTCATATTTATGAAGGGATTCATTGTAACTTGGTAGGTTGACTTCATATAATGTCTAGATGAGAACGTCCCCTTTGTACGCAATTGGGAAACTGATGGCTACAGGAGCCTGAAGCCCGAAAACCTTGAGCACAGTCTACAGGCCATATTTATGAAGGATTTTCAATGTAACTTGATAGGATGACTCATTTTGGAATAATTTCACTGTAACTTGGTAACTTTCGTTGATATACGTTAACTGTGAGGGCCACATACATTAACTGTGAGGTCATATTAACCCACCCCTCAGCTCTTTAGTACAGTGTACACCTCATATTATTTTTAACTCAACTTTGACGAAGCCAAATTTGAGCTTTTGTCATGGCCCGTCGTCCGTCATCCATTTGTCCGCCTGGCCGTCTGGCCGTACGTCAACAATTGGATACGGCTCTGGCTAGAGGCCATATTTATGAACCAATCTTTACGAAACTTCTTGGGTACCTTTGTTATGACTGAGGGACGAGAACGAGTGTTTTTGGGTGCGGTCCGAAAGTCAAGATGGCTGTCAGCCGCCATTTTGTACCGACGATTCAGAAATCTGTTTTTTGTACAGAACTTCCATATGAAAGCTCTGATTTGAATAATTTTTTGTATGAATGTTTAGTACCATGGGATACATCACATATAATACAGTTTTTTTTCTCGTGCAAAAATTGTGCAAATTAGACTAATTTTGATGTTTTTTGGAGTTACTTTCAGCACTGTAAGTGCAAATGCCAATATGGCTCGGGCTAGAGGCTGTATTTATGAACCGATCTTTACGAAACTTCTTGGGTACCTTTGGTATCACCATGGGACGAGAACGAGTGTTTTGGGGTCCGGTCTGAAATTCAAGATGGCTGATGGCAGCCATTTTGTACAAAATTAGGTGCAATCAGATTTTTGCACAGAACTTCCATATGAAAGCGCTGATTTGAATAATTTTTTGTGTGAATGTTTAGTACTATGGGATACATCACATATAATACAGGTTTTTTCACGTGCAGAAATTATGCAAATTAGATGAACTTTGATTTTTTCAGTGCGACTTACACACAGTAAGTACACATGTCAATACGGCTCGGGCTAGAGTCTGTATTTATGAACTAATCTTCACGAAATGTCTTGGGTACCTTTGTTATCACCTTGGGACGAGAACGAGTGTTTCTGGGTGCGGTCTAAAATTCAAGATGGCTGCCAGTTGCCATTTTGTACCGAAATTAGGTCTAATCAGTTTTTTGTACACAACTTCTATACGGCTCAGACTAGAGGCCATATTTATGAACCAATCTTTACGAAACTTCTTGGGTACGTTTGTTTTCACCGTGGGATGAGAGCGAGTGTTTTTGGGTGTGGTCCGAAATTCAAGATGGCCACCAGCAGCCATTTTGTACCAAAATTAGTGCAATCAGTCTTTTGTACAGAACTTCTGTATGAAAGTTCTGATTTGAATAAATTTTTGTATGAATGTTTAGTAACATGGACTACATCACATATTGTAAGGGTTTTTTTTTCGTGCAGAAATTATGCAAATTAGATGAACTTTGATTTATTCAGTGCTACTTATGTAAGCACACATGTCAATACAGCTCAGTGTAGAGGCTGTATTTATGAACCGATCTTCACAAAACTTCTTGGGTACCTTTGTTATCACTTTGGGACGAGAATGAGTGTTTCTGGGTGCGGTCCAAATTCAAGATGGCTGCCAGTGGCCATTTTGTACCGAAATTAGGTCCAATCAGTTTTTTGTCACAAGTTCTATACAGCTCGTATTTATGAACTGATCTTCACAAAACTTCTTGGGTACCTTTGTTTTCACCTTGGGTCAGGAACGAGTGTGTTTTGGGGTGCCTTTGTTATCACTGTGCTATGAGAACAAATATTTTGGGGTTCAGTCAGACCCACTCTGGGACTCAAATCTTTATTTCTTTTCTAGTCTAACATCTGACTGTCACCCGCCTTTACAATACTTTACCTATACATTTGTTACAGGCTACGGTCAGTATTTATGTACAGACCGTTACAATACTTTATATGTACCTGTTATCAGGTCATTACCTAGATGTTTGTCATTGCTGTGTCACATACTATACATGTACATATCTTTGTCTTGACAAGTTGAGCTACAGTGTCATTGACACTTTCATTTATCAAAAACATAGCACAGGGACCAGTCTAGGGGGGAATTTTAGGGAGACTTCAAGTCTCCCTCCAGAAAAAATAGGGAGACTGCAGAGTCATGTAGGGAGACTTCATAGGCAAGTGGGGAAAATTAAGAATATTCATGTACCACCCCTGCCGCCCCTTCATATTTTCAATTTATGGTCCTCCATTAACGTACAAATAATCCAGATCCAGTTGTCTATGATGCATCTGTGCCAGGTTAAAAAATCACATTGTAATTATTGACTGAAAATCCCCCACTTGTTACGGTGTGGAATTATTAATGATATTGGTAACAGAAAGAATTCTGAGAATCAGCAACAAAACTATGAATTTAACTATTCTGAAATTTAATTAAAAAAATTGATATAAAAAAAAATGCTACAAAGATCTTTTACACTAATTGGGTTACAGAAAATAAAAAAAAACAATGGTACTTATCAATTATAGAATTAGTCCAAAGTACAGTTTGACAGAATCCAGTAATCCAGTGGTGAAGTATCTTCTGAAGAAAGTTACCAGCTGGTAGATGTAGTATTAAATCCAAGAATGTCTCTTCAGAAACAGTATCCCGTAGATTTGTAATAAAATTTTCACTTAGAAATTTCAGCAGTCTCCAATAAAATATAACAAAATGCTCCGTAAAATTCAAATGGAGTAAAAATGCAAGAAGTATTGGCGCCACAGGCAATTTCCAAATAATCCAGTAGAATCCTGGCTTTTCACAAAATAATATTCTGTTTCACAGAAAGTATAAATTCTCTTTTCCAAGACGAACAGATTCTCTTCAAAATTCTCTTTTGGAATCAATCTCCAAATTCACAAAGAAGCACTGCTTCTATAATAAATGCACTGTTCTGAAACAATAATAATCTCCAATGGAAACAACTGCTGTGAAAATAAGTTCTTCTGAAATGGCTTTCTAAAATGAGTTTTTGAATTCTGTTGACAAACCTTTATATAGTAACCAGATAGAATGTCCCAGAAGAGGAAGTTTCTGCAATGTTCTATTAGTTTCTGGGAGATTCTGTTAAAGTTCAAGTAAACAAGGTCATTGACCTATTTAAACAATTAAACAATCAACAGCTATATGTACAATATATCAGTGTAACAAAGATGTAAACAAGGTCACTGAGTGCAAAAGAGTTAGACCAGTCAGAAAATGCAGAAATGAAAAAAAAAAAATCTTTCTCACATAATTATCAACTTAAGAATATATCAATCTCAATATAATATGGGGGCTATAACACACCCCGCCTTAAAAGAAAAAGTTTGAAGGTACTGAAAACTTTTTACATGTACATAATTTTAGCAGACTCTGGCTGGTTTACAATACACACACACCATAATCTTCACAATTTTTTTTTTTTTTAATAAACATATATACACTTGAAGTGAATAGGGACCGATCATATCATTTTAAATTAGGATATTCTGGAAAGAGCATCAGCTACAACATTATCTCTTCCCGAAATATGCCTAATCTCTAAATTATATTCTTGAAGGGCTAAACTCCACCGCAATAATCTTTGATTCTTGTTTTTCATTTTTTTGATAAATGTTAAGGGGTTATGATCGGTGTAAACTGTAACTGGACATTGGGCGGTTCCTAGATACACATCAAAATGGGTTAATGCCAAAATTAGAGCCAAAGTTTCTTTTTCTACTGTAGAGTAATTCTTTTGATGTTTGAGAAATTTTCTGGAAAAATAACATACAGGGTGATCAATACCTTGGGAATCTTCCTGGGCAATATACCCACCTGCTCCATTGTCATTTGCATCTATGAATAATTTGAAGGGCTTTTCATAATTGGGACTGACCAGGACAGGGGAATTATTTAATAAAGTTTTTATTCTGTTAAAGGATTTCTGACATTCCTCAGTCCAAACAAACTTAACCCTTTTGCTCAATAAACTGGTCAAAGGGGTGACAACATCTGAAAAATTTAAACAAAATTTTCTATAATATCCAGCCATGCCTAAGAATCTCATGAGCTCTTTTTTAGAGTTTGGTACTGGAAAATTTACAATGGCATCAACTTTAGCCGCAATCGGCCTCACCTGCCCCTGCCCCACAACATGACCTAAATAATTTACAGTTGCTTTGCCAAATTCTGATTTTACCAAGTTAATAGTTAGGTTGGCTTGGGTCACTTTGTCAAAAAATTCTTGTATATGCTTTAGATGATCAGCCCAATTTGTATCTGTGTGTATAATAACATCATCAATATAAGCTTCACTGTGATCTAGGTCTGCAATTAAGTGGTTAACCATGCGCTGGAACGTTGCCGGAGAGTTTTTCATGCCAAAAGGGGTTACTTTATATTGATACAACCCAAATGGGGTAACAAAAGCAGATATTTCTTTTGCTTTTTCTGTTAAAGGGACTTGCCAATAACCCTTTAACAAGTCAAATTTTGTCACAAATTTAGCATGGCCAAGTTTGTCAATGCAGTCATCAATTCTTGGAATTGGATAATTGTCTGTTTTGGTGAGGCTGTTCACCTTTCGGTAATCCGTACAAAATCGGTAACTGCCATCAGGTTTTGGGACAAGTATACAGGGCGAACTCCAGTTGCTATGGCTAGGTTCTATGATATCATTGTCCAGCATATACTGTATTTCCTTTCGCATGATCTCAGTTTTGAAAGGGTTCAATCTATATGGATGCTGTTTGATGGGATTTGCCTCTCCTACATCAACATCATGAAAAATAACAGATGTCCTACTAGGCACATCGGGAAATAAGTGTTGATATTTGAAAATTAAATCAACTAAATCTTTTCTTTGGTCAGGCAGTAAATAATCTGTTTTATTTTGTAGATCTCTCAGGACATCTGAGTTCTGTAACTTCAGAGGTACATTTTCGCCGCCTTCATGAATATCCTCTACAGGATTTTCCAGCTCATCCATGTGGGTGACTGTTGAGACTGGTAGAGAGTTTGGTTCTCTCTCTCATAAGTTTTCAACATATTTATATGGCACAGCTGAGTATTTTTGAGTCTATCGGGAGTCTCAACAACATAATCAGTATCACTGATCTTGTGCTTAACAATATAAGGGCCTGAATATCTTGCTTGTAAAGCATTGCCCTTTACAGGGAATAATACTAGCACCTTGTCCCCAGGTTTAAAGGAGCGAAATTTCGCCTTTTTATCATACCAGGTCTTCATATGACTCTGGGCTTTCTGCAAATGTTTATTTGCCATTTCTCTGGCCTGGTGCAATTTTTCCTTAAAAGTGGACACATAGTCCAGAAGAGAAATTTCAGGTGGCTCTTCTTCGAGCCATTTCTCCTTCAAAGCAGTGAGTGGACCCCTCACTATGTGTCCAAACACTAATTCAAAAGGGCTGAACCCCAGAGATTCCTGTACAGTCTCACGGACTGCAAATAAGAGGAGATGTACTCCTTCATCCCAATCCTTCTCATTATCCTCCCCATAGGCCTTTATCATGGTCTTCAGTGTTTGATGAAAGCGTTCTAGAGCTCCTTGACTTTCGGGATGGTAGGCACTTGATGTGTACTGCTTAATTTTGAGCTCATACATCACCTGCTGAAAAAGGTTGGACATAAAATTTGAGCCTTGGTCCGATTGCACTGACCTGGGTAGACCGAAAGTTGTAAAAAATTTTATCAAGGCCTTAACTATTGTCTTAGTTTTAATATTTCTTAGAGGTATAGCTTCAGGAAATCGTGTAGAAGCACACATGATGGTAAGAAGATATTCATTTCCAGATCTTGTTCTAGGCAATGGGCCAACACAATCAATAATAATTCTACTAAATGGCTCCTCAAAAGCAGGGATTGGTTGAAGGGGAGCGGGAGGAATCTTCTGGTTGGGTTTTCCTACAATTTGACAGGTGTGGCAGGTTTTACAAAATTCAACAACATCCTGTCGAAGCTTGGGCCAGTAAAAACATTGCTGAATACGAGAGTAGGTTTTCCTAACTCCCAAATGTCCAGCCATTGGATTTTCATGAGCCAGGCTTATTATTTCATTCCGGTATTTAGTGGGGACAACTATTTGATAAATAACCTCCCAATCACTATTGGAGGGTACTTCTGGTGGTCGCCATTTCCTCATAAGTACACCAGATTTTCTGAAATAACAGACAGGGGAGTTTCGGGCTTCAGCCTGTGTTAGAGCCTTTTCACGTGGCTCAGCAAGGTCAGGATCACTTTCCTGTTCCTGAATTAAAGATGTCCGGGAAATGACATTCAAGGAGGTCCCCCTTTTACTCTAAGGTGTAGTGGCCTCTTTACAATGTCTAGACGAGTCATCACACTGACTCAAAAATGTCTGAGACAAATCAATGTCTTCAGAATCTGTAATTCTGTGACAGTTCTTATCCTCAGCTTTGCTGTTTAAATCAAAACAATTGAGGTTGTTATCAACCTCAGTTTTCTTTGCCATGGACCGAGTCACAGCACATGCTGGAAAGGCAAAAGGAAAACATTCCTTCAAATTAATAATACTTTCATCTGTGCTCGGCTTATCCACCACTTGAGGTTCTACAGTGACTTTGTCACCAGCTAAGTCATTTCCCAATAATAAAGAAATACCTTTTACAGGTAGAGTAGGTCTGATTCCTACTGTCACAGTCCCATTTACTAAGCTACTTCTTAAATTTATTTTATGAAGTGGGACCTTTAAAGAGTTTGACTCAATACCTGATATTAAAACTTGTGCCCCTGTAGCACTTTCTTCAGAAAATGGCAAAATGCCTTCTAACATTAATGACTGAGTAGCCCCTGTGTCTCTCAGTATTTTTATTGGTAAGGAACAGTGCTTATCCCCATCAAGGGAAACAAAGCCTTCAGAAATAAATGGCTTATAATTTTCTAAAGCGTCTTGCTTTATAACATAATTTTCAGGGCATGGAGCACATGCTAGTGCATTCTGTGAAGTAGAGGACTCATTTTTCCTTTTTAACAGCCAGCAATCAGATAACAAATGACCTGCTTTCTTACAATAATTACAAGTTTTAGTTGAACTGTTGGGTCGTAATGGTGTAGGGCTGGCATTGGATGACTTATTCTCATTAGGCTTCCGATTAAATTTAGGTGGTGAAAAGTTTGTAGGATGGGAAGGATGATTGGAAGGATGAGTTTTATCTGAAGCTGGTCTAGGTCCACTTTGGAAAGAATTCTTGTGGGGCCAAAAATTTGTGGCGTTACGACTCATTTTATGAGTTAAGGCATAGTCATCTGCCAGTACTGCTGCTCTATTTAATGTGTCAACTTTTTGTTCGTCCAGGTGGGCCTTTATATCTGAATGTATCTTTCCTTTAAACTCCTCAATCAGCATCATTTCTTTTAACTTCGAGAAATCTTTCCCAATTTCTTTGGAATGGCACCACCTATCAAATAAATTTTGCTTTTCTCTTGCAAATTCCACATGAGTTTGATTTTCATTTTTATAATAATTTCTGAATTTCTGCCTATAGGCCTCTGGAACAAGTTCATATGCCTTAAGTATTGCCTCTTTAACAGTATCATAATTATTGCTTTGCTCAGAAGATAGAGTGGAATAGATTTCTTGGGCCTTTCCTTTTAAAACACTTTGCAATAGCAAAGTCCAGACATCCCTTGGCCATTCTAAACTTGTTGCCACTTTTTCAAAATGTGAAAAATATTTATCAACTTCTTTTTCTTGAAAGGGGGGAACTAGCCTAACATGTTTAGTTGCATCAAATCTACTTTGGGAAATTACATTTGAGCCTTGACGCTGTGATTCTAATTCTTTTATTTTTATTTCCTTTTGAATTTCTAATTCTTTTAAGTGCATTTCTTTTTGAGTTTCTATTTCTCTTAATTTTAATTCCCTATCCTCCTTTTCTTTTTGAGCTTCAATTTCTTTTAATTTAATTTAATTTTCTCTTTCTTCTTTTTCTTTTTGAGCCTGAATTTCAATTTCCCTCATTTTTTGTTGCATTTCTAACTTTTTTAATTCCAATTCTAACTTTTTGAGTTCAAGGGCATCAGTGGGTTGTGGTTCAGAGGGGAGAGTTTCAGACTGAGGCAAAAGGCCTTCCTCCATATAATGATTAACAATGAGCTGTTTAAGTTTATGTTTGTTCAGACCAGGGGTGGCAGGTAATTTTAGATACTGAGCAAGTTGAAATAAATCCTCCTTCTTAAGAGATTCTAAAAGGGCCAAACTAGGAGAGCTTTCAAATTCAGAAATAAATTCTGTCACAATAAATACCATGACGAAAAGGTTTGCTGGTTCTCAGAATATAAATAATAATACTGAAATTTTCTAAGAAAATTTAAATGTTTTAAAAGTGAGCCAAATAATAATTGCAATATGCAAATAAAGTTTTCTCGTTATCTTATATTCAATCTCGGCAACGAGCCCCCAATTTCTGTTACGGTGTGGAATTATTAATGATATTGGTAACAGAAAGAATTCTGAGAATCAGCAACAAAACTATGAATTTAACTATTCTGAAATTTAATTAAAAAAATTGATATAAAAAAAAAATGCTACAAAGATCTTTTACACTAATTGGGTTACAGAAAATAAAAAAAAACAATGGTACTTATCAATTATAGAATTAGTCCAAAGTACAGTTTGACAGAATCCAGTAATCCAGTGGTGAAGTATCTTCTGAAGAAAGTTACCAGCTGGTAGATGTAGTATTAAATCCAAGAATGTCTCTTCAGAAACAGTATCCCGTAGATTTGTAATAAAATTTTCACTTAGAAATTTCAGCAGTCTCCAATAAAATATAACAAAATGCTCCGTAAAATTCAAATGGAGTAAAAATGCAAGAAGTATTGGCGCCACAGGCAATTTCCAAATAATCCAGTAGAATCCTGGCTTTTCACAAAATAATATTATTCTGTTTCACAGAAAGTATAAATTCTCTTTTCCAAGACGAACAGATTCTCTTCAAAATTCTCTTTTGGAATCAATCTCCAAATTCACAAAGAAGCACTGCTTCTATAATAAATGCACTGTTCTGAAACAATAATAATCTCCAATGGAAACAACTGCTGTGAAAATAAGTTCTTCTGAAATGGCTTTCTAAAATGAGTTTTTGAATTCTGTTGACAAACCTTTATATAGTAACCAGATAGAATGTCCCAGAAGAGGAAGTTTCTGCAATGTTCTATTAGTTTCTGGGAGATTCTGTTAAAGTTCAAGTAAACAAGGTCATTGACCTATTTAAACAATTAAACAATCAACAGCTATATGTACAATATATCAGTGTAACAAAGATGTAAACAAGGTCACTGAGTGCAAAAGAGTTAGACCAGTCAGAAAATGCAGAAATGAAAAAAAAAAATCTTTCTCACATAATTATCAACTTAAGAATATATCAATCTCAATATAATATGGGGGCTATAACACCACTGCTACCTTCTCCTTCATGACTCCTCACCTCTTCTTCGTGCCAATCCCCCATCACCCTCCTGTGGTTGCCTTTCAACAAAGTCTACTAAGCTAATAATTTCCTAAGTCTGAAAGTGTGAACAGGACCAGATGTAAGAAGGTTGCTTGGGAGGTACTTTGTTAGTTAATAAACAAAATACATTCTGGGGTCGAGTATTTTGTAAAAGAAATGTCATTCCGCATCATTGTTATGGCATTCCGTTGTCATTCCGCATCATTTCATGTCATTCCGATGTTTAGGAGGACCCTTTTTCAAGATCGTCCACATGCACACTTGTGTCCTGTACAAAGCTTTTCTTGACATCACTAAAGCTTTTTTTCATGTGTTTCAATTCCATTCGTGTTTTTCTGGGAATAGACAGCCCAACAGTTAACAGTCGTCAGCAAATCGAAATGAAAATAATGTGTTATAAAATACGTCCGTTGTGTATACATTTTCGGCATCCTAAGCGACGTAACCTACTTTCAAACTGGGTTGTTTTGTTGAGTCGCGTAAGTCACCTATTTTCGTTTTGACACTTGAAGCTCCGACTGGAACGCAACAAAATAGAAATAAAAAAATCCGCCAAAAGCGACAATGGACAATTGCTTGTCGTGTGATTTCAAATAAATGGACGTTTATTTGACGAATTAAAATGCCCATTTATCACACACGAGCACATTCGATTTTTGAAAATACTCGTTTTCATGTAAACCTCGCATCACTCAGTTCAGCCTTTTCTCATTTTGGCCAATTTTTTGAGGGCGACTTGTAATCGCCCCGACTATTTTTCTAGGTGACTTTAGGCTTAGAAGGGCGACTTAATCGCCCTAGTCGCCCTCACGGCTGGTCCCTGACATAGCATACAGGGAACAGAAATGAATATATTCCCAATTATCACAATTCTTGTCTTATTTCATAATCCTTTCATAAACATTGAACATTATCCTTTTCATCAAACACAACACACAAGTTAAGCTACAGTGTCATTGACACTTTCATTTTGCATTCAAAGTGCTATAAAACTGAAAATAAAAAACATCCCCCAACCCTATAGATGTGTATTTGTTCATTATATATTTTTTAATAGTCTAAGTGTCATTGGTGACAAAGTTATCTTCATCAAGATTTTATCGCTGAAAGATGTCGAGTTGACGTTCGCTGTTAAAATGGCGATCTGTGCCCATGTTTTTCAAGTCTGCTGATTTCGGGTTGCTTCACTTATGCAAATTTCCACGCGAGATGACATCATGTACCGTCAAAATCTTTCTATAGTTGACCTCTCTGATCATTGGACAAGACAACGGTGCATGTTGCATATTTCTGCGAGCAGAATTTCCATGTTTACGGACGTTTCAAAGTTTTCAATGAATTTTTTTTACTAGTGATGGGCCCATCATAGGGAAATACAATCGGAAGCAGCCGGTTACGGGCCATCGGAAAATAATCAGTAGTCATCGGAAAACATCGTCAGACTCGATTATAGTATGGAACTTTCACACGTTGCACCACCGCACACCTACTTTCAAATCGCGTAGTGTGAAAAACATGCCCCTGGCCTCTATAAAATCACGAGCCTAGATAGTCGTCCTGCGTGTGAATGAGCACTAAAACTGAAACAAAAAGTAGTAAATTACAGATAATAACTGTTTGCCTCTCCCCGCACCTTAGTCTACTGTGACTACATGACAGTCGATTTTCTCACTGAAAACTGAAACATTTCCAGTTTTAATTTCGGCTCATTTTTTTTAATGCACATGTGTTATAGCAAATGAAACAAAGTTCAAAGGGTAATTTATCTGATGCACACTGGACAGCTGAACTCGACTCATAACGCATGCTATACAAAACAATAACAGACGACGTCGCAGGGACTTAGAACCCAAAAAATATTGGTGGGTGAGGTATCTGGGTTGGGTGGTTATTTCCCCCTTTCCCTCCACAGCCCTTGAAATTGGCGATGGCAAATGGCAATGCTGTCGCAAAATCCTGTCGTCATGGATTTGCGACAGCAAACAATTGCCATCGTACTGATGGTGACAGGCCTGTACAGCTATAAAAATTCATTTAAAATGCCGTCGTAACTGCCGTCGCAAAATTGATTTGCGACAGCAGTTATTTATTTATTTATTTATTGATGTTTAAGGTCACATATTTATGCACAATGGCTAATCATGACCGTGACAGCTTTACGGGTGGAGGAAGCCGGAGTACCCGGAGAGAACCACCGAGCAACGACGAGCAGCTGCCAGCTCCCCAACATCGTAATTCCGCACTGCAGCACAGGCGGGGTTAGATTGGTTGAAGACATGCGTACCATCGACGTGCACTACGCCTTAGTACACGGCGTCATCGTGCCCCCCACATGGGCAATGGGGGTGAAGTGTCTTGCCCAAGGACACAACGCGGTTGCCGCAGGTGGGATTCGAACCGAGGACCTCTCGGCTTGCAGCCTGCACCTCTACCTACTGAGCCACCGCGCCCCCGCGACAGCAGTTGAGTGGCATCATAAAAAATTAACAATTTCAACGGCTGCCCTACGCCACTGCGGCGGCGCCCTTATTTCGGGGTCCCATGTGGATTCCAAAGTTGTTGTTAGTAATCGAAATGAGCTTGAGAAGTTGCAATACATGTTATGTAAATGTTATTTTACATTTACTAACTTTAATTTTAACACTGCATTGCATGCAAGCATTATTAGCTTAACTTGACATAGTCAAGATAAGCTATTGCCATCACGCGTGTGGAAGTCTGTGAGTCTGTTCACATTTTCCTTTAGCACTGGCTATACCCCGCAGTTCTTGTCTGATCGTCACGAAATTTCATATGCAGGTTTGGGGTCATGTCTAGATGAGATCATGAGAACGTCCCCTTTTGGTCGTGATCGGTTAACTGGTATGGCTGCCCGAGCCCAAAACCCAAAAACCATTAGCACAGTCTACAGGTCATATTTATGAAGGGATTTCATTGTAACTTGGTAGGATGTCTCTGTATAATGCCTAGATGAGAACATCCCCTTTTGGGCATGATCTGTGAACCGTGATGGCTGCCAAAGCCCAAAACTCAAAAACTTTTAGCACAGTCTGCCTGTCATGGAGGGATTTCAGTGTAACTTGTTAGGATGACTCCTTATGATGTCTAGATGAGAATTTCCCCATTTGGGCATGATCTGCCAACCGTGACGACTGCCCGAGCCCAAAACCCGAAAACCTTTAGCACAGTCTACACAGGTCATATTTATGAAGGGATTTCATTGCAACTTGGTAGGATGGCTCCAAATAATGTCTAGATGAGAACGTTACATTTTGATTGCGATCATTCAGCCTTGATGGGTGCCCGAACCCAAAAACCTTTAGCATAGGCAAAAGGTCATATTTATGGAAGGATTTCATTGTAACCTGTTAGGTTGACTCCATATAATGCTTAGATTATGACATCCCCATTTGGTCGTGATTGGTCGACTGTGATGGCTACAGGTGTCCGGAGCCCGAAAACCTTGAGCACAGTCTACAGATCATATTTATAAAGGGATTTCAGTGTAACTTCGTAGGATCACTCCAGATGATGCCCAGATGAGATTGTCCCCTTTGATTGCGATCATTCAACCATGATGGCTGCCCAAGCCCGAAGCCCGAAAACCTTGAGCACAGTCTACAGGTCATATTTATGAAGGAATTTCATTGTAACTTGGTAGGTTGACTTCATATAATGTCTAGATGAGAACGTCCCCTTTTGGACACGATTGGGCAACTGTGACGGCTACAGGGGCCCGAAGCCCGAAAACCTTTAGAACAGTTGACAGGTCACAATTATGAAGGCATTTCATTGTACCTTGGTAGGATGACTCCAAATAATGTCTAGATGAGAACATCCCCTTTTGGTCGCGATCATTCAGCCTTTATGGCTGCCCGAGCCCAAAGACCTTTAGCATAGTCTATAGGTCGTATTTATGGAAGGATTTCATTGTAACTTGTTAGGTTGACTCCATATAATGCCTAGATGATGACATCCCCTTTTGGTCGTGATTGGTCAACTGTGATGGCTACAGGTGCCCGAAGCCCGAAAATCTTGAGTACAGTCTACAGGTCATATTTATGAAGGGATTTCATTGTAACTTCGTAGGATCATTCCAGATGATGCCCAGATGAAAATGTCTCCTTTTGGTTGCGATCATTCAACCATTATGGCTGCCCAAGCCTGAATACCTTTAGCACAGTCTACAGGTCATATTTATGAAGGGATTTCATTGTAACTTGGTAGGTTTGACTTCATATAATGTCGAGATGAGAACGTCCCCTTTTGGACACGATTGGGCAACTGTGACAGCTACAGGGGCCCGAAGCCCGAAAACCTTTAGAACAGTCTACAGGTTATTAGCTCACCTGACTGAAAGTCAGGGTGAGCTTTTCTGATCACTTTTCATCCGGCGTCCGTCGTGAAGGTGGTGTTAGGGCCTTTTTCTCCCAAACCACTGGCCGCATATTAATGAAATTTCATGTGAGTAAGGGTTATATAAGGGCATTTTGATTTTTTGTCAAATTAGGTTTCGGCTCATATTGAGCAGAGGGATGGGTAAAAATGCTCCAATTCTTAAAAAAATCTTTTTCATGAACCAGCAATAGCAGAGACTTGATATTTGGTATGCAGCTTCCTTTTGAGGTGTAGACTCAAGTTTGTTCAAGAGAAGTTCGAGGGGCTATATTTGATGATGTTAATGGAGGGGCTAAAATTTTGTCCCCACCCCAAATTTCTATATTTTTATACTGTACCAATGACCCAGACTTAGCTGGTGCTAACTCCACAAAAACCAGGGCCAAACACAAATTTTGCCCCCCAATCCCCAAAATTTGCATCCAAAACAAAAAGAAATCATGTCCTAAAGGACCTCCATAGTACGACTCTACTGCGCATGCGCAGTGACGCAGTCGTCCCGAAATTGGCGCCAAATATCATTCTCTGTTTGGCCCTTCATCAGTCAACATCTCACTGATCTTTGTGCTTGTAAATCTCAGTTTAAAGGATGCCAGACACGTAATTCTTGGAGAAAATGTGATTCTAAGGAGGATAGAAGGAGGAGAGGAAAAAAGAAGTGGCAAAAAATAATCAGGGCTGTACTTAAAATTTTTTGTTGAAATTATGTTAAGTTGCCTATTTTCGAGGCAAACGCCTCTTGTTGTCATTCTTGCTAATTGTTGCACTGCTTATTCAGTGTTTCCTCTCCCCTAACCTTCTAAAGTCCCCCCTTGCAATTCTCCCATGCTTTTGGCATATTTTTGAGAAGTTTCATTTCTAAAAATTCCCTGGGAGAGTTGCTTGGTTACAGAATGTTTTCTGTTATTTTCCCCATAGTTACGTTTTCACCCATGGGTGTATAACGTTTGTGTTCTGCATCTTCCATCTGATGTTCTGCAGATTCTCCCCTGGGAGTCTCTGTTTTGCATCAGATAGAGTGTAATTGATGACTGATTCCGGGCCAGTTTTTTCAGTGCCTGGAGTCATGTTTTCTTCTGTGTTTACACTGTTTGTTTTCATTGGCAACAGCCTTTTTTGAGGGGGGCTGTTTGCCTTTGAGGTAGTTTATCTCATTATAAGATACATTTATATTATCCGAAAGTGTCTCATTAATTATTTTATATAATTTTAAAATTTTTGACCACACTTTGCCATCGGATCCGTCGGGGCTCAACGTTACTTTTCAGCAACTTGGGCTTCTCTGAAAAAATATTTTTTCAAAATTATTTTGTTTTGCAATTGTTTTTTCATTTATTAATGGATCATGTTATTATGTATCTTTGTGTCAGGGGTTTTTGCGAGTAACTAGGACTTATTGTTGTTCTTTCACAATGAAGGGAACTTGTTCAAATTGTAATAGGAAGAAATCTTCCTCTGACTTTCATGATTATTGCATTAATTGTAGTCAGTGTTCTCGCATTAATCCCTGTCCTGTATGTGAACATTGGGATGAGAAACATTGGAAACGTGTATCACGATATGTTGTTTCTGGAGAAAGAGCGATGCCGGTTCTTTCTCCACAAGGTCACTCTACTCTCTCAGTTTCTATTTCAGAGGAACCAGAACAGGGTGATGTTTCCATGTTATCTTCTTCAAGTGTGCGTCCGTCGTCACAATTAAATACAGAGCTAGCGGCAAAAGTGCTCATGGAGATTAGACAAATGTCATCCGCTAGCTCGCCCGGTGTAGCGTCCATTCACCGAATGGTTCGGCAGCCGGGTTCGTCCGATGCGGTCCAAGAGGAAATTTTGGGTGATGCGAGCACTATAAAAATAATAGATGCACACCCAGTGACGGCGGATAGTGAACGAGAACGGAGGAAGCCTTTTAGTCCGGTTCCTAGCTCGTCCAGGTCCAGCCGGGCCGCGAGCGAGAGAGGCCCCTCTCTCGTACAACAACATCTGGGACCAGATGTTGTGGTACAAAATGTGTCTTTAGCGGAGCATACGTCCGTCGCTCGGGACGCTCCGTTGTATAAGCAGTCCGCAGAGACTGTTAAGGCTTCCTCTTCTCGCCGGCGCACACGACCGCACCTTGGCTGCGTGACCTCCGATATTTTGCCAGCTTCGCCGATGAAGGATTATTCGGCGACCAGGTCACACCATCCGGCAGCCAGGGATTCGAGACCGATGGACTCCGGACGTTCGCATAGGAAAAGTATGCGGGAGCCATCTGATGCGGAGCTGCCCTCGGCAAAGCAGCGAAAGACCGCTCCTCCGCAGGTCTCGACGTCGGACATTCTAGTGCAGATAGCAGCTTATCGCAGCATCCCAGCAGCCGACAGAGACGGTGTCGGATCGAGAATTATCCGACGGCGCTGGGTCGGTACGCTCCGCCGAAGCATCGGGGGCGGACGACCGGGAACATCGGGAGGTCCGACCGGATGGTGAAAGGGATACGGATGAATTGGAGCTATCCCTTTCGGAACAACACAAAGCTGCCGTAGACTTCATCCGGCACTTTCTTCCTCAAGTTGTTCCGTCGGGCCAGACTGCTGCGCTTCCGGACAGGAGAATTATAGCGTCATTGGACTCTGATTTTTTCGAGCGGTTCAGGGACATCGCTCCCGAGTTTCCGTCGCAGTCCAATAATGTTGCAAGAACATTTGAATTATTGAACGACGCTATTTTTAAACTTGCTTCCAGGACAGGGAAAGCAGGCTTCTTGTCCGCAAATACTCTCAACCTGCCTTTCATTAATGCAAGGAATAAATTCGACACGGCAGGTCAGGGTATACCGAGAGTTCCTCTGCGTATGGACGACGAGGCGGAAGACTTAGAGCTATCATTACCGTCGTCAGCTTCTATTCCAACCGCAGTGTTGGAAACAGCTATCGCGTCTAACAGAGCCAATTTAGATGCCTTATCTTACGCAGATCACCTTACGAAGGCGTTATCACTGCGTCTTCAAGGGGAAGAGTTTCAGGATATACAATCCTCCTTAAGACTTCTTTCAAGGGCAGTAGCTTATTCCACGTGTAACTCCGCCCTTTCAGTGGCAAATCTGGAGTTGGTTAGACGTGACGCAGCCCTGTCTACATCCACACTAGTGGATTCTAAGGTGAAGAACTCTCTTAGAGTCGCTTCGGTCTCAGGAGATCTTCTCTATGACGGCAAGCTTTCCGCTATTTATGATAATATTAAAAAGAAAGCTAGTGATTCTCTGTTGTTTAGATCCGCTCCTAAAAGGTCGGATTCAGCAGACACAAATAAGGCGGGCACTTCTGGGTCTTATCCGCCCAAGAGAGGTTCCTATAGAGGTTCCGGTGCGTCCTCTAGCTCTTATTCGAGAGACCGTCAGGATAGCGACTCTCGTTCGGGACGTCCTTCAGGCCGGGACAATCGGTCGGACGCCCCGAGGTCGACGAGGCGAGGTGCGGGTCGTGGAAGACGTGGTTTCTCCTACCGCAGGCCTCGCAGATCCAGGAGGTGATGGCTCAAACCTCTATCGCGTTCCGGTTGGCGGAAGGTTGTCGAGTTTTTCTCAAGAGTGGGCGTCGATTACGGACGACCCGTGGGTGAGAGGAGTGACTTCGGAAGGTCTAAAGATATCCTTCAAACGAAAGCCTCCATTAACTCGAAGTCCAAAGTGGACTCATCTTCCGTCAAACCCTCAGAAAAGAGACGCTCTGCTATCAGAGGTGCAGTCTCTTTTAATGAAGAACGCGGTAGAGGTCGTAGAAAACCAGGAATCGCTGGGATTCTACAGCCATCTGTTTCTGGTTCCGAAACCAGACGGCTCGTTCCGTCCAGTCATAGATTTGAGCTGGATAAACAAGCTGATCGTCGCTCCGAAGTTTTATATGGAGACGATTCGATCGGTCAGAGCGAGTATTCGGGTGAACGATTATGCAACGAGCATAGATCTCAAAGATGCGTACTTTCACGTCATGGTACATCCGACATTCCGAAAGTATCTACGCTTCGCAGTCCTAGGAGTGGTGTATCAGTTCCGGGCCATGTGCTTCGGATTGAATCTAGCACCCTGGGCTTTCACTCGGGTAATGAACTCGGTAATGATCTACTTCCGAGCTCATTCGTCTGCGGTAACGTCGGCCTACCTGGACGACATTCTTCAGAGGTACGGCAACGAGTTAACGCTTCAGAACGATGTTCAGAATCTTCTTCTATTGCTCCGACGTCTCGGTTTCATAGTAAACGAGGAGAAGTTGGATCTGGTGCCGTCCAAGTCATTCACTCATCTGGGAAGGAGCTTCGAGACGCACAACAATCTCGTTCGTCTGCCGTTAACCAGAGCGAAATTAGTCAGTTGTTACGCTCGCTATTGTCTAAATACAGACAAAGTCACAGCGAGAGAATTTATGAGACTGATAGGTCTGTGCGGAGCCGCCGCGGATCTCATTCCGATGGGACGGCTACGCACACGGCCTCTTCAAATTTTCCTGACTCAGAATTGGAGTGTGAAAATTCATTCGCTCGATGTAGACGTTCTCTTGTCAGATCAAGTGAAACAAGAGATTCAGACTTGGGCAAACATTCAGTGGTTAACTCAAGGAGTTCCGCTGCAGTTGCCGGATCCGAGTTTTACCATTATGACGGATGCCAGTCAAACAGGTTGGGGTGCATCATTAATCCCAACGGATTCGAGATGCCAGGGTCTTTGGGATCTGCAATTCCTGTGCAAGCACATAAACTTCAAGGAAATGATGTCAATTTGGCTTGCGTTACGTCACTGGATGGACATTATTCACGATGCTCATGTCCAAATCCTATCCGACAATACGACAGTAGTGGCGTATATACGGAATCAGGGAGGCACTCATTCAGTTCCGTTGTTCAATCTAACGGAAAGAATCCTTCTGTTTGCGTTGGAACATCACGTTCTTCTTTCGGTCCGTCACATACCGGGTCATCTGAATGTGCTAGCAGACTCCCTTTCACGAAAGGGTCGCTTGTTGCCGTCGGAGTGGACTCTCAACAAACAAGTATTCAATCAGATTTGCTACCAATGGGAACGGCCAATGATAGACTTATTTGCGACACATCTCAACAATCAGTTGCAGACGTATGTGTCCCCGTGTCCGGATCCAAGAGCATTTGCAGTAGACGCTCTATCGATCCCTTGGGACGGAATGATAGGATATGCGTATCCTCCAGCGCCGTTAATTCAACAAGTATTGCTAAAGATAAAACAATCTCAATGCAAGATTCTGTTGGTAGCATCTCTGTCGCCACAGAGACCGTGGATAAATCTACTCAGGTGTCTGTTGTGGGACCTACCGCGGAAGCTCCCTCCACGAGAGGATCTTCTTTGGCAGGGGAAATCGCGCCAACTGCATCACAACCCGCAAGGTCTCAACCTTCACGTTTTTCCGTTGTGCGGTCCTTCTTGCATGGCAAACACTTTACAGGACGAGCAGTGGACGCGATTTCTAACTGTAGGAGGACCTCCTCTTCGCTAAAATATGCGGCTAAGTGGAAGGTTTTCCGTCGTTGGTGTAGGGATCATTCTGTTGATATATTTGATCCCTCTATACCAGACATTGCTAACTTTCTAGTATACTTGTTTGACGAAATCAAACTGCAACCTGTTACTGTAAAGGGTTATAGATCTATGTTATCTGATACCTATGCACATCATGATAGTTTACAAATTGGATCTAATGTCTCTTTATCGAAATTGGTTAGAAACTTTTCGATAAATAGACCCAGAACTCTTAGATTAATTCCTAAGTGGAATTTAGCTTGGGTTCTCCTTAAATTGAAGGAAAAGCCATTTGAACCTCTTGGGACAGTAGATTTCAAATTCTTATCTTATAAGACAGCTTTTCTCTTAGCTTTCTCTTCTGCCAGAAGAGTCAGTGAGCTTCATGCACTATCGGTGGATGATTCTCATTATCGTAGTGTTGGGAACACTATCACCTTCACTACTAATGTCGGTTTTTTAGCTAAGAATCAGGCTCCTAATAAATATCCGGAACCTATTGTTATTAAGGCTCTTCCGTCTTCAGACGGGCGTAGGCCTTTACTCTGTCCTGTTAGAGCACTACGTATCTATAAACAGAGATCTCAGTTCATCAGAAAGGGACGGAAACGTTTCTTTCTGTCTTTGATGCCTAATAGAAAGGACATTTCAGTCCATTCTATTGCTAGATGGATTCAGTTAACTATCCGTACTGCGTATGAAGATTTATCTTCTTCTCAGCAGTCTGTGCTTAAGATTTCTGCTCATGAAGTAAGAGCTCTTTCTACTTCCTGGGCTTATGCTAATAGTGTTGCTATTACAGATTTAATGAAGGCTGCTTATTGGTCTCAGCCATCCACATTTACTAATTTTTATCTCAGAAATATTGAGTCCATTTCTGGAGACCTGCATTGTTTAGGTCCGTTATCTGTTGCTCAGAATGTCGTCCACTAAACAGTTGCAACTATAGTTATGCAGGCTTTCTGTTCCGGCAGTGACTCCGTCCGGCTGCCCTCTTCGCTCTGGGCTATTTGACCCAGGGCAAGGGGAAGGGGGGGGGGCGGGTGTTCCCTTAGGTCACCTGCTTTATAGTGAAAAGCAAGGGAATGCCTCCTCCAAGACAGTATTTCTGAGTCGCTTCCGGGATGGTTTTAAAGTGTAATATTAATGTTTAATTTCATTCATGTCTTATTTTTAAAGTGTAGCTCGGTGTGAAGCATTTGTATATGTCATGTGTCAAACGGGCTTTAATATACAATACTCGGACACTTTTAAATGATTATAAAGAGTCTCAATTCTCTGGACTACTTTATTTATTGGCTTGTTTTAAAAATAATTAGTATAAAGGTTATACTGGATGTTAATAGAGAACATGAATGTTATTGTGCTCAATTATTAAGGGTAGTGTATCTTTCTAATTTAAATATTAAATAAGAAAGATACATGTAAAGCCTAATACTCCTTTTCTCCTTAAGGGGTTACCTCTTTATTTTATAATTGAGCTTATTGGATTTTCCTCTATGTCCTAGGCCCTCCAGCCTGTTTACTATTCAGCTAAGTCTGGGTCATTGGTACAGTATAAAAATGTTAAAAAATTTATAGTAATTTATATATTTTTTATACTTACCAATGACCCAGACGGGGATGGCCCTCCCTGAGTTGGGAACTCTTGCCTCCCCGCTGAGTACATAGCGCTGACCAGGCACTGCCAGTAAGAATGATATTTGGCGCCAATTTTGGGACGACTGCGTCACTGCGCATGCGCAGTAGAGTCGTACTATGGAGGTCCTTTAGGACATGATTTCTTTTTGTTTTGGATGCAAATTTTGGGGATTGGGGGGCAAAATTTGTGTTTGGCCCTGGTTTTTGTGGAGTTAGCACCAGCTAAGTCTGGGTCATTGGTAAGTATAAAAAATATATAAATTACTATAAATTTTTTAACTTTCCAAACCGCAAGGCCGATTTGAACCAAACTTTACATGAGTGCTTATTGGGTCATAAGTACCTAATTTATGCAGAATTTTTTTTCCCCATAGCCCCGTGGGAACCACAGGAGCTAAAAATAGAAAAAAATTAAAACTCCCATATCTCCAAAACTACACGGCACTGAGAATTCTTATTTGTTGTGAAACTTCCTTAGGACCAACAGAATGGAATGGTAAAAAAAATTGCCATCAGTTTTATCATGGGGTACTTTTTGGGGACTTTGAAAAAGTGCGGAGTCAGCATTTTTTAACACTGTGGGTAATGGGAAAAACATATAAGACTACTTTTCTCCCAAACTTTCAAATTTCACAAAAAACATCTTTGGAAGATTGTTTCACATGTTTATTGAAATCAATTGCCTGGGTCCATATTTGGACTCTCTATGGGAGCTCAAATGTTTAAATTAGTGCAGTATGAGGAGTATTTTTTAAAAATCTTCTTCAGATCCAGCAATAAGAATCTTTTGATATTTGGTATGCAGCATCCTCAGGAGGGTGAGATTAAAGTTTGTTGAAGCCAAGTCCCTGGGTTCATATTTAGGCTGAAAATTTGGGGTCCCGTTGCGGACTTAGAAATTTTGGTCCAAAATCTGGAAATTTGTTTTTTTAAAAATTTTTTCAATTTTAAGACAAAAAAAAATAAAATTTTTCCCCTGAAATTTTGGGGTCCGGGTGGGATTTTGAAAATTTTGGACAAAAATCCGGAAATTTTGTTTTTTTGTTTTTTATGCATTTCTGTCAATTTTAAGACAAATTTTTCTTTTTCCCCCTGAAAATTTGGGGTCTGGGTGGGACTTCGAAAATTTTTGACCAAAATCCGTAATTTTTTGATTTTGTTTTTTATGCGTTTCTGTCAATTTTAAGACAAAAAAAAATTTTTTTTTTTTACACCCAAAATCTGGGGTCCGGGTGGGACTTTCAAAATTTTGGACCAAAGCCCGAAAACCTTTAGCACAGTCTTCAGTTCATATTTATGAAGGGATTTCATTGTAACTTGGTAGGTTGGACACCATTTTCAACTGTGACGGCTGCAGGGGCTTAAAGCCCGAAAACCTTTAGCACCGTCTGCAGGTGACATTTATGAAGGGATTTCATTGTACCCTGGTAGGATGACTCCAAATAATGTCTAGATGAGAACGTCCCCTTTTGGTCGCGATCATTCAGCCTTGATGGCTGCCTGAGCCCCAAACCCTGAAACCTTTAGCACAGTCTACAGGTCATATTTATGAAGGGATTCATTGTAACTTGGTAGGTTGACTTCATATAATGTCTTGATGAGAACGTCCCCTTTGGACGCAATTGGGAAGCTGACGGCTACAGGGGCCCGAAGCCCGAAAACCTTTAGCACAGTCCACAGGCCATATTTATGAAGGGATTTCAATGTAACTTGATAGGATGACTCGTTTTGGAATAATTTCACTGCAACTTGGTAACTTTCGTTGATATACGTTAACTGTGAGGGCCACATACATCAACTGTGAGGTCATATTAACCCGTCCCTCAGCTCTTTAGTACAGTGTACACCTCATATTATTTTTATCAAAAACATAGCATACAGGGAACAGAAATGAACATATTCCCAATTATCACAATTCTTGTCTTATTTCATAATCCTTTCATAAACATTGAACATTATCCTTTTCATCAAATACAACATACATGTTAAGCTGCAGTGTCATTGACACTTTCCTTTTTTTTTCAACTGTAATAATTGGATTGGAATTGGCCGATTATTTAGCCTCAATAATCGGCACACAGGTAAAGACCATGATCGGCCCATCACTATTTTTAGCTTAACTTGACATATGTCAGTCAAGATAAGCTATTGCCATTACGCGTGCAGAAGTCTGTGAGTCTGTGACGTCTGTTCACATTTCCTTTAGCACGGGCTACACCCCGCAGTTCTTGTCTGATCGTCTTGAAATTACATATGCAGGTTTGGGGTCATGTCTAGATGAGAACGTCCCCTTTTGGTCGTGATCGGGCAACCGGTATGGCTGCCTGAGCCCAAAACCCGAAAACCATTAGCACAGTCTACAGGTCGTATTTATGAAGGGATTTCATTGTAACTTGGTAGGATGCCTCTGTATAGTGCCTAGACGAGAACGTCCCATTTTGGGCATGATCTATCAACCGTGATGGCTGCCCAAGCCCGAAACCCAAAAACTTTTAGCACAGTCTGCAGGTCATGTTTAATGTGGAGGGATTTCATTGTAACTTGGTAGGATGACTCCGTATGATGTCTAGATGAGAATTTCCCCATTTGGGCATGATCTACCAACCGTGACGACTGCCCGAGCCCAAAACCCGAAAACCTTTAGCACAGTCTACAGGTCATATTTATTGAGGAATTTCATTGTAACTTGGTGGGTTGACTTCATACAATGTCGAGATGAGAAAGTCCCCCTTTGGACGTGATTGGGCAACTGTGACGGCTACAGGAGCCCGAAGCCCGAAAACCTTTAGCATAGTCTAGAGGTCATGTTTATGAAATGATTTCATTGTAACTTGGCAGGATGACTCCAAATAATGTCCAGATGAGAACGTCCCATTTTGATCGCGATCATGCAGCCTTGATGGGTGCCCGAGCCCAAAAACCTTTAGCATAGGCAAAAGGTCATATTTATGGAAGGATTTCATTGTAACCTGTTAGGTTGACTCCATATAATGCCTAGATGATGACATCCCCTTTCGGTCGTGATTGGTCAGTTGTGATGGCTACAAGTGCCCGAAGCCCGAAAACCTTGAGCACAGTCTACAGGTCATATTTATGAAGGGATTTCATTGTAACTTCTTAGGATCACTCCAGATGATGCTCAGATGAGATTGTCCCCTACGGTTGCGATCATTCACCCATGATGGCTGAGCAAGCCCGAAGCCCGAAAACCTTTAGCACAGTCTACAGGTCATATTTATGAAGGGTTTTCAATGAATTTTTTTTACTAGTGATGGGCCCATCATAGGGAAATACAATCGGAAGCAGCCGGTTACGGGCCATCGGAAAATAATCAGTAGTCATCGGAAAACATCGTCAGACTCGATTATAGTATGGAACTTTCACACGTTGCACCACCGCACACCTACTTTCAAATCGCGTAGTGTGAAAAACATGCCCCTGGCCTCTATAAAATCACGAGCCTAGATAGTCGTCCTGCATGTGAATGAGCACTAAAACTGAAACAAAAAGTAGTAAATTACAGATAATAACTGTTTGCCTCTCCCCGCACCTTAGTCTACTGTGACTACATGACAGTCGATTTTCTCACTGAAAACTGAAACATTTCCAGTTTTAATTTCGGCTCATTTTTTTTAATGCACATGTGTTATAGCAAATGAAACAAAGTTCAAAGGTTAATTTATCTGATGCACACTGGACAGCTTAACTCGACTCATAACGCATGCTATACAAAACAATAACAGACGACGTCGCAGGGACTTAGAACCCAAAAAATATTGGTGGGTGAGGTATCTGGGTTGGGTGGTTATTTCCCCCTTTCCCTCCACAGCCCTTGAAATTGGCAATGGCAAATGGCAATGCTGTCGCAAAATGCTGTCGTCATATGGATTTGCGACAGCAAACAATTGCCATCGTACTGATGGTGACAGGCCTGTACAGCTATAAAAATTCATTTAAAATGCCGTCGTAACTGCCGTCGCAAAATTGATTTGCGACAGCAGTTATTTATTTATTTATTTATTGATGTTTAAGGTCACATATTTATGCACAATGGCTAATCATGACCGTGACAGCTTTACGGGTGGAGGAAGCCGGAGTACCCGGAGAGAACCACCGAGCAACGACGAGCAGCTGCCAGCTCCCCAACATCGTAATTCCGCACTGCAGCACAGGCGGGGTTAGATTGGTTGAAGACATGCGTACCATCGACGTGCACTACGCCTTAGTACACGGCGTCATCGTGCCCCCCACATGGGCAATGGGGGTGAAGTGTCTTGCCCAAGGACACAACGCGGTTGCCGCAGGTGGGATTCGAACCGAGGACCTCTCGGCTTGCAGCCTGCACCTCTACCTACTGAGCCACCGCGCCCCCGCGACAGCAGTTGAGTGGCATCATAAAAAATTAACAATTTCAACGGCTGCCCTACGCCACTGCGGCGGCGCCCTTATTTCGGGGTCCCATGTGGATTCCAAAGTTGTTGTTAGTAATCGAAATGAGCTTGAGAAGTTGCAATACATGTTATGTAAATGTTATTTTACATTTACTAACTTTAATTTTAACACTGCATTGCATGCAAGCATTATTAGCTTAACTTGACATAGTCAAGATAAGCTATTGCCATCACGCGTGTGGAAGTCTGTGAGTCTGTTCACATTTTCCTTTAGCACTGGCTATACCCCGCAGTTCTTGTCTGATCGTCACGAAATTTCATATGCAGGTTTGGGGTCATGTCTAGATGAGATCATGAGAACGTCCCCTTTTGGTCGTGATCGGTTAACTGGTATGGCTGCCCGAGCCCAAAACCCAAAAACCATTAGCACAGTCTACAGGTCATATTTATGAAGGGATTTCATTGTAACTTGGTAGGATGTCTCTGTATAATGCCTAGATGAGAACATCCCCTTTTGGGCATGATCTGTGAACCGTGATGGCTGCCAAAGCCCAAAACTCAAAAACTTTTAGCACAGTCTGCCTGTCATGGAGGGATTTCAGTGTAACTTGTTAGGATGACTCCTTATGATGTCTAGATGAGAATTTCCCCATTTGGGCATGATCTGCCAACCGTGACGACTGCCCGAGCCCAAAACCCGAAAACCTTTAGCACAGTCTACACAGGTCATATTTATGAAGGGATTTCATTGCAACTTGGTAGGATGGCTCCAAATAATGTCTAGATGAGAACGTTACATTTTGATTGCGATCATTCAGCCTTGATGGGTGCCCGAACCCAAAAACCTTTAGCATAGGCAAAAGGTCATATTTATGGAAGGATTTCATTGTAACCTGTTAGGTTGACTCCATATAATGCTTAGATTATGACATCCCCATTTGGTCGTGATTGGTCGACTGTGATGGCTACAGGTGTCCGGAGCCCGAAAACCTTGAGCACAGTCTACAGATCATATTTATAAAGGGATTTCAGTGTAACTTCGTAGGATCACTCCAGATGATGCCCAGATGAGATTGTCCCCTTTGATTGCGATCATTCAACCATGATGGCTGCCCAAGCCCGAAGCCCGAAAACCTTGAGCACAGTCTACAGGTCATATTTATGAAGGAATTTCATTGTAACTTGGTAGGTTGACTTCATATAATGTCTAGATGAGAACGTCCCCTTTTGGACACGATTGGGCAACTGTGACGGCTACAGGGGCCCGAAGCCCGAAAACCTTTAGAACAGTTGACAGGTCACAATTATGAAGGCATTTCATTGTACCTTGGTAGGATGACTCCAAATAATGTCTAGATGAGAACATCCCCTTTTGGTCGCGATCATTCAGCCTTTATGGCTGCCCGAGCCCAAAGACCTTTAGCATAGTCTATAGGTCGTATTTATGGAAGGATTTCATTGTAACTTGTTAGGTTGACTCCATATAATGCCTAGATGATGACATCCCCTTTTGGTCGTGATTGGTCAACTGTGATGGCTACAGGTGCCCGAAGCCCGAAAATCTTGAGTACAGTCTACAGGTCATATTTATGAAGGGATTTCATTGTAACTTCGTAGGATCATTCCAGATGATGCCCAGATGAAAATGTCTCCTTTTGGTTGCGATCATTCAACCATTATGGCTGCCCAAGCCTGAATACCTTTAGCACAGTCTACAGGTCATATTTATGAAGGGATTTCATTGTAACTTGGTAGGTTTGACTTCATATAATGTCGAGATGAGAACGTCCCCTTTTGGACACGATTGGGCAACTGTGACAGCTACAGGGGCCCGAAGCCCGAAAACCTTTAGAACAGTCTACAGGTTATTAGCTCACCTGACTGAAAGTCAGGGTGAGCTTTTCTGATCACTTTTCATCCGGCGTCCGTCGTGAAGGTGGTGTTAGGGCCTTTTTCTCCCAAACCACTGGCCGCATATTAATGAAATTTCATGTGAGTAAGGGTTATATAAGGGCATTTTGATTTTTTGTCAAATTAGGTTTCGGCTCATATTGAGCAGAGGGATGGGTAAAAATGCTCCAATTCTTAAAAAAATCTTCTCATGAACCAGCAATAGCAGAGACTTGATATTTGGTATGCAGCTTCCTTTTGAGGTGTAGACTCAAGTTTGTTCAAGAGAAGTTCGAGGGGCTATATTTGATGATGTTAATGGAGGGGCTAAAATTTTGTCCCCGCCCCAAATTTCTATTTTCCAAACCGCGAGGCCGATTTGAACCAAACTTTACATGAGTGCTTATTGGGTAATAAGTACCTAATTTATGCAGAATTTTTTTTTTCCCATAGCCCCGTGGGAACCACAGGAGCTAAAAATAGAAAAAAATTAAAACTCCCATATCTCCAAAACTACACGGCACTGAGAATTCTTATTTGTTGTGAAACTTCCTTAGGACCAACAGAATGGAATGGTAAAAAAAATTGCCATCAGTTTTATCATGGGGTACTTTTTGGGGACTTTGAAAAAGTGCGGAGTCAGCATTTTTTAACACTGTGGGTAATGGGAAAAACATATAAGACTACTTTTCTCCCAAACTTTCAAATTTCACAAAAAACATCTTTGGAAGATTGTTTCACATGTTTATTGAAATCAATTGCCTGGGTCCATGTTTGGACTCTCTATGGGAGCTCAAATGTTTAAATTAGTGCAGTATGAGGAGTATTTTTTAAAAATCTTCTTCAGATCCAGCAATAAGAATCTTTTGATATTTGGTATGCAGCATCCTCAGGAGGGTGAGATTAAAGTTTGTTGAAGCCAAGTCCCTGGGTTCATATTTAGGCTGAAAATTTGGGGTCCCGTTGCGGACTTAGAAATTTTGGACCAAAATCTGGAAATTTGTTTTTTTAAAAAAATTTTCAATTTTAAGACAAAAAAAAAAAAATTTTTCCCCTGAAATTTTGGGGTCCGGGTGGGATTTTGAAAATTTTGGACAAAAATCCGGAAATTTTGTTTTTTTGTTTTTTATGCATTTCTGTCAATTTTAAGACAAATTTTTTTTTTTTCCCCTGAAAATTTGGGGTCTGGGTGGGACTTCGAAAATTTTTGACCAAAATCCGTAATTTTTTGATTTTGTTTTTTATGCGTTTCTGTCAATTTTAAGACAAAAAAAAATTTTTTTTTTTTACACCCAAAATCTGGGGTCCGGGTGGGACTTTCAAAATTTTGGACCAAAGCCCGAAAACCTTTAGCACAGTCTTCTGTTCATATTTATGAAGGGATTTCATTGTAACTTGGTAGGTTGGACACCATTTTCAACTGTGACGGCTGCAGGGGCTTAAAGCCCGAAAACCTTTAGCACCGTCTGCAGGTGACATTTATGAAGGGATTTCATTGTACCCTGGTAAGATGACTCCAAATAATGTCTAGATGAGAACGTCCCCTTTTGGTCGCGATCATTCAGCCTTGATGGCTGCCTGAGCCCCAAACCCTGAAACCTTTAGCACAGTCTACAGGTCATATTTATGAAGGGATTCATTGTAACTTGGTAGGTTGACTTCATATAATGTCTTGATGAGAACGTCCCCTTTGGACGCAATTGGGAAACTGACGGCTACAGGGGCCCGAAGCCCGAAAACCTTTAGCACAGTCCACAGGCCATATTTATGAAGGGATTTCAATGTAACTTGATAGGATGACTCGTTTTGGAATAATTTCACTGCAACTTGGTAACTTTCGTTGATATACGTTAACTGTGAGGGCCACATACATCAACTGTGAGGTCATATTAACCTGTCCCTCAGCTCATTAGTACAGTGTACACCTCATATTATTTTTATCAAAAACATAGCATACAGGGAACAGAAATGAACATATTCCCAATTATCACAATTCTTGTCTTATTTCATAATCCTTTCATAAACATTGAACATTATCCTTTTCATCAAATACAACACACATGTTAAGCTGCAGTGTCATTGACACTTTCCTTTTTTTTTCAACTGTAATAATTGGATTGGAATTGGCCGATTATTTAGCCTCAATAATCGGCACACAGGTAAAGACCATGATCGGCCCATCACTATTTTTAGCTTAACTTGACATAGTCAAGATAAGCTATTGCCATCACGCGTGCAGAAGTCTGTGAGTCTGTGACGTCTGTTCACATTTCCTTTAGCACGGGCTACACCCCGCAGTTCTTGTCTGATCGTCTTGAAATTTCATATGCAGGTTTGGGGTCATGTCTAGATGAGAACGTCCCCTTTTGGTCGTGATCGGGCAACCGGTATGGCTGCCTGAGCCCAAAACCCGAAAACCATTAGCACAGTCTACAGGTCGTATTTATGAAGGGATTTCATTGTAACTTGGTAGGATGCCTCTGTATAGTGCCTAGACGAGAACGTCCCATTTTGGGCATGATCTATCAACCGTGATGGCTGCCCAAGCCCGAAACCCCAAAACTTTTAGCACAGTCTGCAGGTCATGTTTAATGTGGAGGGATTTCATTGTAACTTGGTAGGATGACTCCGTATGATGTCTAGATGAGAATTTCCCCATTTGGGCATGATCTACCAACAGTGACGACTGCCCGAGCCCAAAACCCGAAAACCTTTAGCACAGTCTACAGGTCATATTTATTGAGGAATTTCATTGTAACTTGGTGGGTTGACTTCATACAATGTCTAGATGAGAAAGTCCCCCTTTGGACGTGATTGGGCAACTGTGACGGCTACAGGAGCCCGAAGCCCGAAAACCTTTAGCATAGTCTAGAGGTCATATTTATGAAATGATTTCATTGTAACTTGGCAGGATGACTCCAAATAATGTCTAGATGAGAACGTCCCATTTTGATCGCGATCATGCAGCCTTGATGGGTGCCCGAGCCCAAAAACCTTTAGCATAGGCAAAAGGTCATATTTATGGAAGGATTTCATTGTAACCTGTTAGGTTGACTCCATATAATGCCTAGATGATGACATCCCCTTTCGGTCGTGATTGGTCAGTTGTGATGGCTACAAGTGCCCGAAGCCCGAAAACCTTGTGCTCAGTCTACAGGTCATATTTATGAAGGGATTTCATTGTAACTTCTTAGGATCACTCCAGATGATGCTCAGATGAGATTGTCCCCTACAGTTGCGATCATTCACCCATGATGGCTGAGCAAGCCCGAAGCCCGAAAACCTTTAGCACAGTCTACTGGTCATATTTATGAAGGGATTTCATTGTAACTTGGTAGGTTAACTTCATATAATGTCTAGATGAGAACGTGCGATCATTCACCCATGATGGCTGCCCGAGCCCGAAGCCCGAAAACCTTTAGCACAGTCTACAGGTCATATTTATGAAGGGATTTCATTGTAACTTGGTAGGTTAACTTCATATAATGTCTAGATGAGAACGTCCCCTTTTGGACATGATTGGGCAACTGTGACGGCTAAAGGTGCCCGAAGCCTGAAAACCTTTAGCACAGTCTACAGGTCATATTTATGAGGGGATTTCATTGTAACTTGGTAGGATGACTCCAAATAATGTCTAGATGAGAACGTCCCCTTTTGATCGCGATCATTCAGCCTTGATGGGTGCCTGAGCCCAAAAACCTTTAGCATAGGTAAAAGGTCATATTTATGGAAGGATTTCATTGTAACCTATTAGGTTGACTCCATATAATGCCTAGATGATGACATCCCCTTTTGGTCGTGATTGGTCAACTGTGATGGCTACAGGTGCCCGAAGCCCAAAAACCTTGAGCACAGTCTACAGGTCATATTTATGAAGGGATTTCATTGAAACTTCGTAGGATCACTCCAGATGATGCCCAGACGAGATTGTCCCCGTTTGTTGCGATCATTCAACCATGATGGCTGCCCAAGCCCGAAGCCCGAAAACCTTTAGCACAGTCTACAGGTCATATTTATGAAGGGATTTCATTGTAACTTGGTAGGTTGACTTCATATAATGTCTAGATGAAAACGATTCCTTTTGGACACGATTGGGCAACTGTGACGGCTACAGGGGCCCAAAGACCGAAAACCTTTAGAACATTCTACAGGTCATAATTATGAAGGCATTTCATTGAAGCTGGGTAGGATGACTCCAAATAATGTCTAGATGAGAACATCCCCATTTGGTCGCGATCATTCAGCCTTTATGGCTGCTCGAGCCCAAAAACCTTTAGCATGTCTGTAGGTCGTATTTATGGAAGGATTTCATTGTAACTTGTTAGGTTGACTCCATATAATGCCTAGATGATGACATCCCCTTTTGGTCGTGGTTGGTCAACTGTGATGTCTACAGGTGCCTGAAGCCCGAAAACCTTTAGCACAGTCTACAGGTTGTATTTATGGAGGGATTTCATTGTAACTTGGTAGGTTGACTTCATATAATGTCTAGATAAGAACGTCCCCTTTGGACACAATTGGGAAACTGACGGCTACAGGGGCCCGAAGCCCGAAAACCTTTAGCACAGTCTACAGGCCATATTTATGAAGGGATTTTAATGTAACTTGATAGGATGACTCATTTTGGAATAATTTCATTGTAATTTTGTTGATATATGTTAACTGTGAGGGCCACATATATTAACTGTGAGGTCATATTAACCCACCCCTCAGATCTTTAGTACAGTGTACACCTCATATTATTTTTATCATAAACATAGCATACAGGGAACAGAAATGAACATATTCCCAATTATCACAATTCTTGTCTTATTTCATAATCCTTTCATAAACATTGAACATTATTCTTTTCATCAAACACAACACACAAGTTAAGCTACAGTGTCATTGACACTTTCATTTACCCTTAAAATCAATTTTGAAAAATATGCAACATCCGGAATAATGAAACTGGACATCCCCTCAAATCCTCCAAATAATTATTTTGTTTATTGAGCTATTAAGCTGTAATGTTTTGTTTTTTTCAGGTATTCTGAAGGAAGTGATTGAAAAATGCAAAGTAGGTGTTTCTATACTCAGTATATGTGAGTTTGGTGACAACAGAATTTTGGATGAGACTGGAAAAGTGTTTAAAAAGGATAAAGAAATGAGAAAAGGTAACTGATTATTTCCAGTCTTGACCATCTTTAATTGTTATGATCACTGCTAGGCTGTTAGATGCCTATTCTATCATTAGCTTTGTTAGTTCACCTGAATGGAAAATAAAGGGAGCTATTTCCATCACCTGGTATTCATTGTCTTACAATCACCTTCAAAGCTCACCTAACTGAAAGCCAGGGCAGCCACGATTATCATTTTTTCAGAGTTGATGAGTCGGTTGTGATAGTCGACTGTTTGGTGATTAGTTGTTCACATATTATGTCCATATTATGCTGACATACACTGATGTAAAAATTCAAATGTTTCTGTTAAGACGTTGGTTAAACAGAAAAGAGTTGAACAACAGGCGAACAGAAATGGTAAACACCACATAAACCAAAGCAAATACAGAACAATATCATAATTTAGTAGGAAAAAACACTTGGGTCAGTGCGATTTCTCTGTGAAAATGGACAAGATTCTCAAAGTTAATCATGTTAATGCCTGTGTTACTTATGTGACTCGTTAGGCATATACAGATTACTTGTTTAGTATGATGCATCTTGAGTAGAATATAAAATGAATAAATAAAAGTGCCTCAAGCCATAACAATGGGTGGGAGGGGTTTGCTTGGGCAAAAGATCCACATTTTCAGCTCCGTTGATTGCAAGTTGGTGTGAATTATTTCCATCTCTCTGCATCCATCATCTGGGATCCATCAACTTTGCAAACATCATCTGGCATCCGTTAACTTTGCATACCAGTTTTCTTCATGACCATTGGAGCAAACCCAACCAAACTTGGCACAAATTATCTTTGACCAATACCCTTCAAAGTTTGTTCAATAGTAACAGCAAAGCCAGATGGGCTGTGGGCAGTGTCTGAAAATCCTGAAATTCTTTTAAAAAAAAAGTGTCATAAACCACCAGTGACCATGCTCTGAAATTTGGTTTCCAGCTTCCTCATGTCCTCAAAATTCAAGTTTGTTCAAAGAATTTTTTTCTGGCACTTGCCCCAAATTTCTATTTTTCAAACCAGTGGGCCAATTTTAACCAAATCTTCCACGCAGGAGTATTAGGTAGGCATCCTGCTAAAATAGTGTCCTTGATTTGTCTCACTTGGAAGTATTTCAAATTTTTCTGCTGGTGAAGTGTTTTAAATCATTTTTAGCTCAACTTGACAAAGTCAAGTTGAGCTATTGCCATCACTTCTCCTCTGGCGATGTATGTATGTATGTACGTCCACACTTTCCTTTGTTACACTGCACAGGTTGCGTTTATGATCAGATTGCTTTGAAACTTGATATGCTTATTGGCGTGACCTCTAGATGGGAGCTATCGATTTTCTTCCAGTTCTCTCAAAAATTATTGCCGCTGACAACGACCTTTGAACTTAGTTTAGTCAGGCATCAATATATTCCTTTGGCACACCCTACAGGATACGTTTATGATCAGATCAGTCTGAAACTTGGTATGCTTGTTTGGGGTTACCTCTAGATGGGAGCTATCGATTTTCTTCCATTTCCGTCAAAATATTGTCGCTGGCAACGACCTTCGATGAATTTAGTGCACTTATGCATCAATATTTCACTTTGGCACACCCAGCAGGGCACATTTATAATCGCATCAGTTTGAAACTTGGTATGCTTGTTTGGGGTGACCTCTAGATGTTGCAAAAATAGTTGCCGTTGGCAATGACCGTTGAACTTAGTATAGTCGTGCAACAGTATGTTCCTCTGGCATGCCCTACAGGGCACACTTATGATAGGATTGCTTGAAACTTGGTATGGGAGGCTTATGGATATTAGCTGTTGATTTCTTTTCATTTCCATTAAAAATTATTGTTGTTAGCACCAGCCTTTGGACTCAGTGCATTTTCATTTTTGTAGCAACTTATCCCTTTTGCACTCTCTACAGGGTATATTTATGAATTTCCATAAAAAAAGACCATTTCCATCAGCCAGGACTGTCAAACTTAGTGCATTTGTGCATTAACATCTTCCTTTGGCATGCCTCACAGTGCGCATTCATAATCGGGTTGTTTTGAAATGTCATATGCTCATTCGGGGTGACAGAGATAGGAGCTATCGATTTTCTTTTCATGTCTATCAAAATCTGTGGCTGTCAGCAACAATCATTGAATCTATTGCATTTGTAAATTTACATTCTTTTTTGACGTGACCAACAGGGCACATTTATCGTAGGATTGTTTTTGGAATTGGCGTGCTCATTAGGTGAATCCTCTACATGTAGATTCATTTATGTGAAAAAAGTTGCCGTTTACAATGACCTCCGAGCTTACTGCATTTGTGTATCAACATTCTTCCTTTAGCCAGCCTTACAGTTTACATTTAAAACGCATGGATTGCTCTGTCACTGGCACACACAGTGCTGTTATGTTGATGTTTCTCCAAATAACATTGGAACCAATGATCTTCAAATTTACCATTTCAAGTTTGTCAAGTTGAGCTACAGTGTCATTGACACTTTCATTTATGGTCTGTAAAGTTACTTTCAGCTTTAAAAATCAAGAAAATCCCTTGAAAATGGAACTTTCTGTAATTTGGGTACATTCAAAGCCCAGAAGAAGATGTGCCCAAAATAAAGCAGTCTAAATGCCTGTATTATGGGACATGCACTTGATTTATGCTTGAAAAAAATACTTTCTTGTCCCCATGGGAACCTGAAGACTAAAACTAGAAAAAATTTCAAATGCCCAAATGTCACAAACTGCACCGAACAAAGAATTGTTATTGGTATGAAGCACCCGGAGGATCGTTAGAATTGAATGGACCAAAAATAGTAATCGGTTGTGTCATGGGGTACCAAATGGGAGTAATGGAAAATCGGTGAGTCCGTACTTTTCAAAAATTACAAAAAATTTCTTTTCCTGAACTACCAATCAGAAGCTTTTGATATTTGGTGTACAGTATCCTACAGGGGATCTAATTCAAGTTTGTGGATATAAAGTCACCTGGTTCCTATTTGGGCTCCCAGTCGCCAGCAGTCAGAGTCCAAAGATTAACATAGTCTTATAGGTCTTGAGGACAATTCTTTTAAAAAATATTGCGATTTCAAGACCAAATCAAGAAAAACAAAGTTGCGTCTGAGATTCAATATTCTAGCATTTCTGTTTTATGTGGTGCCTAGGAAAGCAGAGATGTTTGACATGATCCTTAACCAGTAGTTATCCAGTCAAAATTCTCTCTGCTTTTGTAATCAAGAGTAGTGATGAACAGATTATCAAAACTTGCTATGAACCAGGCCTGCTGTTTTCAGAATTTTGTGTAACCCATTTATCGTTCACTTGATCTGAACTTTTGTAACTTACTGTTCGTTCCCCTGTACTTTATTCAGGTAACCTAAATATATATTGTATTGCAACTGTTCTGATAAATGAACTGTTGTATCATAGCCAAGTTCTTGCTCCTTTGGGCAATATCCTGATGAATAAAGATGAATCCTTAGGAACAATAATGTTGCAGCAATTCAGATACAAATTAGTTGCAATTATAGTCTAATCTTGGCATGGATTAGCATGCTGCAGAAGAGTATGGAATCCATAATCATTGTTTCTGGCAGACACTACATCTTAAGATGATCAACAGTTTAAAATGATGTTGAGCATCAACCAATCATCATTATAGCTGTTCGCATCTGCCTCAAGTATTGCTGATCCTTTGGCCAATAATTGGCCATCAGAGCAGCTATACTACAGACAGATGCAGGTGCACAGTGGCTCAGAAGGTAGAGGCGCAAGCTCCAAGTCGAAAGGTCCTCAGTTCGAATCCCACCTGTGGAAACCGCATTGTGTCCTTGGGCATGACACTTCACCCCCATTGCCCAAGTGGGGACACAGTGTCATGCTAAGGCACACTGCACCTCGATGGTGCACTTGCCTTCAACCAATGCTTGTGTGGAGTTAGTATGTTGGGGAGCTGACAGTTGCTCGCCGTTGCTCGGTGGTTCTCTCCTGGTAATCCTTCCTCCACCCGTAAAACTATCATGATTAGCCATTGTGCAGAAATATGTGACCTTAAACACCAATAAATAAATATTAATGAATAATAACAGACAGATGCAAACACCTGAGCAGCTGATGATTGGTTGATGCTCAACATCATTCCACCATTCATTCGTACTATATCATTATACCCCCACTTTTTTTTTGGAAATAAGTGGGGTATTTTGGAGTGTGCCTGTCTGTGTGTTCGTATGTCCGTCCGCTTATCTGTCTGACCACACTTCGATGTCTGTTTGCTTTATAACTTAAATATTACTGCTCAGATTTCGATGAAATTTCATACAGATGTTCACTCTCATGAGTCTCTTAAGGATCATCAGCCATTTTTCTGTTGGGATTATATTTTCTGTGAGTTATGGCCCTTTTGAATATATAAATTAGCCTATTTTTTGTCGGTTTGCCTCATATTTCAGGCTTGGCATATCAGAGTTCAATGAAATTTGGAATGTAGATTGTTTACGGGAAAGACTTTCAAATGAGTCATGTCCCTGCAGTAAAACAAAGTAAATACATGCAAATCGCCTCCCCACATCTGGCATTATACCTGTTCTATATCTCTTATGTGGGTTGTTCAATCTTCACTGGACTTCAGTAATTGGTGTTTCTGGCCTTTACAGTTACTTGTGGGGGGATGGTGGGAAATTAATTTTTTGCTGTAAAAAAAGATAATAATTTCACCTCTATCATGTTGGTGGTCCGATTGACATTAACTATTGGTAACAGGTGTACTTGGACCTCACATTTTCTACTGGGTTGGATTTCTCTCTGCTGTAAAACAAAGACAGCACCTGATGTGTGCATGCCTAGGGTTGAAAATATGTCCATCCCATCTTTTTGTCTACCTTGTTTCTCAGGTTTAGGTTATCATATCTCAATGAAATTTGGAATGAAGATTGTTTATGGGAAAAGCTTTCAAATGAATCGAATAATATTTATTAGTCTGTGTGAAACACACAGACTATTGTTTTTGCATGGTTTCTTTTTCTTTTTTTCTTCTTTTTTCTTTTTTTCTTCTTCTCCTGGTCTTCTGTCTTCTCATCACTTTTTTGTCCGCAAGATAACTCAAAAACGAATTGCCCTATCTCGTTAATTTTTGGCATGTTGATAGACAGTCACAAGTTCTCGGCCACCTATGTTTTTCAGATTCCTGGGGTATTAGTGGTGTCTGTAGGGGTGTTTTGAAAGTGGGTCACGCCCATATCTCAGGCATGGTATGGCGAATGGACCTGGGACCAACACCAAATGAGTCGACACTCGATGGAGATTCAAAATATGGGTCAAGGTCACGGAGGTCACCTAGGGGTCATTAAGTGCATTTTTCATAATTTCTAGAAATCACATATTTTGATACTGTACAAATGACCCAGACATAGCTGGTGCTAACTCTTAAAATACTAGGGCCAAACACAAATTTTGCCCCCCCAATCCCCAAAATTTGCATCTAAAACCAAAAGAAATCATGTCCTGAAGGTCCTCCATACTTTGCCCTTACTGCGCATGCGCAGTGTCAAGGACGTCCCGAAATTGGCGCCAATTATCATTCTTTGTTTGGCCCTTCATCAGTTAACATCTGACTGATCTTTGTGCTTGTAAATCTCAGTTTAAATGATGCCAGACACATAAATATTGGAGAAATGTTGATTCTAAGGAGGATATAGAAGGAGGAGAGGAAAAAGGAGTGACAGAAAATATTCAGGGCTGTAACTTAAAATTTTGTAATGAAATTATGTTAAATTGCCTATTTTCGAGGCATGGGCCTGTTGTTGTCATTCTTGCTATGAAGTTGCACTGCTTATTCAGTGTTTCCTCTCTCCTTGTCCTGTAAGTACCACCTTGCTATTCTCCCATGCTTTTGGCATATTTTTGAGTAAGATTACTTCTAAAATTTCTTGGGAGAATTAGCTTGGTAACAGAATGAATTCTGTTATTTTCCCAATGTTTACGTTCTCATCCATGGGTGTTTAGACGTTGTGTTCTGCATCTACCATCTGATGTTTTGCAGATTCTTCCCTGGAAGTCTCTGTTTTGCATCAGATAGTGTGTATTTTGATAACTGATTTCGGGCCAGTATTGTCAGTGCCTGGAGTCATGTTTTCTGGTGTTTATACACTTCTTGTTTACATTGGCAACAGTCTCTTTTGAGAGGGGCTTTTTGCCTTTGGAGTAGTTTATCTCATTGCAAGATACATTATTATTATCCGTAAGTGTTGCATTAATTATTTAAAATAATTCTAAAATTTTTGTTCACACTTAGCCTTGGGATCCATTGGGGCTCAATGTTACTTTTCAGAAACTTGGGCTTCGCTGAAAAAATATTTTTCAAAAATTATTTTTGATTTCAATTGTTTTTTCAATGTTAATGGATCATGTTATTATGTATCTTTGTTTTCAGGGGTTCGTGCGAGTATTAGGACTTTTTGTTGTCTTTTCACAATGAAAGGATATTGTTCAAATTGTAATAAGAGGAAATCTTCCTCTGACTTTCATGATAATTGTATTAATTGTAGTCAGTGTACTCGCACTAACTCCTGTTCAGTATGTGAATATTGGGATGACAAACATTGGAAACGTGTGTCACGGTATGTTGTTAGCGGGGAAAGGGCTATTCCGGTCCTTTCTCCGCAGGGTCACGCTACTCTATCAGTTTCTATTTCAGAGGAACAAGAACAGGGTGATGTTTCCATGTTATCTTCCAAAAGTGCGCTTCCGTCGTCACAATCTAATGAAGAGCTAGCGGCAAAAGTGCTCATGGAGATACGACAGTTGCCTAAGAGGTCCCTAGTAGGATCGACGGCGCTGTTGTCCGCTAGCTCGCCCAGTGTAACGTCCATTCACCGAATGGTTCGGCAGCCGGGTTCGTCCGTTGCGGTCCAGGAGGGAGTGTTGGGTGATGCGAGCACTATAAACATACAAGGTGCACACCCAGTGACGGTGGATAAAAGGAGAGATCGGAGGAAGCCTTCTAGTCCGGTTCCTAGCTCGTCCAGGTCCAGCCGGGCAGCGAGCGAGAGTGGCCCCTCTCTCGTACAACAACATCTGGGACCAGATGTGGTACAAAATGTTTCGCTAGCGGAGCACACGTCCGCCGCTCGGGACGCTCCGTTGTATAGGCAGTCCGCTGAGACTGCTCAGGCTTCCTCATCCTCTCAGCAGCACGCACGACCGCACCTTGGCTATGTGACCGCGGATATTCTGCCAGCTTCGCCGATCAGGGATTCATCGGCGACCAGGTCACGCCATCCGGTAGCCAGGGACACGAGGCCGGTAGACTCCGGACGTTCGCATAGGAAAAGCATGCGGGAGTCAGTTGATGCGGAGCTTCCGGCGGCTAAGCAGCGAAAGACCGCTACTCCGCAGGCCTCGATGACGGATGTGCCAGCTCAGATAGCACAAATTATCGCAGCATCCCAGCAAACGACAAATCGTTGTCGGATCGGGAATTATCCGACAGCGCTGGGTCGGTACGCTCCGCCGAAGCATCGGGTGCGGACGACCGGGAGCATCATGAGGTCCGACCGGATGGCGAAAGGGATACTGAGGACTTGGAGCTATCCCTTTCGGAACAACATAAAGCTGCCGTGGATTTCATCCGGCACTTCCTTCCTCAAGTTGTTCCGTCGGGCCAGACTGCTGCGATACCGGATAAGAGACTGTTAGCGTCATTGGACACTGAATTCTTCGAGCTGTTCAGAGACATCGTCCCTGAGTTTCCGTCTCAGTCCAATAATGTCACAAGAACATTTGAATTATTGAACGACGCTATCTTCAAGCTTGCTTCCAAAACAGGCAAAGCTGGTTTCTTGTCCGCCATTGCTCTTAACCTGCCTTTCATTAATTCAAGGAATAAATTCGATACGGCAGGACAGGGTATTCCGAGAGTTCCTCTGTGTCTTGACGACGAGGCGGAAGACTTAGATTTGTCATTACCGTTGTCTATGTCCATTCCAACCACGGTGTTGGATACGACAATTACGTCTAACAGAGCCAGTTTAGACGCTTTATCTTAAGCAGACCACCTTACAAAGGCGTTATCACTGCGTCTTCAAGGGAAAGAATTCCAGGATATACAGTCCTCTTTAAGACTTCTTTCAAGGGCAGTAGATTATTCCACGTAGAACTCCGCCCTTTCAGTGGCAAACCTGGAGTTGGTTAGACGTGACGCAGCCCTAGCTACATCCACACGTGTGGATAGTAAGGTGAAGAACTCTCTCAGAGTCACTTCGGTCTCCGGAGAGCTTCTCTTCGACGGCAAGCTTTCAGCAATCTATGATAAAATTACTAAGAAAGCTTCGGATTCTCTGCTGTTTAAATCCGATTCCAAAAAGTCGGATACGGCAGATAAGAGTAAGACAGGCACTTCTGGGACTAATACGCCCAAGAGAGGTTCCTATAGAGGTTCCGGTGCGTCCTCTTGGTCTTATTCTAGAGACCGTCAAGGCAGCGACTCACGTGCCGGACGTCCTTCGGGCCGGGACAACCGGTCGAACACCCCGAGGTCGACGGGACGAGGTGCGGGTCGTGGAGGACGTGGTTTCTCCTCCTGCAAGCCTCGCAGGTTCAGGAGGTGATGGTTTCAACCTCTATCGTGTTCCGGTTGGCGGAAGGTTGTCGAGTTTTTCAGAAGAGTGGGCGTCGATTATGGACGACCCTTGGGTGAGAGAGGTGATTTCGGAAGGTCTAAGAATATCCTTCAAACGAAAGCCTCCATTAACTCGAAGTCCAAAATGAACGCAACTTCCGTCAAATCCGCAGAAAAGAGACGCTCTGTTATCGGAGGTGCAGTCTCTTTTAATGAAGAACGCGGTAGAGGTCGTAGAAGACCAGGAAACACCGGGATTCTACAGCCATCTATTTCTGGTTCCGAAACCAGACGGCTCGTTCCGTCCAGTCATAGATTTGAGCTGGATAAACAAGCTGATCGTCGCTCCGAAGTTCTATATGGAGACGATTCGATCGGTCAGAGCGAGTATTCGGGTGAACGATTATGCTACAAACATAGATCTCAAAGATGCGTACTTTCACGTCATGGTACATCCGGCATTCAGAAAGTATCTACGCTTCGCAGTCCTAGGAGTGGTATATCAATTCCGGGCGATGTGCTTCGGATTGAACCTAGCACCCTGGGCTTTCACTCAGGTAATGAACTCGGTAATGATGTATTTCCGAGCTCATTCGTCTGCGGTAACGTCGGCCTACCTGGACGACATTCTTCAGAGGTACGGCAACGAGTTAACGCTTCAGAACGATGTGCAGAATCTGCTTCTATTGCTCCGACGTCTCGGTTTTGTTATAAACGAGGAGAAGTCGGATCCAGTGCCGTCCAAGTCATTCACTCATCTGGGAATGAGCTTCGAGATGCACAACAATCTCGTTCGTCTGCCGTTAACCAGAGCGAAATTAGTCAGTTGTTACGCTCGCTATTGTCTTCATGCAGACAAAGTCACAGCGAGGGAGTTCATGAGACTGATAGGTCTGTGCGGAGCCGCTGCGGATCTCATTCCGATGGGGCGGTTACGCACTCGTCCTCTCCAAATCTTCTTGACTCAGAATTGGAGTGTGAAGATTCATTTGCTCGACATAGACGTTCTCTTGTCAGATCAAGTGAAACAAGAGATTCAGACTTGGGCAAACATTCAGTGGTTGACTCAGGGAGTTCCGCTGCAGTTGCCGGATCCGAGTTTTACGATTATGACGGATGCCAGTCAAACAGGTTGGGGTGCATCATTGATCCCAACGGATTCGAGGTGCCAGGGTCTTTGGGATCCACAGTTTCTAAGCAAGCACATAAACATCAAGGAAACGATGTCAATTTGGCTTGCGTTACGTCATTGGATGGACATTATTCAGAAAGCTCATGTCCAAATCCTGTCCGACAATACGACAGTAGTGGCGTATATCCGGAACCAGGGAGGCACTCATTCCGTTCCGTTATTCAATTTAACGGAAAGAATCCTTCTGTTTGCCCTAGAACATCAAGTTCTACTTTCGGGCCATCATGTACCGGGTCGTCTGAATGTACTAGCGGACTCCCTTTCACGGAAGGGTCGCTTGTTGCCGTCGGAATGGACTCTCAACAAACAGGTATTCAATCAGATTTGCTACCGATGGGAACGGCCAATGATAGACTTATTTGCGACACATCTCAACAATCAGTTGCAGACGTATGTGTCACCATGTCCGGATCCAAGAGCATTTGCAGTAGACGCTCTATCGATCTCATGGGACGGAATGATGGGATATGCGTATCCTCCAGCGCCGTTAATTCAGCAAGTATTGCTAAAGATAAAACAATCTCAATGCAAGATTCTGTTGGTAGCATCTCTGTCTCCACAGACACCGTGGATAAATCTACTCAGGTGTCTGTTGTGGGACCTACCGCGAAAGCTTCCTCCACGGGAGGATCTTCTTTCGCAGGGGAAACCGCGTCAACTTCATCACAACCCGCAAGGTCTCAACCTTCACATTTTTCCGCACTTTACAGGATGAGCAATGGACGCAATTTCTAACTGTAGGAGGACCTCCTCTTTGCTAAACTATGCGGCTAAGTGGAAGATTTTTCGTCGTTGGGTGTAGGGATCATTCTGTTGATATTCTTGATCTCTCCATACCAGACATTGCAAACTTTCTAGTATACTTGTTTGACGAGATCAAACTGCATCCTGTTACTATTAAGGGTTATAGGTCTATGTTATCTGATACCTATGCACACCATGATAGTTTACAAATTGGATCTAATGTCTCTTTATCTAAGTTAGTTAGAAACTTCTCGATAAATAGACCCAGAACTCTTAGATTAATTCCTAAGTGGAATTTAGCTTGGGTTCTTCTTAAACTGAAGGAAAAGCCATTTGAGCCTCTTGGGACAGTAGATTTCAAATTCTTGTCTTATAAGACAGCTTTTCTCTTAGCTTTCTCTTCTGCTAGAAGAGTCGGTGAGCTTCATGCACTATCGGTGGACGATTCTCACTATCGTAGTGTTGGGAACACTATCACCTTCACTACTAATGTTGGATTTTTAGCTAAGAATCGGGCTCCTAATAAATATCCGGAACCTATTGTTATTAAGGCTCTGCCGTCTTCAGACGGGCGTAGGCCTTTACTCTGTCCTGTTAGAGCTTTACGTATTTATAAACAAAGATCTCAGTTTATCAGAAAGGGACGAAAACGCTTCTTTCTGTCTCTGATGCCTAATAGAAAGGACATTTCGGTCCATTCTATTGCTAGATGGATTCAATTCGCTATCCGTACTGCTTATGAAAATTTATCTTCTACTCAGCAGTCTGTGCTTAAGTTCTCGGCTCATGAAGTAAGAACTCTTTCTACATCTTGGGCTTACGCAAATAGTGTTGCTATTACAGATTTAATGAAGGCTGCTTATTGGTCTCAGCCATCCACATTCCCGAATTTTTATCTCAGAAATATTGAGTCCATTTCTGGAGACCTGCATTGTTTAGGTCCGTTATCTGTTGCTCAGAATGTCGTCCACTAAACAGTTCCAACTATACTTATGCAGGCTTTCTGTTCCGGCAGTGACTCCGTCCAGCTGCCCTCTTCGCTCTGGGCTATCTGACGCAGGGCAAGGGGAAGGGGGGGGGGGAGGGTGTTCCCTTAGGTCACCTGCTTTATAGTGAAAAGCAAGGGGATTCCTCCTCCGGAGTCAGTAATTCTGAGTCGTTTCCGGGATGGTTTAAAGTGTAATATTAATGTTAAAAATTCATTCATGTCATATTTTTAAAGTGTAGCTCGGTGTGATGCATTTGTATATGTTAAGTGTCAAACGGGCGTTAATATACAATCCTCGGACACTTTTAATAGAATATAAAGAGTCTCAATTCTCTGGACTAACTTTATTTATTGGCTTACTTTAAAAATAATTAGTATAAAGGGTTATACTGGATGTTAATAGAGAACATGAATGTTATTGTGCTCAATTATGAAGGGTATTGTATCTTTCTAATTTATCTTAAAATAAGAAAGATACATGTAAAGCCTAATACTCCTTTTCTCCTCGAGGGGATGGCTTAATTTTATATAGTTGAGCTTATTGGATTTTCCTCTATGTCCTAGGCCCTCCAGCCTTTTTACTATTCAGCTATGTCTGGGTCATTGGTACAGTATAAAAATGTTAAAAAATTTATAGTAATTTATATATTTTTTATACTTACCAATGACCCAGACGGGGATGGCCCTCCCAGGAGTTGGGAACTCATACCTCCCCGCTGAGTACATAGCGCTGACCAGGCACTGATTGTAAGAATGATAATTGGTGCCAATTTTGGGACGTCCTTCACACTGCGCATGCGCAGTAAGGGCAAAGTATGGAGGACCTTCAGGACATGATTTCTTTTGGTTTTAGATGCAAATTTTGGGGATTGGGGGGGGTGCAAAATTTGTGTTTGGCCCTAGTATTTTGAGTTAGCACCAGCTATGTCTGGGTCATTGGTAAGTATAAAAAATATATAAATTACTATAAATTTTTTAACTTTTTGACCCTCTAAAACATTCCTGACGTACACACATGCATTTTGACATAAAAAAAAGCGGGCCTGGCCAAAAATTTTGAAAGTGGGTCATGCTCATATCTCAAGCATGGTATGATGAATGGACCTGGGACTAACACCAAATGAGTCGACACTTGATGGAGATTCAAAATATGAGTCAAGGTCACGAACGTCACCTAGGGGTCATTGAGTGCATTTTTAGCTCAACTTTGGCGAAGCCAAATTTGAGCTAAGGCCATGGCCCGTCGTCCGTCTGTCCGTCAACAATTGGATACGGCTCGGGCTAGAGGCCGTATTTATGAACCGATCTTTACGAAACTTCATGGGTACCTTTGTTATAACCGTGGGACGAGAACGAGTGTTTTTGGGTGCAGTCCGAAATTCAAGATGGCTGCCAGCCACCATTTTGTCCTGACGATGCAGAAATCTGTTTTTTGTACAGAACTTCCATATGAAAGCTCTGATTTGAATAATTTGTTGTATGAATGTTTAGTACCATGGGATACATCACATATAATACGGGTTTTTTTCTCGTGCGTAAATTATGCAAATTAGACTAACTTTGATGTTTTTTGGTGTTACTTTCAGCACTGTAAGTGCAAATGTCAATACGGCTCGGGCTAGAGTCTGTATTTATGAACCGATCTTCACGAAACGTCTTGGGTACCTTTGTTATCACCTTGGGACGAGAACGAGTGTTTTTGGGTGTGGTCCGAAATTCAAGATGGCAACCAGCAGCCATTTTGTACCAAAATTAGTGTAATCAGTCTTTTGTACAGAACTTCTATATGAAAGTTCTGATTTGAATAAATTTTTGTATGAATGTTTAGTAACATGGAATACATCACATATAGTTCGGGTTTTTTTCTCGTGCAGAAATTATGCAAATTAGATGAACTTTGATTTATTCAGTGCTACTATGCTCTGTACGTGCACATGTCAATACGGCTTGGGCTAGAGGCTGTATTTATGAACCGATTTTCACAAAACTTCTTGGGTACCTTTGTTATCACCTTGGGACGAGAACGAGTGTTTCTGGGTGCGGTCCAAAATTCAAGATGGCTGCCAGTGGCCATTTTGTACCGAAATTAGGTCCAATCAGTTTTTTGTCACAACTTCTATACAGCTCATATTTGTGAACTGATCTTCACGAAACTTCTTGGGTACCTTTGTTTTCACCTTGGGACAGGAATGAGTGTGTTTTGGGGTGCCTTTGTTATCACTATGCTATGAGAACAAATATTTTGGGGTTCAGTCAGACCCACTCTGGGACTCAAAGAATTTTTATGTGTACCCATACTATGCATTAATTAAGTGGTATATATATATTGTACCCATACTATGTATGGTACACATAATGCCTTCATCCAGGGTGACCATCCGTCGTTCGTCCATCCTTTGTCCGTCTGTCTGTCCATCCGTCCGTCTGTCCGACCGACGTCCGTATCCATTTATTTGTCATTCAATAACTTGAAAAATATTGCTTGGATTGTCAAGTTACTTTATATTTGTGTTCAAGTTACTGATTTGCCGAGCTGTATAGTCTTCGGTGTAAATCTGATGATTTAATCCCGAGATATTAACCCTTTATCCTTCAAATTGAAAATTCCTCCAATATCTTTGGCATTCGATAACTTGAAAAATATTGCTTGGATTGTCAAGTTACTTTATATTTGTGTTCAGGTTACTGATGTGCCGAGCTGTATAGTTTATGGTGTAAATCGGATAATTTGATCCTGAGATATTAACCCTTTATCCTTCAAATTGAAAATTCCTCCAATCCTTTTGGCATTCGATAACTTGAAAAATATTGCTTGGATTGTCTAGTTACTTTATATTTGTGTTCAGGTTACTGATGTTCTGAGCTGTATAGTTTTTGGTGTAAATCTGATGATTTGATCCTGAGATATTAACCCTTTATCCTTCAAATTGAAAATTCCTCCAATCCCTTTGGCATTCGATAACTTGAAAAATATTACTTGGATTGTCAAGTTACTTTATATTTGTGTTCAGGTTACTGATGTTCTGAGCTGTATAGTTTTTGGTGTAAATCTGTTATTTTGATCCTGAGATATTAACCCTTTATCCTTCAAATTGAAAATTCCTCCAATCCCTTTCGCATACGATAACTTGAAAAATATTGCTTGGATTGTCAAGTTACTTTATATTTGTGTTCAGGTTACTGATGTGCTGAGCTGTATAGTTTTTGGTGTAAATCTGATAATTTGATCCGGAGATATTAACCCCCTTTATCCTTCAAATTGAAAATTCCTCCAATCCCTTTGGCATGAGATAACTCAAAAAATATCAATCCCATCGTCATGTTACTTTATATATTTGTTCAGGTTACTGATGTGCTGTGCTGTATAGTTTTTTATGTAAATCTGATAATTTGATCTGGAGATATTAACCCTTTATCCATCAAATTAGACACTCCTCCAATCCATTTCTATATGTACCCATACCTTGTATGGTGTACATTATGTCAGCATCCGTGGTGACCCTCCGGCATACAGCTTTCTACCAATTGCGCGTATGGGTACACATCTGACGATTTCATCGGCCTATTTTTTCTAGTTTAGCATCTGACTGTCACCCAACTTTACAATACTTTACCTATATATTTGTTACAGGCAACGGTCACTATTTATGTACAGACCGTTACAATACTTTATATGTACCTTTGTTATCAGGTCATTACCTAGATGTTTGTCACTGCTGTGTCACATACTATACATGTATGTCTTTTTCTTGACAAGTTGAGCTACAGTGTCATCGACACTTTCATTTCATAATTGCTGGAAATCACATTTTTCTGACCCCCTAAAGCCTTACTGACATAAACACAGGCATTTTTATGTAAAAAAAGTGGGCGTGGCTAAAATTTTTGAAAGTGGGTCACGCTCATATCTCAAGCATGGTATGATGAATGGACCTGGGACTACCACCAAATGAGTCAACACTTGATGGAGATTCAAAATATGGGTCAAGTTCACGGAGGTCACTTAGGGGTCATTGAGTGCATTTTTCATAATTGCTGGAAATCACATATTTTCATACTGTACCAATGACCCAGACATAGCTGGTGCTAACTCTTAAAAATCTAGGGCCTAAACACAAATTTTGCCCCCCCCCCCCCCCAATCCCCAAAATTTGCATCTAAAACCAAAGAAATCATGTCCTGAATGGCCCTCCATACTTCGCCTCTACTGCGCATGCGCAGTGTCAAGGAGGTCCCAAAATTGGCGCCATTTATCATTCTTTGTTTGGCCCTTCATCAGTTCACATCTGACTGATCTTTGTGCTTGTAAATCTCAGTTTAAATGATGCCAGACACATAAATATTTGAGAAATGGTGGATCTAAAGAGGAAATAGAAGGAGGAGAGGAAAAATGAGTGACAGAAAATAATCAGGGCTGTAACTTAAAATTTTTTTATGAAATTATGTTAAGTTACCTATTTTCGAGGCATGGGCCTGTTGTTGTCATTCTTGTTATAATGTTACACTGCTTGTTCCGTGTTTCCTCTCTCCCTTTCCTTTAAGTCCCCCCTTGCTATTCTCCCATGCTTTTGGCATTTTTTCTGTAATATTATTACTAAAATTTCTTGGGAGTTGTAGCTGGATAACAGAATGAATTCTGTTCTTTTCCCCATGTTTACGTCCTCACCCATGGGTGTTTAGGCATAGTGTTCTGCATCTACCATCTGATGTTCTGCAGTTTCTTCCCTGGAAATCTCTGTTTTGCATCAGATGGTGTATTATTGGTAACTGATTTCGGGCCATGGTTATCAGTGCCTGGAGTCATGTTTCTGGTGTTTTTACACTTCTTGTTTACATTGACAACAGTCTCTATGGAGGGGGGATTTCTTGTCTTTGTGTTAGTTTAATCATAACAAGATACATTATTATTATTCGTAAGTGTTGCATTAATTTTTTAAAATATTTTTAAAATTTTTGTCCACACTTAGGCTTGGGATCCATTGGGGCTCAACGTTACTTTTCAGAAACTTGGGCTTTTCTGAAAAAATATTTTTTCAAAAAATTTTTTTTGATTTCAATTATTTTTTCTATGTTAATGGATCATGTTATTATGTATCTTTGTTTTCAGGGGTTGGTGCGAGTACTAGGACTTTTTGTATTCTTTTCACAATGAAAGGATATTGTTGAATTGTAATAAGAGGAAATCTTCCTCTGACTTTCATAATCATTGTATTAATTGTAGTCAGTGTACTCGCACTAACTCCTGTTCAGTATGTGTCAATTGGGATGACAAACATGGGAAGCGTGTGTCACGGTATGTTAGCGGGGAAATGGCCATGCCAGTCCTTTCTCCGCAGGGTCACTCTAGTTTATCAATCTCTATTTCAAACGAACAAGAACAGGGTGATGTATCTGTGATGTCTTCCAAAAGTGTGCCTCCGTCGTCACAATTAAATGAAGAGCTAGCGGCAAAGTGCTCATGGAAATACGTCAATTGCCTAAGAGGTCCCGCATAGGATCGACGGCGTTGACGTCCGCTAGCTCGCCCAGTGTAGCGTCCATTCATCGAATGGTTTGGCAGCCGGGTTCGTCCGTTGCAGTCCAGAAAGGAGTTTTGGGTGATGCGAGCACTATAAATCAACTAAGTGCACACCCAGTGACAGCAGATCAGAGGAGAGAACGGAGGAAGCCTATTAGTCCGGTTCCTAGCTCGTCCAGGTCCATCCGGGCTGCGAGCGAGAGAGGCCGCTCTCTCGTACAACAACATCTGGGACCAGATGTTGTGGTACAAAACGTTTTGCATTCGGAGCATACGTCCACTGCTCGGGACGCTCCGTTATATAGACAGTCCGGAGAGACTGTCAATAAGGCTTCCTCATCCTCACGGCAGTGCACACGACCGCACCTTGGCTACGTGACCACGGATATCCAGCCAGCTTTGCCTATTAGAGAATCCACGGCGACCAGGTCACGCCATCCGGTAGCCAGGGACACGAGGCCTGTAGACTCCGGTGGTTCGCATAAGAGAAGTTGGCAGGAGTCAACGTACACGGAGCTTCCAGCGGCAAAGCATCGTAAGACCGCTACTCCACAGGCCTCAGTGACGGACGTGCTATCCCAAATAGCACAACTTATCGCAGCATTCCAGCAACGACAGAATCTCTGTCGGATCAGGTAATATCCGACGACGCTGGGTCGGTACGCTCCACTGAAGCATCAGGTACGGACGTCCGAAAACTTCATAGGGTCCGACAGGATGGCAAAAGGGATTCGGAGGATTTCGAGCTTTCCCTTTCGGAACAACATAAGCTGCCGTACATTTCATCCGGCATTATCTTCCAGAGGTTGTTTCGTCGGACCAGAATGCTGCGATGCTGGATAAGAGACTGATAGCGTCTTTGGACACAAGAATTTTTTGATCGGTTCAGGGACATCGTCCCTGAGTTTCCGACACAGTCCAGTAATGTCACAGGAACTTTCAAATTATTGAACGACGCTATATATATGCTTGCTATTAAACAAGCAAGTCTGGTTTCTTGTTCGCAAAAGTTACCGTGATGTCTTCCAAAAGTGTGCCTCCATCGTCATAGTTAAATGAAGAGCTAGCGGCAATAAGTGCTCATGGAAATACGTCAATCGCCTAAGAGGTCCCTAGAAGGATCGACGGCGTTGACATCTGCTAGCTCGCCCGGTGTAGCGTCCATCGAATGGTTCGGTGGCCGGGTTCGTCCGTTGCGGTCCAGGAAGGAGATTTGGGTGATGCGAGCACTATAATAAGACAAAAGTGCACACCCAGTGACGACGGATCAGAGGAGAGATCGGAGGAAGCCTATTAGTCCGGTTCCTAGCTTGTCCAGGTCCATCTGGGCTGTGAGCGAGAGAGGTCCCTCTCTTGTACAACAACATCTGGGACCGGATGTTGTGGTACAAACGTTTCGCATTCGGAGCATACGTCTGCCACTCGGGACGCAGAGACTGTCGATAAGGCTTCCTCATCCTCATGGCAGCGCACACGACCGCACCTTGGCTACGTGACCACGGATATCCAGCCGCTTCGCCAATCAGGGATTCCACAGCGAACAGGTCACGCCATCCGGTAGCCAAGGGACATGAGGCCTGTAGACGCCGGACGCTCGCATAATAGAAGTATGCACGGGTCAATGTACACGGAGCTTCCAGCGGCAAAGCAACGTAAGACCGCTTCTCCACAGGCCTCAGTGACGGACGTGCTATCCAAAATAGCACAACTTATCGCAGCATCCCAGCAAACGACAGAATCTCTGTCACATCAGGAATAATCTGACGACGCTGGGTCGGTACGCTCCGCTGAAGCATCAGGTACGGACGACCGAGCACTTCATAGGGTCCGACAGGATGGCGAAAGGGATTCGGAGGATTTCGAGCTTTCCCTTTCGGCACAACAGAAGCTGCCATAGATTTCTTCTGGCATTATCTTCCAGAGGTTGTTCCGTCGGACTAGAATGCTGCGATGCTGGATAAGAGACTAATATCGTCATTGGACACAGAATTTTTTTTTGATCGGTTCAGGGACATCGTCCCTGAGTTGCCGACACAGTCCAATAATGTCACAAGAACATTCGAATTATTGAACGACGCTATATATAAGCTTGCTACCAAAACAGGCAAGTCTGGTTTCTTGTCCGCAAATGCTCTAAATCTGCCTTTCATCAATTCATGGAATAAATTTGAAACCGCAGGACAGGGCATACCGAGAGTTCCTCTGCGTCTAGACGATGAGGCTGAAGACTTGGTTTTGTCTATATCGCCGTCTATGTCAATTCCAACCACGACGTTGGAAACGATAATAATGTCTAACAGACTTAACTTAGATGCTTTATCATACGCAGACCACCTTACTAAGGCGTTATCATTACGTCTTCAAGGGAAAGAATTCCAGGATATGATCCTCAATGAGATTTCTTTCAAGGGCAGTAGCTTTTCCACGTATAACTCCGCCCTTCAGTGGCAAACCTGGAGTTGGTTAGACGTGACGCAGCCCTAGCTACATCCATGCGCGTGGATAGTAAGGTGAAGAACTCTCTCAGAGTCGCTTCGGTCTCGGAGAAGCTTCTCTTCGACGGCAACCTTTCAGCAATCTATGAATTGCTCGATATAGACGTTCTCTTGTCAATCAAGTGTAACAAGAGATTCAGACTTGGGCAAACAATCAGTGGTTGACTCCGGGAGTTCCACTGCAGTTGCCGGATCCGAGTTTTGCGATTATGACGGATGCCAGTCAAACAGGTTGGGGTACAACATTAATCCCAACGGATTCGAAGTGCCACGGTCTTTGGGTTCCGCAGTTTCTATGCAAGCACATAAACATCCAAGAAATGATGTCAATTTGGCTTGCACTATGTCATTGGATGAACATTATTCAGAAAGCGCATGCCCAAATCCTGTCCGACAATACGACAGTAGTTGCGTATATCCGGAACCAGGGAGGCACTCATTCCGTTCCGTTATTCAATTTAACGGAAAAAATCCTTATGTTTGTTCTAGAACACCAAGTTCTGCTTCGGTCCGTCATATTCCGGGTCGTCTGAATGTATTAGCAGACTCCCTTTCACGGAAGGGTCGGTTGTTGCCATCAGAATGGACTCTCAACAAACAGGTATTCAATCAGATTTGCTACCAATGGGAGCGGCCAATGATAGACTTATTTGCGACACAACTCAACAATCAATTGCAGACGTCTGTGTTACCATGTCCGGATCCCCGAGCATATGCAGTAGACGCTCTATCTATCTTGTGGGACGGAATGATAGGATATGCGTATTCTCCAGCGCCGTTGATTCAGCAAATATTGCTAAAGATAAAACAATCACAATACAATTCTGTTGGTAGCATCTCTGTCTCCACAGAGACCGTGGATAAATCTACTCAGGTGTCTGCTGTGGGACTTACCGCGAAAACTTCCTCCACGAGAGGATCTTCTTTTGCAGGGGAAATCGTGTCAACTTTATCACAACCCGCAAGGTCTCAACCTTCACGTATTCTGTTGTGCGGTCCTTCTTGCACGGCAAGCATTGTACAGGACGAGCAGTGGACGCGATTTCTAACTGTAGGAGGACCTCCTCTTTGCTATACTATGCGGCTAAAGTGGAAGGTCTTTCGTCGTTGGTGTAGGGATCATTATGTTGATATTTATGATCTCTCCATACCAGACATTGCAAACTTTCTAGTATACTTGTTTGACGAGATCAACTGCAGCCTGCTACTATTAAAGGTTATAGGTCTATGTTATCTGATACCTATGCACACCATGATAGTTTACAATTGGATCTAATGTCTCTTTATCTAAATTAGTTAGAAACTTTTCGATAAATAGACCCAGAACCCTTAGATTAATTCCTAAATGGAATTTAGCTTGGGTTCTTCTTAAACTAAAAGAAAACCATTTGAGCCTCTTGAGACATTAGATTTCAAATTTTGGTCTTATAAGACAGCATTTCTCTTAGCTTTCTCTTCTGCTTGAAGAGTCAGTGAGCTTCATGCACTATCGGTGGACGATTCTCACTATCGTAGTGTCGGGAACACTATTACCTTTACTACTAATGTTGGATTTTTGGCTAAGAATCAGGCTCCTAATAAATATCCGGAACCTATTGTTATTAAGGCCCTTCCGTCTTCAGACGGGCATAGGCCTTTACTCTGTCCTGTTGGAGCTTTATGTATTTATAAATAAGATCTCAGTTTATCAGAAAGGGACGTAAACGCTTCTTCTGTCTCTGATGCCTACTAGAAAGGACATTACGGTCCATTCTATTGCTAGATGGATTCAATTAACTATCTGTACTGCTTATGATAATCTATCTTCAACTCATCAGTCTGTGCTTAAGATCTCGGCTCATGAAGTAAGAGCTCTTTCTACATCTTGGGCTTACGCAAATAGTGTTGCTATTACAGATTTAATGAAGGCTGCATATTGGTCTCAGCCATCCAGATTCACGAATTTTTATCTCAGAAATATTGAGTCCATTTCTGGAGACCTGCATTGTTTAGGTCCATTATCTGCTGCTCAGAATGTCGTTCACTAAACAGTTGCAACTATAGTTATGTAGGCTTTCTCTTCAGGCAGTGACTCCGTCCTGTTGCCCTCTTCGCTCTGGGCTGTTTGACCCAGGGCAAGGGGAAGGAGGGGGGAGGGTGTTCCCTTGGGTCACCTGTTTTATAGTGAAAACAAGGGGATACCTCCTCCGGAGTCAGTAATTCTGAGTTGTTACCGGGATGGTTTTAAAGTGAAAAATTCATTCATGTCATATTTTTAAAGTGTAGCATTTGTATTTGTCACGTGTCAAACGGGCGTTAATATACAATCCTCGGACACTTTTAAAAGAGTATAAAGAGTCTCAATTCTCTGGACTAACTTTATTTATTGGCTTACTTTAAAAATAATTAGTATTAGGATTATACTGGATGTTAATAGAGAACATGAATGTTATGATGCTCAATTATGGAGGGTGTTGTGTCTTTCTAATTTATCATAAATAAGAAAGATACATGTAAAGCCTAATACTCCTTTTCTCCTCGAGGGGATGACTCTATTATATACAGTTGAGCTTATTGGATTTTCCTCTATATCCTAGGCCCTCCAGCCTTTTTACTATTCAGCTATGTCTGGGTCATTGGTACAGTATAAAAATGTTAAAAAATTTATAGTAATTTATATATTTTTTATACTAACCAATGACCCAGACGGGGATGGCCCTCCCAGGAGTTGGGAACTCATACCTCCCCGCTGAGTACATAGCGCTGACCAGGCACTGATTGTAAGAATGATAAATGGCGCCAATTTCGGTACCTCCTTGACACTGCGCATGCGCAGTAGAGGCGAAGTATGGAGGGCCGTTCAGGACATGATTTCTTTGGTTTTAGATGCAAATTTTGGGGATTGGGGGGCAAAATTTGTGTTTGGCACTAGATTTTTAAGAGTTAGCACCAGCTATGTCTGGGTCATTGGTAAGTATAAAAAATATATAAATTACTATAAATTTTTTAACTTTTTGACCCCCTAAAGCATTCCTGACGTACACACATGCATTTTGACGTAAAAAAAAGTGGGCATGGCCAAAATGTTTATAAATGGGTCTGGGGTCATGGTCATATCTCAAGCATGATGTGATAAATGGACCTGGAACTAACACCAAATGAGTGAAAACTCGATAGAGGTTCAAAATATGGGTCATGGTCATGGAGGTCTCCTAGGGGTCATTGAATGCATTTTTCGGAATTGCTGGAAATCACAAAGCATTCCCGAAGTCCATACATGAATTTTTACGTAAAAAAGTGGTCATGGCCAAAATTTTTGAAAGTGGGTCATGCCCATATCTCAAGCATGGTATGACAAATGGACTTGGAACTTACACCAAATGAGTCGAAACTCGACAGAGGTTCAAAATATGGGTCAAGGTCATGGAGGTCACCTAGAGGTCATTGAGTGCATTTTTTGGAATGGCTGGAAATCACTTTTTTTTTTACCCCCCCCCCCCCCCCCCCAAAGCATTCCCGAAGTCCATACATGAATTTTTACGTAAAAAAGTGGGCATGGCCCAAATTTTAGAAGCCGAGTTATTCTCATATCTCAAGCATGGTATGACGAATGGACCTGAAACTAAAACCAAATGAGTCGACACTCCATAGAAGCTCAAAATATAGGTCATGGTCACGGAGGTCACCTTGGGGGTCATTGAGGGCATTTTTCAGAATTAATGGAAATCACATTTTCTGACCCTCCTAATGCATTCCCGAAGTTCATACATGCATTTTTTCTTGAAAAAAGTGGATGTGGGCAAAATTCTTGAAATTGGGTCACACTCATATCTCAAGGATGGTATGACACATAGACATGGGACCAACACCAAATGAGTCCACACTCCATAGAGGTTCACAATATGGACAAGGTCACTGAGGTCGCCCAAGAATAACTGATTGCATTTTTTAGTATTGTTGGAAATTACATTTTTGGACACCTAATGCATTCTCTTGACAAACCTTTTGAATGCTGTGCCTTTTCTGGTTTCTTAGAAGAATTGTTCTGATTCCTTTATGAATATCTGTAAATACTGTTTACGAAAATCCCTTCCTGATTTGTTTAAAAATATGTTACTCCCGAAAATAACCCTCCATAAATTCTCTTTCTATATAGTTTTTTTCCCAATAGATATTTTAACCCTTTTCTTACAAGCTTGAATTTACTGGATGCAGTAAATTCTATTTCTCTAGTATTAACATTATTTTCTATTTCAATGATATTTGTCTGATGGATTCTTTACTATTCTACTGAAATTTGGCACATATGTAGAGCTTCATTAGAAGTTTCTCACCTGGATCATGGCATTTCTGAAGTTTTTCATTTTCTGCCCAAACCGTGCAAAATGTTGCCACAATATTACGTTTTGCCACAATTCTCAAACAAGACCCTGGACGATTTGGCTGTAGCTTTCATAATATTTGTAGCATGACTTACTACATCTGACTACATAAGCTGTATTACCCATGTTGCTCCCTTTTGACCTCAAAATTCCGAGCAAAGTGAAATTTTGGAAAAACTGGTCAATTTTCACATGCGATTTCTTAGCTCTGCGGCCACATTTTTTCAAAACGTTTCCTATTAGAAGTTTGGGCATTCATCCAAGAATAATTTGACTGTTATATATTCTATTCAAAGTTTTAACCTGCAACCCATTTTTGGGCCTTGAATTCGAGTACCCTTGTTCATAAAAATGGCTCATTTTTAGCTCAACTTTGGCAAAGCCAAATTTGAGCTAATGCCATGGCCCATCGTCCGGCTGTCCGTCAACAATTGGATACGGCTTGGGCTAGAGGCTGTATTTATGAACCGATCTTTACGAAAATTCTTGGGTACCTTTGTTATGACCGTGGAACGAGCACGAGTGTTTTTGGGTGCGGTCTGAAATTCAAGATGGCTGCCAGCCGCTATTTTGTACCGACGATGCAGAAATCTGTTTTTTGTACAGAACTTCCATATGAAAGCTCTGTTTTGAATAATTTTTTGTATGAATGTTTAGTACCATGGCATACATCGCATATAATACGGGTTTTTTTCTCGTGCGTAAATTATGCAAATTAGACTAACTTTGATGTTTTTTGGTGTTACTTTCAGCACTGTAAGTGCAAATGCCAATACGGCTCGGGCTAGAGGCCGTATTTATGAACCGATCTTTACGAAACTCCTTTGGTACCTTTGTTATCACCATGGGACGAGAACGAGTGTTTTTGGGTGTGGTCCGAAATGCAAGATGGCCGATGGCAGCCATTTTGTTCAAAATTTGGTGCAATCAGATTTTTGCACAGAACTTCCATATGAAAGCGCTGATTTGAATAATTAGCTTAACTTGACATAGTCAAGATAAGCTATTGCCATCACGCGTGCGGAAGTCTGTGAGTCTGTTAGTCTGTGACGTCTGTTCACATTTCCTTTAGCACGGGCTACACCCCGCAGTTCTTGTCTGATCGTCACGAAATTTCATATGCAGGTTTGGGGTCATGTCTAGATGAGAACGTCCCCTTTTGGTCGCGATCGGGCAGCCGGTATGGCTGCCTGAGCCCAAAACCCGAAAACCATTAGCACAGTCTACAGGTCGTATTTATGAAGGGATTTCATTGTAACTTGGTAGGATGCCTCTGTATAGTGCCTAGACGAGAACGTCCCCTTTTGGGCATGATCTATCTACCGTGATGGCTGCCCAAGCCCGAAACCCAAAAACTTTTAGCACAGTCTGCAGGTCATGTTTAATGTGGAGGGATTTCATTGTAACTTGGTAGGATGACTCCTTATGATGTCTAGATGCGAATTTCCCCATTTGGGCATGATCTGCCAACCGTGACGTCTGCCCGAGCCCAAAACCCAAAAACCTTTAGCACAGTCTACAGGTCATATTTATTGAGAAATTTCATTGTAACTTGGTGGGTTGACTTTATACAATGTCTAGATGAGAAAGTCCCCCTTTGGAAGTGATTGGGCAACTGTGACGGCTACAGGAGCCCGAAGCCTGAAAACCTTTAGCACAGTCTAGAGGTCATATTTATGAAATGATTTCATTGTAACTTGGCAGGATGACTCCAAATAATGTCTAGATGAGAACGTCCCATTTTGATCGCGATCATGCAGCCTTGATGGGTGCCTGAGCCCAAAAACCTTTAGCATGGGCAAAAGGTCATATTTATGGAAGGATTTCATTGTAACCTGTTTGGTTGACTCCATATAATGCCTAGATGATGACATCCCCTTTCGGTCGTGATTGGTCAGTTGTGATGGCTACAAGTGCCCGAAGCCCGAAAACCTTGAGCACAGTCTACAGGTCATGTTTATGAAGGGATTTCATTGTAACTTCTTAGGATCACTGCAGATGATGCTCAGATGAGATTGTCCCCTATGGTTGCGATCATTCACCCATGATGGCTGCCCAAGCCCGAAGCCCGAAAACCTTTAGCACAGTCTACAGGTCATATTTATGAAGGGATTTCATTGTAACTTGGTAGGTTAACTTCATATAATGTCTAGATGAGAACATCCCTTTTGGACATGATTGGGCAACTGTGATGGCTAAAGGTGCCCGAAGCCCGAAAACCGTTAGCACAGTCTGCAGGTCATATGTATGAGGGGATTTCATTGTAACTTGGTAGGATGACTCCAAATAATGTCTAGATGAGAACGTCCCCTTTTGATCGCGATCATTCAGCCTTGATGGGTGCCTGAGCCCAAAAACCTTTAGCATAGGTAAAAGGTCATATTTATGGAAGGATTTCATTGTAACCTATTAGGTTGACTCCATATAATGCCTAGATGATGACATCCCCTTTTGGTCATAATTGGTCAGCTGTGTTGGCTACAAGTGCCCGAAGCCCAAAAACCTTGAGCACAGTCTACAGGCCATATTTATGAAGGGATTTCATTGTAACTTCATAGGATCATTCCAGATGATGCCCAGATGAGATTGTCCCCTTTGGTTGCGATTATTCAACCATGATGGCTGCCCGAACCCGAAGCCCGAAAACCTTAAGCACAGTCTACAAGTCATATTTGTGAAGGGATTTCATTGTAACTTGGTAGGTTGACTTCATATAATGCCTAGATGAGAACGTCCCCTTTTGGACATGTTTGGGCAATTTTGATGGCTAAAGGTGCCCGAAGCCCAAAAACCTTTAGCACTGTCTACAGGTCATATTTATGAGGGGATTTCATTGTAACTTGGTAGGTTGACTCCAAATAAGGTCAAGATGAGAACGTCCCATTTTGGCCATGATCATTCAGCCTTGATGGGTGCCCGAGCCCAAAAACCTTTAGCATAGGCAAAAGTTTATATTTATAGAAAGATTTCATTGTAACCTTGTTAGGTTGACTCCATATAATGCCTAGATGATGACATCCCCTTTTGGTCGTGATTGGTCAACTGTGATGGCTACAGGTGCCCGAAGCCCGAAAACCTTGAACACAGTCTACAGGTCATATTTACGAAGGGATTTCATTGTAACTTCGCAGGATCACTCCAGATGATGCCCAGATGAGATTGTCCCCTTTGGTTGCGATTATTCAACCATGATGGCTGCCCGAACCCGAAGCCCGAAAACCTTAAGCACAGTCTACAAGTCATATTTATGAAGGGATTTCATTGTAACTTGGTAGGTTGACTTCATATAATGTCTAGATGAGAACATCCCCTTTTGGACACGAGTGGGCAACTGTGACGCCTTCAGGGGCCCAAAGCCCGAAAACCTTTAGAACAGTCTACAGGTCATAATTATGAAGGGATTTTATTTTTATTGTAGCTTGGTAGGATGACTCCAAATAGTGTCCAGATGTGAACGTCCCCTTTTGGTCACGATCATTCAGCCTTGATGGCTGCCCGAGCCCAAAAACCTTTAGCATGTCTGTAGGTCGTATTTATGGAAGGATTTCATTGTAACTTGTTAGGTTGACTCCATATAATGCCTAGATGATGACATCCCCTTTTGGTCGTGGTTGATCAACTGTGATGTCTACAGGTGCCTGAAGCCCGAAAACCTTTAGCACAGTCTACAGGTCGTATTTATGGAGGGATTTCATTGTAACTTGGTAGGTTGACTTCATATAATGTCTAGATGAGAACGTCCCCTTTGGACGTAAGGGAAACTGACGGCTACAGGGGCCCGAAGCCCGAAAACCTTTAGCACAGTCTACAGGCCATATTTATGAAGGGATTTTAATGTAACTTGATAGGATGACTCATTTTGGAATAATTTCATTGTAATTTTGTTGATATATGTTAAATGTGAGGGCCACATTTATTAACTGTGAGGTCATATTAACCCACCCCTCAGATCTTTAGTACAGTGTACACCTCATATTATTTTTATCATAAACATAGCACACAGGGAACAGAAATGAACATATTCCCAATTATCACAATTCTTGTCTTATTTCATAATCCTTTCATAAACATTGAACATTATCCTTTTCATCAAACACAACACACATGTTAAGCTACAGTGTCATTGACACTTTCATTTTTTGTGTGAATGTTTAGTAACATGGAATACATCACATATAGTACGGGTTTTTTTCTCGTGCAGAAATTATGCAAATTAGATGAACTTTGATTTATTCAGTGCAACTTATACACTGTAAGTGCACATGTCAATACGGCTCGGGCTAGAGGCTGTATTTATGAACCGATCTTCACAAAACTTCTTGGGTACCTTTGTTATCATCATGGGACGAGAACGGGTGTTTCTGGGTGCGGTCCAAAATTCAAGATAGCTGCCAGTGGCCATTTTGTACCAAAATTTGGTCCAATCAGTTTTTTGTCACAACTTTTACACAGCTCATATTTGTGAACTTCTCTTCATGAAACTTCTTGGGTACCTTTGTTTTCACCTTGGGACAGGAATGAGTGTGTTTTGGGGTGCCTTTGTTACCACTATGCTATGAGAACAAATATTTTGGGGTTCAGTCAGACCCACTCTGGGACTCAAAGATTTCTTTTCTAGTTTAGCATCTGACTGTCACCCACCTTTACAATACTTTACGTATACATTTGTTACAGGCAACGGTCAGTATTTATGTACAGACCGGTACAATACTTTATTTGTACCTTTGTTATCAGGTCATTACCTAGATGTTTGTCATTGCTGTGTCACATACTATACATGTACATGTCTTTGTCTTGACAAGTTGAGCTACAGTGTCATTGACACTTTCATTAGTTCATTTTTCTTTCATTTACAAATGGTACATCGAAAAATGATTTACATGTTCGTATTCACAATTACCTATCGAGCATATTTTCTGTTGTACGTTTGGTTGTAAAGTTTAACCATATGCCCATTCTGTTTGCATAAAGATAGATGCTGTCCCAAAAACTCGCGCTTTTTCAGAATTTGGTACGATTAAGTGGCAATTTACTCCATTCCTAATTGATTGAGTGCTGAATGTTTTCAATGGCTGCATGCAGCAGTCATAGTATGAAAACGTTTGTTTATATATGAGTATTAAAAGGTTAACCCTTAGCAGATTTGAGACTCCCATATGGGTACTGTCTGAATAATTGTGATTTTCGTAATATCTGAAAATTCTGTTGACATTCAGATTCACAGTTCAAGTCCAAGCATATTTTCTATTATAAGGTAGCTGTAAAGTTTAACCCAATCCCTGTTTGAACCAGGGCTCGCCTTGAGTAAAATGGTCGGGGCCTAAAAAAAGTGCCCCACATATTGAGGTTGGGGCCTTTTCGGGGCTGATTTTCCATTTTGTCCATTATTGTTAGTGCTTTTTTTGTGGAAAATGTCGGGGCTTGAAAAAAAGCCCCCAGCAAGTGCTCCTCGGGGCTGATCTCGGGGCCTGGGCTGATCAGCCTCGACTCAAGGCAAGCCCTGCTGTTTCGGTTGCATAAAGATAGGTGCCGTCGAAAATAACTCCATTTTTAGCTCAACTTTGGCGAAGCCAAATTTGAGCTTATGCCATGGCCTGTCGTCCGTCTGTCCGTCTATCCGTCTGTCCGTCTATCCGTCTGTCCATCAACAATTCAATACAGCTCGGGCTAGAGGCCGTATTTATGAACCGATCTTTACGACACTTCTTGGGTACCTTTTTTATGACCGTGGGACAAGAAGGAGTGTTTTTGGGTCCGATCCGAAATTCAAGTTGGCCGCTGGCGGCCATTTTGTACAGACTTAGCTGAAATCAGATTTTTGCGCAGAACTTCCGTATGAAAGTGCTGATTTGAATAATTTTTTGTATGAATGTTTAGTACCATGGGATACATCACATATAATACAGGTTTTTTTCTCGTACGTAAATTATGCAAATTAGACTAACTTTGATGTATTTTGTGTTAATTTCAGCACTGTAAGTGCAAATGCCAATACGGCTCGGGCTAGAGGCCATATTTATAAACTGATCTTTATGAAACTTCTTGGGTACCTTTGGTATCACCGTGGGATGAGAACGAGTGTTTTTGGGTGCGGTCCGAAATTCAAGATGGCCGATGTCAGCCATTTTGTTCAAAATTAGGTGCAATCATATTTTTGCACAGAACTTCCATATGAAAGCGCTGATTTGAAATTTTTTGTGTGTGAATGTTTAGTACCATGGGATACATCACATATAATACGTGTTTTTTTTCTCATACAGAAATTATGCAAATTAGATGAACTTTGATTTTTTCAGTGCTACTTACACACAGTAAGTACACATCAGACCTGTTAACTCTCACGCTTTTGCCGGGAGACTCCTGGTTTGGTACCCAATCTCCTGCACTCACGGCAACATCCTATTTTCTCCCACTTTGATACTTTTCAAAATTAGTTATTCAGTACCGTTAATCCATCACAGCATCACTGAATCCACCAGCTTTTGTTTACAAATAAAAAAGCATGTGCTCTACTCTCATTGGCAAGGTCATTAAGTTTGTGTGAAACGTCACCACTTACGTCAGATGTGATAACCAATTCTGATTTTTATCAATGGCCAGCTGTTGTGTTCTGTGATTATTGCAACACGTTTCACAGTCGAAATAAATGAACTTGAGATGCAGGATAATTGCTGAAATTGATTATATATTAATCACACACGTGACACCTTTGCTTGATATAAGAGTAGCAGTCACATCAAAAAATAAATCCCATACTATTAATTATGTACACTCGAAATTGAGCAAAAATACGCACAAATTTATTGTGCATTTCGGATTTCAGATAATTATATTTTGTAGACGAACGGCTCATTCAAATGAGTTGCGGTAATTTTCAGTATGTTGGGAAAAAATTCCGTTTCGCGATTTTCTAGGGCAGGCTGTGAAAGAAATTCTGTTTTTGGAGAAAAAAATCTCCAAAAAGTTGGTAATTTACGGCACTTGGAGGTTTTTTTATCCGCAAATTGGTAGTGATAAATGGACAACAACAACAAATCCCCAAGACGTTTCGTCCTGTGGCTGTGGCATAATTTTCACGTTTCACTTAAAAATGATCACCTCCATTCCAAACCCCCTTCAGAAATGACCAATTATTTCATGTGAATAACCAGCGTGGCTGGGGGGGGGGGGGGGGGGGGGGGGGGAGGGGCGCTGAGCTTTGGAAGGTTGAATTACCATAAACAACCGACAAGTACAAAACCACTGAAATATGAATGTCATTGAAACAAGCTCAGATATTGGCACATGGCCATATCCATATTTCTGTTTTGCTCTATATTTCTATGTTTTGGCTTTTGAAAAGAAAAATTGTTCAAATAAAACTCATTAGGGTGGAGTATCTTGTGGGGGGGGGGGGGGGAGGGTAACATGGAAATTACTGATGTGCTGTCTGCGCGCAAAAATCTCACTGACAAGCATCCAAATCTCACAGAGAGCTCATTAAAATCTCACTGACGGTCATCTCCAGAGGTTAACAGGTCTGGTACACATGTCAATACGGCTCGGGCTAGAGGCTGTATTTATCAACCGATCTTCACGAAACTTCTTGGGTACCTCTGTTATCACCTTGGGACGAGAACGAGTGTTTCTGAGTGTGGTCCAAAATTCAAGAAGGCTGCCAGTAGCCATTTTGTACCGAAATTCGGCCTAATCAGTTTTTTGTACACAACTTCTATACGGCTCAGGCTAGAGGCCGTATTTATGAACCGATCTTTACGAAACTTCTTGGGTACCTTTGTTATCACCGTGGAATGAGAACAAGTGTTTTTGGGTGTGGTCCGAAATTCAAGATGGCCACCACAGCCATTTTGTACCAAAATTAGTGCAGTCAGTCTTTTGTACAGAACTTCTGTATGAAAGTTCTGATTTGAATAAATTTTTGTATGAATGTTTAGTAAAATGGAATACATCACATACAGTACAGGTTTTTTTCTCGTGCAGAAATGATGCAAATTAGATGAATTTTAATTTATTTAGTGCTACTTGTACACAGTAAGTGCACATGTCAATACGGCTCAGGCTAGAGGCTGTATTTATCAATCGATCTTTACGAAACTTCTTGGATACCTTTTTTATCACCTTGGGACGAGAACGAGTGTTTCTGGGTGCGGTCCAAAATTCAAGATGGCTGCCAGTGGCCATTTTGTACCGAAATTTGGTCCAATCAGTTTTTTGTCACAACTTCTATACAGCTCATATTTGTGAACTGATCTTCACGAAACTTCTTGGGTACCTTTGTTTTCACCTTGGGACAGGAATGAGTGTGTTTTGGGGTGCCTTTGTTGTCCCCCGACCCTTCGGGGGACTATTGTAATCAGCAGTGTCTGTCCGTCCGTCCGTCCGTCTCTGTGAGTGCGTGCGTCCGTCCCTCCGTCACACCCTTGTCCGGATGATAACTTTAGTTTGGATGATTTTTCTGAAACTAAATTTGGTATGTGTCTTACTTGGGTGGAAATGCAGGTCAAGTTCGAAAATGGGCACGCTCCACTGATTCCTACTAGATTTATTCCCCTTTTTCGACTTTAAAAATACAGTTTTTGTGTTGTCCGGATGATAACTTTAGTTAGGATCATTTGATTGAAACGAAATTTAGTATACCGCTTATTTGGGTGGAAATGCAGGTCAAGTTCAAAAATGGGCACGCTCCACAGATTTTTCCTGGATTTATTCCCCTTTTTCGACTTAGAAAATACGGTTTTTGTGTTGTCCGGATGATAACTTTACTTTGGATCATTTGATTGAAACGAAACTAAGTATGTGGTTTAATTGGTTGGAAATACAGGTCAAGTTAAAAAATGGCCATGCTCTGTCTATTTTTACAGGAGTTATTCCCCCTTTTCGACTTATAAAATACACTTTTTGTGTTGTCCGGATGATAACTTTACTTTTAATCATTTGATTGAAAGGAAATTAAGTATGCGGCTTATTCGGGTGGAAATACAGATCAGGTTCGAAAATGGGCATGCTCTGTCTATTTTTACTGGAGTTATTCCCCTTTTTCAACTTTGTAAAAACATTTTTTGTGTTGTCCACACCCTTGTCCAGATGATAACTTTAGTTTGGATTATTTTACTGAAACTAAATATGGTATGTGTCTTACTTGGGTAGAAATGCAGGTCAAGTTCAAAATGGGCACGCTCCACTGATTTTTACTGGATTTATTCCCCTTTTTCGACTTAAAAAATACAGTTTTTGTGTTGTCCGGATAATAACTTTAGTTAGAATCATTTGATTGAAACCAAATTTAGTATGTGGCCATGCTCTGTCTATTTTTACAGGAGTTATTCCCCTTTTTCGACTTATAAAATACACTTTTTGTGTTGTCCGGATGATAACTTTACTTTTGATCATTTGATTGAAAGGAAATTAAGTATGCGGCTTATTCGGGTGGAAATACAGGTTAGGTTCGAAAATGGGCACGCTCTGTCTATTTTTACTGGAGTTATTCCCCTTTTTCAACTTTGTAAAAACATTTTTTGTGTTGTCCACACCCTTGTCCGGATGATTGAGACATTTTCAAACCATATCAAATTTCAAAGCTCACTGAAGTGTAGTAACTCTGAGATTAATAAGAATGATACAAATCTGAAACAAACATGTCCTCTTGATACCTTTGAAAATTGTACTCCTAACACCCTTAACCTCTCATAAAGACCATGCTCTTGGAACAAATTGCATCCTAACAGCTCCCTTGAATTTGCCATCTTGGTCGGGGGACCGGGGGCGTTGCCCTTGTTATCACTGTGCTATGAGAACAAATATTTTGGGGTTCAGTCAGACCCACTCTGGGACTCAATAGATTTTTTATGTGTACCCATACTATGTATGGTACACATAATGCCTTCATCCAGGGTGACCATCCGTCGTTCCTCCATCCTTTGTCCATCCACCTGTCCGTCCGTCTGTCCATCTGGCGTCCGTATCCATTTATTTGTCATTCAATAACTTGAAAAATATTGCTTGGATTGTCAAGTTACTTTATATTTGTGTTCAGGTTACTGATGTGCCGAGCTGTATAGTTTTTGGTGTAAATCGGATAATTTAATCCTGAGATATTAACCCTTTATCCTTCAAATTGAAAATTCCTCCAATCCCTTTGGCATTTGATAACTTCAAAAATATTGCTTGGATTGTCTAGTTACTTTATGTTTGTGTTCAAGTTACTGATTTGCCGAGCTGTATAGTCTTTGGTGTAAATCTGATGATTTAATCCCGAGATATTAACCCTTTATCCTTCAAATTGAAAATTCCTCCAATCTCTTTTGCATTCGATAACTTGAAAAATATTGCTTGGATTGTCAAGTTACTTTAATCTGTGTTCAGGTTACTGATGTGCTGAGCTGTATAGTTTATGGTGTAAATCGGATAATTTGATCCTGAGATATTAACCCTTTATCCTTCAAATTGAAAATTCCTCCAATCCTTTTGGCATTCGATAACTTGAAAAATATTGCTTGGATTGTCTAGTTACTTTATATTTGTGTTCAGGTTACTGATGTTCTGAGCTGTATAGTTTTTGGTGTAAATCTGATGATTTGAACCCGAGATATTAACCCTTTATCCTTCAAATTGAAAATTCCTCTAATCCCTTTGGCATTCGATAACTTGAAAAATATTACTTGGATTGTCAAGTTACTTTATATTTGTGTTCAGGTTACTGATGTGCCAAGCTGTATAGTTTTTAGCTCACCTGAGCGAAGCTCAGCGGGAGCTTTACTGATCGTGATCCGTCCGTCGTCCATCGTCCGACCGGCGTTAACTTTACATTATCGACTTCTCCTAAATCACTAGCCCAATTTTATTCAAATGTTGGCTAAATATTTATTACCTAATGCCAATTCAGATTTTTTCAAATGAAGTTGCCCCTCCTCCTGGGTGTGGCCACGCCCCCAAGGGGCACCAAAATCTTTGAAAATCTTCTTCTCATGAACCAGCCGTAGCAGAGACTTGATATTTGGTGTGCAGCTTCCTTTTGAGGTGTAGACTCAGATTTGTTCAAGAGAAGTTTGTGGGGCTATACTTGGCGTCGTTATGGGAGGGGCAAAATTTTTTGCCCCGCCCAAAATTTCTATTTTCCAAACCGAGAGGCTGATTTGAACCAAATTTATGTGAGGGCTTATTGGGTCATAAGTACCTAATTTATGCTGATTTTTTTTTTCCTGTAGCCCCATGGGAACCGCAGGAGCTAAATATAGAAAAAAATTAAAACGCCCATATCTCCAAAACTGCACTGCACCGAGAATTTTTATTTGGTGTGAAGCTTCCTTAGGACCACAGAAAGAATTGGTAAAAAAAAATTGCCATCGGTTTTATCATAGGGTACAGTTTCGGGACTTTGAAAAAGTGCTGATCAGCACTTTTTAACACTGTAGGCAATGGGAAAAAACATTAAAAAATTTTCTTCTCCAGATACAGCAGGCAGCATCTTTTGATATTTGGTATGCAACATTGTAGGGTTGATCTGATTCAAGTTTGTTCAAATCGGCCCCCTGGGTTCATATTTGGGCTCAGTATAGGAGCTCAAATTTGAACTTAGTGCATTTCAGGCAAATTTCTTTGAAAATCTTCTTCTCAAGATCCAGCAGGCCGAATCTTTTGATATTGGGTATGCAACATTGTGGGGTGTATCTGATTCAAGTTTGTTCAAATCGGCTCCCTGGGTTTATATTTGGGCTCAGTATAGGAGCCCAAATTTGAACTTAGTGCTTTTCAGGCAAATTTCTTAAAAAATCTTCTCCAGATCCAGCAGGCAGAATCTTTTGATATTTGGTATGCAACATTGTGGGGGTGGATCTGATTCTATTTTGTTCAAATCGGCTCCCTAGATTTATATTTGGGCTCACTATAGAAGCTTGAATTCGAACTTAGTGCATTTCAGGCAAATTTCTTCAAAAATCTTCTTCTCCAGATCCTGCAGGCAGAATCTTTTGATATTTGGTATGCAACATTGTGGGGTGGATCTGATTCCAATTTGTTCAAATCGCCCACCTGGATTCATATTTGGGCTCACTATAGAAGCCCAAATTCAAACTTAGTGCATTTCAGGCAAATTTCTTCAAAAATCTTCTCCAGATCCAGCAGGCAGAATCTTGTGATATTTGGTATGCAGCATGCTTAGGGGAGTGAGATGCAAGTTTGTTCGAGCCATGTCCCTAGGTCCATATTTGGGCTCACTGTGGGAGCTTGAATTGTAACTTTGTTCGAAATGAGGAATTTTCTTAAAAATCTTCTTCTTCAGATCCAGCAGTCGGAATGGTTTGATATGTGGTGAGTAGCATCCTTGGGAGGGGGGGGGGGGGGGGGGGGGTTGGATTCAAGTGTGTTAAAGCCAAGTCCATGAGACTATATTTGGGCTCCCTGTGGGAGCCCAAATTATAACGTAGTCAATATGAGGAATTTTCTTTAAAAATCTTCTTCAGATTCAGCAGTTGGAATGTTTTGATATTTGGCATGGAGCAACCTTAGGGGGCTGAGATTCAAGTTTGTTCAAGCCAATTCCCTTGGTTCATATTTGGGCTCACTATGGGAGCCTGAATGACAGCTTAGTTCAAAATGAGGAAATTTCTTTTAAAATCTTCAGATCCAGCAGATGAATGCTTTTGATATTTAGCTCAACTTTGACGAAGTCAAATTTGAGCTATTGTCATGGCCCGTCGTCTGTCGTTCGTCCGTCCGTCTGTCCGTACGTCAACAATTGGATATGGCTTGGGCTAGAGGTCGTATTTATGAACCGATCTTTACGAAACTTCTTGTGTACCTTTGTTATGACCCTGGGACGGGAACGAGTGTTTTTAGGTGTCCGAAATTCAAGATGGCTGCCAGCGGCCATTTTGTACCGATGATGCAAAAATCAGTTTTTTGTACAGAACTTCTGTATGAAAGTTCTGATTTGAATAAAGTTTTGTATAAATGTATAGTACAATGGGATACATCACATATAATACGGGTTTTTTTCTCGTGCGTAAATTATGCAAATTAGACTGACTTTGATTGATTTATTTAGTGTTACTTTCAGAGCTGTAAGTGCCAAGCTGCTATGGCTCAGGCTAGAGGCCGTATTTATGAACCAATCTTTACGAAACTTCTTGGGTACCTTTGTTATGACCGTGGGATGAGAACGAGTGTTTTTGGGTGCAGTCCCAAATTCCAGATGGCTGCCAGCAGCCATTTTGTACCGACGATGCCGAAATCTGTTTTTTGTACAGAACTTCCATATGAAAGCTCTGATTTGAATAATTTTTTGTATGAATGTTTAGTACCATGGGATACATTACATATATTACAGGTTTTTTTCTTGTGCGTAAATTATGCAAATTAGGCTAACTTTGATTTATTTAGTGTTACTTTCAGCACTGTGAGTGCAAATCCCAATACGGCTCGGGCTAGAGGCCGTATTTATGAACCGATCTTCACGAAACTTCTTGGGTGCCTTTGTTATCACTGTGGGACGAGAAGGAGTGTTTTTGGGTCCACTCTGAAATTCAAGATGGCCGCTAGCAGCCATTTTGTTCAAAATTAAGTGCAATCAGATTTTTGCGCAGAACTTCCAAATGAAAGATCTGATTTGAATAAATTTTTGTATGAATGTTTAGTACCATGGGATACATTACATATAATACAGAGTTTTTCTCATGAATAAATTATGCAAATTAGGGGTCCGGGTAGGACTTAGAAAATTTTGGACCAAAATCCGGAAATTAGTTTTCTGTGTTTTGATGCATTTTGGTCAATTTTAAGAAGAAGAAGAAAAAATTTTAGTCTGAAAATATTTTGTTTGGGACTGAAAATTTCCACACAAAAATAATAATCTACAATGATTGGTCTTAATCTGTAGTCCATTACAGTCACCTTGTAATTCTTTTATTATTGTTGACTGGGCCAAAACAAATACTAATTCCTGTCATATTCATTATTCAGTTGTCTTGGTCACAGCAAGTACTAATTCCTGTCATATCCAAGTTGAGCTACAGAGTCATTGACTCTTTCATTTTTATGCAGCATACTTAGGGGGGTAAGATTCAAGTTTGTTCAAGCCATGTCCCTAGGTCCATATTTGGGCTGATTGTGGGAGCTCGAATTGTAACTTGGTTCAAAATGAGGAATTTTCTTTAAAAATCTTCTTCTTCAGATCCAGCAGTCGGAATGTTTTGATAATTGGTGTGCAGAATCCTTAGGGGTGTGAGTTTTCAGGTTTGTTAAAGCCAAGTCCCTGGGTTCATATATGGGCTCCCTGTGGGAGCCCGAATTGTGACTTAGTTCAATATGAGGAATATTCTTTAAAAATCTTTTTTTAGATCCACTGGTCAGAATATTTGGATATTTGGTTTCAGCTTTTATTAGGAGGAGCAGATGCAACTTGTGGAAATCAATTCTCTGGGTTGATATTTAGGCTACAATGTCAGGTGAGTGCCCTCAGGCCCCCTGGGACCTCTTGTTGGTGTAAATCTGTTATTTTGATCCTGAGATATTAACCCTTTATCCTTCAAATTGAAAATTCTTCCAATCCCTTTGGCATTCGATAACTTGAAAAATATTGCTTGGATTGTCAAGTTGCTTTATATTTGTGTTCAGGTTACTGATGTGCCGAGCTGTATAGTTTTTGGTGTAAATCTGATAATTTAATCCTGAGATATTAACCCTTTATCCTTCAAATTGAAAATTCCTCCAATCCCTTTCGCATTCGATAACTTGAAAAATATTGCTTGGATTGTCAAGTTACTTTATATTTGTGTTCAGGTTACTGATGTGATGGGGGCGCAGTGGCTCAGTAGGTAGAGGTGCAGGCTGCAAGCCGAGAGGTCCTCGGTTCGAATCCCACCTGCGGCAACCGCGTTGTGTCCTTGGGCAAGACACTTCACCCCCATTGCCCATGTGGGGGCATGATGACGCCGTGTTCTAAGGCGTACTGCACGTCGATGGTACGCATGTCTTCAGCCAATCTAACCCTGCCTGTGCTGCAGTGCGGAGTTACGATGTTGGGGAGCTGGCAGCTGCTCGTCGTTGCTCGGTGGTTCTCTCCGGGTACTCCGGCTTCCTCCACCCGCAAAACTGTCACGGTCATGATTAGCCATTGTGCATAAATATGTGACCTTAAACATCAATAAATAAATAAATAAATAAATACTGATGTGATGAGCTGTATAGTTTTTGGTGTAAATCTGATAATTTGATCTGGAGATATTAACCCCCTTTATCCTTCAAATTAGACACTCCTCCAATCCATTTCTATATGTACCCATACCTTGTATGGTGTACATTATGTCAGCATCCGTGGTGGCCCTCCGTCATTCAGCTTTCTACCAATTGCGCGTATGGGTACACATCTGACGATTTCATCGGCCTATTTTTAGCTCAACTTTGACGAAGTCAAATTTGAGCTATTGTCATGGCCCGTCGTCCGTCTGTCCGTCCGTCCGTCTGTCCGTCTGTCCGTACGTCAACAATTGGCTATGGCTCGGGCTAGAGGTCGTATTTATGAACTGATCTTTACGAAACTTCTTGTGTACCTTTGTTATGACCCTGGGACGGGAACGAGTGTTTTTAGGTGTGGTCCGAAATTCAAGATGGCTGCCAGCGGCCATTTTGTACCGATGATGCAAAGATCAGTTTTTTGTACAGAACTTCTGTATGAAAGTTCTGATTTGAATAAAGTTTTGTATAAATGTTTAGTACCATGGGATACATCACATATAATACGGGTTTTTTTCTCGTGCGTAAATTATGCAAATTAGACTGACTTTGATTTATTTAGTGTTACTTTCAGAGCTGTAAGTGCCAAGCTGCTATGGCTCGGGCTAGAGGCCGTATTTATGAACCAATCTTTACAAAACTTCTTGGGTACCTTTGTTATGACCCTGGGACGGGAACGAGTGTTTTGGGGTGTGGTCCGAAATTCAAGATGGCTGCCAGTGGCCATTTTGTACCGATGATGCAAAAATCAGTTTTTTGTACAGAACTTCTGTATGAAAGTTCTGATTTGAATAAAGTTTTGTATAAATGTATAGTACAATGGGATACATCACATATAATACAGGTTTTTTTCTTGTGCGTAAATTATGCAAATTAGACTAACTTTGATTTATTTAGTGTTACTTTCAGAGCTGTAAGTGCCAAGCTGCTACGGCTCGGGCTAGAGGCTGTATTCATAAACCAATCTTTACGAAACTTCTTGGGTACCTTTGTTATGACCGTGGGACGAGAACGAGTGTTTTTGGGTGCAGTCCCAAATTCCAGATGGCTGCCAGCAGCCATTTTGTACCGACGATGCCGAAATCTGTTTTTTGTACAGAACTTCCATATGAAAGCTCTGATTTGAATAATTTTTTGTATGAATGTTTAGTACCATGGGATACATTACATATATTACAGGTTTTTTTCTTGTGCGTAAATTATGCAAATTAGGCTAACTTTGATTTATTTAGTGTTACTTTCAGCACTGTGAGTGCAAATCCCAATACGGCTCGGGCTAGAGGCCGTATTTATGAACCGATCTTCACGAAACTTCTTGGGTACCTTTGTTATCACTGTGGGACGAGAAGGAGTGTTTTTGGGTCCAGTCTGAAATTCAAGATGGCCGCTAGCAGCCATTTTGTTCAAAATTAAGTGAAATCAGATTTTTGCGCAGAACTTCCAAATGAAAGATCTGATTTGAATAAATTTTTGTATGAATGTTTAGTACCATGGGATACATTACATATAATACAGAGTTTTTCTCGTGAATAAATTATGCAAATTAGGGGTCCGGGTGGGACTTAGAAAATTTTGGACCAAAATCCGGAAAATAGTTTTTTGTGTTTTGATGCATTTTGGTCAATTTTAAGAAGAAGAAGAAAAAATTTTAGTCTGAAAATATTTTGTTTGGGACTGAAAATTTCCACACAAAAATAATAATCTACAATGATTGGTCTTAATCTGTAGTCCATTACAGTCACCTTGTAATTCTTTTATTATTGTTGACTGGGCCAAAACAAATACTAATTCCTGTCATATTCATTATTCAGTTGTCTTGGTCACAGCAAGTACTAATTCCTGTCATATGCAAGTTGAGCTACAGAGTCATTGACTCTTTCATTTCTAGCATCTGACTGTCACCCGCCTTTACAATACTTTACCTATATATTTGTTACAGGCAACGGTCAGTATTTATGTACAGACCGTTACAATACTTTATATGTACCTTTGTTATCAGGTCATTACCTAGATGTTTGTCATTGCTGTGTCACATACTATACATGTACATGTCTTTGTCTTGACAAGTTGAGCTACAGTGTCATTGACACTTTCATTTCATAATTGCTGGAAATCACATTTTCCTGACCCCCTAAAGCCTACTGACATACACACAGGCATTTTTATGTAAAAAAAGTGGCTAAAATTTTTGAAAGTGGGTCACGCTCATATCTCAAGCATGGTATGATGAATGGACCTGGGACTAACACCAAATGAGTCAACACTTGATGGAGATTCAAAATATGGGTCAAGGTCACGGAGGTCACTTAGGGGTCATTGAGTGCATTTTTCATAATTGCTGGAAATCACATTTTTTGACCCCCTAAAGCATTCCTGACGTACACACATGCATTTTGACGTAAAAAAAGTGGGCATGGCCAAAATGTTTATAAGTGGGTCATGGTCATATCTCAAGCATGATGTGATAAATGGACCTGGAACTAACACCAAATGAGTGAAAACTCGATAGAGGTTCAAAGTATGGGTCATGGTCATGGAGGTCTCCTAGGGGTCATTGAATGCATTTTTCGGAATTGCTGGAAATCACAAAGCATTCCCGAAGTCCATACATGAATTTTTACGTAAAAAAGTGGTCCTGGCCAAAATTTTTGAAAGTGGGTCATGCCCATATCTCAAGCATGGTATGACAAATGGACTTGGAACTTACACCAAATGTGTCGAAACTCGACAGAGGTTCAGAATATGGGTCAAGGTCATGGAGGTCACCTAGAGGTCATTGAGTCCATTTTTTGGAATGGCTGGAAATCACATTTTTTTTTACCCCCCCCCCCCCCCCAAAGCATTCCCGAAGTCCATACATGAATTTTTACGTAAAAAAGTGGGCATGGCCCGAATTTTAGAAGCCGAGTTATTCTCATATCTCAAGCATGGTATGACGAATGGACCTGAAACTAAAACCAAATGAGTCAACACTCAATAGAAGCTCAAAATATAGGTCATGGTCACGGAGGTCACCTTGGGGGTCATTGAGGGCATTTTTCAGAATTAATGGAAATCACATTTTCTGACCCTCCTAATGCATTCCCGAAGTTCATACATGCATTTTTACTTGAAAAAAGTGGATGTGGGCAGAATTCTTGAAATTGGGTCACACTCATATCTCAAGGATGGTATGACACATAGACATGGGACCAACACCAAATGAGTCCACACTCCATAGAGGTTCACAATATGGACAAGGTCACTGAGGTCGCCCAAGGATAACTGATTGCATTTTTTAGTATTGTTGGAAATTACATTTTTGGACACCTAATGCATTCTCTTGACAAACCTTTTGAATGCTGTGCCTTTTCTGGTTTCTCAGAAGAATTGTTCCGATTCCTTTATGAATATCTGTAAATACTGTTTACGAAAATCCCTTCCTGATTTGTTTAAAAATATGTTACTCCCGAAAATAACCCTCCATAAATTCTCTTTCTATATAGTTTTTTTCCCAATAGATATTTTAACCCTTTTCTTACAAGCTTGAATTTACTGGATGCAGTAAATTCTATTTCTCTAGTATTAACATTATTTTCTATTTCAATGATTTTTGTCTGATGGATTCTTTACTATCGTACTGAAATTTGGCACATATGTAGAGCTTCATTAGAAGTTTCTCACCTGGATCATGGCATTTCTGAAGTTTTTCATTTTCTGCCCAAACCGTGCAAAATGTTGCCACAATGTTACGTTTTGCCACAATTCTCAAACAAGACCCTGGACGATTTGGCTGTAGCTTTCATAATATTTGTAGCATGACTTACTACATCTGACTACATAAGCTGTATTACCCACGTTGCTCCCTTTTGACCTCAAAATTCCGAGCAAAGTGAAATTTTGGAAAAACTGGTCAATTTTCACATGCGATTTCTTAGCTCTGCGGTCACATTTTTTCAAAACGTTTCCTATTAGAAGTTTGGGCATTCATCCAAGAATAATTTGACTGTTATATATTCAATTCAAAGTTTTAACCTGCAACCCATTTTCGGGCCTTGAATTCGAGTACCCTTGTTCATAAAAATGGCTCATTTTTAGCTCAACTTTGGCGAAGCCAAATTTGAGCTTATGCCATGGCCCATCGTCCGCCTGTCCGTCAACAATTGGATACGGCTCGTGCTAGAGGCCGTATTTATGAACCGATCTTTACGAAACTTCTTGGGTACCTTTGTTATGACCGTGGAACGAGAACGAGTGTTTTTGGGTGCGGTCTGAAATTCAAGATGGCTGCCAGCCGCCATTTTGTACCGACGATGCAGAAATCTGTTTTTTGCACAGAACTTCCATATGAAAGCGCTGATTGAATAATTTTTTGTGTGAATGTTTAGTAACATGGAATACATCACATATAGTACGGGTTTTTTTCTCGTGCAGAAATTATGCAAATTAGATGAACTTTGATTTATTCAGTGCAACTTATACACTGTAAGTGCACATGTCAATACGGCTCGGGCTAGAGGCTGTATTTATGAACCGATCTTCACAAAACTTCTTGGGTACCTTTGTTATCATCTTGGGACGAGAACGAGTGCTTCTGGGTGCGGTCCAAAATTCAAGATGGCTGCCAGTGGCCATTTTGTACCGAAATTTGGGCCAATCAGTTTTTTGTCACAACTTCTACACAGCTCATATTTGTGAACTGATCTTCATGAAACTTCTTGGGTACCTTTGTTTTCACCTTGGGACGGGAATGAGTGTGTTTTTGGGGTGACTTTGTTATCACTGTGCAATGAGAACAAATATTTTGGGGTTCAGTCAGACCCACTCTGGGACTCAAAGATTTCTTTTCTAGTTTAGCATCTGACTGTCACCCACCTTTAGGCCAAAAAAAAAAATCAATTGATTCTCAGGCAATTTTTTTTTCAAATCAATGAGGGAGGGAGGATTTTATTTTTATTTTTTATTTTTATTTCTTCCAGATGGTGAGAAAGGATTGAGAGGCAAATGTCACTTTCTGATGTCTGTTTTTACCTGAAAAGCATGGAAAGTGCATATTGTAAAATGATATACAAATAAAACTAATTTTATTGAAAACTAAAACTGTTTTTCTTTATTTTCTGATATCACCACTTTTTGTATTTAGAAACAGAACTCTGACTTCACTTTTAAACTTTTACAAAGCAGAACTATTTTATGAATACTAGATATTATTGACCACCCTCGTATTATTTTGGTATCATTGTGAGTTATTTTGATTTTTAGTATGACCCATGGTGAGAGTGTTCTTCTCTGTAACAGAAGGTATATTCTTTCTAAAAAAATATTTAAAGTGTTTAAAATAAATTTCAAGTTCATATAAGAAGCTGGGTAATTCATGGTTTCTGAATACCCTAACTGAGTTGAAAAGCGTAGTTAAAAAAGTTTTCGATATCCTTCGTAAATTAAGCGTTATTAACAATTTGAGTTAATTAATTTCTTTGGTAAATGACAAAACATTTCAGTTGTCTCCCTTTCCGGCTGCGCTGGGTAATAATGCACTGTTCAGAAAACTGACAATTTCTGCCTACCATCTTTCACTGACACGTGCGATTGGTGCTTTGAAGGTCTGCCATTCTTATCCATCCAAATACCTGTGATTTCTATTGTAGCCTTATTACATTTAACCCCCTTCCAACAAACTTCACAAGTTTTCAAAGAAAAACATTCAATGCAAATTGCGGGGCGAATTTCAATGCAGCCAATTTTTCAGTGGAACAGAGCGTAACCGCAAGCAATTTCGATATGGACGAACTGTCTCCAATACATTTTTTTTGTTTTGAAACGGTGGTTAACTTTTAATAAATTCTAATTAACTCGATGCGTGTCTTGTGTGATTCGTTGTTTTGTCTGGTACTTTGTTTTTAAATAGCCATTTTGTGCTGGTTGCTATCAGTTGGGGCGAATTGTTCGAACGACTACGCCATTGCAATTCTTTTCAGAAATATAAAATTGGGCTAGTTTAGGCTATTTTCATAGCCGTGTGTCGGACTTTAACAGCAACCGTGTTTACTGTTTTTTGCGGAAGCGTGTGTTTTTAAAAAATAAAACATAAGAAAATACAGTAAACTGCCATGTCTCCCAGTCCCAAGGAAGTTTAGAAGGGCGACTTGAATTTCGCCCCCAATGTAAGCCAAGGCCAGAGGCTCTCACACTTAACACAAGCCTGTGTATATTTACCTGTTTATTCGTTGGTTTTGGGCCTTAAAACCAATAGTCCCTTTTCAATTTCCCTGTTTCCTATTTTCTTGCAATGACGGTCCAAATAAAAAGGCCCAACGCGGGCCATTTTTTTCAACGCGGCGGTGCCTGAGAATCAATTCCTTTTTTTTTTTTGGCCTTACAATACTTTACGTATACATTTGTTACAGGCAACGGTCAGTATTTATGTACAGACCGTTACAATACTTTATTTGTACCTTTGTTATCAGGTCATTACCTAGATGTTTGTCATTGCTGTGTCACATACTATACATGTACATGTCTTTGTCTTGACAAGTTGAGCTACAGTGTCATTGACACTTTTATTAGTTCATTTTTCTTCCATTTACAAATGGTACATCGAAAAATGATTTACATGTTCGTATTCACAATTACCTATCGAGCATATTTTCTGTTGTACGTTTGGTTGTAAAGTTTAACCATTTGCCCATTCTGTTTGCATAAAGATAGATGCTGTCCCAAAAACTCACGCTTTTTCAGAATTTGGTACGATTAAGTGGCAATTTACTCCATTCCTAATTGATTGAGTGCTGAATGTTTTCAATGGCTGCATGCAGCAGTCATAGTATGAAAACTTTTGTTTATATATGAGTATTAAAAGGTTAACCCTTAGCATATTTGAGACTCCCATATGGGTACTGTCTGAATAATTGTGATTTTCGTAATATCTGAAAATTCTGTTGACATTCATATTCACAGTTCTAGTCCAAGAATATTTTCTATTATAAGGTAGCTGTAAAGTTTAACCCAATCCCTGTTTGAACCAGGGCTCGCCTTGAGTAAAATGGTTGGGGCCTAAAAAAAGTGCCCCACATATTGAGGTCGGGGCCTTTTCGGGGCTGATTTTCCATTTTGTCCGTTATTGTTAGTGCTTTTTTAGCTCAACTTTGACGAAGTCAAATTTGAGCTATTGTCATGGCCCGTCGTCCGTCTGTCCGTCTGTCCGTACGTCAACAATTGGCTATGGCTCGGGCTAGAGGTCGTATTTATGAACCGATCTTTACGAAACTTCTTGTGTACCTTTGTTATGACCCTGGGAAGGGAACGAGTGTTTTAAGGTGTGGTCCGAAATTCAAGATGGCTGCCAGTGGCCATTTTGTACCGATGATGCAAAAATCAGTTTTTTGTACAGAACTTCTGTATGAAAGTTCTGATTTGAATAAAGTTTTGTATAAATGTTTAGTACCACGGGATACATCACATATAATACGGGTTTTTTTCTCGTGCGTAAATTATGTAAATTAGACTGACTTTGATTTATTTAGTGTTACTTTCAGAGCTGTAAGTGCCAAGCTGCTATGGCTCGGGCTAGAGGCTGTATTTATGAACCAATCTTTACGAAACTTCTTGGGTACCTTTGTTATGACCCTGGGACGGGAACGAGTGCTTTTGGGTGTGGTCCGAAATTCAAGATGGCTGCCAGTGGCCATTTTGTACCGATGATGCAAAAATCAGTTTTTTGTACAGAACTTCTGTATGAAAGTTCTGATTTGAATAAAGTTTTGTATAAATGTATAGTACAATGGGATACATCACATATAATACAGGTTTTTTTCTCGTGCGTGAATTATGCAAATTAGACTAACTTTGATTTATTTAGTGTTACTTTCAGAGCTGTAAGTGCCAAGCTGCTATGGCTCGGGCTAGAGGCCGTATTTATGAACCAATCTTTACGAAACTTCTTGGGTACCTTTGTTATGACTGTGGGACGAGAAGGAGTGTTTTTGGGTGCAGTCCCAAATTCCAGATGGCTGCCAGCAGCCATTTTGTACCGACGATGCCAAAATCTGTTTTTTGTACAGAACTTCCATATGAAAGCTCTGATTTGAATAATTTTTTGTATGAATGTTTAGTACCATGGGATACATTACATATATTACAGGTTTTTTTCTTGTGCGTAAATTATGCAAATTAGGCTAACTTTGATTTATTTAGTGTTACTTTCAGCACTGTGAGTGCAAATCCCAATACGGCTCGGGCTAGAGGCCGTATTTATGAACCGATCTTAACGAAACTTCTTGGGTACCTTTGTTATCACAGTGGGACGAGAAGGAGTGTTTTGGGGTCCAGTCTGAAATTCAAGATGGCCGCTAGCAGCCATTTTGTTCAAAATTAAGTGCAATCAGATTTTTGCGCAGAACTTCCAAATGAAAGATCTGATTTGAATAAATTTTTGTATGAATGTTTAGTACCATGGGATACATTACATATAATACAGAGTTTTTCTCGTGAATAAATTATGCAAATTAGGGGTCCGGGTGGGACTTAGAAAATTTTGGACCAAAATCCGGAAATTAGTTTTTTGTGTTTCGATGCATTTTGGTCAATTTTAAGAAGAAGAAGAAAAAATTTTAGTCTGAAAATATTTTGTTTGGGACTGAAAATTTCCACACAAAAATAATAATCTACAATGATTGGTCTTAATCTGTAGTCTATTACAGTCACCTTGTAATTCTTTTATTATTGTTGACTGGGCCAAAACAAATACTAATTCCTGTCATATTCATTATTCAGTTGTCTTGGTCACAGCAAGTACTAATTCCTGTCATATGCAAGTTGAGCTACAGAGTCATTGACTCTTTCATTTTGTGGAAAATGTCGGGGCTTGAAAAAAGGCCCCCAGCAAGTGCTCCTCGGGGCTGATCTCGGGGCCTGGGCTGATCAGCCCCGACTCAAGGCAAGCCCTGCTGTTCGGTTGCATAAAGATAGGTGCCGTCGAAAATAACTCCATTTTTAGCTCAACTTTGGCGAAGCCAAATTTGAGCTTATGCCATGGCCAGTCATCCGTCTGTCCGTCTATCCGTCAACAATTCAATACGGCTCGGGCTAGAGGCCGTATTTATGAACCGATCTTTACGAAACTTCTTGGGTACCTTTTTTATGACCGTGGGACGAGAAGGAGTGTTTTTGGGTCCGATCCGAAATTCAAGTTGGCTGCTGGCGGCCATTTTGTACAGACTTAGGTGAAATCAGATTTTTGCGCAGAACTTCCATATGAAAGTGCTGATTTGAATAATTTTTTGTATGAATGTTTAGTACCATGGGATACATCACATATAATACAAGTTTTTTTCTCGTACGTAAATTATGCAAATTAGACTAACTTTAATGTATTTTGTGTTAATTTCAGCACTGTTAGTGCAAATGCCAATACGGCTCGGGCTAGATGCCATATTTATAAACCGATCTTTACGAAACTTCTTGGGTACCTTTGGTATCACCGTGGGACGAGAATGAGTGTTTTGGGGTGCGGTCCGAAATTCAAGATGACCGATGACAGCCATTTTGTTCAAAATTAGGTGCAATCAGATTTTTGCATAGAACTTCCATATGAAAGCACTGATTTGAAAAATTTTTTGTGTGAATGTTTAGTACCATGGGATACATCACATATAATACGTTTTTTTTTCTCATACAGAAATTATGCAAATTAGATGAACTTTGATTTTTTCAGTGCTACTTACACACAGTAAGTACACATCAGACCTGTTAACTCTCACGCTTTCGCCGGGAGACTCCCGGTTTAGTACCCAATCTCCTGCACTCACGGCAACATTCTATTTTCTCCCACTTTGATACTTTTCAAAATTAGTTATTCAGTACCGGTAATCCATCACAGCATCACTGAATCCACCAGCTTTTGTTTACAAATAAAAAAGCATGTGCTCTACTTTGATACTTTTCAAAATTAGTTATTCAGTACCGGTAATCCATCACAGCATCACTGAATCCACCAGCTTTTGTTTACAAATAAAAAAGCATGTGCTCTACTCTCATTATACCCCCACTTCGAAGAAGTGGGGGCTATATAGGAATCGCCCTGTACGTCCGTCCGTCCGTCCGTACGTCTTTCCGGACATGAAATTCTTGTGTGCGCAGCTCCTCCTACATTTATCAATCAATTTGGACAAAACTTTTCAGACATCATCACTACTAAGTGAACATGCGCATATTCCAAGATTTTTGATCTGCGACAATTTTAATCAGGTTATCTCCCTTTGACTTAGATTTATTATGTCTTTCCGTTCGAACAAATTCTTGTGTGCGCAACTCCTCCTACATTAATGAACCGATTTTGATGAAACCTTTCAAACATCATCTCTACTAAGTGAACATGTGCATATTCCAAACTTTTTGATCTGCGACAATTTTAACCAGGTTATCTCTCTTGAACTTTGATTTAATATGGGTTTCTGCATGAAATTCTTGTGTGCGCAACTCCTACATTTATCAATCAATTTGGACGAAAGTTTACAGACATCATCACTACTAAGTGAACATGTGCATATTCCAAAATTTTTGAGCTGTGGCAATTTTAACTAGGTTATCTCCCTTTAACTTAGATTTATTATGGATTTCTACATGAAATTCTTGTGCGTGCAACTCCTCCTACATTTATCAGTCAATTTGGACAAAACTTTTCAGACATCATCACTACTAAGTGAACATGCGCATATTCCATGATTTTTGATCTGCGACAATTTTAACCAGGTTATCTCCCTTTGACTTAGATTTATTATGTCTTTCCGTTCGAACAAATTCTTGTGTGCGCAACTCCTCCTACATTAATGAACCGATTTTGATGAAACCTTTCAAACATCATCTCGACTAAGTGAACATGTGCATATTCCAAACTTTTTGATCTGCGACAATTTTAACCAGGTTATCTCTCTTGAACTTTGATTTAATATGGGTTTCTGCATGAAATTCTTGTGTGCGCAACTCCTCCTACATTTATCAATCCATTTGGACGAAAGTTTACAGACATCATCACTACTAAGTGAACATGCGAATATTCCAAAATTTTTGAGCTGTGGCTATTTTAACTAGGTTATCTCCCTTTAACTTAGATTTATTATGGGTTTCTACATGAAATTCTTGTGCGTGCAACTCCTCCTACATTTATCAATCAATTTTGACAAAACCTTTCAAACATTATCACAACTAAGTGAACATACGCATATTCCCAAATTTTTGATCTGCGACAATTTTAACCAGGTTATCTCCCTTTAACTTGGATTTATTATGGGTTTTCAAATGGGATTCTTGTGTGTGCAACTCCTCCTACATTAATGAACCGATTTTGAATACATGTTGCACATTGTAAATGTGTTTTTCCAAATGTAAACCATATATGTGTGGGCTCTTTAAGTATTCAGTGCTGTTCTGTGGAAGGCCACATGCAAATACAAATTTAAACAACAAAAAATGATCTTTATGTATACATTTCCTTATGGCCTTCGCCTACATGATCAGAAGTGCATTCCTCTAAAAACCCAAAGCGGGGGTATTAATCACCTTCAGTGATAGTTCTAGTTGGCAAGGTCATTAAGTTTGTGTGAAACTTCACCACTTACGTCAGGTGAAGTTTCACACAAACTTAATGATAACCATTTCTGATTTTTATCAATGGCCGGCTATTGTGTTCTGTGATTATTGCAACACGTTTCACAGTCGAAATAAATGAACTTGAGATGCAGGATAATTGCTGAAATTGATTATATATTAATCACACACGTGACGCCTTTGCTTGATATAAGAGTAGCAGTCACATCAAAAAATAAATCCCATACTATTAATTATGTACACTCGAAATTGGGCAAAAATACGCACAAATTTATTGTGCATTTCGGATTTCAGATAATTATATTTTGTAGACGAACGGCTCATTCAAATGAGTTGCGGTAATTTTCAATATGTTGGGAAAAAATTCCGATTCGCGATTTTCTAGGGCAGGCTGTGAAAGAAATTCTGTTTTTGGAGAAAAAAATCTCCAAAAAGTTGGTAATTTACGGCACTTGGAGGTTTTTTTATCCGCAAATTGGTAGTGATGAATGGACAACAACAGCAAATCCCCAAGACGTTTCGTCCTGTGGCTGTGGCATAATTTTCACGTTTCACTGAAAAATGATCACCTCCATTCCAAACCCCCTTCAGAAATGACCAATTATTTCATGTGAATAACCAGCGTGGTTGGGGTGTGTGGGGGGGGGGGGGGGAGGGGCGCTGAGCTTTGGAAGGTTGAATTACCACAAACAACCGACAAGTACAAAACCACTGAAATATGAATGTCATTGAAACAAGCTCAGATATTGGCACATGGCCATATCCATATTTCTGTTTTGCTCTATATTTCTATGTTTTGGCTTTTGAAAAGAAAAATTGTTCAAATAAAACTCATTAGGGTGGAGTGTCTTGTGGGGGGTGGGGGGGGGGAGGTAACATGGAAATTACTGATGTGCTGTCTGCGCACAAAAATCTCACTGACAAGCATCCAAATCTCACTGAGAGCTCATCAAAATCTCACTGACGGTCATCTCCAGAGGTTAACAGGTCTGGTACACATGTCAATACGGCTCAGGCTAGAGGCTGTATTTATCAACCGATCTTCACTAAACTTCTTGGGTACCTCTGTTATCACCTTGGGACGAGAACAAGTGTTTCTGAGTGCGGTCCAAAATTCAAAATGGCTGCCAGTAGCCATTTTGTACCGAAATTCGGCCTAATCAGTTTTTTGTACACAACTTCTATACGGCTCAGGCTAGAGGCCGTATTTATGAACCGATCTTTACGAAACTTCTTGGGTACCTTTGTTATCACCGTGAGATGAGAACAAGTGTTTCTGAGTGCGGTCCAAAATTCAAGATGGCTGCCAGTAGCCATTTTGTACCGAAATTCGGCCTAATCAGTTTTTTGTACACAACTTCTATACGGCTCCGGCTAGAGGCCGTATTCATGAACCGATCTTTACGAAACTTCTTGGGTACCTTTGTTATCACCGTGGGATGAGAACCAGTGTTTTTGGGTGTGGTCCGAAATTCAAGATGGCCACCACAGCCATTTTGTACCAAAATTAGTGCAGTCAGTCTTTTGTACAGAACTTCTGTATGAAAGTTCTGATTTGAATAAATTTTTGTATGAATGTTTAGTAAAATGGAATACATCACATTCAGTACAGGTTTTTTTCTCGTGCAGAAATTATACAAATTAGATGAATTTTGATTTATTTAGTGCTACGTATACACTGTAAGTGCACATGTCAATACAGCTTGGGCTAGAGGCTGTATTTATCAATCGATCTTTACAAAACTTCTTGAATACCTTTTTTATCACCTTGGGACGAGAACGAGTGTTTCTGGGTGCAGTCCAAAATTCAAGATGGCTGCCAGTGGCCATTTTGTACCGAAATTAGGTCCAATCAGTTTTTTGTCACAACTTCTATACAGCTCATATTTGTGAACTGATCTTCACGAAACTTCTTGGGTACCTTTGTTTTCACCTTGGGACAGGAATGAGTGTGTTTTGGGGTGCCTTTGTTATCACTGTGCTATGAGAACAAATATTTTGGGGTTCAGTCAGACCCACTCTGGGATTCAAAGATTTCTTTTCTAGTTAGTCGAGTTGTGACGAAGTCAAACTCGACTTATAGTTTGGTGAATGGCGGGCGGGCGGGCGTAAACAATTGGTTTCCGGATGATAACCTGATAGTGGTTCAACTCACATTCATTAAACTTCATACGTAGGTTGGTCTTGGTGGGAGGAAGAACCCTATTGATTTTGGACATGCTACGTCAAAGGTCAAGGTCAACATGACCTTGAACATAGTAAATCGCAACAATTCCTTTCCGGATGATAACTTGATAGTAGTTCAACCTACATTCATGAAACTTCATAGGTGGGTTGGCCTTGGTGCGAGGAAGAACTCTATTGATCTTGGACTCACCAGATCAAAGGTCAAGGTCACAGTGACCTTTAACATAGTATATCGCAACAATTGGTTTCCGGATGATAACTTGATAGTGGTTCAACCTAGAGTCATGAAACTTTACAGGCGTGTTGGCCTTGGTGCGAGGAAGAACCTTATTGATGTTGGACTCACCAGGTCAAAGGTCAAGGTCACAGTGACCTTGAACATAGTATATCGCAACAATTGGTTTCCGGATGAGAACTTGATAGTGGTTCAACCTAGAGTCATGAAACTTCATAGGTGTGTTGGCCTTGGTGCGAGGAACTGTTGTCACAACTCGACATTGGATCGGTGATCCTGAGCGGCATTTTTTAGCATCTGACTGTCACCCACCTTTACAATACTTTACCTATACATTTGTTACAGGCTATGGTCAGTATTTATGTACAGACCATTACAATACTTTATATGTACCTTTGTTATCAGGTCATTACCTAGATGTTTGTCATTGCTGTGTCACATACTATACATGTACATGTCTTTGTCTTGACAAGTTGAGCTACAGTGTCATTGACACTTTCATTCAGAATTTGGTAAGTTCAAGTCACAATTTACTCCATTCCTAATTGATTGAGTGCTGAATGTTGTCTATGGGTGCATGTGGCTAGCAAAGTATGACAACTTCTGTTTTACATGTTATTATTAAAAGTTTAATACTTTACAGATTTGAGAGTTCCCAAGTGGGTACTGTTGGAATAATTGTTTTCGTAAAATCAGTCCCTGAATATTGGTAAGCATGCAGTGATCTTTTGGTCCTAAAAAAAGGTGCAAATAGTTAAAGTTGAACAGTTCATCAGACAGAAATAATGCCAAACTCTGCCGTTGACAGGTAAATAATGAATGGAAATTTCATTGCATTGAAAATAAAGTGGCAACCAACCGTCCCCACGGTTTCCATGCGAGGCATGGTGTTTTCCACGCGGTCAGAACACTCGATTTCATGCCCAAATGTCGGCCAGGCTTCGTAGAACAAGTTCTGAAAATATCAATTTGCTGCCTTCAGCAGTCTGGACATAATTCGTGTATATCTGAAGTGCTATTTTAATGTCTAATATGCAAATTTTCATTAATCTTTTTCTGCTAAAAAACAACTCACCACCGTTTTCTTTTCACTTTTAACTTCCAACGATTCTCAAAGGTTTCAAGGTTGCGATGGGATCCCTGGGTGCTGTTCTAACAGAAGCTACTTCGAATTACAGCCATCTCTCCGTCAGTCACGCTCTATTGTAACTTTTAAATGGACCTAACCCAGAGAGGAGGGGGCACTACGAGAGACTGTACCCATTCCCACCCTCTTTTTTCGCTCCGGCTTGAAAAAGACCAAATTCAGAAAATTACCTCCCCTCTTCAAAAACGCTATATGTCGGCGAATTCTCCGCGGATTTCCACGAAATTTTCACTCGGCATTCACGAATAGTTGCTCCATCGGATGCCTGGAAAGGCGACATGAATTGTGCATTTCGTCAAGTTCAATTCGAACAGCGCGTATGCGCATGGGGCTCCCATGGGCTACGTGCTCGGTTGTCGGATTTTTCAGGCACAGGTCGAGTTGGGCAGACCTTCTAGAACAAACGTTGAAAATTTCGAGTCGCTACTCCAAAAACCCTCTCCACAATCTACTGTACATGGAAAGGAGTGTATACTTTTTATGACCTGCCGTCAGTCATAACCACCCTTTTAGTTTTATATCATGTTATTAATAAACGTTTAACCCTTGACAGATTTGTGACTTCCCTTATGGGTACATCCATGGTGTTTTCACCCGCTTGCAAGACTCATGAAAGATACTAAACTCTCTAGCAGGGATAGTAGAACACATTCTCAGAATTTCAAGTGGCTGCCTTGGATGGTCTGGTTACAATTGGCATATGTTCTTGTTATGCCCACAACGAATAGTCAGGGTGCATATTATTTAACCCGTGTCTTTCCCTCTATCTTTATGCATATAGGGTACATTGTTTGTCCGTCTAACTCCTCTTATTAGCTCATCTTGACAAAGTCTAAGCTGAGCTAATCCCATCGCTCTCCGTCTGTCTTCCGTCCGTCCGCCGTGCGTCAACACCATTTTTTGGTCTTTTCCAAAGCCACTGGGCCAATTCAAGTGAAAGTTTGTGTGAGTGATGGTTCCAAAGGGGCATTGCATTTTTGTTCGACTCAACATGCCCAGTCCCATAGGAAGGAAGTGAGGAAAATGCTCCAAAATATTTTAAAAATCTTCTCAAGAACCAGTGTGTACAATGACTTGATATTTGCTATGGAACTTCCTTTTGGGATGTAGAATCAAGTTTGTTCAAATGAAGTTCGTGAAGCAATATTTGGCTTTGTAATGGGAAGGGTAAGATTTTGGTCCCTGCCCAAAATTTATATTTTCTGAACCGATGGTCCGGTATGAACCAAATTTGGTATGTGGTATTATTGGGTCATAAGTACTTGACTCAAGCGAAAAAAAATAATTCCCGCATCCCCATGGGAACCCTGGGAGCTAAAATTAGAAATATTTTCAAACGCCCATATTTCCCAAACCACACGGAACAGAGAGCTTTTATTTGGTATGAAGTATCCTTAGGACCAGTAGAATGGAATGGTTAAACAAGAAAAATGTTACTAAGGTAACACATGCCCCCCCCCCCCTCTTGTGACCTTCACCTTGCAGATGCGGTGGAAACTATTATACGCGACACACCCTCTGACTGTCCTTAACATTTGTAACAAGTTTAACAATTGTACTATGATTCGTTTCTGAGTTACGGCTGAGACGAATATTGACCAATTTTTAGTGTGACCTTGAAATGTGACCTTGACCTTGAAGGTACGAACCCGGCTGTGGTGTGTGATGCATCCTCCCATGGTCCTTTATAATTGTGTGAAGTTTGATGACTGTGGCCCTAACCCTGTTCAGTGTGACCTTGAAATGTGACCTTGACCTTACGGACCTGGCTGTGGTGTGTGACACATCCTCCTGTTGTCCTTTATAATTGAGCGATGTTAGATGATTGTAGCCCTAATACTTTTGGAGTTATGCTTGAGACACGATTTGTGACCCTGAACATATGAAGGTCAGTTGTGATCTCCACCTTGCAGATGTGGCGGAAACTATTATATACGCGACACACCCTCTGACTGTCCTTAACATTTGTAAAAAGTTTAACAGTTGTACTATGATTCGTTTCTGAGTTATGGCTGAGACACGAATATTGACCAATTTTTTGTGTGACCTTGAAATGTGACCTTGACCTTGAAGGTACGAACCCAGCTATGGTGTGTGACACATCCTCCCATGGTCCTTTATAATTGTGTGAAGTTTGATGACTGTGGCCCTAACCGTTTTCGAGTTATTGGCTCGGACACGCACACACACACGGATGGATGGACACTTCAATCACTATATGCCACCCGACTTAAGTCGGGGGGGGGGGGGGGGGGGGCATAAAAATTGCCATCGGTTATGTTAGGGTGTTCTGTAATGGGCATCGGAAAAAGTGCTGAAATGGGCATCGGAAAAAGTGCTGAGTCAGCATATTTGCAAAAATTTAAAAAAAAAAAAACCTTTTTCTCCAGAACCAATCATCAGAATCTTCTGATATTTGGTACACCGCATTCATAGGGGTGGGGGGCAGGTCAGATACAAGTTTGTTGAAATAAAGCTCATTGGCAGTCCTTCGCGGGAGATGGGCACTATTGCGCTCACACTCGCAAGCACCCGTAATTTAAAAAAGACAAGCACACAAAATCGCGCCCGTCATCAAACAGTTCAACTTCAATTAAATTGCACACTAGCATTGCCACTCTTCAAGTCAGAATGGGCATTTATTTCGTTATTGTCCATTGGTTAATTGTAAAACGAAAACAAAAAACAAAACTGCTGTTATATACCCCCCCCACCCCCCACCCCCCATTTGGGGAGTAAATGCCACGCCCTGGCCCTGTCCTTCAAAAGAGAACAAATTGACTTTGCCCAAGCAACTGATGCATCTATTCTTCAAGCCTCAACGTCTGCAAGTGCCTCTGGGTGTCAAAGTGATGATAAACAAAGTTTGGTTAGCCCCAAACAAATCAGAATTGACACATTGGTCAGAAAGAATGCCAGGGAAGCTTATAAGAAACTCCTTGTGACAGCATATCTTTTAGCTGTCAGTGGCCAACCACTGACTGCATTTAAAACATTGATACAAATCAAAAAGCCAATGGCGTAAAGTTAATAAAGGGGCACAACAATGTTGACACAGCAAAAAAATTATTGACAGTCTTGGCAAAGTCGGCAAGAGAACAGATTAAACAAAAAATAAGTGAATCCAGGTTTATAGCAATTCTCAGTGATGGGTCGCAGCCACGTAAAACCGGCGCAGAGAAAGAGCTGATATATATCAGAACTGTCCGCAATGGAAACGCTCTGTATATTTGCTGCGCTTTACAAGACATTGACGACTATGGAGACGGTACAGCAGAAAACCTCAAACAATGTATCGATGATGCTTTTCTAAAAAAAATTGGGATTTCAGAGGACCAATACAAAAATGCTGTAATAGGAGCAACGGCCGACGGGGCATCAGTTAACACAGGGGTGTACAAGGGTCTCTTGACTCATTTAAGAAATGACAATCGACCATGGCTTATTTCCATTCACTGTGTTATGCATCGCATTCAGTTAGCAATACATGATTCCTTGATGAAAGAAAAACAATTCTCTTCCATCCATGACTTTTTAGTTGTGCTATACTATCTTTTTAAGCAGTCTGGTAAAGTCAAGTATTTCAAAGAGTACGCCAGCAGGCTATGGGGGGTCAGGGTTCTCAATGTTCCAAAATGTCATGGTACCCGGTTTGTGAGCCATGAAAATAGGGGCCAAGATCATTTATTTAACAATTGGATTGTTTTGTGTCATGTAATTGAAAATCTTTTAGAATCTGGCTCTGCTAAAAAAATTGAGGGGAAACTTCGTGGCATACTAAAAAAATTGAAGGATAGTCAGTTTTTATGCATGTGCATTTTCTACAAACAAATAATCCAACAAATCACTTTCCCTTCACTTAAATTTGAAAAAGAGCAGCTCATGGTTTTTGAAGTCAAACCTTCAATCGAAAAACTTTTTGAAAAGTTGAAAGAATTGAAAGCAAACGAAAATGATAATGAATTACCCCCCTCTGTGGATTGTTTGAAGCAGTATGGGTTTGCTCTAAATGGCCATGTCCTTGGTAGCAAAATTTTGAAAGCTGGGCATAAGAGGCGAAAATCTAAAAATTGTGAATATGTGGACATCAGCTATGAAAACATGGTGAAGACCAATTTTCAGAATCTTCAAAAGGCAGTAAAAACAGTTTCTGTTGGGATCGTACCAGCATTGATCCAATGTGTTGAGCGACGGTTCATGTCATTTTTTGAACAGGATAATGTGTTTAAAAGTATGACATGGCTAGATCCTGCTAACTGGATTGACACCAAAAATGAACTTGAAGCACTACAGAGGGTGGCGACACACTTGGATACACCTCTCAAACTCCGTAATTTTAATGGATTGAAAGTTAAGGAAGAATGGAAAGATTTTAAGCACATGGTGAAAATTTTTTTATTCTGGGGTTAAGGCAAGAAAACTGGAGAAATATCCTCACATACAGAAGAGAACAATTTCCAAACATCTCCCTTTTGGCAGAAATTGTTCTTTCATTAAGCCCCAGCAATAGTATTGTCGAGAGGGGATTCAGTCATCTCACCTGTATTCTGACTGACAGACTCCTGGCTATGGCTCATGATAGTATGGAAGACCTCACATTACTTAAAGTAAATGATAGTATCTGGTCTACAGAAGACAGGGACATTTTGATTGAATCCTCTCTCAAGCATTTTATGGAAAGGAGAACTCTGAAAATTGATTCTGTTTCATTTAATTTGATGACCCAAACAGTGAAACAGAAACCCGACTCTCGTAACTCTTCCTCTGATTCCTCTTCAGATGAAGACATTTCAGCTGTCGGTGGCAGTGCAACCACGACTGAACTACAAGAAGTTTTAGTCGAGCAAGAACTAGAAATGTCACCATCTGATGAAGAATCAGAAGATTTTATGGAACAATAGGAAAGTTGTCAAATTGAAGAATTTGAAAATCGCCTGTTTGCTTTTGAAGATGTTGGGGCCAGTTCTTCTGAGCACCAGCAGTGAAAGTTGTAATTGAGAACCCAAAGTAAAAGGCTCATTAATTTAAAATAACGTGTATCAATGGCCAGGCAGGCCTGCCACTGTTAAAATCTTTGATATTTGTTTTTGAACTGTTATCTTTATGCCAATCTGCCATGATGGGTGTAGTTGTGGCACTTTCACACTTGAGTTTTGTTTTAAAAAACTGCATTGATTATTAATGATTGACATGATCTTTGTCTGTCATTTCTCATTATATGTTTAATACACCAACTAAACTTTAATCAATAAATAGAACATTTGAAAAAGTTTGGATTTTGTTGAATGAATTAAATACTATCTATCGAAGTATTCAGAGTAGTCAGCAAGTAGCAATCAGAATCTAAATATCATGATTAGCTGTGTTTAAACACATCTGTCCCAAACATGTATAGTTGTGAACCTTAGGGGAATTTTACGAGTGTGATTTGCACTCGCAACACAATTTGCGAGTGCACTTTTTTGCACCCGTAAAATTTACTCACACGAAGGACTGCATTGGTTCATATTTGGGCTCACTACAGGAGCACGATTTTTAGCTCACCTGACTGAAAGTCAGGGTGAGCTTTTCTTATCACACTTCGTCCATCGTCCATCCGTCGTCCTGTGTGAAGGTGGTGTTTGAGCCTCTTTCTCCTAAAGCACTGGCCACATGTTAATTAAATTTCATGTAAGTAGTGGTTATATAGGGGCATTTTGATTTTTATCCAAAATAGGTTTCGGCTCATTGAGCAGGGGTGTGGGGGAAAAATGGCCAAATTTTTGGAAAATCTTCTAATGAACCACCAGTAGCAGAGACTTGATATTAAACTGCCATATCTCCCAAACTACACAGCACAGAGAATTCTTATTTTGTATAAAGCTTACTTTTATCCAGTAGAATAGAATGGTTAAAAAAAATCCCTATCGGTTTGATTACAAGGTACTTTTTTCAGGACTTTGAAAAAGTTTTGAGTCGGCACTTTTTAACACTGTAGGCAATGGGAAAAAGATTAAAAATTCTTCTTCTCCAGATCTAGCAGGCAGAATCTTTTGATATTTGGTATGCAACATTATAGGGTGGATCTGATTCATGTTTGTTCAAATCGGCCCCCTGGGTTCATATTTGGGCTCAGTATAGAAGCCCGATTTCGAACTTAGTGCATTTCAGGCAAATTTCTTAAAAAATCTTCTTCTCCAGATCCAGCAGGCAGAATCTTTTGATATTTGGTATGCAACATTGTGGGGTGGATCTGATTCAAGTTTGTTCAAATCGGCTCTCTGGATTCATATTTGGGCTCGCTATAGACGCCCGAATTCGAACTTAGTGCATTTCAGGCAAATTTCTTGAAAAATCTTCTTCTCCAGATCCAACAGGCACAATCTTTTGATATTTGGTATGCAACATTGAGGGGTGGATCTGATTCAAGTTTGTTCAAATCGGCCACCTGGATTCATATTTGGGCTCACTATAGAAGCCCAAATTCGAACTTAGTGCATTTCAGGCAAATTTCTTTGAAAATCTTCTCAAGATCCAGCAGGCAGAATCTTTTGATATTGGGTATGCACCATGCTTAGGGGGATGAGATTCAGTTTTGTTCAAGCCAAGTCCCTGGGTTCATATTTGGGCTGACTGTGGGAGCCCGAATTATAACTTAGTTCAAAATGGGGAATTTTCTTTAAAAATCTTCTTCAGATCCAGCAGTCGGAATGTTTTGATATTTGGTATGCAGCATCCTTGGGGGGGGGGGGGGGGGGGGGAGATTTAAGTTTGTTCAAGCCGTGTCCCTAGGTCCATATTTGGGTTCACTGTGGGAGCTTGAATTGTAACTTAGTTCGAAATGAGGAATTTTCTTAAAAAATCTTCTTCAGATCCAGCAGTCGGAATGTTTTGATATGTGGTGTGTAGCATCCTTAGGGGGAGGGGGAGATTCAAGTTTGTTAAAGCCAAGTCCCTGGGTCCGTATTTGGGCTCCCTGTATAACTTAGTCAATATGAGGAATTTTTCTTTAAAAATCTTCAGATTCAGCAGTCGGAATGTTTTGATATTTGGCATTCAACAACCTTAGGGGGCTGAGCTTCAAGTTTGTTCAAGCCAAGTCCCTTGGTTCATATTTGGGCTAACTATGGGAGAAGACAATGAGGGAATTTTCTTTAAAAATCTTCTCCAGTTCCAGCAGATGAATGCTTTTGATATTTTTTATTCAGCATCCCAAGGGGGGTAAGATTCAAGTTTGTTGAAGCCATGTCCCTAGGTCCATATTTGGGCTCATTGTGGGAGCTCGAATTGTAACTTAGTTCAAAATGGGGAATTTTCTTTAAAAATCTTCTTCAGATCCAGCAGTCGGAATGTTTTGATATTTGGTGTGCAGCATCCTTTGGGGGGGGGGGGGGGGTGGGAGATTCAGGTTTGTTAAAGCCAAGTCCCTGGGTTCATATATGGGCTCACTGTGGGAGCCCGAATTATAACTCAGTTCAATATGAGGAATATTTTTTAAAAATCTTTTTTTTTTTAGATCCACTGGTCAGAATCTTTAGATATTTAGTTTTAGCTTTTCTTAGGAGGAGCAGGTGCAACTTGTTAAAATCAATTCTCTGGGTTGATATTTAGGCTACCATGTCAGGTGAGTGCCCTCAGGCCCCCTGGGGCCTCTTGTTTATTTCACAGGATGTTTCTACATTTTCCAGATGTGTGCATATTGTCAGAATTTTGACATGCCTCAATATTTTACAAAACTACTTGTTGTTAAACTTAGTCCATTTTTAGCTATACTTGACAAAGTGAAGATAAGCTATTGCCATCACACGTGCGGAAGTCTGTTCACTCTTTCCTTTAGCACGGGCTGCACCCGGCAGTTCTTGTCTGATCGTCACGAAATTTCATATGCAGGTTTGGGGTCATGTCTAGGTGAGTACGTCCCCGTTTGGTCACTATCGGTCAACCGGTATGGCTGCCAAAAGCCGAAAACCATTAGCACAGTCTACAGGTCGCATTTATGAAGGGATTTCATTGTAACTTGGTAGGATGCCTATGTATAATGCCTAAATGAGAACGTCCTCTTTTGGGCATGATCTGTCAACTGTGATGGCTGCCCAAGCCAGAAACCGAAAAACTTTTAGCACAGTCTGCAGGTCATGTTTAATATGGAGGGATTTCATTGTAACTGGGTAGGATGACTCCTTATGGTGTCTAGATGAGAATTTCTGAGATTTGGGCATGATCTGCCAACCGTGACGACTGCCCGAGCCCAAAACCCGGACGTGATTGGGCAACTGTGACGGCTACAGGGGCCCGAAGCCCAAAAACCTTTAGCACAGTCTACAGGTCATATTTATGAAGGGATTTCATTGTAACTTGGTAGGATGACTCCAAATAATGTCTAGATGAGAACGTCCCATTTTGATCGCGATCATTCAGCCTTGATGGGTGCCTGAGCCCAAAAACCTTTAGCATTGGCAAAAGGTCATATTTTTGGAAGGATTTCATTGTAACCTCTTAGGTTGACTCCATATAATGCCTAGATGATGACATCCCCTTTTGGTCGTGATTGGTCAACTGTGATGGCTACAGGTGCCCGAAGCCCAAAAACCTTGAGCACAGTCTACAGGTCATATTTATGAAGGGATTTCATTGAAACTTCGTAGGATCACTCCAGATGATGCCCAGACGAGATTGTCCCCGTTTGTTGCGATCATTCAACCATGATGGCTGCCCAAGCCCGAAGCCCGAAAACCTTTAGCACAGTCTACAGGTCATATTTATGAAGGGATTTCATTGTAACTTGGTAGGTTGACTTCATATAATGTCTAGATGAAAACGATACCTTTTGGACACGATTGGGCAACTGTGACAGCTACAGGGGCCCAAAGCCCGAAAACCTTTAGAACATTCTACAGGTCATAATTATGAAGGCATTTCATTGAAGCTGGGTAGGATGACTCCAAATAATGTCTAGATGAGAACATCCCCATTTGGTCGCGATCATTCAGCCTTTATGGCTGCCCGAGCCCAAAGACCTTTAGCATAGTCTATAGGTCGTATTTATGGAAGGATTTCATTGTAACTTTAGGTTGACTCCATATAATGCCTAGAAGATGACATCCCCTTTTGGTCGTGATTGGTCAACTATGATGGCTACAGGTGCCTGAAGCCCGAAAATCTTGAGCACAGTCTACAGGTCATATTTGTGAAGAGATTTCATTGTAAATTCGTAGGATCACTCCAGATGATGCCCAGATGAGAATGTCTCCTTTTGGTTGCGATCATTCAACCATTATTGCTGCCCGAATACCTTTAGCACAGTCTACAGGTCATATTTATGAAGGGATTTCATGGTAACTTGGTAGGTTGACTTCATATAATGTCTAGATGAGAACGTCCCCTTTTGGACACGATTGGGCAACTGTGATGGCTACAGGGGCCCGAAGCCCGAAAACCTTTAGAACATTCTACAGGTCATAATTATGAAGGCATTTCATTGAAGCTGGGTAGGATGACTCCAAATAATGTCTAGATGAGAACATCCCCTTTTGGTCACGATCATTCAGCCTTTATGGCTGCCCGAGCCCAAAGACCTTTAGCATAGTCCATAGGTCGTATTTATGGAAGGATTTCATTGTAACTTTAGGTTGACTCCATATAATGCCTAGATGATGACATCCCCTTTTGGTTGTGATTGGTCAACTGTGATAGCTACAGGTGCCTGAAGCCCGAAAATCTTGAGCACAGTCTACAAGTCATATTTATGAAGGGATTTCATTGTAACTTCGTAGGATCACTCCAGATGATGCCCAGATGAGAATGTCCCCTTTTGGTTGCGATCATTCAACCATGATGGCTGCCCGAGCCCAAAGCCCAAAAACCTTTAGCACAGTCTACAGGTCATATTTATGAAGGGATTTCATTGTAACTTGGTAGGTTGACTTCATATAATGTCTAGATGAGAACAGCCCCTTTTGGACACCATTAGGCAACTGTGATGGCTACAGTGGCCTGAAGCCCGAAAACCTTTAGCACAGTCTACAGGTGATATTTATGAAGGGATTTCATTGTACCTTGATAGGATGACTCCAAATAATGTCTAGATGAGAACGTCCCCTTTTGGTCGCAATCATTCAGCCCTGATGGCTGCCCGAGCCCAAAACCCCAAAACCTTTAGCATAGTCTATAGGTCATGTTTATGGAAGGATGTCATTGTAACCAGTTAGTTTGACTCCATATAATGCATAGATGATGACATTCCCTTTTGATCGTGATTGGTCAACTAGGACGGCTTCAGAGGCCAGAAGCCCGAAAACCTTGAGCACAGTCTACAGGTCATATTTATGAAGGAATTTCATTGTAACTTCGTAGGATCACTCCAGATGATGCCCAGATGAGAATGTCCCCTTTTGGTTGCGATCATTCAACCATGATGGCTGCCCGAGCCCAAAAACCTTTAGCACAGTCTACAGGTCATATTTATGAAGGGATTTCATTGTAACTTGGTAGGTTGACTTCATATAATGTCTAGTTGAGAACGTCCCCTTTGGACGCAATTGGGAAACTGATGGATACAGGGGCCTGAAGCCTGAAAACCTTTGGCACAGTCTACAGGCCATATTTATGAAGCAGGGCTTGCCTTGAGTCCGGGCTGATCAGCCCAGGCCCCGAGATCAGCCTCGAGGAGCACTTAATGGGGGCTTTTTTTCAAGCCCCGACATTTTCCACAAAAAAGCACTAACATTAATGGACAAAATGGAAAATCAGCCCCGAAAAGGCCCCGACCTCAATATGTGGGGCACTTTTTTTAGGCCCTGACCATTTTACTCAAGGCGAGCCCTGTGAAGGGATTTCAATGTAACTTGATAGGATGACTCGTTTTGGAATAATTTCACTGTAACTTGGAAACTTTCGTTAATATACGTTAACTGTGAGGGCCACATACATTAACTGTGAGGTCATATTAACCCACCCCTCAGCTCTTTAGTACAGTGTACACCTCATATTATTTTTAGCAAAAACATAGCATACAGGGAACAGAAACGAAGGTATTCCGAATTATCACAATTCTTGTCTTATTTCATAATCCTTTCATAAACATTGAACATTATCCTTTTCATCAAACACAACACACAAGTTAAGCTACAGTGTCATTGACACTTTCATTAGCTCAACTTTGGCGAAGCCAAATTCGAGGTATTGTCATGGCCTGTCGTCCATCGTCCGTCTGTCTGTCTGTCGTGCCGTACGCATGGCTCGGGCTAGAGGTCGTATTTATGAACCGATCTTTACGAAACTTCTTGGGTACCTTTGTTGTCACTGTGAGATGAGAACAAGTGTTTTGGGGCCCGGTCCGAAATTCAAGATGGCCACTGGCAGCCATTCTGTACAAAATTGGGTGCAATCAGATTTTTTTGCGCAGAACTTCCATATGAAAGCTCTGATTTGAATAATTTTTTGTATGAATGTTGAGTACCATGGAATACATCACATATAAAATATACGGGTTTTTTTCTTGTGCGTAAATTATGCAAATTAGACTAACTTTGATTTAAGGAGTGTTGCTTTCAGCACCGTAAGTGCAAATACCATTACGGCTCGGGCTAAAGGCTGTATTTATGAACTGATCGTTACAAAACATTTTGTTATCACCGTGGGACGAGAACGAGTGGTTTTGGATGCGGTCCGAAATTCAAGTTGGCCACCAGCAACCATTTTGTACTATAGTTAGTGCAATCAGTTTTTTGTACAGAACTTATGTATGAAAGTTCTGGTTTGAATAAATTTTTGCATGAATGTTTAGTACCATGGAATACATCAAATATAGTACGGGTTTTCTTTCTCGAGCAGAAATTATGCAAATTAGATGAACTTTGATTTATTCAGTACTACCAATACTCAGTAAGTGCATGTGTCAATATGACTTGGGCTAGAGGCTGTATTTATGAAACAATCTTCACAAAACTTCTTGGGTACCTTTGTTATCACCTTGGGACGAGAATGAGTGTTTCTGGGTACGGTCCAAAATTCAAGATGGCTGCCAGTGGCCATTTTTTACCAAAATTAGGTCTAATCAGTTTTTTGTACACAACTTCTATACAGCTCAGGCTAGAGGCCGTATTTATGAACCAATCTTTACGAAACTTGTGTACCTTTGTTATCACCATGGGATGAGAACGAGTGTTTTTGGGTGTGGTCCGAAATTCAAGATGGTCACCAGCAGCCATTTTGTACCAAAATTGGTGCAATCAGTTTTTTGTACAGAACTTCTGTATGAAAGTTCTGATTTGAATAAATTTTTGTAGGAATGTTTAGTAACATGGAATACATCACATATAATACGGGATTTTTTCTCGAGCAGAAATTATGCAAATTAGATGAACTTTGATTTATTCACTGCTAATTATAAACTGTAAGTGCACATGTCAATACGGCTCGGGCTAGAGGCTGTATTTATGAACCGATCTTCACAAAACTTCTTGGGTACCTTTGTTATCACCTTGTGACAGGAATGAGTGTATTTGGGTACCTTTGTTATCACTGTGCTATGAGAAAAAATATTTTTGGGTACAGTCAGACCCACTCTGGGACTCAAAAGATTTCTTTTTATGCCCCTCGACTAAAGTCGGGTGGCATATAGTGATTGAAGTGTACGTGTGTCCGTCCATCCATGTGTGTGTCCATGTGTGTTTGTGCCCGAGCCAATAACTCGAAAACTGTTAGGGCCGAAGTCATCAAACTTCACACAATTATAAAGGACCATGGGAGAATGTGTCACACTATTGCCGGGTTCGTACCTTCAGGTCAAGGTCACATTTCAAGGTCACACTAAAAATCTGTCAATATTCGTGTCTCAGCGATAACTCAGAAACGAATCATAGTACAATTGTTAAACTTTTTACAAATGTTAAGGACAGTCAGAAGGTGTGTCACGTATAATAGTTTCCGCCGCATATGCAAGGTGAAGGTCAAAATTGACCTTCATATGTTCAGGGTCACAAATCGTGTCTCAAGCATAACTCCAAAACTATTAGGGCTACAATCATCTAACTTCGCTTAATTATAATGGACAACGGGTGGATGTGTCACACACCACAGCTAGGTCCGTAAGGTCAAGGTGGGGGTTGGGGGGGGGCATGTGTTACCTTAGTAACATTTCTCTTGTCTAGTTTAGCATCTGATTGTCCCCCACCAGTACAATACTTTACCTATATATTTGTTTCAAGCTACGGTCAGCATTTATGTACAGACTGTTACAATACTTTGCATGTACCTTTGTTATTAGGTCATTACCTAGATGTTTGTCATTGCTGTGTCACATACTATACATGTACATGTCTTAAACAAGTTGAGCTACAGTGTCATTGACACTTCCATTGTAGAATTTCACCTGTATGATACGTGATTTCTTCAGCTAACTTTTTTTTTATTATTATTACAATATTGTAACTGCGTTCACTAATATGAGTAAAGTTAGACATAGCAGAGAACAAAATGAGTAGTGAAGAAATTTTGCGTTGTTCAATCAGAATTCTGTCTGTTTGAGTTGTCGGTTGGAATTTTAACGGAAATGCAAAACCACAGTCAGAAGAAAAAAAAATCTGTTACAACGATGCTTCAAATTTGCAACTGTTGGAATTTTTGCCTGAAAAATTTCCAATTATCTTGATTTTTGGTCACAATATTGGGGAGGTGAGACACCGCTCCTACACCCCTGCTCCCACCCCACCCTCTTAGATACGTGCCTATGTGGAATGGCGAGTGTCTTCCTTGAAATACCTATCACAGTTATGAATGAAGGAAATGGAATATTCAAGTGGTGTGATTTTAACTCCCTCAATTCTTCAGTGTGTACCCGAAAGCTTTCATTTAATGTAACTCATAGCTGAAAAACATTTTGAACGCATCTGTCACATTGCCACACTGTACACAAAAGCCAGTCTTGAGATCCAACCAACTTCTTATTTCCAATATGCCTCGTTTAAGACTCTAGATGCCGTTCTATGGCTCAGTCAGGAGAATAGTGACTCGCTTGTTACGACATTGGACTTTAAAATCGAAAGGTCCAGGGTACGTGCCCCACCAAATGCAGCTGCGATTTGTCTTAGGTAAGGCACTCAATCCTGATTACCTCCATTGGGGCACAGCGACATTGTGTACTAAGGCGTACTGCACTTAGATCGACCAATGCTCACCCTGCTTGTGTGTAGTTAGTATGTTGTGAATTTTGATAGTTGCTGATCGGCGCTCAGCATATCTATTCAGGTACTCTGGCTGACATCGCCTGTAAAACTGTCCAATATGAGATGAACTTCCAACTTCTCTGTTGAAAGTGCTGTTAAACTTTCTTAAAAATGGTCGGGCAAATATCTCAAGCACAGTTTGTGATAATGCCTGATATGCATACTTTCTATCCCCTTCCTTTTGTCTTGACGATAACTCAAAAACAAATCATCTGTCCTGTGCTGTTTGGCATACTGGTAGCCTGTCACTAGTACTGGCCCAGCTATGTTTTTAGGGAACCTTTGGGTGTGGCCCATTGGGTAACCAGAGTTTTTCACACACCCTAATTTCTTAACAGAAATGCATCATAAAGAAATAGCTGTTTTATATTATGTACACAAGAGAATAATGTAAACAATCAAATTAGAAGTTGCTGTAGCTGACACACATCTACTCTTATCAGCTGTTGCGATCAGACTTAAATTCCATCCCAAATCAAGTTGAAAGAAACCCTTTGAGTGGCAAGAAAATTTGTTTATTATACAGCTCTATCTTACAACACTTGATTAATTGTAGTTAAATAAATAACTCTTCACCTTTCATTGCATTTTTTATTTTATTTTTTTCCATTCTCAATCATAACTCAAGATCAACAGATCAACAGGGTTCGGGCCGAGTGGTAAGTGGCTTTCTCAAAACACTTATCACAATTATGAATTAAAGAAATGGAATATTTAAATGGTATGTCTTTAACCCTCTTCATACTTCACCGCCCTCTTCATACTTCAGAACAAACAACATCATTTAACTTATGACTGCAGAACCTTTTGCGCGCTTCTTGCCATATTGCCGGTCTTTACACAAATGCCATGCCTCAAGATTCCATCATCTTATTTTATGTATGCCTTGTTTAGGGCACTAGATGCTCAAGAGAGTAGGCCTTTAAACAAGTCTTGGGGCTTTTAAGGTTTTTATAGCACTATCCCCAATATAGAGTCTATACACCCTTTATCGGCTCGATAACTCAAATACAAATTGTCCTATCTCCATTCGTTTTGGCATGCTGGTTACCAACAACCAGTTTGCACTCATCTATGTTTTTTCAGCTCGTTTGAGGCCTTGTGTGTGATACAGTAGGCTGATTGCCTTAGAGGCTTCCAAATCATAATAAATATTTGCTATCATCACCCAAAAATGACAGATCTGTAGTTGGTGGAGCCATTACTTTAAAATGAATGTATGTATACATGGGACTATACCGACTGAGTTAAAAGTTGCTTGAGGTTCAATATGTGGTCCACCTGAAATAGGTCATCAAGTGCATATTATTCAGAATGACTGGGAAATGCATTTTATTACACCTTAATGCATTTCTAAAGTTTATGAATGTATTTCATCACTTAAATTAATGGGCAGAGCCAAAAATGTCCATTTCTGATTTGTGTATCGAACCCTTTGAATGCTGGTCGCATATATGCCTTTTCTGGTTTCTTATAAAAAATGGTTCTGATACCTGTATTAATACCTGTAAATGCTGTTAACGAAAACCCTTTTCTGATTTGTTTAAAAAATATTTTACCCCAGAAAATAAGCCTCCATAAATTCTCTTTCCCACAGACTTGAATTTACTGGGTGCAGTAAATTCTGTTTCTTTAGTTAGTCTGTGTGAAACACACAGCCTATTGTTATTGCACGGTTTCTTTTTCTTTTTTTTTCTTCTTCTTCTTCTTCTTCTTCTTCTTTTCTTCTTCTTCTTCTTCTTCTTCTTCTTCTGTCGTCTCATCACTTTTTTGTCCGCAAGATAACTCAAAAACGAATTGCCCTATCTCGTTGATTTTTGGCTTTCTGACAGACAGCCACAAGTTCTTGGCCACCTATGTTTTTCAGATTCCTGGGGTATCAGGGGTGTCTGTAGGGGTGTTTTGAAAGTGGGTCACGCCCATTTCTCAGGAGTGGTATGACATATGGACCTGGGACCAACACCAAATGAGTCGACACTTGATGGAGATTCAAAATATGGGTCAAGGTCACGGGGTCACTATGGGGTCATTGAGTGCATTTTTCATAATTGCTGGAAATCACATTTTTTGACCCCCTAAAGCATTCCTGACATACACACATGCATTTTTACGTCAAAAAAGTGGGCGTGGTCAAAATTTTTGAAAGTAGGTCACGCTCATATCTCAAGCATGGTATGATGTATGGACCTGGGACCAACACCAAATGAGTCGACACTCGATGGAGATTCAAAATGTGGGTCAAGGTCACGGGGTCACCTTGGGGTCATTGAGTGCATTTTTCATAATTGCTGGAAATCACATTTTTTGACCCCCTAAAGCATTCCTGACGTACACGCATGCATTTTTACGTTAAAAAAGTGGGCGTGGTCAAAATTTTTGAAAGTGGGTCACGTCCATATGTCAGGCGTGGTATGTTTTATGAATCTGGGATCAAAACCAAATGAGTCGACACTCAGTGGATAGTCAAAATATGGGTCAAGGTCACGGAGGTCACCTTGGGGTCAGTGAGTGCATTTTTCATAATTGCTAGAAATCACATTTTTGACCTCCTAAAGCAATCCTGACATATACACACATGCTTTTTTAACATTAAAAAAGTGGGCGTGGCCTAAATTTTTATAAGTGGGTCACGCTCATATCTCAAGAGTCGTATGATGAATGGACCTGGGACCAACGCCAAATGAGTCGACACTCGATGGAGATTCAAAATATGGGTCAAGGTCACAGAGGTCACCTAGGGGCCCATTAAGTGCATTTTTCATAATTGCAGGAAATCACATTTTTTAACCCCCTAAAGTATTCCTGACGTACACACATGCATTTTTAGGTAAAAAAAAGTGGGCGTGGCCAAAATTTTTGAAAGTGGGTCATGACCATATCTCAGGCGTGGCATGACATATGAACTTGATATCAACACCAAATGAGTCGACACTTGATGGAGATTCAAAATATGGGTCAAGGTCATGGAGGTCACCAAGGGGTCCGCCTGAAAGAATTCACCAAGGTCATCAAGTGCATATTATTCAGAAAGACTGGGAAATGCATTTTGTTACACCTTAATGCATTTCTAAAGTTTATGAACGTATTTTATCATTCAAATTTGTGGGCAGAGCCAAAAATGTCCATTTCTGGTTTGTGTATCGAACCATTTGAATGCTGGTCACATATATGCCTTTTCTGGTTTCTTATAAAAATGGTTCTGATACCAGTATGAATATCTGTAAATACTATTAACGAAAATCCATTTCTGATTTGTTTAAAAATATTTTACTTCTGAAAATAAGCCTCCATAAATTCTCTTTCTCTATAGTTCATTCCTGATACTTTAAGCCTTTTCACACAGACTTGAATTTACTGGGTGCAGTAAATTCTGTTTCTCTAGTTACGTTTCACTTTGTGGACTTCTCCCCTTTTTTAACTTTAAAAATTTGTTGTTTGCCTTGTAAAATAGCCAATTTTCTGTCTGTTTGGGTTATCAGATTTCATTGAAATTTTGAATGATGAGTGTTTGTGAGAAAAGCTTTCAAGAGTCATGCCCCTGCTGTAAAACAAAGAAAATACATGCAAATCACTTCCACATGTGTAATTATCTCTTTTGTTTTATATCTTTTATTTGGATGGTCCGATTGTCACTAGACTTCAGTAACAGGTGTTTCTAGCCTTCACAATTACCTCTGGGGAGTAAATTAATATTTTGCTGTATATCAAAGACAATAATTTTGCTGTTTGCCTTGTAAAATAGCCAATTTTTTGTATGTTCGCCTTGTATCTCTGGTCTGGGTTATCAGATCTCAATGAAATTTGAAATGAAGACTGTTTATGGGAAATGCATTCACACCATCATGGTTTATTTCTTTTGCCGTTGTTTGCTCCATGGGAGTATGCACTGGGCGTGGCCCACTCCTTGTTCAGATTAGTGTTGAAACGGTTAGGGATTTTCAGGAGTCGACTAGTCAACAGAGGTAATCGAATACTAGTTGATTAGTCGGACCCCTCCCAAAATTTTCCATTTCTGTGCCTACAGTATGAAATGGGCAGTGTGACATTGATATTTTCATAAGTTATGAGTATCCACCAACTCTGCGTGTCAGAACGTAACGTTCAAATGCTAAACCGACACAATTGAAAGTGGTTAGTCATATACATTACTTTGCTTAAGCAGTTGTGTTTGGTCACTTATAAACCAATAAACGTGCAGCTTACTGGCTCATATCATAACATGGGTTTTTAAAATCAGCTGTTCACCATGCATACACAAAACTCAAAACGAGGCTATTCACCGAGCTTCTACACCGGTGCTGTTATAGTGAAACCTTTGAATAGAACATGAGCTACATGTCAAGATGTCAATATCACATTTGTCCCAGGTTCTATCATACCCTACCAAGTAGTCCCTGACCCTCATTGATTGTGCTCACATCAAAGGCAAATGCGGCACGTGCCACAGGCACAGTGACAAGTTAGTTGTATCACTCAGATGAATCAGATGAATTGCATCACAGCAAAATAAACAAGGTCAAGGTTGCAGTTGGCACTGTATGTAATCAACGATTCAACATAAAACAATGAAACCGCGGAGACACTTGTCTTTGAAGTTTGAGACTTGGAGTTCAGTTCGAGACACCAAAATCACCCCACAGACTGTCGGCAGTGGCAATCATCAATGCAACAATGCATTGGGGCATTAACAAATTAATCATGTGTCCCGATAATGTTCAACGGCACTGATGACCAGATTGCATGGAGGTGGTGGTTTTTCCCGACTAATCGACTAGCAGATTTTGGGATCAACTAATTTAATAATCGCATCGACTCTGATTAGTCGGATAATCATTTCAACACTAGTTCAGTTTCACAGCTTTTTCATTAGCTTAACTTGACATAGTCAAGATAAGCTATTGCCATCACGAATGCGGAAGTCTGTTAGTCTGTGAGTCGGTTATTCTGTGAGTCTGTGACGTCTGTTCACATTTTCCTTTAGCACGGGCTACACCCCGCAGTTCTTGTCTGATCGTCACAAAATTTCATATGCAGGTTTGGGGGTCATGTCTAGATGAGAACGTCCCCTTTTGGTCGCGATCAGGCAACCGGTATGGCTGCCCGAGCCCCAAACCCGAAAACCATTAGCACAGTCTACAGGTCGTATTTATGAAGGGATTTCATTGTAACTTGGTAGGATGCCTCTATATAATGCCTAGATGAGAACGTCCCCGTTCTATCAACCGTGATGGCTGCCTAAGCCCGAAACCCAAAAACTTTTAGCACAGTCTGCAGGTCATGTTTAATGTGGAGGGATTTCATTGTAACTTGGTAGGATGACTCCTTATGATGTCTAGATGAGAATTTCCCCATTTGGGCATGATCTGCCAACCGTGACGACTGCCCGAGCCCAAAACCCGAAAACCTTTACCACAGTCTACAGGTCATATTTATTGATGAATTTTATTGTAACTTGGTGGGTTGACTTCATACAATGTCTAGATGAGAAAGTCACCTTTTGGGCATGATTGGGCAACTGTGACGGCTACAGGGGCCCAAAGCCCGAAAACCTTTAGCACAGTCTAGAGAGGTCATATTTATGAATGGATTTCATTGTAACTTGGTAGGATGACTCCAAATAATGTCTAGATGAGAACATCCCATTTTGATCGCGATCATGCAGCCTTGATGGGTGCCCGAGCCCAAAACCCTTTAGCATAGGCAAAAGGTCATATTTATGGAAGGATTTCATTGTAATCTGTTAGGTTGACTCCATGTAATGCCTAGATGATGACATCCCCTTTTGGTTGTGATGGCTACTAGTGCCCGAAGCCCGAAAACCTTGAGCACAGTCTACAGGTCATATTTATGAAGGGATTTCATTGTAACTTCTTAGGATCACTCCAGATGATGCCCAGATGAGATTGTCCCCTATGGTTGTGATCATTCAGCCATGATGTCTGCCCGAGCCCGAAGCCCGAAAACCTGTAGCACAGTCTACAGGTCACATTTATGAAGGGATTTCATTGTAACTTGGTAGGTTAACTTCATATAATGTCTTGATGAGAACGTCTCCTTTTGGACATGATTGGGCTACTGTGACGGCAAAAGGTGCCCGAAGCCCGAAAACCTTTAGCACAGTCTACAGGTCATATTTATGAGGGGATTTCATTGTAACTTGGAAGGATGACTCCAAATAATGTCTAGATGAGAACGTCCCATTTTGGCCATGATCATTCAGCCTTGATGGGTGCCCGAGCCCAAAAACCTTTAGCATAGGCAAAAGGTTATATTTATAGAAGGATTTCATTGTAACCTGTAAGGTTGACTCCATATAATGCCTAGATGACATCCCCTTTTGGTCGTGATTGGTCAACTGTGATGGCTACAGGTGCCCAAAGCCCAAAAACCTTGAACACAGTCTACAGGTCATATTTATGAAGGGGTTTCATTGTAACTTCTTAGGATCACTCCAGATGATGCCCAGATGAGATTGTCCCCTTTGGTTGCGATCATTCAACCATGATGGCTGCCCGAGCCCGAAGCCCGAAAACCTTTAGCACAGTCTACAGGTCATATTTATGAAGGGATTTCATTGTAACCTGGTAGGTTGACTTCATATAATGTCTAGATGAGAACGTCCCCTTTTGGACATGATTGGGAAACTTTGACGGCTAAAGGTGCCCGAAGCCCGAAAACCTTTTACACTGTCTACAGGTCATATTTATGAAGGGATTTCATTGTAACCTGGTAGGATGACTCCAAATAATGTCTAGATGAGAACGTCCCATTTTGGCCGTGATCATTCAGCCTTGATGGGTGCCCGAGCCCAAAAACCTTTAGCATAGGCAAAAGGTTATATTTATAGAAGGATTTCATTGTAACCTGTTAGGTTGACTCCTTCTAATGCCTAGATGATGACATCCCCTTTTGGTCGTGATTGGTCAGCTGTGATGGCTACAGGTGCCCTAAGCCCGAAAACCTTGAGTACAGTCTACAGGTCATATTTATGAAGGAATTTCATTGTAACTTTGCAGGATCACTCCAGATGATGCCCGGATGAGATTGTGCCCTTTAGTTGCGATCATTCAACCATGATGGCTGCCCGAGCCCGAAAACCTTTAGCACAGTCTACAGGTCATATTTATGAAGGGATTTCATTGTAACTTGGTAGGTTGACTTCATATAATGTCTAGATGAGAACGTCCCCTTTTGGACACGATTGGGCAACTGTGACGGCTTCAGGGGCCCAAAGCCCGAAAACCTTTAGAACAGTCTACAGGTCATAATTATGAAGGGATTTCATTGTAGCTTGGCAGGATGACTCCAAACAGTGTCCAGATGAGAATGTCCCCTTTTGGTTGCGATCAACCATGATGGCTGCCAGAGCCCAAAGCCCTAAAACCTTTAGCACAGTCTACAGGTCATATTTATTAAGGGATTTCATTGTAACTTGGTAGATGACTTCATATAATGTCTAGATGAGAACGTCCCCTTTGGACGCAATTGGGAAACTGACGACTGCAGGGGTCCGAAGCCCGAAAACCTTTAGCACAGTCTACAGGCCATATTTATGAGGGGATTTTAATGTAACTTGATAGGATGACTCGTTTTGGAATAATTTCACTGTAACTTGGTAACTTTTGTTGATATACGTTAACTGTGAGGGCCACATACATTAACTGTGAGGTCATATTAACCCACCCCTCAGCTCTTTAGTACAGTGTACACCTCATATTTTTATCATAAACATAGCACACAGGGAACAGAAATGAACATATTCCCAATTATCACAATTCTTGTCTTATTTCATAATCCTTTCATAAACATTGAACATTATCCTTTTCATCAAACACAACACACAAGTTAAGCTACAGTGTCATTGACACTTTCATTTTAGGTAACCTCCACACTATCCAAACAGCCATTCGCCTCAAATTGACAAGCTTGTGAACCGATTACTGGTTATTTCACTAAACACTCTGCCAATCCTGATGCTTCGAATAGGACACAGAAAAAATGTGTTGATGCCTTTTATACCACTAAATTTCATTGTGAAATCACCAATTACGAATGATCGGTAGAATATATAACTTCTCAGACAATGCATGTTTAGTACTGGGTGATTTTAGCTAAAATTCACAGTTTTTTTGGAAAGAAGATAGTGATTAACGATAAAATGACAATATAATACTTTTGTGAAGGTTGTGTTGATTCTGGTAATGTTAATGCAGTAGCAGTCTGCAAAATTTCAAAAATGACTAACCGAACGCTCGGCTATGTAAAAAGTCTTGGAAAACCGATTTTTATCATTAACAAGTATTCATATGTTGCGTGGAATTGAATTATATACAGCCTCTCAAAGCTAAAGTCTAAAAAACTATCTAGACAAGAAAGGCTGGTTATTGGTAGAGTGCTGCAAGACCTTATTGAGGCTTTATTTTCAACTGCAGGTACCTAAAGTTGAAGATCACATATTTTGTGGATTTCCTTCTTATTATCTTGGAAAATAATTTACTTCATCGATTTGCATTGTTAAAATTTATGGGAGAGTGCCTGTAGGAACTCTCCCATAAATTGTAACAAGACAAAAATGTGTGAACACATCTTGAGGCTGGGAAAAATTTAGCACTATACTAGATAAGTTACTCAGACTTTACCGTTCAAGACACAACGCTTGCTTAACCTGTCATCTGTTCATCTAGATTTAAATTAGTGCAACCACCACGTGAACGAAACGAGCGTTCTCCTCACATTTTGCACACTTCGAGTAGTGTTCAACCGATTACCAAAAATGGTCACTGACCGATTACCGATTATTTGAGCTTGCAACCTGCCAATTCTGATGTCGATTCCGATTGTAATACCGTGCACTACGAGACAAGTCAAAGCATGAAAGAACTACATTAAACTGAACATTTTTCACAGTATTAAACGTTGTTGACTGGGGTCGCAGTAAAATTACCAGTCGCTCACACTTGGGTTGTAAACTTTGCCAACTGCGTGTGACTGGTAATTTTACTGCGACCTAAGTCAATGGAGTGCAACCTTCACTTTTCCAGTATGAACTGGCGATTGCTGCAAGTACGCTCAATTGTAATCTTTACATGTCGTTTAACTTGTACATCCCGTAAAGGGGCATCTGGAGATATTAAGAATACACATTGTGGTTCTTTCTCAACTTTATTGAATGGTATCATTTAGGGTTGGGCGGTATTTCAGTATACCGATTATATTCGGTAATATTTTCAATACCATTACCGATACCGGCAAATAATTGTTTAATCGGTATACCGAAAACTCTGTTTTACCGCGATATGCACTTCTCAAATTGCCCATCGCTGTTGGCTGTGAATAGTTTCACGTCAATCAGGCTCGATACACTTGGCTTAAATTTGGGTAATTATTGTATTCTATTTACTTTCTTGCTGTGTGAATCATAGTAAAGTTCAAGATATGTGTGTTTGCAGGTTTCTGCCAAGTCATTTATATTCTGTGGAGGCATTTAATGAATAGCTGCCTGCTGGAACTGAAGCAATTCTGTTTACCTTGCATTTGAAACAAGTTGAGGTGGAAGGCACGCACTAAGCATGCGTAGTTAGTCACGTGGACACTTCTGGCCAATGGCACTGCCGTCTGCTGAAGTTAAATAAAAATAGGACATTTTCTTTGGGAGAAATATCAGGGGATTCCAAACGCAAATCACAGTGATTGGCTGCTAGGACACACATTACGTCATTACTGCCTCGTGACTTCAGAAATGTGCTTGCAGGATTATTCAACACAAAAAGCACAAAAGTCTTGTCATTGTTTCAAATAAATAAAAAAGCCCAACTCACTTTCATTTTCTACCAAGCAGCATTCGCCCCCGTATGACCTTTTTTATTTGAATGGTGATGTGTAATACGGTTATTAATTTTAATCAAACATGAAAATTATTGTGATGAACTGTGGCAATCGCATGTCCTTCTGTTGTTACTTGTTGCACACTTCACTTCTCAATCTCATGTCACTGGACAATTTTGGTTCGAAGAATTATTATCTCTGGGTTTGATTTTATTTTGAATTTCCTTCGATAAACATCAAATGTGCCTTGTTATATACCCCAAGTTGGCCCAACTGAACTTTGTGCTTAACTAAAATCATTTGTGAGTAAATATTTGAAAGAAAAAGTTTTGGATTTTTGACGGCCGTCTTGTGCAAAGCTTCAGGTTCAAATTTTACAGTTTCAACATGTTGAAGTTGCGTTTTTTGTTATGGAGAAGACCCCCTTTGATTTTAATCGGTATTTCGGTATACCGTGGTAATATTTTGCGATTACCGCGGTATTTATTTTTCCCAATACCGCCCAACCCTAGTATCATTGACATCATTAGCTCACCAACTTTAGTTGTGTGAGCTTATGGCATGGCTCGATCAGTCAGCGTCAGCATACGTGTCCAGTAATGTTAAAGTTTCTGTTTAGGTCACTTACTCGCCCTGTTTCCATATCATGGCCTTTATATATAATGCATTAATACTGCTATATGATGATTATTATCATACTACCATGATTTAACCCCTCATACCCTGCATTTTAAACATTTTTCTTGACATTTTTAGTTGCGTTTAGTTTTCTGTTTAGCACGGAATTTCATGTTTAACTTGGTGTTTAGGTCAGCTTCTGTGCTCCTTCTCTTCCCATGGCACTTACATTCATCATACATGTTCCTCAGTATCATTGTTCCATGATTAACCCCTCATACTCTGCATTTTAAATAGTGCTGGGCGATAACAGGTAAAATTGAAATCGCGGTTTTCCACAAAAATAATCACGATTAGCGATATAATCAGGATATTGTAAAGGTCTAGTGGAAGATATGGAACCATAATCATAAGTTAAGGTATTAGGCCCTACTATTATTGGACCTATTTTTGTAAGCAGATAGTAGTGCAAAGTACAGGTTGACCTTTTTTCAAGAGATAGAGAATCTATCACAAATTGTAAGTTTCTCCAACACTCGGCACAGGCATGCAGAACTAAAATTTAGAAAACTGTAAACTACTGTAGATAACATTTCGACTTCTCCCACAGTCGGAATGTTATCTACAGTAGTTTACAGTTTTCTCCAGTGGAAGATCGCTCCCGCTTTATTAGCTCTCCTGAGCGAAGCTCAAGGGGAGCTTTACTAATCACTTTCTGTCCGTCGTCCATCGTCGTCCGTCCGGCGTTAACTTTACATTATCGACTTCTCCTCCTAAACCACTAGCCCAATTTTATTCAAATGTTGGCTAAATGTTTATTACCTAATGCCAATTCAGATTTGTTCAAATGAGGTTGCCCCTCCTCCTGGGTGGTGCCACGCCCCCAAGGGGCACCAAAATCTTTGTAAATCTTCTTCTCATGAACCAGCAGTAGCAGAGACTTGATATATGGTGTGCAGCTTCCTTTTGAGGTGTAGACTCAGATTTGTTCAAGAGAAGTTTGTGGGGCTATACTTGGCGTCGTTATGGGAGGGGCAAAATTTTTTGCCCTGCCCAAAATTTCTATTTTCCAAACCGAGAGGCTGATTTGAACCAAATTTTATGTGAGGGCTTATTGGGTCATGAGTACTTGATTTATGCAAAAAAAAAAATTTCCCGCAGCCCCGTGGGAACCGCAGGAGCTAAAAATAGAAAAAATTTAAAACGCCCATATCTCCAAAACTGCACGGCATTGAGAATTTTTATTTGGTGTGCAGCTTCCTTAGGACCAACAGAAAGGACTGGTAAAAAAAAATTGCCATCGGTTTTATCATAGGGTACAGTTTCGGGACTTTGAAAAAGTGCTGAGTCAGCACTTTTTAACACTGTAGGCAATGGGAAAAACATTAAAAAATCTTCTTCTCCAGATCCAGCAGGCAGAATCTTTTGATATTTGGTATGCAACATTGTAGGGTGGATCTGATTCAAGTTTGTTCAAATCGGCCCCCTGGGTTCATATTTGGGCTCAGTATAGGAGCCCGATTTCGAACTTAGTGCATTTCTGGCAAATTTCTTAAAAAATCTTCTTCTCCAGATCCAGCAGGCAGAATCTTTTGATATTTGGTATGCAACATTGTGGGGTGGATCTGATTCAAGTTTGTTCAAATTGGCCCCCTGGGTTTATATTTGGGCTCAGTATAGGAGCCCAAATTTGAACTTGGTGCATTTCAGGCAAATTTCTTAAAAAATCTTCTTCTCCAGATCCAGCAGGCAGAATCTTTTGATATTTGGCATGCAACATTGTAGGGTGGATCTGATTCAAGTTTGTTCAAATCGGCTCCCTAGATTCATATTTGGGCTCACTATAGGAGCTCGAATTCGAACTTAGTGCATTTCAGGCAAATTTCTTCAAAAATCTTCTTCTCCAGATCCAGCAGGCAGAATCTATTGATATTTGGTATGCAACGTTGTGGGGTGGATCTGATTCAAGTTTGTTCAAATCGGCTTCCTAGATTCATATTTGGGCTCACTATAGAAGCTCGAATTCGAACTTAGTGCATTTCAGGCAAATTTCTTAAAAAATCTTCTTCTCCAGATCCAGCAGGCAGAATCTTTTCATATTTGGTAAGCAACATTGTAGGGTGGATCTGATTCAAGTTTGTTCAAATCGGCCCCCTGGGTTAATATTTGGGCTCAGTATAGGAGCCCGATTTCGAACTTAGTGCATTTCAGGCAAATTTCTTAAAAAATCTTCTTCTCCAGATCCAGCAGGCAGAATCTTTTGATATTTGGTATGCAATATTGTGGGGTGGATCTGATTCAAGTTTGTTCAAATCGGCTTCCTAGATTCATATTTGGGCTCACTATAGAAGCTTGAATTCGAACTTAGTGCATTTCAGGCAAATTTCTTAAAAAATCTTCTTCTCCAGAATCTTTTCATATTTGGTAAGCAACATTGCGGGGTGGATCTGATTCAAGTTTGTTCAAATCGGCCCCCTGGGTTTATATTTCGGCTCAGTATAGGAGCCCAAATTTGAACTTACTGCATTTCAGGCAAATTTCTTTGAAAATCTTCTTCTCAAGATCCAGCAGGCAGAATCTTCTGATATTGGGTATGCACCATGCTTAGGGGGGGTGAGATTCAAGTTTGTTCAAGCCATGTCCCTAGGTCCATATTTGGACTCACTGTGGGAGCTTGAATTGTAACTTAGTTCAAAATGAGGAATTTTCTTTAAAAATCTTCTTCAAATCCAGCAGTCGGAATGTTTTGATATTTGGTGTGCAGCATCCTTAGGGGGGTGAGATTCAAGTTTGTTAAAGCCAAGTCCCTGGGTTCATATATGGGCTCCCTGTGGGAGCCTGAATTATAACTTAGTTCAATATGAGGAATATTCTTTAAAAATCTTTTTTTTTTTTAGATCCACTGGTCAGAATCTTTGGATATTTGGTATAACCTTTTCTTAGGAGGAGCAGATGCAACTTGTTAAATCAATTCTCGGGGTTGATATAAATTTAGGCTACCATGTCAGGTGAGCGCCCTCAGGCCCCTTGGGGCCTCTTGTTCAACTTCTTGCCTCTCTTGATGTGTTTCTCCAATATTTACTTTACAGTCAACATTGGAGAGACACAACAAGGGAGGTAAATGAATTGAACAAGGAACTTGAGAAACTGAAAATGTCGTGACAGCCATGCGACATACATGTTGCATAACAATCATCTGCCGTTGAAAAAAAAGTTATTTCTTCCATTTTATTCTATTGTATTGTAATGTCTACATCATGAAATACTGCAGACTACTGGCTGAACACATTGTTTTTGTTCTTTAATGTTATGTTCTCAATGCAACATTGCATCATACGGTCAAAGGTCAGTGACTTCAATCAGCTTGGAAATGGTCCTAATCACGTACTGATTGCAGGTGGTAAATGCCATAATATCTCTGCTTTAAACAGATTCTTATCTTCAGCTATGCATTACATATGTTTTTAATGGGCAAACTTCATTGGAATGGCTCGATATCAAAGATATTTGGATGGCCAGTGATAAATACACAATAATCAGAAGCTGCCGGTTTTTAATTGCTGGTTATCATAATTGCCCAATGCCCCATAACTGACTGATTCTGATTGCCGATTCCGATTATCGGTTCATCACTAATCAAGATTACTGAATGTGCGTTGTAACCACGATATTGATCAGGATTTTTAGTCCTGCTCTGACAGCTTTCTTATAAACTAGTGGCTTGCTAAATTTGTTTATTTCTTTTCTTTTCAGGTCTCGCATTTCCTACCTGTATATCGGTAAATAATTGTATATGTCATTTCTCTCCACTTCGAAGTGAACCGGAGAGTTTGTTAGCAGATGGAGATTTGGTTAAAATGTAAGTTTTTGTTTATTATACCCCACCCCAATCCCTCTGCAACAAAGTTGTGTGTGGTGGCCAGACCTGTTAACCTCTGAAGGTGACTGTCAGTGAGATTTTGTTGAGCTCTCCCTGAGATTTGGATGCTTGTCAGTGAGATTTTTGCGTGCGGCCATTACATCAATATTTTCCTTGTTATGCCTCCCACGGTCCCACCCGACCTCCTCCCCCCCAACCCAAATGCATAATATTTCATTTTAATAATTTATTTTAACACTTTTAATGGTATTTGTCAGTAAAAGCAAACAAATATGGATATCACTAGTCCAAGCCCCCCCCCCCCCCCCCCCCCCCTCCGACACACACACACACACAAATGTGAGTGGATGCCTATCTAGCCTTTGCCTGTACCAACCCCCCTCCCTGTGTTTTGTATTACTCATGTTAGAGAAGGTGCCCTCAGTATTCATAACTCCCATTGTGAAAAAAACAAACAAAATAATCCTGTTGGTTCAAAATGAAGACAAAATACTCCGCTTGACATGTTCTCAATGTGTTTGTATATAAGTAAGGGGAGGTAACTTAATTGTTGTGATATCTCACAACAGATTTTTTTCAGTTTTCAACAAACTTTCAAAAAAATTTTTTTTTACACAAAATGGATGAATTTGGTATGAACCATAACGATAGTATATATAATAGATCAGCTGAAGTTAATTATACTTGAGAGATTATGTTTTTATTTAATTTATATTTCGAATTTATATAATTTTAATTTCACGTAACCATATGTACATGAGAATATATTTGGCACACAATGCATTTGATAAAAACACAAACTATATTTAATTTGACCGACCAGGAGCACATAATGTGTCCCCATTGTTGTAAACAATATGGCTCTCCCTTGTTTTGTTTTCAAAACAGTATTTCATGTAGCATGGATCAAACTGGATATTACAACTCAGGGGTATTAATTCATATTTATTTTTGAGCAGCTATTTTTGCAGGGATCACATCAGGTAATAATAATTGGGTCTTCTTCCTTGCTCCAAAAACCTTGGGACAAAACGTCCCAGTCCAGCATGGCTTTACGAAAACGTCTTTAAAAACAGACAAAAATACACTCGTTTTCGAAAAGCTACTTTCGATTTCCATGACTTTTCCATCAACAACATGGGAATTCTCGGAACTCATTGGTAAAACTCAATGTGTATCTTTGATAAATTATCGTTTCCAACAAGCATTCTACGTTATAAATTTACATATCGTGACCAACTTGTTTAATTTTCAAAATAGAACAGGACAACTATTTTGAAAAGTGTCAAATCGGGAGAAAATAGGATATGACCGTGAGAGCGTGAGTTGGTGCCTCAAACCGGGAGACTCACGGTGAAACCGGGAGAGTTAACAGGTCTGGTGGTGGCTTAGTTCTATCAAGGCTTTAGATTAAGCCAATTTCACACTCTTTATAGGTGTGCCCAAGTTAGAGAAAGTGTGAAGACATCAAGTTAAATGTTTAAATTCTCTGTGCATCTTCCACATTTGATAATAACTTCCATCAAAATATCGTAAAGACACAAAGAAAGGCATGACAACAAAACAAAACGGGATAGGGCTGTTATTTCTGGTTCAAATGTGCTCACATTAAAGCAAAAAGGTGTGCCCAAAATAAATGAATTTAAAGGCTTTGTTTTGTACCAGAAGCAGCTTGCCTGTCTGGACACAACATTGCTAAGAGTTTTTTTGGTCATTTAAACTAGCAGAGAATTCTCCATGGGGACTGCATCTGGGATGTAAAGTATGCATGTCATTGCAGAGTTATTGCTCCTTTTATGCCTGAGATCTCTGGGGTGCATTATGTTGACACCATGACTGTCCACATCCATCCATAAACTCTTGGTTTCCATCAGTTTACTCAAACCAGAGGGCGATCAAGAATGCGCCTTGAAAATCCTACTAAAGTCAGTGCGTTAATTCCATTCCAAAATGCTTAAAACGTCCAGTAGTTAAGTTGTTAACGTTGTTCAAAAAATCTGCTGAGAGATGATTTCGCACTGTGTATGTTGATCCGAAAACATCAAAACATCACTAACCCCTTTGTTGGCTTTAAGGAGCGTGCCATTGTGCAGGTAACACATCTGTACAAAGTGCCATGTAGTGTGTGGGAATAATTGGTATGTCAATTTCTTATCAACCTACCTCAATTGTTTACTACAGGCTTGCATTACAGTGGAAGAACCTAACTCGGATAAAATACTCTCTATTTTAATCTTTCCCAAGATTTGGGAAAGAAAAGTGGTGTAAAAACACCACGAAAAAATAAGCCAAAACTGGGTCGAGCGCCATCGGCGCACACAGTATGGGACGGACGCTCTTCCATACTACAAATCCACGACTACCGTAAAACAGTGCGCAATGCGTCAATTCGTCATTCTTTTGATTATCCGCACACGTGGTGGATGTGTGCCATCATTACTCAGTAACAGTGATATTTTAACTCGTCGATAATGGTTTTCCTGTGACTGGATTTACGGATCTGAAGATCGTATAATAACAGGACTGTGTTTTATATATTCTCGTTTATATTTTCAACCACATTCTCATTGTATATTATTTACTATTCCGTTTTCGCCAATGTTTTGTTTTCAACATCACGCGATTCGACAATTAATTTTTCGGTTGATGAATTATTGTTTTGGAGCTAGGTGTCAATCTGGGACTGTCTGGACAGGATTTCTTCAATCTGTTGAGGGCTGAATTTCTGTTTTTTCGGTCCCTGTCGACCGTCTGGGTTCTGTCATGTACCCACCGTTTTTTTTCTGCCACCTTCTCTCGTAGTTGAGGGTGTTCTTCTACTTTCTGTTTCTGTTGAGTTCACCTTTTTCTTCTACTGCTCTCACCTCTGTAATTTCCAGTTCGGTTCCTTTAGGGCAATTCCTTTTGCCCTCACCTTGGTGCGTTCTTGTGGCCGTTTTTTCCGCACCCGTGGTGTGGAACGCTGTCGTTTCTGGAGCCTCCCGACTCGACCACGTCTGGTGTGAGTTTACCCCCTCCGTGGGGGATGTGCAGGATGTGCAGCTCCTCCTGCCCCCGTACTATCGTCCCCCCCCCAATCCCCTCCCACCCCGACTCGACCACATCTGGTGTGAGTTTGACTCCCTCCGTGGGGGATGTGCAGCTCCTCCCACTCCCACGGGGGGTAGGGAACGCTATTGTTTCGTTTCGACCACGTCTGGTGAGAATTGCTCCCCCTCCGTGGGGGATGTGCAGCTCCTCCCGCACCAGCGGGGGGTGGGGAACACTGTCGTTTCGGGGCTTCCCGACTCGACCATGTCTGGTGAGAGTTATTCCCCTTCCGTGGGGAATGTGCAGTTTTTTACCGTGGTGGCTCTCATGAGTTCCCGCTATGTTGATCCTCGGGGTGTGTCACACCCCTATACACGTCTGCCTTCAGATGTTTTGGCTGCCGCCTATCGTCCCACGTCAAGTGTTTTGGAGGATCGTGACCCTTCGCTGGTTAAGAGGGTCAGAGGTGAAGCCACTTTGCCAGTTTGTTCCCCTGTCGAACCGGCCAGTGCGGGCAGTGAGCTTAGGGAGGCCTTCTCCTTACTCACTCAGGTTCTGTCAAAGAGCCTTCGCGTTGCTTCCAATGAGGCAGCGAGTGGTTTCCAGGCGTCCCCTATGGCGCTGCCTCCCGGGATTGGAAACAGGCAGCTTTCTGATCCCCCTGGTGTTCCGACACCATGGTAGGCGTCGGCTGGTTTGCCCACGATGGGCTATGTGTCTTCCGACTCAGGGGAAGAGTCAGACGTGCTTGATGTCGAGAGCCAGCAGTCTTCGGACTTGGGGTGCAGCTCTTGATTTCGTGTTTGGGTTCCTTCCGGATCTCAAACCATCTAACCCGTCAACAGTGTCAGCCAGGCCGTGATCATCGCTCGCGCGCCAACAGCCTATGGAGCAACCCGCTTCTGGGCGTCTTTGACCATGCCAGTCGGTACAGTTGGTTGAAGCATTTTCAGCCTTGGACTCTAAGCTAAGTTCCAAGGCTATGAAGGCTTTTTTCTTCACCAGGGTTGACACCTTTTTGCCTCCGGCGCGTTATCGTTCCTACGGTTCCGCCAATCCGTCGGTCTACCAGACGCTACTCTTCAATCTGCTTCTTTGGCAGGTCCGCAACTTTTCCATGGTTCTGTGTTGACGGCCAGGGATGACGTCCTATGTCATTCCAAAGATTAGCTGTTGTTTCTTCAGCTTGATCAGCCTTCTAGGGTAGACAGGGGCCGTTCCAAGCCTAACATGTACCCTCTGCTTCCTCTGCGAAGCAAAGGGGCTGATCCTTCTGCCACCGCTTCTACTTCTTACTCAAGGGGTAAGGGTAAGCGTCGGCAATCTTGAGGGAAGTCCCAGGAGTTTTCATTCAGTAGAGGAGGTGTTTTCTCCTCTCGCGAGCCTCGTCGGGGTTCGAAATGAAGGTCCTCACCTCGACTCGTCCCAGGTTGGAGGAAGGATAGCAGAGTTCGCAGACCGTCAGGCCACCATCACATCCGATCCTTGGGTGTTAGATGTTGTTCGGTCCGGGCTGCGAATATCCTTCCGAAAGCACCCCACTCTGTCCAGGATGCCTCTTCCAAGCACAGTTCCTTCAGACATTTTACGTCGGGAACTTTTGTCCACAGAGATAGACAATCTCCAGACAAAGGGGGTGATTGAGGTCATCAAGAACATTAGGTCAGTGGGTTTCTATTCCCGCCTGTGCCGAAGAAGGACGGCCGACTCCGACCGGTTATCGATCTGAGTTTCCTGAACCAGTCTATCATTGCTCCCAAGCTCAGCATGGAGACTTTCAGGTCGGTCCTCCGTTCAATTCACCAGGGAGATTTCGCTTCCAGCTTCGACCTGCGAGACGCTTAGTTTCATGTTCCGATTCATTGGGCTTTACGGAAGTATCTCAGGTTCATTTTTCTGGGGCGAGTTGACCAGTTCAAGGCCATGCCTTTCGGCCTCAACCTGGCCGGACCCTCTACTGTGGTCTCTGCGCCGTCGAGCACCACAGTTGTCATTGGATTCGGATGTTCTTAGTGGGACACTATAAACTCCGTGGCGTTTCCGTCCACTCATTCCGGCCACACGACCAGTTTTGGGGGACCAACGTCTTTTGTGCAGCCTGGACATTCTGCCCTGCAGAGGTCGGCGGTGACTCTCATGAGTTCCCGCTATGTTGATCCTCGGGGTGTATCACACCCCTATACACGTCTGCCTTCAGACGTTTCGGCTGCCGCCCATCGTCCCACGTCGAGTGTTTTGGAGGATCGTGACCCTTCGCTGGTTAAGAGGGTCAGAGGTGAAGCCACTTTGCTGGTTCGTTCCTCTGTAGAACCGGCCAGTACAGGCAGTGAGCTTAGGGAGGCCCTCTCCTTACTCAGGTTCTGTCCAAGAGCCTTCCCGTTGTTTCCAATGAGGCAGCGAGTGGTTTCCAGGCGCCCCCTATGGTGCTGCCTCCCGTGATTGGAAACAGGCAGCTTTCTGATCCCCCTGGTGTTCCGACACCATGGGAGGCGTCTGCTGGTTTGCCCACAATGGGCTATGTGTCTTCCGACTCAGGGGAAGAGTCAGACATGCTTGATGTCGAGAGCCAGCAGTCTTCGGACTTGGGGGCAGCTCTTGATTTCGTGTTTGGGTTCCTTCCGGATCTCAAACCATCTAACCAGTCGACAGTGTCAGCCAGGTCAGGGGAAGAGTCAGACATCCTTGATGTCGAGAGCCAGCAGTCTTCGGACTTGGGGGCAGCTCTTGATTTCGTGTTTGGGTTCCTTCCGGATCTCAAACCATCTAACCAGTCGACAGTGTCAGCCAGGCCGCGATCATCGGTCGTGCGCCAACAGCCTATGGAGCAACCCGCTTCTGGGCGTCTTCGACCGTGCCAGTCAGTACAGTTGGTTGAAGCATTTTCAGCCTTGGACTCTAAGCTAAGTTCCAAGGCTATGAAGGCTACGTTCTTCACCAGGGTTAACACCTTTTTGCCTCCGGCACGTTATCGTTCCTACGGTTCCGCCAATCCGTCGGTCTACCAGACGCTACTCTTCGATCTGCTTCTTTGGCAGGTCCGCAACTTTTCCATGGTTCTGTGTTGATGGCCCGGGATTACGTCCTACGTCATTCCAAAGATCAGCTGCTGTTTCTTCAGCTTGATCAGCCTTCTAGGGTAGACAGGGGCCGTTCCAGGCCTAACAGGTACCCTCTGCTTCCTCTGCGAAGCAAAGGGGCTGATCCTTCTGCCACCGCTTCTACTTCTTACTCAAGGGGTAAGGGTAAGCGTCGGCAGTCTTGAGGGAAGTCCCAGGAGTCTTCATTCAGTAGAGGAGGTGTTTTCTCCTGTCGCGAGCCTCGTGGGGGTTCGAATTGAAGGTCCTCACCTCGACTCGTCCCAGGTTGGAGGAAGGATAGCAGAGTTTGCAGACCGTTGGGCCACCATCACATCCGATCCTTGGGTGTTAGATTTTGTTCGGTCCATGCTGCGAATATCCTTCCGAAGGCACCCCACTCTGTCCAGGGTGCCTCTTCCAAGCACAGTTCCTTCAGACATTTTACGTCGGGAAATTTTGTCCACGGAGATAGACAATCTCCTGACAAAGGGGGCTATTGAAGTCATCAAGAACATTAGGTCAGTGGCTTTCTATTCCCGCCTGTTCTTTTTGCCGAAGAAGGACGGCCGACTCCGACCGGTTATCGATCTGAGTTTCCGGAACAAGTCATCATTGCTCCCAAGTTCAGCATGGAGACTTTCAGGTCGGTCCTCCGTTCAATTCACCAGGGAGATTTCGCTTCCAGCTTCGACAGAGGTCAGGACGCTTACTTTCACGTTCCGATTCATTGGGCGTTACGGAAGTATCTCAGGTTCATTTTTCTGGGGCGAGTTGACCAGTTCAAGGCCATGCCTTACGGCCTCAACCTGGCTCCTTGGGCCTTCACCAGACTGATGTCGCATGTGATATCTTTCCATCGCACACAGTCCAGGGTGACTACTTCGGCATATCTGGACGATATCCTCCAGGGGCATTCCAATGCTGCCTTACTGGAGTCGGATGTCGCCAATCTGTTGAGCTTGCTCACGTCGCTAGGTTTGAGAGTCAATGAGGAGAAGTCGGACCTGGTCCCTTCTCAGTCGTTTTATCATCTGGGGATGGCTTTCCGCACACAATTCAATTTGGTGGCGGTTCCCCAGGCCAAGGCTGTGATTCTCTCAGCTTTTGCTCTGACTCAGTCCACATCCGCGACTGCTCGGAGTATTCTCCGGCTAATCGGTTTCTGCTGTTCGGTGACGGATCTCGTTCCTCTAGGTCGGCTGCGTGTCTGACCTCTCCAACACTTTCTCAGTCGTTGGAGGCCGAATGTAGATTTTCTGGATCTGGTGCTTCAGTTTCCAGAATATCTTTATCCTTTACCTTCTCCTCTGGGCGGATGTCCAGTGGCTTTTGCAGGGTGTTCTGTTGGACTTACCCGCGTCCGATCGCTTTCTGACTTCAGATGCCAGCAATCTCGGATGGGGTGCGACGGTGGATCCCTCTTTCTTCGGCTCAGGCTGTTGTCTATCCCAGCCTTTCAGCATTTTTCAGGGTCAGTTCCAGCTTTGTGTTGTTACTGCCCTTTCTGTCTGTGCATCGCACTTCACCATACGCCTCATCTTTCATCGTCTTTTCTAATATTGTGATGCTATGGTTTGATAGGCCTAGGGATCTCTTCCTCTGCCCACGGTCCCAGTGCTATTGAGTTATGTGTGGGTTGGTTATGTGATTCCCTCCAGCCTGTTGTCTATTCAGCCTGTAGTAAACAATTGAGGTAGGTTGATAAGAAATATAAATTTTATAGTAAATTTCCTTTCTTATTATATCTACCGAAATTGTTTACATGGAGGCCCTCCCGTCTTCTTATTCGGGTAAGAATCCTTCCTCCCCGCTGATCACATAACTCCTGTGTTGTTCGGAATCAAAAGAATGACGAATTGACGCATTGCGCACTGTTTTACGGAAGTCGTGGATTTGTACTATGGAAGAGCGTCCCATACTGGGTGTGCGCCAATGGCGCTCGACCCAGTTTTGGCTTATTTTTTCGTGGTGTATTTACACCACTTTTCTTTCCCAAATCTTGGGAAAGATTAAAATAGAGAGTATTTTATCCGAGTTAGGTTCTTCCACTGTAATGCAAGCCTGTAGTAAACAATTTCGGTAGGTATAATAAGAAAGGAAATTTACTATAAAATTTATACTTCTTATTTTTAGCTCAACTTTGGCGAAGCCAAATTTGAGCTTTTGTCATGGCCCGTCGTCTGTCTGTCCGTCTGTCCGTAAATCAACAATTGGATACGGCTCGGGCTAGAGGCCGTATTTATGAACCGATCTTTTACGAAACTTCTTGGGTACCTTTGTTATGACCGTGGGACGAGAACAAGTGTTTTTGGGTGCGGTCCAAAATTCAAGATGGCTGCCAGCCGCCATTTTGTACCGACAATGCAGAAATCTGGTTTTTTGTACAGAACTTCCATATGAAAGCTCTGATTTGAATAATTTTTTGTATGAATGTTTAGTACCATGGGATACATCACATATAATACGTTTTTTTTTCTCGTGCGTAAATTGTGCAAATTAGACTAATTTTGATGTTTTTTGGTGTTACTTTCAGCACTGTAAGTGCAAATGCCAATATGGCTCGGGCTAGAGGCGTTTTTATGAACCGATCTTTACAAAACTTCTTGGGTACCTTTGGTATCACCGTGGGACGAGAACAAGTGTTTTGGGGTCCGGTCCGAAATTCAAGATGGCCGATGGCAGCCATTTTGTACAAAATTAGGTGCAATCAGATTTTTGCACAGAACTTCCTCATGAAAGCGCTGATTTGAATAATTTTTTGTGTGAATGTTTAGTACCATGGGATACATCACATATAATACAGGTTTTTTTCTCGTGCAGAAATTATGCCAATTAGATGAACTTTGATTTTTTCAGTCCGATTTACACACAGTAAGTACACATGTCAATACGGCTCGGGCTAGAGTCTGTATTTATGAACTGATCTTCACGAAATGTCTTGGGTACCTTTGTTATCACCTTGGGACGAGAACAAGTGTTTCTGGGTGCGGTCTAAAATTCAAGATGTCTGCCATTGACCATTTTGTACCGAAATTAGGTCTAATCGGTTTTTTGTACACATCTTCTATACGGCTCAGACTAGAGGCCATATTTATGAACCAATCTTTACGAAACTTCTAGGGTACCTTTGTTATCTCCGTGGGATGAGAGCGAGTGTTTTTGGGTGTGGTCCGAAATTCAAGATGGCCACCAGCAGCCATTTTGTACCAAAATTAGTGCAATCAGTCTTTTGTACAGAACTTCTGTATGAAAGTTCTGGTTTGATTAAATTTGTGTATGAATGTTTAGTAACATGGAATACATCACATATTGTAAGGGTTTTTTTGCAGAAATTTTGCAAATTAGATGAACTTCGATTTATTCAGTGCTACTTACACAATGTAAGCACACATGTCAGTACGGCTCAGGGTAGAGGCTGTACTTATGAGCCGAACTTCACAAAACTTCTTGGGTACCTTTGTTATCACCTTGGGATGAGAATGAGTGTTTCTGGGTGCGGTCCAACATTCAAGATGGCTGCCAGTGGCCATTTTGTACCGAAATTAGATCCAATCAGTTTTTTGTCACAAATTCTATACAGCTCGTATTTATGAACTGATCTTCACAAAACTTCTTGGGTACCTTTGTTTTCACCTTGGGACAGGAACGAGTGTGTTTTGGGGTGCCTTTGTTATCACTGTGCTATGAGAACAAATATTTTGGGGTTCAGTCAGACCCACTCTGGGACTCCAAGATTTCTTTTCTAGTTTAGCATCTGACTGTCACCCACCTTTACAATACTTTACCTATTTGTTACAGACAACGGTCAGTATTTATGTACAGACCGTTACAATAATTTATATGTACCTTTGTTATCAGGTCATTACCTAGATGTTTGTCATTGCTGTGTCACATACTATACATGTACATGTCTTTGTCTTGACAAGTTGAGCTACAGTGTCATTGACACTTTCATTTTATGTATTATTGGTGTCTAGAGGAAGCTTCATTTTGATTTGGTTATGCCACTTTTACGACACTGTCGGGGGCATATGCCACGCTTTGTGTTCTTGTTGGTCATTAATTCCTCGGTTCAGACATTCTTTAGGCATGCAGGAAATTTCAGACTCCTGACCATCTCAGACCCAAGCCTGAGCCTAGGCAAAGGTTTGCAGTGCTGTTGATTTGAAAATACAGGAGAGCTGAAAACAACACTTCTAAAAATCACAAGAAGAGTAATTTCACTCATTCTTAATAATTTTTCAAGAAAAGTGAAAAGATTTTTCATAAGCTTTCTGATTAGAATTTACCTTGCTGATGTGTTTGTTCCATGCCCTGTCTAACTTAAATCAATCCCCAATGAAAAGCTAGACAAACTATAAACAATAGCCTCATTGTATATTAAATCGATCACCTGACCAACATTACGTGTACAGTGCCCATATGAGACTGGTCAATTAATACCCCAGTTATTGATGCTAAATTTAGATTAGTGCTGTCTATTTATAGAGGAACTATTTATGAGTGGGCGTGTACAATTAATTACTTATCTTCATTGACAACAGAGCAACAATAACAAGAACATTGGCTTTGATATATTTTATTTCATTCAAGTGTTTCATCTTTTAACAAGAGATAAACTATAGAAACATAATACATTGCACATAGATATTAACATAAATAAGTTTGTTTTTTGCACATAAATATTTACATAAATGAGTTGTCTTTTTTTAATCTTTTAACTTCATTTTGTTTCTTATAACTAACATTACAGTACGTTCAACGTGGATTGAAACAAAAACGCCGCCGCGGTGTGTTCTCCACCGTGGACTTCCAGTGGACCACAGTGTTTGATCAGTGGTAGAGTTTTCAAAACAATGTGACTTGCCGTGCTTTTGCATATCAGTTTCTCTGCTGATTAATAAATACTGTCTTGTGACGTCAACTGGCAAGACAACTGCGTTTGTTACTGGTAGAAGATAATTTATTTTAAATTAAAATTGGAATTTGGAGGAGGCAAACGGCGACTATTGCAGTGGTTTGAAATTGTAAATAGAACAGTCAGTTCCATTTGGCTATGTACAAAGTCCTCGTCACTTTCGAAACTAAACTGTTGTGTTTGCGCGATCGATTTGATCGAGGAAATAAATAAACCAGACTTGAGAAAAACAACCAATATTCGCGAAGTTTCCAATTTCACATTTTTAGCTCACCTGAGCGAAGCTCAAGGGGAGCTTTACTAATCACTTTCTGTCCGGCGTCCGTCGTCCGTCGTCGTCCGTCCGGCGTTAACTTTACATTATCGACTTCTCCTCCTAAACCACTAGCCCAATTTTATTCAAATGTTGGCTAAATGTTTATTACCTAATGCCAATTCAGATTTGTTCAAATGAAGTAACCCCTCCTCCTGAGTGGTGCCACGCCCCCAAGGGGCACCAAAATCTTTGTAAATCTTCTTCTCATGAACCAGCAGTAGCAGAGACTTGATATTTGGTGTGCAGCTTCCTTTTGAGGTGTAGACTCAATTTGTTCAAGAGAAGTTTGTGGGGCTATACTTGGCGTCGTTATGGGAGGGGCAAAATTTCTATTTTCCAAACCGAGAGGCTGATTTGAACCCAATTTTATGTGAGGGCTTATTGGGTCATGGGTACTTGATTTATGCAAAAACAAATTTTCCCGCAGCCCCGTGGGAACCGCAGGAGCTAAAAATAGAAAAAATTTAAAACGCCCATATCTCCAAAACTGCACGGCACTGAGAATTTTTATTTGGTGTGCAGCTTCCTTAGGACCAACAGAAAGGATTGGTAAAAAAAAATTGCCATCGGTTTTATCATAGGGTACAGTTTCGGGACTTTGAAAAAGTGCTGAGTCAGCACTTTTTAACACTGTAGGCAATGGGAAAAACATTAAAAAATCTTCTTCTCCAGATCCAGCAGGCAGAATCTTTTGATATTTGGTATGCAACATTGTAGGGTGGATCTGATTCAAGTTGTTCAAATCGGCCCCCTGGGTTCATATTTGGGCTCAGTATAGGAGCCCGATTTCGAACTTAGTGCATTTCAGGCAAATTTCTTAAAAAATCTTCTTGTCCAGATCCAGCAGGCAGAATCTTTTGATATTTGGTATGCAACATTGTGGGGTGGATCTGATTCAAGTTTGTTCAAATCGGCCCTCTGGGTTTATATTTGGGCTCAGTATAGGAGCCCAAATTTGAACTTACTGCATTTCAGGCAAATTTCTTTGAAAATCTTCTTCTCCAGATCCAGCAGGCAGAATCTTTTGATATTTGGCATGCAACATTGTGGGATGGATCTGATTCAAGTTTGTTCAAATCGGCTCCCTAGATTCATATTTGGGCTCAGTATAGGAGCTTGAATTCAAACTTAGTGCATTTCAGGCACATTTCTTCAAAAATCTTCTTCTCCAGATCCAGCAGGCAGAATCTTTTGATATTTGCTGTGCATCGTTGCGGGGTAGATCTGATTCAAGTTTGTTCAAATCGGTCCCCCTGGATTCATATTTGGGCTTACTATAGAAGCCCGAATTCGAACTTAGTGCATTTCAGGCAAATTTCTTAAAAAATCTTCTTCTCCAGATCCAGCAGGAAGAATCTTTTCATATTTGGTAAGCAACATTGTGGGGTGGATCTGATTCAAGTTTGTTCAAATCGGATCCCTGGGTTAATATTTGGGCTCAGTATAGGAGCCCGATTTTGAACTTAGTGCATTTCAGGCAAATTTCTTAAAAAATCTTCTTGTCCAGATCCAGCAGGCAGAATCTTTTGATATTTGGTATGCAACATTGTGGGGTGGATCTGATTCAAGTTTGTTCAAATCGGCTTCCTAGATTCATATTTGGGCTCACTATAGAAGCTCGAATTTGAACTTAGTGCATTTCATGCAAATTTCTTAAAAAATCTTCTTCTCCAGATCCAGCAGGCAGAATCTTTTCATATTTGGTAAGCAACATTGCGGGGTGGATCTGATTCAAGTTTGTTCAAATCGGCCCCCTGGGTTTATATTTGGGCTCAGTATAGGAGCCCAAATTTGAACTTAGTGCATTTCAAGCAAATTTATTAAAAAATCTTCTTCTCCAGATCCAGCAGGCAGAATCTTTTGATATTTGGCATGCAACATTGTGGGATGGATCTGATTCAACTTTGTTCAAATCGGCTTCCTAGATTCATATTTGGGCTCACTATAGAAGCTCGAATTCGAACTTAGTGCATTTCAGGCAAATTTCTTAAAAAATTTTCTTCTCCAGATCCAGCAGGCAGAATCTTTTGATATTTGGTATGCAACATTGTGGGATGGATCTGATGCAAATTTGTTCAAATCGGCCCCCTGGATTCATATTTGGGCTTAATATAGAAGCCTGAATTCGCACTTAGTGCATTTCGGGCAAATTTATTAAAAAATCTTCTTCTCCAGATCCAGCAGGCAGAATCTTTTGATATTTGGTATGCAACATTGTGGGGTGGATCTGATTCAAGATTGTTCAAATCGGCTTCCTAGTTTCATATTTGGGCTCACTATAGAAGCTCGAATTCGAACTTAGTGCATTTCAGGCAAATTTCTTAAAAAATCTTCTTCTCCAGATCCAGCTTCAGAATCTTTTCATATTTGGTATGCAACATTGTGGGGTGGATCTGATTCAAGTTTGTTCAAATCGGCCCCCTGGGTTTATATTTGGGCTCCGTATAGGAGCCCAAATTTTAACTTAGTGCATTTCAGGCATATTTCTTAAAAAATCTTCTTCTCCAGATCCAGCAGGCAGAATCTTTTGATATTTGGTATGCAACATTGTGGGGTGGATCTGATTGTGATTCATGAACGTATTTATTTGTAAAGTTGATAGAATCTTAGACAAAATTTGCAGAAAAGATCTACTATAGAAGGGGTGGTATCCAGGGTGAACCGTTTACCCAAATCTAGCAGTACTAATGCATTATTCACACAAATCTCCGTTCAAATTTTATGACCCCTCATTGGAACACACGCATTCAGCTCATTCCAACAAAGGTCATATGCCATGTTTTCGAGACAAAAGAATAAAAATTTTAGTTATTCATGAAATTTTTAGGCAACTGTTGTCTGTTATTCACATTGCTTCATGAAATTTCAGTACTTTTGGAAGTTACCTCAGTAATCAAGGGTTAATTCCCCTTAATTAAATGTCGCCTCTAAAAAACAACCACTTTGCATATCTTACCTTTTTACCAGCATAACTGCCAAAACTTGTCAGCATTCTTCGCAAAAATCGCTATTCAAATTTTAATTTTTGTCTCTTAAACATACATGTACTTATCGCTTGTAAATACCCCATTGGAATGAGCTTTTTGAGCTCATTCTAATGAGAGGTCGCACACCATGCTTTTTGAGTTAAAAAAGCAATTTTTTAGTTATTCCAGAATTTCGTACGTAAAACACAGCCTTATGACTTCACATTAAAATGAGCTCTCTAAGCTTGTTCCAATCAACATTCACGCACTGTGTCTTTCACACAAAAAATAAAATTTTCCATTTATTCCGGAATTTTGTTTGCAAGAAAACTCTTACCCCCCCCCCCCTCCCCCCCCCCCCCCCCCCCACACACACACACACACACACACACACACACAGAGACACACACATCTAAAAGTTCGGCAGCAAAAAAACAGTTACTTCAATTTTTAAATGCATTATAGGAACAACTTGCCTAATCAAATTTAAATACTTTTGCATCATTCTGTATCTAGAACAAACCATTTACCATATCTTTACGCAAAATTCTCCAGCATCATTCACAAAAAAACACCATTATTTATATATTCACATTTCTGTCTCAAAAATATACCTGATCTTCCCATACCCCTATTGGAATAAGCTGTTTGAGCTTGTTCCAATGATGATAAAAAAAACTAATATTTTGGAAAATTTGTGAAAATTTTTGTTTTCTTGCATGCAAATATGTACATGTAGCACATGGAAGATATCCACAGTTGGGGAGAGATGTCCAAGGCTATCTCTTCACATTCCTTGTTTGTGCTTCATGCTAAACCAGTTTGTCTGCAGAGATAAATTTGCTTTATTAAAAATCATTGGAGATTGGCCACACACCAATGATTTTAAATAAAACTAATTTTAGGTAACAAATGTTGAACTTCAAACAAAATCTATCACTCAACCAGTTAATGTTGATGAGGCATGACATGGTGAAGGTGACCTAAAATACTTCTTAGAGTCACTTTGTCAGGTGAGCGATTAAGGCCACGTGGGGCCTCTTGTTTTTACAGCTGCAGGCCAACGCGTGATGAACCGTGTAAAATTTTCTTGGGTGGGAAGTGGAGGCGAAAAAGCCTCCTGCGTCACGAAAGCGCCCACGGCACACGGCTAATGATTGAAGTGATACCAGTTTATGACATTGAGTCAACTCGACCAGCCCATCCCCTTTCCCGTCTTACTCTTGTCGGTCTACGCAATTAAAGATTCTTATAAAAAGGATATAGTAAAAAGAAAATATAGTGTTTTTGTATGGATACCAAAAAGTATCTCACTCGTGACTGAAACTAATGATTATTTCACGGGAGGGGTGGGGGGGGGGGGGGGTTTGCATACCGAAACAAATATCCTTCATCCAATTCTGTGGGGTTTGTACATACTTTTATACTCTTTGCATTTGCAGATTAGTGTAATTAGTGGGGTCTCAATTTCTGTGTTCATATGGGCAGTGTACACGACATGAAAGGGCGCAATTTGTTTGGTCAGTATGTGCACAAACTAATGCTAGTTTGTGAAACTTCCATCAGTGGTAAATAGCATATGACGTTTTTTTTCTGACCAATCTTATTACTGCAACATTTAGCAAAAACAAGAACGTGTTGAAAAAGCATGAACGCTTTGTTGAAAGATCTGACGAAAGCATGCAGCATTGCATGTGGTTATGGTTGACTGAATTCTAATCAAAGACTCTTTAGACTGTACACTGAGGTAGCTATGTGTCAAATTTTACTGCATTTTGTCTGCAGATAAAAATATATTACTAAAACTGAACTTGCATTTCTTTTTTCCGTAAGTACAGAATGCCTGGCCTGTTATGTGTTGTATCTTTATACGTATGTATATGTATATTGATATTCTACATCCCTGACACTTCTTCCAAGAGCAATAGGGAGAAGAGTAATAACTAGAGCTGTGCGGTATTGAAATTTATTGTTTGGTATCAGTATCAGTATTTTTCAAGTAAATACCTCGGTTAAACCGAGTCTGTTTCGGTATGGTATGCGATATATGCACAGAACACTGACAATAGTTGCAAACTGACCCAATTTTCCAACATTCAACTATATACTAACTTAAGAGGTTCAGTGCTGACATCTCATGAACTTGACAAGTTAATTCAACTGCGATAACTGATTAGTCTAGTAAGTTATTTAATAAATCACTCAATTCAGTGTAATCTATCACACTGAATCGAGTGATTCATTAAATAACTTGCCAAGATAATCATTTGGCCTCTATGTCCTTCATACCACCCCCCCCACACCCCCCCCCCACACCCCCCAATGAATCACACAGAAGAAGCATCGCACAGGTTCTTCACCTTCACAGCTTTTCAGTAAGTTTTCACTAGTACTAATTAGAACACCCGAAAAAATAATTATTTTAAAGTGTTTCAATTCATAGAGTAAATACGAACTATACATGAGCTTCAGGCAAAAGGGAGGAATTCCAAGTGTGAGCTGAGGGTGCGACTTATACATGGGAGCGACGTATACACAGACATATATGGTATTTTTGTAATACTGCAATGAATGTCTGAGATTGGCGGTGCATTGTTTACTTTTGGGAAAATCTCGAACCTCCAAAAAAAGAATTCAGTGCGGGGGAGGGGGGGGGGGGGGTAGTTTTCAACGCAGCGGTGCCTGAGAACCAAAACCCTTTTTTTTTGACCTGACTCTCTAGTGTAAATGTTACAAACATTCACTATGCTACCATCCATAAATGTAGGCTGGCTGGGATGACTTCATAGTGACCTATGAATTATCTTCTATCACAAGATATACATCATTCAAGCAAATGAAGTGATAGAAGATACTTCAAACTTGCTTATTTTTAATCTTTTTATTTGGAGAAACTGTAGTGTTTGCCAAGTTTACATGCTTTTTTAAAGTACCAACTGCCTCTTGTTTGGCTAAAGCAAAAGGAAATTGAACAACTTCATGTGAATGTGAATTGCTAATCAATTCTTCTAGACTGCTGATCAATTTTCGGCAATCACCTAAAAACTGCTAATCAATTTTTTGAAAACAAAAAATACCCTGGCAACAAGATTAATGTCCACTGTCCAGTGAATCCACTGTCCAGTAAAGCCAGTGTTCAATATCCACACAAATATGCAAGTAACTTGAAGTAATGCAACTGTAATTAATCTCTCTATGATAATCCCAGTTGTGAAAACATTATGCAATAATTGTCAGTTTTGCAATGTGTCAGTGACATGGTGCCATCCACCTTTCATTGTTTGGGTTCATCCTTGATAAACTTGTTAAATAACATATTTTATGACATCTCGTTGAAATTATAGGGTATTTTGAGTGGAATTATGCTACCAGTGTTCACTAACTACTTTTGGTTCCTGGCTTCATACATGTTTCTGAAAATTTCCGAGAATCCATGATTTTCCATGATAAATTACGGCACATTTTCATTTTCCATGAGAAAAAAATGTATGAATCGATGATAGCACATCATTTTATCTACAGGTTATCTACATCGAAACGCCTAAACAGCTGTATAAGTCCCCGTGTTGCAGCATCCGTATTGGCGAAGCTGAGGTGTCTCCTGCATCTGAAGTCCGAAACTTGGGCTGTCTCTTTGATAATAGCCTCACTTTTGACACACACGTTACCCAGATCTGTCGTTCAGCTTTCTTTCACCTTCGAAATATTGGTAAAATACGTTGTCTTATTGATCAGCAGATGTCGGAACAACTTGTTCATGCATTTGTTACCACTCGACTTGATTATTGCAACTCTTTGCTCTGTGGGGCTAAGCAATATAACATTGACAAGCTCCAGCGGGTACAGAATTGCGCGGCTTGTCTCATTACGAAAACAGCAAAGTCATCACATATCACACCTATTCTCATTGGTTTGCACTGGCTTCCAGTCCAACAAAGAATTGAATTTAAAGTACTGTGCCTGAATGGGGTGGCCCCGACATACCTAGCTGATTTAGTCGAATACTGCCGACCACCCAGAACTGTTAGATCCTCCAGCATGTTGAATCTCAAACAACCCAGTAGCAAGTTGCGTACAGCGGGTGACAGAGCATTTTCAGTCTGTGGGCCTAAACTCTGGAATAGACTTCCGCATGATATCAAACAGGCCAGTTCCTTGCCCGTTTTTAAATCAAAACTAAAGACATTTTTATTCAGACAGGCTTTTACTAACATGTTTTAACCTTTTTCATATGATTTTACCTTTTGTGTGATGTACAGCCAAAGAGCATTTTTAAATGGAATTTTAGGCTTAATAAATTATTATTAATCATTATTATTATTATTATTTTCAGAGCATTTGCTGTGCATAGATCGATCAAATGAACTTCAATAATGCTAAATGTGATGTTGCCTGTTGGCTTCCATACATTGTTTTTTAATGTCGTAGATATAGGTCAGTCACATCTTTCCAGTGTGGACTGGTGTGCAGTATAAATTATTTATTCGAAAGAATATAAAGCAGATGATCGGGTATTAAAGCTTGGGGCTTGTATTTTAATAAAATGACCAGTTGTTAAAAGTATCTGCAACATAAAATAGCAATGCTGAATTGACAAATGCTTTAAAAAATATCTGAGAAGCAATAACCACAGGCAGTAATCCCAGTATTGCTGCTACCTGTTGCACATTTTCTTATGAATTCGATCAAAATATGTGGCCTACAGGCTTTTAAGATTCACGATCCATCTTGATGAGTTGACTTGTTGTCAGTTTTGCAGTAAAATATAAATACCGAAATGAGCGATATTTTGATTTGGTTTTGGTACGGTTTTCAGCATTCCTGTAATACCAGGACCGTACCAAAAATTCGGTATACCACACATCTCTAGTAATAAATAATAAGTTATCAATAAAGGAGTAATGAAAAACCATAATCCTTGACTTTGAAATTGAAGTTGATTATGGGTGTTTCTGAGAATTAGTCAACTTCTTGGTTAATCATGACAGGCCTGTAAAAGAGCGAGTGTCAAAAAGAAATTTTTTTTTTTTTAACTTTTCTTAGAAGTTCTAGAACAATTTCATAACTTTTTTTTTTTTTTTAATTTCAGAGATATGGGAGCACACATTGATGGATTTATTGCTGTTGTAGCTCACACTTTAGTCATAGGAGCAACTGCTGTAAGTCAGTTTTAGCTTACAGCCCATCTACTTTTGTGCTATAGTCACCACTTGTCTATTCATCCCAGGTCTTTTTATACCCCCGCTTCGAAGAAGTGGGGGCTATATAGGAATCGCCCTGTACATCCGTACGTACGTACGTACGTCCGTCCGTACGTCCATCCGTACGTCTTTCCGGACATGAAATTGTGTGCGCAACTCCTCCTACATTTATCAATCAATTTGGACAAAACTTTTCAGACATCATCACTACTAAGTGAACATGCGCATATTCCAAGATTTTTGATCTGCGACAATTTTAACCAGGTTATCTCCTTTTGACTTAGATTTATTATGTCTTTCCGTTCGAACAAATTCTTGTGCGCGCAACTCCTCCTACATTAATGAACCGATTTTGATGAAACCTTTCAAACATCATCTCTACTAAGTGAACATGTGCATATTCCAAACTTTTTGATCTGCGACAATTTTAACCAGGTTATCTCTCTTGAACTTTGATTTAATATGGGTTTCTGCATGAAATTCTTGTGTGCGCAACTCCTCCTACATTTATCAATCAATTTGGACGAAAGTTTACAGACATCATCACTACTAAGTGAACATGCGCATATTCCAAAATTTTTGAGCTGTGGCAATTTTAACTAGGTTATCTCCCTTTAACTTAGATTTATTATGGGTTTCTACATGAAATTCTTGTGCGTGCAACTCCTCCTACATTTATCAATCAATTTGGACAAAACTTTTCAGACATCATCACTACTAAGTGAACATGCGCATATTCCAAGATTTTTGATCGGCGACAATTTTAACCAGGTTATCTCCCTTTGACTTAGATTTATTATGTCTTTCCGTTCGAACAAATTCTTGTGTGCGCAACTCCTCCTACATTAATGAACCGATTTTGATGAAACCTTTCAAACATCATCTCTACTAAGTGAACATGTGCATATTCCAAACTTTTTGATCTGCGACAATTTTAACCAGGTTATCTCTCTTGAACTTTGATTTAATATGGGTTTCTGCATGAAATTCTTGTGTGCGCAACTCCTCCTACATTTATCAATCAATTTGGACGAAAGTTTACAGACATCATCACTACTAAGTGAACATGTGCATATTCCAAAATGTTTTAGCTGTGGCTATTTTAACTAGGTTATCTCCCTTTAACTTAGATTTATTATGGGTTTCTACATGAAATTCTTGTGCGTGCAACTCCTCCTACATTTATCAATCAATTTTGACGAAACCTTTCAAACATTATCACAACTAAGTGAACATATGCATATTCCCAAATTTTTGATCTGCGACAATTTTAACCAGGTTATCTCCCTTTAACTTGGATTTATTATGGGTTTTCAAATGGGATTCTTGTGTGTGCAACTCCTCCTACATTAATGAACCGATTTTGAATACATGTTGCACATTGTAAATGTGTTTTTCCAAATGTAAACCATATATGTGTGGGCTCTTTAAGTATTCAGTGCTGTTCTGTGGAAGGCCACATGCAAATACAAATTTAAACAACAAAAAATGATCTTTATGTATACATTTCCTTATGGCCTTCGCCTACATGATCAGAAGTGCATTCCTCTAAAAACCCAAAGCGGGGGTATTAATCACCTTCAGTGATAGTTCTAGTTATCGCCTGCTGACAAAGTATGAAGTGCAGATGTGCATGTGGTCAGGGATTTTCTATGCGACAAATTTTGGGTGGTTACTGTCCTTGGTAATAGCAAAATTTTCCCTCTCAAATGCTTGTCCGCTTAACTCCTGCATTTTTCATTGGATTTTTATGAAACTTGGTGTGCAGTATGAGTATGATGTGTACATTTGCATATGGAAAGGAAGTTTCGATTTGAATAATTAGTCCACTACGGGAACCGTAAGGGGACTATAGGATTGCACTCCGTCCATCTGTCTGTCCGTCCATCTGTCCATCCGTCCGTCTGTCCATCTGTCTATCTGTCTGTCTGTCTGTTTTTTATGTTACCACCTCTCCCTCCAACATGCTTTAAGCTACACCTTTCATATTTGGTACATGGATAAATGGTTCTGAGGGGATGATGCACGCTCAAAATTTTTTGTTCAAAATCCAAGATGGCGGAATGTCAGCCATTTTTGTTGTGTTTTTTAAGCTTTTTTTCTCTATTTTCATGTTACCTCCCCTCCCACCAACATGGTTCAAGCTACACTTTGCATATTTGGCACATGGATTGAGGGTTGGGAGGGGATGAAGCACGTTCAATATTTTTTTTTCAAAACCCAAGATGGCGGCATGGCAGCCATTTTTGTTGTGTTTTTTATGCTTTTTTTCTCTATTTTATGTTACCACCCCTCACTCCAACATGGTTCAAGCTACACTTTTTATATCTGGCACATGGATAGAGGGTTGTAATGGGATGTTGCACGTTCAATATTTTTTTTCCAGAATTCAAGATGGCGCCATGGCAACCATTTCTGTTGTGTTTTTTAAGCCTTTTTCTCTATTTCATGTTACCACTGCTCCCTCCAACATGGTTCAGGCTGCACTTTTCATATATGGTACATGGATAAAGGGGTTGTGAGGGGATTATGCATGCTCAATATTTTTTTCAAAATCTAACATCTGTCTGTCTGTCTGTCTGTCTGTCTGTCCATCCATCCGTCCGTCCGTCCGTCCGTCCGTCTGTCTGTCTGTCTGTTTTTATACGCCCGTTTGAAAAACGGGACGTATTATAGTATGGCGTTGTCCGTCCGTCCGTCTGTTTGGTTTCCGAACAATAACTTTAGTATTTGTTTTCCGATCGGCTCCAAATGTGGTATGTGGTTTAATCACAACAAAATACAGGTCAAGTTCGAATATGGGGTCGGTCCAAACATTTTTCGCCTGAATTATGGCCCCAGTTGGACTTAGAATTCGTCAAATATTTGGTTTCCGGATGATAACTTTAGTATTTGTTTTCCGATCGGCTCCAAATGTGGTATGTGGTTTAATCACAACAAAATACAGGTCAAGTTCGAATATGGGGTCAGTCCGAACATTTTTCGCCTGATTTATGGCCCCAGTTGGACTTAGAATTCGTCAAATATTTGGTTTCCGGATGGTAACTTTAGTATTTGTTTTCCGATCGGCTCCAAATTTGGTATGTGGTTTAATCACAACAAAATACAGGTCAAGTTCGAATATGGGGTCGGTCCGAACATTTTTCGCCTGAATTATGGCCCCTGTTGGACATAGAATTCGTCAAATATTTGGTTTCCGGATGATAACTTTAGTATTTGTTTTCCGATCGGCTCCAAATTTGGTATGTGGTTTAATCACAACAAAATACAGGTCAAGTTCGAATATGGGGTCGGTCCGAACATTTTTCGCCTGATTTATGGCCCCAGTTGGACTTAGAATTCGTCAAATATTTGGTTTCCGGATGATAACTTTAGTATTTGTTTTCCGATCGGCTCCAAACTTGGTATGTGGTTTAATCACAACAAAATACAGGTCAAGTTTGAATATGGGGTCGGTCTGAACAATTTTTGCCTGAATTATGGCCCCTGCTGGACTTAGAATTCGTCAAATATTTGGTTTCCGGATGATAACTTTAGTATTTGTTTTCCGATCGGCTCCAAACTTGGTATGTGGTTTAATCATAACAAAATACAGGTCAAGTTTGAATATGGGGGCGGTCTGAACAATTTTTGCCTGAATTATGGCCCCTGTTGGACTTAGAATTCTTCGTCAAATATTTGGTTTCCGGATGATAACTTTAGTATTTGTTTTTCGATTGGCTTCAAACTTGTTAGTCTTTTTCTCAAATGACTGAAAAATTTAGTCATTTCACAAAATCACTGATTTCAAAGTCTGACCGTAACATATATGTATATGCCAGTATAAATTTCTCGCACTCTAAAAAAATTGCAAATGTGTTAAAATGGTACAATTTGAACAGTTCACGGGCGTATGATGCAATGCCCAGCGGTGCTCTTGTTATGTTACCACCTCTCCCTCTAATATGCTTCAAGCTACACCTTTCATATTTGGTACATGGATAAATGGTTCTGAGGGGATGATGCACAGTCAATATTTATTTTTCAAAAACCATGATGGCAGAATGGCGGCCATTTTTGTTGTGTTTTTTAAGCTTTTTTCTCTATTTTATGTTACCACCCCTCCCTCCAACATGGTTCAAGCTATGCCTTTCATATATGGTACATGGATAAAGGGTTGTGAGGGGGTTATGCACGCTCAATATTTTTGTTTCAAAATCCAAGATGCTTATATACTCTAGTGTCTTCTGTGACAAAAACACCTTATGTCACAAAAGCTCCGTAGGGGACTAATACCACTTCGGTGGTCAAACACTTGTTTTTCCAGATTTTTTGACCTTGTCGACTTTGAATTGAAAATTGCAGGTTTTTGGAAGGTATCTTCAGTTGCGATTAAAGAAATTAAATGATTTTGCATGGTTATGGCCCTTGGAAATAGCAAAATTTCCATCACAAAGGCTTGTTCACTTAACTCCTCCTACATTCTTTATTGGATTTTTACGAAACTTGGTCTGAAGTATCAGTATCAAGTGCAGATGTGCATGTGGTCAGTAATTATCAATGCGACAAATTTTGCATGGTTACGGCCCTTGATAATAGCAAAATATACGCCACAAATGCTTGTCCGCTTAATTCCTCCTGTATTTTTCATTGTTGACTTTGAATTTACCAAAATTGCAGGATTTTGGAAGATATCTTCAGTTGCAATTAAAGAAATTAAATGATTTATCCCTCGCCGATGAAGTGCGGAGGGGGATATTGAAATGGCATTTGTACGTCTGTCCATCCACCCGTCTGTCCATCCGTCCATCCATCCATCACAAAAGAAATTAAATGATATTTGGTGAGTGACGTTGCGTATCAATACATGAACAGGTTGATGAGATTATTCCTATCATAAAAGGCGGCTGGGGATTTGGATGTCGTTAGACTGTCTTATTAATGTAATAATCACTCGAGTTTGGTATTCATACAGGAAAAAAATTAAACATGCTTAAAAATAAAAAAAAATTTATGAAAATGCCTCCGCAAATTTGTTGCCTAGGAAAATGGATTTTAAGTCGGCAAATACCTTGGCAATGCCTATTGCCTAGGGTTAATTAAATGCTCTGCAATATGAGAAATATTTTTCAAAGATGATCTTCTGATACACTACGTCAAATCTTGTGATATTTGGTAATCATACAAATTTTCTTTCAAGTAGATGTTCTGTTTCCCTTATTGATTCCATCTGTTTGTTAGCGTTTGAGAACACCCAACCGGACTTCAGTAATTTGTTAAAAAAACTATCTCCATCATATCCTTTCGGACTGCCATTTCACTCCATTTCTTCAAACAACTGATTCTTCTGGGAGCCAGGCTTTTAAATTCCCCCAAATTCACGCTGTTAAATGGTATCCACAAATTATGGAGATGTCCCCAAATTATCTGTCAGTCTCATAGGCTATTAACATATTGTCCCCCAAAATGGAAAACAAACGGTTTCATAAAAATTTTGAAATTGATCGCTGTGTTGGAAATGTTCAAGCAATTTTTAACTGGAAATGTGAGTGTGTTGTGAGTCCAAAATATGGAATGCACACAACTTTGGTGAAAGTCTGGCTACGATCAGGCAGACATGTTAACCTCAGAAAAAAATTTGATGTGAGCTTATGTTATTCAGAAAAATCAAATGGTTTGCAGGGAAAAGTTTCATCCAAGTTTTTTCTTTCATTTAGAAGTTGGTATTTCTTTCCATATACTGGTTTAGAGGAGGAATGTTTGGTTTTTGAGAGTTGACATTTTTCTCATAATCTGTGAAGCATTATTTTGTTTTCACCCGTTTCATTTCCATTCCGAATTTTCTGGGAATAGATGCCCCAACAGCAGTTTTTTGTCTTGAATTTTTGACATATCATGGTTGCAATGTCAGTTGTCGTGTGTAATCAAATTGTAACCTATTTTAAAACTATTCTGCTAAGCCGCAGTAGGTTAAAAATTGATTGGAGAATTGACTGAGAGAATAAGTCAGTATTTGTGCTGAATAAATAAGTATATTTTGTTTGATTCCTTTTCGTTTATTTTATCAGTGTTTCATCAAGGAACACTAGTTAAATGAAGGTGAAATTTTTATAATGTTTATCTTAATTCACCTAATTGTGCTCTGGCTGAATTCTGAATTGTAATGAATAAAACAGAAATAATGTGGATATAAGTGAAATAAATATAATAAAAGATCCTAGCTCACCGAAAGGGAGCTTAACTTATCACTTGCCGTCCATCATGAACTTTACATTATCGACTTCTCACAAACTACTGGATCAAATTGAACCAAATTTGGTGTGCATGTTCCTTATCATATGTCAATTCAAGTTTGTTCAAATAAACTTACTGCTCCAACATGGGGCACCATTAGGGTATAACTCTGATAGCACCCTTAAATTTTTTCAAAAATTCAAAAAAATCTTCTTTAGATCCTCCAGTCAGAATCTTTTCATATTTGTTATACAACATCTCTAGGGGGGTCAGATTCAAGTTTGGGTTCAGATTTGGGCTCTAGATTGCAACCTGAATTTTAACTTGGTGCAATATGTGGAATATTCTTTAAAAATCTTCTTCAGATCCTCCAGTCAGAATCCTTTCATGTTTAGTATACAACATCTGTAGGGGTGTCAGATTCAAGTTTGTTCAAATCGACTCCCTGGGTTAATAATTGGGCTCCCTGTAGGAGCCCAAATTTTAACTTAGTGAAATATGAGGAAATTTCTTTAAAAATCTTCTTCAGCTTCACCAGTCGGAATGCTTTCATGTTTGGTATAAAACATCTTTAGGGTGGGTCAGATTCAAGTTTGTTCAAATCGGGTTGCTGGGTTAGTATTTGGGTTCTCTATTGGAGCCCAAAGTTTAACTTGGTGCAATTTGAGGAAATATCTTTAAAAATCATCTTCTTCAGATCCACCAGTCAGAATCCTTTCATGTTCGGTATTCAACATCTATAGATGGGTCAGATTCAAGTTTGTTCAAATCAAGTCGCTAGGTTAATATTTGGGCTCCCTATGGGAGCCCAAATTTTAACTTTATGCAAAACGTGGAATATTCTTTAAAAATCTTCTTCAGATTCACCAGTCAGAATCCTCTCATATTTGGTATACATCATCTCTAGGGTGGACCAGATTGAAGTTTGTTCAAATTGAGTTCCTTGGTTAATATTTGGGCTACCTATGGGAGCCCGAATTTTAACTTGGTGCAATATGAGGGAATTTCTTTTAAAATTTTCTTCTTCAGATCCACCAATCAGAATTCTTTCATATTTGGTATACAACATCTCTGGGAGGGTCAGATTCAAGTTTGTTCCAATTGGGTTAATATTTTGGCTCCCTATTTAAGCCCATATTTTAACTCAGTGCAATATGAGGAAATTTCTTTAAAAATTTTATTCTTCTGATCCACCAGTCAGAATTCTTTCATATTTGTTATACAACATCTCAAGGGGAGTCAGATTCAAGTTTGTTCAATTTGAGTCCCTGGTGTGGGGGGGGGGGGGGTGATGTGGCAGGGGGGTGGGGGCATGTTAGGTTCAGGTTTGTTCAAATCCATTCTTTATTGTTTTTCCATAAAATTTCCCTCTCATGACTTCATTCCTTTGTATAACTGAATGTGACCTCAAATACTTATTTGAACCACTTTGGCAGGTGTGCGATTAAGGCCCTTTCGGGCCCCTTGTATTAAATACATTTCACTGGTCTGCATATTTTTATGCTCCCGTATAATTTTTTGTGGGCATACAGTACAAACTTTAACCGTTCATTTGCCCATTCTTACTTAACTTTGTCCTGTCCATACAAAATTATTCAATTGACTGATCTTGGATCTTGTGTGTCCAGCATCTTCAAATTAACCAAATCTGAAGGCCTGTGGGAGCATTGAATATTTCATCCGATTTCAACCCAAACTTCTGATCATCAGTTGAGGGCTTTTCAGAGGCTTTTCAGAGGGAAGCACTTCCAACAATTATAAGCATGCCGTAGGATGACTTTTGAAAGTGGAGAAATGAGGTTGAGAAATAGGCATCCATTTTCAGTTTTTAGCTCACGTGACTGTGGTTGCCTGAGTATTAGGCAATATGAGGAGCATTCTTTAAAAATTGTAGTTTGTTCAAATCACATCCCTGACTTCATATCTGGGATCCCTGTTAGAACCGTTTTTATGTGTACCCATACTATATATGGTACACATAATGCCGGCATCCGGGGTGACCATCCTTCGTTCGTCCATCCTTTGTCCTTCTGTCCGTCCGTCTGTCCGTCTGTCGTCCGGATCCATTTCTTTGGCATTCGATAACTTGAAAAATATTGCTTGGATTGTCAAGTTACTGTATATTTGTGTTCAGGTTACTGATGTGCCGAGCTGTATAGTTTTTGGTGTAAATCGGATAATTTGATACTGAGATATTAACCCTTTATCCTACAAATTGAAAATTCCTCCAATCCCTTTGGCATTCGATAACTTGAAAAATATTGCTTGGATTGTCAAGTTACTTTATAATTGTGTTCAGGTTACTGATGTGCTGAGCTGTATAGTTTTTGGTGTTAATCTGATAATTTGATCCGGAGATATTAAGCCTTTATCCGTCAAATTGAAAATGAGATAACTCAAAAAATATCAATCCGATTGTCATGTTACTTTATATATTTATTCAGGTTACTGATGTGCTGTGCTGTATAGTTTTTTAATTAAATCTGATAATTTGATCTGGAGATATTAACCCTTTATCCATCAAATTAGACACTCCTCCAATCCAGTTCTGTATGTACCCATACCTTGTATGGTGTACATAATGTCGGCGTCCGTGTTTTGACCATCCGTCATACAGCTTTCTACTAGTTGCGTGTATGGGTACACATCTGACGATTTCATCCGCCTATTTTTATGTGTACCCCTACTATGTATGGTACACATAATGCCGGCATCCGGGGTGACCATCCTTTGTCCGTCCGTCCGTCTGTCCGTCCGTCCGTCCATCCGTCCGGCCGGCATTCGTATCCATTTCTTGGGCATTCGATAACTTGAAAAATATTGCTTGGATTGTCAAGTTACTTTATATTTGTGTTCAGGTTACTGATGTGCCGAGCTGTATAGTTTTTGGTGTAAATCTGATGATTTGATCCCGAGATATTAACCCTTTATCCTTCAAATTGAAAATTTCTCCAATCCCTTTGGCATTCGATAACTTGAAAAATATTGCTTGGTTTGTCAAGTTACTTTATATTTGTGTTCAGGTTACTGATGTGCCGAGCTGTATAGTTTTTGGTGTAAATCTGATAATTTAATCCTGAGATTTTAACCCTTTATCCTTCAAATTGAAAATTCCTCCAATCCCTTTGGCATTTGATAACTTGAAAAATATTGCTTGGATTGTCAAGTTACTTTATATTTGTGTTCAGGTTACTGATGTGCCGAGCTGTATAGTTTTTGGTGTAAATCGGATAATTTAATCCTGAGATATTAACCCTTTATCCTTCAAATTGAAAATTACTCCAATCCCTTTGGCATTCGATAACTTGAAAAATATTGCTTAGATTGTCAAGTTACTTTATATTTGTGTTCAGGTTACTGATGTGCCGAGCTGTATAGTTTTTGGTGTAAATCTGATAATTTAATCCTGAGATATTAACCCTTTATCCTTCAAATTTAAAATTCCTCCAATCCCTTTGGCATTCGATAACTTGAAAAATATTGCTTGGATTGTCAAGTTACTTTATATTTGTGTTCAGGTTACTGATGTGCCGAGCTGTATAGTTTTTGGTGTAAATCTGTTATTTTGATCCTGAGATATTAACCCTTTATCCTTCGATTTGAAAATTTCTCCAATCCCTTTGGCATTTGATAACTTGAAAAATATTGCTTGGATTGTCAAGTTACTTTATATTTGTGTTCTGGTTACTGATGTGCCAAGCTTTATAGTTTTTGGTGTAATTCTGATAATTTAATCCTGAGATATTAATCCTTTATCCTTCAAATTGAAAATTCGTCCAGTCCCTTTGGCATTCGATAACTTGAAAAATATTGCTTGGATTATCAAGTTACTTTATATTTGTGTTCAGGTTACTGATGTACTGAACTGTATAGTTTTTGGTGTAAATCTTATTTTAATCCTGAAATATTAACCCTTTATCCTTCAAATTGAAAATTCCTCCAATCCCTTTGGCATTTGATAACTTGAAAAATATGGCTTGGATTGTCAAGTTACTTTATAATTGTGTTCAGGTTACTGATGTGCTGAGCTGTATAGTTTTTGGTGTTAATCTGATAATTTGATCCAGAGATATTAACCCTTTATCCGTCAACTTGAAAATTCCTCCAATCTCTTTGGCTTGAGATAACTCAAAAAATATCAATCCGATTGTCATGTTACTTTATAAATTTATTCAGGTTACTGATGTGCTGTGCTGTATATTTTTTTATGTAAATCTGATAATTTGATCCGGAGATATTAACCCTTTATCTATCAAATTAGACACTCCTCCAATCCATTTCTATATGTACCCATACTTTGTATGGTGTACATAATGTCGGCATCCGTGGTGGCCCTCCATCATACAGCTCTCTACTAGTTGCGCGTATGGGTACACATCTGATGATTTCATCGGCCTATTTTTTTAACTTTGTCCAGTATGAGGAAAAATCTTTTTCTTAACTGGTAGAGTGCTAAATTATTTTTGGTCTTTAAAAATTCTTTGAGCATCTTTACCTTGTTACAATTTATGGAAGAGTGCCAGGCAGGCACTCTTCCAAAAATTGTAACAAGGCAAATCGTAAAAAATAAAATAATATCACTTCAAAGGTAATATGAAACACATCCACAGAATATGAAGCCTTTAAATTGTGGTACCGGCACTTAAAAAGAAAGCCCAAATATGGGCTTCCAGCACTCTACCAGTTAAGAATGCCCTTGTTTTACCGTTAATGAAAACACTGGATATCCAAGCATTATTTCTGCGATAGCATCTGAATCTGAGAAAAAATAAAAACACACAGTTTGCTCAAATTTAACTTTCGGCGTTCATTTTTATGGGGAGTTACAATGATTCAAAATTCTGTCCCTGATGAAATATTGGTACTTTGTGAAGTGAGTGCTTCAGGTCCCCTATGACCTCATTGTGTGATAGTCTACAAAGTGACACTTCCTTTTTTGCCTCTGTCTTGCCCATCCCTTAACACTAACACCCTTATTTCTCTCTTACTTCCTCTCTCTAACCTTCTTTTAATTTCTTTCTACACATCTTGGGGAGTGCGTTAGCTCAGTAGGTGGAGGTGCAGGCTGCAAGCCGAGAGGTCCTCGGTTTGAATCCCACCTGCGGCAAACGCGTTGCGTCCTTGGGCAAGACACTTCATCTCCATTGCCCACGTAGGGGCACAGTGGCGTTGTGTACTAAGGCGTACTGCATGTCTATGGTGCACTTGTCTTCAACCAATGCTAACCCTGCTTGTGTGGAGTTAGTATGTTGGGGAGCTGACAGTTGCTCGCCGTTGCTCGGTGGTTCTCTCCGCGTACTCCGGCTTCCTCCACCCGTAAAACTGTCACGGTCATGATTAGCCATTGTGCATAAATATGTGACCTTAAACACCAGTAATAATAATAATTCTACACATCTTGATCCAGTTGAGCGTTTTAAGCTCATTTGAACCTGTGGTTTCTTTTATCGTTTTCTTCCCCTCTTAACAAGGCTTACCGCCCGGAGTAGTGACACAAAAACAGCGAATGAACATGCCACTGGAAGTTGCCTTGTTTCATTTATTGAATAAGAGTTATTCCTGGGGGGGGGGGGGGGGGGGGGGTGAGGGGGTAATCACTTTGCCAGTGTTTTAGTGGTGGCCCTCTCTCCCAAGACTATGTGGTAATAAACGTCCTTTGATTATGTTAAAAAAAAAAAAAAACACCCCAAGCTTGCCCAGTTGCAAAAGTGTCCCAGAATTTCTGAAAATAAAACTGCATCATTGAGTTTGTGAGAATCAAATCATTTTGAGATCCCTCAATATGTGAATGAAATTATGAATGCCCTTTTAGATACCTCAATATTAGGGTTGTAAATGCTGAAAATCTTATAAATGCTCTTTCTTTTGCAGGAAAACAAAGTTAAAGGTAAAAAAGCTGATGCAATCATTGCTGCTCACTTAGCTGGAGAGGTAGCTCTTAGGCTTGTAAAGCCAGCAAATGAGGTAAACCTTTTATGTCAGTTTACGTTTTCACAGTGAGGAGAAATATCTTTTATTCATGAGAGTTTGATACAGCTTGATGTTATCTATTAAAGTGACAATAAGCTGTGATTTTGGAAAAAAATCAGTTGACCATTTAACAAAATTGGTTTCCATTAGGCAGAATTGTTCTCTGTGATTGAAGCTCAACTTCCAGATGTATATGCGTATGCTGATGACACAAGCCTATCTCTCTTTTCGACCCACAAAACAATCCGATGCAGTATCAACTATAGAAAATTCTATCTGACATTCGTGCCTGGATGATATCAAATAGACTAATGATAGATGACAAAACAAAAGATTATGTTAATGGTGCAGTCGACCCATTGTGGTATGGCTCCACCATATATGAGTGATCTTATCAGTAGCAAATAAATACTTCAGGCTACAGTTTAAGATCGATTGGACATCTGGTGCTAAATGTTCCAAACAACAAACATTTCTCTTTTGCAGGTCCTGTTCTGTGCAGTGGCATACCAGAACATCTGAAATTAGTAATGAATTTAGCCAATTCAAAAACGGCTGTATAACCATGACAAAGTAGAACTTGCGTACCATAGAAATGGCTTTATCTGGGGCAAACTCCATTCAGGCCGACGTGTGAAATTTGACATTTCTGACGACATTGACTTGGTAATACGTAGAACTGAAAGTACCTCATAATAACAATTTCAGGATCAGATTCACCTCAATCACATTTAATTTACTTTGTTGTGGAATATTTAAAGTCAATCATTTGTTCATAGACTAACACAGACTGGCGTAAATAGGACGATATATCGTTCCGTGCTCGCAGTGATTGCCTTGAGATGAATAGGACGAGAGTCGTGTTGTTGACTCATATCAGTAGGCCCAAACACATAGTGAGAGAACTTAACTAAATTTCCCTTGAGACTGATATGCCACATGTAAATGTAAATGTAAATGTATCTCAATCAGAATTTTCATTGTGAAGGGTAGCGACGAAATGCTGTGTTGCAATGCCCCGCTGGAAAGGGCCCTCGGGTTGTTTCCGACAGTGCATTGCATCGCAGAATATCTTCGTCTCAATCCAACTAAATAATTGAATACTTCGTAAAATGATTCACAACACCACGCTCTCTCATACTACCTTCATAGAAGTAAATGGTCTAAAAAGGAGTTACCAGAAAAAATGGTTTCTCTTAAAATGTTTGCTTTCACTTTGTTCGCTGACGTGAGTTTAGTTAAATTGTTCCCATATATGCCGACTTTTATAGTCGATTTGTGAAACGTATTTAAGCGTGCCAAGTCTGGGATTTTCCATATTAAAAAAAACAAAAAAACTTTTAATTAGCTTGTAGTATACGGTTAAGAACCACTGAGTTGGGCGTTCCAGAATCAAATTGCTCAAGCAAGTGAATTAATTTATGAGCATCCATGGAAAGGTTTAGTGTTATTTTGAGCCTACGTCTTTGTATTATGGCTTTTGGATCAAAATGACATCCTCTCTCTTCAGAAATTCATGCTCATAGTGTAGTCTATGTATTGATTAATAATTTTCCACTTTCGCAAAGAAATCCCAGAATGCACCCTAGATAGAAAAACAATTTATCCAAATGTGTGTTTATCAACCTGTTTATCTTCTGTGAAGGAGTGTAATGCTCCGAATTGCTTATAGTCAGGAGCTCGATTTCACTTTCAATTTGTCATGCAGCGTTTTAGAGCACAGATTGTGAGTTTACGCTATATAATATTCCTTATTAATTTTATTATTAGCTCACCTGAGCGAAGCTCAAGGGGAGCTTTACTAATCACTTTCTGTCCGGCGTCCGTCGTCCGTCCGGCGTTAACTTTACATTATCGACTTCTCCTCCTAAACCACTAGCCCAATTTTATTCAAATGTTGGCTAAATGTTTATTACCTAATGCCAATTCAGATTTGTTCAAATGAAGTTGCCCCTCCTCCTGGGTGGTGCCACGCCCCCAAGGGGCACCAAAATCTTTGTAAATCTTCTTCTCATGAACCAGCAGTAGCAGAGACTTGATATTTGGTGTGCAGCTTCCTTTTGAGGTGTAAACTCAGATTTGTTCAAGAGAAGTTTGTGGGGCTATACTTGGCGTTGTTATGAGAGGGGCAAAATTTTTGGCCCCGCCCAAAATTTCTATTTTCCAAACCGAGAGGCTGATTTGAACCAAATTTTATGTGAGGGCTTATTGGGTCATGAGTACTTGATTTATGCAAAAAAAAATTTTCCCGCAGCCCCGTGGGAACCGCAGGAGCTAAAAATAGAAAAAATTTAAAACGCCCATATCTCCAAAACTGCACGGCACTGAGAATTTTTATTTGGTGTGCAGCTTCCTTAGGACCAACAGAAAGGATTGGTAAAAAAAAATTGCCATCGGTTTTATCATAGGGTACAGTTTCGGGACTTTGAAAAAGTGCTGAGTCAGCACTTTTTAACACTGTAGGCAATGGGAAAAACATTAAAAAATCTTCTTCTCCAGATCCAGCAGGCAGAATCTTTTGATATTTGGTATGCAACATTGTAGGGTGGATCTGATTCAAGTTTGTTCAAATCGGCCCCCTGGGTTCATATTTGGGCTCAGTATAGGAGCCCGATTTCGAACTTAGTGCATTTCAGGCAAATTTCTTAAAAAATATTCTTCTCCAGATCCAGCAGGCAGAATCTTTTGATATTTGGTATGCAACATTGTGTGGTGGATCTAATTCAAGTTTGTTCAAATCGGCCCCCTGGGTGTATATTTGGGCTCAGTATAGGAGCCCAAATTTGAACTTAGTGCATTTCAAGCAAATTTATTAAAAAATCTTCTTCTCCAGATCCAGCAGGCAGAATCTTTTGATATTTGGTATGCAACATTGTGGGGTGCATCTGATTCAAGTTTGTTCAAATCGGCTTCCTAGATTCATATTTGGGCTCACTATAGAAGCTCGAATTCGAACTTAGTGCATTTCAGGCAAATTTCTTAAAAAAATTTCTTCTCCAGATCCAGCGGGCAGAATCTTTTGATATTTGGTATGCAACATTGTGGGATGGATCTGATGCAAATTTGTTTAAATCGGCTCCCTAGATTCATATTTGAGCTTACTATAGAAGCTCGAATTCGAACTTAGTGCATTTCAGGCAAATTTCTTAAAAAATCATCTTCTCCAGATCCAGCAGGCAGAATCTTTTGATATTTGGTATGCAACATTGCGGGGTGGATCTGATTCAAGTTTGTTCAAATCGGCCCCCTGGATTCATATTTGGGCTCACTATAGAAGCTCGAATTCAAACTTAGTGCATTTCGGGCAAATTTCTTCAAAAATCTTCTTCTCCAGATCCAGCAGGCAGAATCTTTTGATATTTGGTATGCAACATTGCGGGGTTGATCTGATTCAAGTTTGTTCAAATCGGCCCCCTGGATTCATATTTGGGCTTAATATAGAAGCCCGAATTCGGACTTAGTGCATTTCGGGCAAATTTATTAAAAAATCTTCTTCTCCAGATCCAGCAGGCAGAATCTTTTGATATTTGGTATGCAACATTGTGGGGTGGATCTGATTCAAGTTTGTTCAAATCGGCTTCCTAGATTCATATTTGGGCTCACTATAGAAGCTCGAATTCGAACTTAGTGCATTTCAGGCAAATTTCTTAAAAAATCATCTTCTCCAGATCCAGCAGGCAGAATCTTTTGATATTTGGTATGCAACATTGCGGGGTGGATCTGATTCAAGTTTGTTCAAATCGGCCCCCTGGATTCATATTTGGGCTCACTATAGAAGCTCGAATTCAAACTTAGTGCATTTCGGGCAAATTTCTTCAAAAATCTTCTTCTCCAGATCCAGCAGGCAGAATCTTTTGATATTTGGTATGCAACATTGCGGGGTGGATCTGATTCAAGTTTGTTCAAATCGGCCCCCTGGATTCATATTTGGGCTTAATATAGAAGCCCGAATTCGCACTTAGTGCATTTCGGGCAAATTTATTAAAAAATCTTCTTCTCCAGATCCAGCAGGCAGAATCTTTTGATATTTGGTATGCAACATTGTGGGGTGGATCTGATTCAAGTTTGTTCAAATCGGCTTCCTAGTTTCATATTTGGGCTCACTATAGAAGCTCGAATTCGAACTTAGTGCATTTCAGGCAAATTTCTTAAAAAATCTTCTTCTCCAGATCCAGCTTCAGAATCTTTTCATATTTGGTAAGCAACATTGTGGGGTGGATCTGATTCAAGTTTGTTCAAATCGGCCCCCTGGGTTTATATTTGGGCTCCGTATAGGAGCCCAAATTTTAACTTAGTGCATTTCAGGCATATTTCTTAAAAAATCTTCTTCTCCAGATCCAGCAGGCAGAATCTTTTGATATTTGGCATGCAACATTGTGGGGTGGATCTGATTGTGATTCATGAACGTATTTATTTGTAAAGTTGATAGAATCTTAGACAAAATTTGCAGAAAAGATCTACTATAGAAGGGGTGGTATCCAGGGTGAACCGTTTACCCAAATCTAGCAGTACTAATGCATTATTCACACAAATCTCCGTTCAAATTTTATGACCCCTCATTGGAACACACGCATTCAGCTCATTCCAACAAAGGTCATATGCCATGTTTTCGAGACAAAGGAATAAAAATTTTAGTTATTCATGAAATTTTTAGGCAACTGTTGTCTGTTATTCACATTGCTTCATGAAATTTCAGTACTTTTAGAAGTTACCTCAGTAATCAAGGGTTAATTCCCCTTAATTAAATGTTGCCTCTAAAAAACAACCACTTTGCATATCTTACCTTTTTACCAGCATAACTGCCAAAACTTGTCAGCATTCTTCACAAAAATCGCTATTCAAATTTTAATTTTTGTCTCTTAAACATACATGTACTTATCGCTTGTAAATACCCCATTGGAATGAGCTTTTTGAGCTCATTCCAATGAGAGGTCGCACACCATGCTTTTTGAGTCAAAAAAGCAATTTTTTTAGTTATTCCAGAATTTCGTACGTAAAACACAGCTTTATGACTTCACATTAAAATGAGCTCTCTAAGCTTGTTCCAATCAACATTCACGCACTATGTCTTTCACACAAAAAATAAAATTTTCCATTTATTCAGGAATTTTGTTTGCAAGAACACTCTTACCCCCCCCCCCCCCTCCCCCCCCCCACACACACACACACACACACAAACACACACACACACACACACACACACACACACACACACACACACACAAACACAGACACACATCTCTAAAAGTTTGTCAGCAAAAAAGCAGTTACTTCAATTTTTAAATGCATTATAGGAACAACTTGCCTAATCAAATTTAAATACTTTTGCATCATTCTGTATCTAGAACAAACCATTTACCATATCTTTACGCAAAATTCTCCAGCATCATTCACAAAAAAACACCATTATTTATATATTCACATTTCTGTCTAAAAAATATACCTGATTTTCCCATACCCCTATTGGAATAAGCTGTTTGAGCTTGTTCCAATGATGATAAAAAAAACTAATATTTTGGAAAATTTGTGAAAATTTTTGTTTTCTTGCATGCAAATATATACATGTAGTACATGGAAGATATCCACAGTTGGGGAGAGATGTCCAAGGCTATCTCTTCACATTCCTTGTTTGTGCTTCATGCTAAACCAGTTTGTCTGCAGAGATAAATTTGCTTTATTAAAAATCATTGGAGATTGGCCACACACCAACGATTTTAAATAAAACTAATTTTAGGTAACAAATGTTGAACTTCAAACAAAATCTATCACTCAACCAGTTAATGTTGATGAGGCATGACATGGTGAAGGTGACCTAAAATACTTCTTAGAGTCACTTTGTCAGGTGAGCGATTAAGGCCACGTGGGGCCTCTTGTTATTATAGAGATGTGCAACATTTTCCTGTGTATATAACCAACTTATAAAACTATTTCCTAACGTGTTCGGTCAACCCCTTAACACTTTGCTTAACACAAATGGCGGGTGACGTCTGCAAAACAGTTTCCCGTATACCTTAATAAATATTTGTTGTCTCAATAACATGATTGGTCGCCCCTCAATGAAACAAGTTTGACGAGCATGTGTCAGTGAGGGACCGTTTGCTGGTTTACTTGACAACGGATGAAACTTAAGTTGAATGGTGAAGGATTAACATGTGTTTTGAGGTACCGATCCGACAAATGCAAGTAAAGTAAGCAGGAGGTTGCCAAGCTCGTGAATGCTTGTATCACTGTATGTTTATTGGGGAGAGGGGGGTAGTTGTGAATTCATTTAAGTGTCTCATATGACGGTAGGGCCAGTATCATAATATCAGCAAATCATCGGCTGTTTAACATTACCCGTTAGTACTTATCAGAGTCACTGGTAATCTGCACAGGCCGGGAGCCCGGGGAGAAAGCGTTCGGTGATTGGTTCTCCTTGCCCCTTTAGGGGAGATTGAAATACAAATCATTGTAAACATCTGTGGAGAGGTGGACAGGGTCGGTCTGGAGAGTCCTATTAGGGTGTGATTTACCTCTGTTTTAAATTTCTGAGATCACGGAACTCTAACCCGGTTAACACTATGTATATGTCTCCACGGGAGACTCTGAAAATCTCCCCAAACCATATTAGAGCAAGGACTCTTATAAGAAAATCTGGTTAATATTGATGCAAACTTAAGGCGCCTCCTGTCCTACTTTTCCAAATTCTCAGTTGCGACCATGTGTTTTACTGCTCGACACCATCACCCCTATTATTATATCAGTTAAATATATAAAGTGATATAATAATAGGGACACGGGGCACTCTGAAACTCTTCCCAAACCACATTAGAGCAAGACATCATATAAGAACATCTGGTTAATATTGTTGCAAACTTAAGGCGCCTCCTATCCAACTTTTCAAAATTATCAGTTGCGAGCATGTGTTTTACTGCTCGATACCATCACCCCTATTATTCTATAAGTTAAATATATAAACGTAATCAAGAATATAATTAAATGTGAGTCATTGCGGAACCGTGACTCTAAGAAGTCCCTTTGTATCATTGTGGGATGCACAAAGTAAACAAATAGACAAAGACTGGTGTTCGCAAAGCAAATCCGAATCTCAGATGTAACCATACACTACTGTCTATATGACACATTTCATTTGTTATTATTTTTATTTTTATTATGTATATAGAACATACACAATTGTTATATTACGAGTAGAGTCACCACCTGTTCTCCGTGATTTTAAAAAATCACTTACAGCAGAGAAGAATGATCACCGTACTGCCCAACCTTGCTCACAATCACTGATATCCAAATTGTTTTACCTTGACAATTATTATGGCGGTTGATATCAGTACTTACCGTGCAAGGATTGGGACATTCGGTGTTGTTAAGGGTATTGAATCTGCATCGCTTGTGAGGACACATACCTGTTACTCTAAAATGATATATATGATGTTGGGGCATGCTGGATTAGCAATAATCATCTATTTTCTGTTGATAATCAGCGGAAATGTGGAGCTAAACCCAGGTGATCCCACCAGTAAAATGTCGATAGTACATATAAATGTCCGAGGCATTCGAAATAAAATCGACCTAATTCAAGCAGAACTTAGCGACTTTGATATTATTGCCATTACAGAATCCCTGTTAAGTGAAAACGTGACCTCGGATAGTCTGAGACTTTCTGGCTATCAACATCCGCCAGTTCGAAGAGATAGGGAAGATGGCACCGGCGGTGGAATCATAGTCTATCTTAAATCAGGTTTAATATATGAACGCAAACGTGAACTCGAGCGCCCTGGATTAGAGGCAACGTGGATTGAGGTCAGAAGTACAAACCAAAAGATTCTTTTGGGTGTGTTCTATCGACCACCGTCATCTCGTAACTTCTACTGGGATCTGATCGACGAATCAATATCTGAAGCACGAAACAATTTGGCATTCAAGTGCATTCTAGTTGGCGACTTCAATGCTAATTGTATACCAACAACACATCCAAAAATTAGTCAGAAACAAAGCATACCATCACACAGATCATCAAAGAGCCAACAAGAGTTACTGAAAATTCAAGTAGTCTCATTGACCTGATGTTGACCACATGTCCAGACTTTATATCTAGTGTAGAAGTCATTCCCCCATTTTGCAGTGACCACCACGCGATATCGGCCAGTGTCACATGTATGAAATCACATTTCACCCTGTATAGTAGGGTCGTCTGGGACTTCAAAAATATGGATGCAGATGGTATATCGCAGACATTTTCTGATACAAACTGGGACGAGTTTTTTAGATCGGAGAGTGTTGATACAATTACCGAAAGTATTACTACTTTCATCATGGAATCAGCCCAAAAATTTATTTCATCAAAGTCAATACTAGTGCGCCCGAATGATAAGCCGTGGATGACTACTGCTGTACGAAGGCAAATACGATATCGAAATAGGGCTCACGGTAAAGCTAAAAGAACAAATAACCCAGAACACTGGCAGGAGTTTAGAAGAATAAGAAATAATACTATAACATGTGTGAGGGAAGCAAAAAGAAACTACGACCTCAAGTTAGAGACATTTGTATCCACAAAAAACCCATCTTCTAAGCAATGGTGGAAGAGTTTAAAGCATTTTTCGCAACAACAGTCAAATACTAGTGACATTTTTCCTCCACTGCTTGAAAGTGGGGAAGTTATAAGTGCCCCAGCTGACATTGCTACTATATTTAATGATTATTTCGCAAGCCAGTGCACAGTACCTAATGATGGGGAATTGCCAAGCCTTGTACGTTTGGATGGTTATATCGACAGTGTTGAAACTAATCCTTCAGAGGTTGAATTATTATTGTCTAAGTTAGACACGTCCAAGGCTTGTGGTCCCGACAAAATTAGTAATAAGATCTTAAAATGTTTCTCGAGTGAGTTATCATATCCACTTTCTCGTCTATTTAACATATCCTTATCGACAGGAATATTTCCACAGAAATGGAAAATGGCAAGTGTCATACCAATTCATAAAAAATTATCACCCAACAATAAAGAAAACTATCGGCCAGTATCACTGACATGTTGCATAAGTAAAGTTCTTGAAAAAATAGTTTTCAATCATGTCTATTCATTTCTTACAAACGATAATCGCCTGTCTGACCTGCAGTCAGGCTTCAGGCCGGGGGATAGTACAGTCAATCAACTTATCTACCTTGACAATTTTATTAAATCTTCTCTTGATGAGGGTAAAGAAGTTAGGTTTGTATTCTGTGATATAAGTAAAGCCTTCGACAGAGTCTGGCATAGTGGTCTAATACATAAACTAGATGCGATTGGTATTAGGGGCAGTTTGTTATCTTGGTTCCAAAACTACTTAACTGATCGTTCACAGTTAGTCGTAATAAATGGCACCAGCTCAAAACTAAATCACATACTTGCTGGTGTCCCTCAGGGTTCAGTTCTTGGCCCACTTTTATTCAATATCTATATAAATGATATAGTGGACAATATCCAGTCGAACATTAGGTTATACGCAGATGACACTTCAATATATTTAATTGTAGAAGATGCAACTCAGGCCGCAAATCTTTTAAATACAGATCTCAAGTGTATAGGTCTCTGGGCGAAAACGTGGAAGGTCAATTTTAACCCAGAGAAAACAGTGGCGCTTAGTTTTACGAGGAAATGCAATCCCCCTCCCTAAGCCAGCTCTCTATTTTAGAGCCACTCCCGTGGGCGATGCTGATACTCACAAACACCTTGGTCTGAATTTTCACTATTCAGGATCATGGAATGCTCATGTCGATTCCATAATCACTAAAGTCAGTCCCATGATAAATTGTTTTCGTAGCTTGAAATACAGACTCTCAAGGTCAGCTTTGGAAACAATGTATGTTAGTTTTATACTTCCACTTTTTGACTATGCTGATATCATCTGGGATAACTGCCCCGAGAACAAGTTAATTGTATTAGAAAATCTACAACTTGATGCTCTGCGTACAATATGTGGAATTCCAAGAGGCACAAGCCATGATCGTATATACTCAGAAAGTGGATTCATAACTCTAAAAGAACGCAGAAGACGGCACAAAATCACAACAATGCACAGAATTATTACTGGAAATGCGCCCCTGTACCTAAGGTCTATGATTCCCCGCCAAGTGTCTGATATAACGACTTACCCTCTGCGCTCTTCGTGTAATCTACGTGAAGTACAATGTTGCACTTCGCTTTTTGGAGACTCATTCCTGCCATCAGCGGTAAAGCTTTGGAATACTTTGGACCCAACTGCGAGATCCTGTGAATCAACAGAACTTCTGAAGCAATATTTAAAAAGGAACGACAAAGTGGTTCCGAAGCATTACTATGTCGGTGGGAGGAATGGTCAAATTCTACACTGCAAACTTAGACAAAGGTGCAGTGACCTGAAAGGTCATATGTTTGAACGATTTATAGATAGCGATCCAAGATGCTCATGTGGATTCAACTATGAAGACTCCGAGCATTTCCTGTTAACTTGTCCTAAATATGTCACACAGCGGCAAGTATTATTTGAAAGCATAGATTCTACGATATGTGACACAGAAATGCTTTTATATGGCAGTACTATGCTGTCAGATATAGAAAACAGGAATATTGCCATTGCTACACAGAACTTCATTCTTAAAACGGGAAGGTTTCGCTAAAAGCGCAATTCTCAATAGATCTTCGAAGACTGTTGAGTATAATTTCCCACCTTGGTCATTATAATAATAAATATTATTATCACTATTCATGTTCTTCTATATTGTTATCGCTTTCCAAACATAGCTCGTGGTCCTTTTGGGAGTGACATCGTAGAAGTCACACCCAGAGGTGACCATGAGCTCAGATTGAGATCGTGAAAAAGTAAAACTCCGGACATCATAAACTGGACAAGGTGTGAAAGTACCAAACTCTGGTCTGTTTGTTTTGCTGTATTATATTGTATTTGTCTTGTTTCGTCGAGACAACATCGAAATAACCTATACACCTGCTGAGATAGTGAATCAGTTATCATACGTAAAATGTATAATGTTCAAGACGTTCAGATTCAATACCAAACCTTGCTGATGCCAGAGATTGACTCTACTCAATTTTCACACTTGTTCATGCACCATCGTTTGTAAATCAAAGAAGTATTTTTATGTAACGGTAAGGTATTTATATAGGCTTATAGCCTGTTTACCGAACCATTTCAAGAGAATAAAATATTGTTTAAAAAAAAAAAAAAAAAAAAACTGCTCGAAAACGTTTCTTTTTAAAAAAAGTGTTCAACACACATTTGTATGCCAATTACATTTATCACTTCGAACAGATTATGATTTCTCTTCATGTAAAGCACCATAGAATAAGGATGGTGCCATGTTGTTCATTTTTAGCTCAACTTTGGCGAAGCCAAATTTGAGGTATTGCCATGGCCCGTCGTCCGTCTGTCCGTCCATTGCGCCATTCACACGGCTCAGGCTAGAGGCCGTATTTATGAACCGATCTTCACGAAACTTCTTGGGTACCTTTGTTATCACCTTGGGATGAGAACGAGTGTTTTTGGGTCCGATCCAAAATTTATGTTGGCCGCTGGCAGCCATTTTGTACATAATTAGGTTTAATCAGATTTTTGCGCAGAACTTCCATGTGAAAGCTCTGATTTGAATAATTTTTTTGTATGAATGTTTAGTACCATGGGATACATCACATATAATACGTTTTTTTTTTCTCGTGCGTAAATGATGCAAATTAGACTAACTTTGATGTATTTAGTGTTACTTTCAGCACTGTAAGTGCAAATGCCAATATGGCTCGGGCTAGAGGCTGTATTTATGAACCGATCTTTACGAAACTTCTCACTGTGGGAGCTATTTATGAACCGATCTTTACGAAACTTCTTGGGTACCTTTGGTATCACCATGGGACGAGAACGAGTGTTTTGGGGTCCGGTCCGAAATTCAAGATGGCCGATGGCAGCCATTTTGTACAAAATTTGGTGCAATCAGATTTTTGCACAGAACTTGCATATGAAAGCACTGATTTGAATAATTTTTTAGCTCAACTTTGGCGAAGCCAAATTTGAGCTTATGCCATGGCCAGTCGTCCGTCTGGCCGTCAACAATTCAATACGGCTCGGGCTAGAGGCTGTATTTATGAACCGATCGTTAAGAAACTTCTTGGGTACCTTTGTTGTGACTGTGGGACGAGAACGAGTGTTTTTTGGTCTGATCCGAAATTCTAGTTGGCTGCTGGCAGCCATTTTGTACAAAATTAGGTGCAATCAGATTTTTGCACAGAACTTCCATATGAAAGCTCTGATTTGAATAATTTTTTTCTACTAACTTCGATGTATTTTGTGTTACTTTCAGCACTGTAAGTGCAAATGCCAATACAGCTCGGGCTAAAGGCTGTATTTATGAACCGATCTTTACGAAACTTCCTGGGTACCTTTGGGATCACCATGGTACGAGAACGAGTGTTTTGGGGTCCGGTCCGAAATTCAAGATGGCCGATGGCAGCCATTTTGTACAAAATTAGGTGCAATCAGATTTTTGCACAGAACTTCCATATGAAAGCACTGATTTGAATAATTTTTTAGCTCAACTTTGGTGAAGCCAAATTTGAGCTTATGCCATTGCCAGCCGTCCATCTGTCCGTCAATAATTCAATACGGCTCGGGCGAGAGGCTGTATTTATGAACCGATCTTTACGAAACTTCGTGGGTACCTTTGTTATGACCGTGGGACGAGAACAAGTGTTTTGGGGTCCGATCCGGAATTTAAGTTGGCCGCTGGCAGCCATTTTGTACAAAATTAGGTGCAATCAGATTTTTGCGCAGAACTTCCATATGAAAGCTCTGATTTGAAAATTTTTTTATGTATGAATGTTTAGTACCATTGGATACATCACATATAATACAGGTTTTTTTCTCGTGCGTAAATTATGCAAATTATACTAACTTTGATGTATTTAGTGTTCCTTTCAGCACTGTAAGTGCAAATGCCAATACGGCTCGGCTAGAGGCTGTATTTATGAACCGATCTTCACGAAACTTCTTGGGTACCTTTGGTATCACCGTGGGACAAGAACGAGTGTTTTTGGGTCCGTTCCAAAATTCAAGATGGCCGATGGCAGCCATTTTGTACAAAATTAAGTGCAATCAGATTTTTGCACAGAACTTCCATATGAAAGCACTGATTTGAATAATTTTTTGTGTGAATGTTTAGTACCATGGGATACATCACATATAATACAGGTTTTTGTCTCATGCAGAAATTATGCAAATTAGATGAACTTTGATTTTTAGCTCACCTGAGCACAGCTCAGGATGAGCTTTACTGATCACTTTCCGTCCGTCGTCGTCCGTCGTCGTTGGGCGTCAACAATCATCTCCTCCCAAACCACTAGGCCAATTTTAATAAAATTTTGTGGGATTGATCATTGGGTGGAACACTCGAAGAATTGTGTTCGAAATCTCCGTCGCCCATCTAATATGGCTGCCTTGGCTGCTGATTGGCAGAAACACATTAAAATCTTCTTCAGAACCGCTGGATCAATTTGAATAAAATTTGCTGGGGATAACATTAAAAAATCTTCTTCTCCAGATCCAGCAGGCAGAATCTTTTGATATTTGGTATGCAACATTGTAGGGTGGATCTGATTCAAGTTTGTTCAAATCGGCCCCCTGGGTTCATATTTGGGCTCGGTATAGGAGCCCGATTTCGAACTTAGTGCATTTCAGGCAAATTTCTTAAAAAATCTTCTTCTCCAGATCCAGCAGGCAGAATCTTTTGATATTTGGTATGCAACATTGTTGGGTGGATCTGATTCAAGTTTGTTCAAATCGGCCCCCTGGGTTTATATTTGGGCTCAGTATAGGAGCCCAAATTTGAACTTACTGCATTTCAGGCAAATTTCTTTGAAAATCTTCTCCAGATCCAGCAGGCAGAATCTTTTGATATTTGGTATGCAACATTGCGGGGTGGACCTGATTCAAGTTTGTTCAAATCGGCCCCTTGGGTTTATATTTGGGCTCTGTATAGGAGCCCAAATTTGAACTTAGTGCATTTCAGGCAAATTTCTTTGAAAATCTTCTTCTCAAGATCCAGTAGGCAGCATCTTTTGATATTGGGTATGCAACATTGTGGGGTGGATCTGATTCAAGTTTGTTCAAATCGGCCCCCTGGGTTTCTATTTGGGCTCAGTATAGGAGCCCAAATATGAACTTAGTGCATTTCAGGCAAATTTCTTCAAAAATCTTCTTCTCCAGATCCTGCAGGCAGGGTGGATCTGATTCCAGTTTGTTCAAATCGGCGACCTGGATTCACATTTGGGCTCACTATAGAAGCCTAAATTCAAACTTAGTGCATTTCAGGCAAATTTCTTCAAAAATCTTCTCCAGATCCAGCAGGCAGCATCTTGTGATATTTGGTATGCAACATTGTGGGGTGGATCTGATTCAAGTTTGTTCAAATCGGCCCCCTGGGTTTATATTTGGGCTCAGTATAGAAGCCCAAATTTGAACTTAGTGCATTTCAGGCAAATTTCTTTGAAAATCTTCTTCTCAAGATCCAGCAGGCAGAATCTTGTGATATTTGATATGCAGCATCCTTAGGGGGGTGAGATTCAAGTTTGTTCAAGCCATGTCCCTAGGTCCATATTTGGGCTCACTGTGGGAGCTTGAATTGTAACTTTGTTCGAAATGAGGAATTTTCTTAAAAAATCTTCTTCTTCAGATCCAGCAGTCGGAATGGTTTGATATGTGGTGAGTAGCATCCTTGGGGAGTGGGGGGGGGGGGGGGGGGGGGGGGGGGAAGGGGGATTCAAGTGTGTTAAAGCCAAGTCCATGGGTCCATATTTGGGCAAATTATAACTTAGTCAATATGAGGAATTTTTCTTTAAAAATCTTCTTCTTCAGATTCAGCAGTTGGAATGTTTTGATATTTGGCATGGAGCAACCTTAGGGGGCTGAGATTCAAGTTTGTTCAAGCCAAGTCCCTTGGTTCATATTTGGGCTCACTATGGGAGCCTGAATGACAACTTAGTTCAAAATGAGGAATTTTCTTTAAAAATCTTCAGATCCAGCAGATGAATGCTTTTGATATTTTTTATGCAGCATCCTTAGGGGGGTAAGATTCAAGTTTGTTCAAACCATGTCCCTAGGTCCATATTTGGACTGATTGTGGGAGCTCGAATTGTAACTTGGTTCAAAATGAGGAATTTTCTTCAAAAATCTTCTTCTTCAGATCCAGCAGTTGGAATGTTTTGATATTTGGTGTGCGGAATCCTTAGGGGTGTGAGTTTCAGATTTGTTAAAGCCAAGTCCCTGGTTTCATATATGGGCTCCCTGTGGGAGCCCAAATTATGACTTAGTTCAATATGAGGAATATTCTTTAAAAATCTTTTTTAAGATCCACTGGTCAGAATATTTGGATATTTGGTTTCAGCTTTTCTTAGGAGGAGCAGATGCAACTTGTGGAAATCAATTCTCTGGGTTGATATTTAGGCTACCATGTCAGGTGAGCGCCCTCAGGCCCCCTGGGGCCTCTTGTTTCAGTGCTACTTACACACAGTAAGTACACATGTCAATACGGCTCAGGCTAGAGGCTGTATTTATGAACCAATCTTCACGAAACGTCTTGGGTACCTTTGTTATCACCTTGGGATGAGAACGAGTGTTTCTGGGTGCGGTCCAAAATTCAAGATGGTTGCCAGTGGCCATTTTGTACCGAAATTAGGTCTAATCAGTTTTTTGTACACAACTTCTACACGGCTCATGCTAGAGGCTGTATTTATGAACCGATCTTTATGAAACTTCTTGGGTACCTTTGTTATCACCATGGGATGAGAACGAGTGTTTTTGGGTGTGATCCGAAATGCAAGATGGCCACCAGCAGCCATTTTGTACCAAAAGTAGTGCAATCAGTCTTTTGTACAGAACTTCTGTATGAAAGTTCTGATTTGAATAAATTTTTGTTTAAATGTTCAGTAACATGGAATACATCACATATAGTACAGGTTTTTTCTGGTGCAGAAGTTATTCAAATTAGATGAACTTTGATTTATTCTATGCTACTTATACACTGTAAGTGCACATGTCAATACGGCTCGGGTTAGAGGCTGTATTTATCAACCGATCTTCACAAAACTTCTTGGGTACCTTTGTTATCACTTTGGGACGAGAACGAGTGTTTCTGGATGCAGTCCAAAATTCAAGATGGCTGCCTGTGGCCATTTTGTACCAAAATTAGGTCCAATCATTTTTTTGTAAAAACTTCTATACAGCTCGTATTTATGAACTGATCTTCACGAGACTTCTTGGGTACCTTTGTTTTCACCTTGGGACAGGAACGAGTGTGTTTTAGGGTGCCTTTGTTATCACTGCTATGAGAACAAATATTTTGGGTTCAGTCAGACCCACTCGGGGACTCAAAAGATTTCTTTTCTAGTTTAGCATCTGACTGTCAAACACCTTTACAATACTTTACCTATACATTTGTTACAGGCTACGGTCAGTATTTATGTACAGACCGTTACAATACTTTATATGTACCTTTGTTGTCAGGTCATTACGTAGATGTTTGTCATTGCTGTGTCACATACTATACATGTACATGTCTTAAGTTGAGCTACAGTGTCATTGACACTTTCATTTCAGTTTTTTTCACAGAATTCGGATTCCCCGGTTTTCTATTTTTAACTACCTTAAATGTCATATATAATCAGTCCTTTCCGTAAGGAAAATCTACGAGAGCAACTTTCTGCTCTCGCAAAATCAGCTGCGAGAGCAATTTGCTCCCGCAATATTTCATGTCCCAATGATGATTATGGGCAATAGAATATCTTGTATAAAGCTTCCAAATTATTACCTGACCTCTATTCTTTTGCAATGCTAGCTGTTGCAGAAACCGGAGACGAAAGCTAACATACATGACAAGAATTTGTAAATTTGGGCCGGAAATTTCAATACCGTATGACCGCTCTCTGTGTATTCCGTTTCGTAGCCTTTTGAAAAACCAATTCAGTAATGTGGAGAGAAAAACCATTGCGGTATTTTGTGGTTGTGTATGATGCCTGGTCAGAATGCAACAGATAATAACACACGCAATTTGATTGGGTGAATCGCGATATTATTCTCTCTGTTGTAATTTGCCAGCCAATGAAAACAAGCGTTTCATTGTATTCCCATTAATTATCAGTAACGTAATGAAATGGGGGTGTTTCTTTCTGTTATCTTGGTTCACTTGTGCTGCGCACTTCACCTACGCAATGGTAATGGAGTCACTGCGCATGTTTAAAGAGAATTATTTCCCGGGGAGCAAACTGAACGCACTCAACGTGCGTTTTGCAGGACAAGCCTGTTGTGTTCGGACTGGCGCAATCTTCAGCGCTTGCTAGATCGAAATGACAGGCGCATGCACAATTGTGCCCATTTCCCGGAAAGCACTGTATAATTGAAAATAGTTTTGATTGATATTCCAAAAATGGGACAAAATTACACAGCATGTCTAAAACAGGCCACAGGGGTAGCTGCAAATCACGAGACATCTATAAAATGAAAAAAAATAGATAATTATATAGGACATAATATTAATGCTATTTAGGCACTGTGGGTTTAAAGGCGAAAGGAAAAGACGGTATTGTTGTATTGGACTACACTGTCCTGCAAAATTTATTAAAATATAATTATGTTTAACTCTACAGTGTAGCCGTGAAAAGTGAACAAAGAATATAATAACTAAATAATAATCGAAGCAGAGTGAAATAACAAAATAAAATAATCTATATGATAATCTGACCTAGAATAATGAACCCATCCCCTTTCACATGGAGTCCCTGGGGATAGAATAAGGCCCTATATAAAATTAAGTCTATTAGTCGTATGATAAATAAACATTGTAGGTGGATGAAGGGGAGGAGGTGGGTAAACGTTTTGCTGGCTGAAATAATCTGAAAGCAGAGAACTATTTACGACTGAGAAGCAAGCTTTAACTGTTTGGTCCTAATTACCCCTTCTACTCCGCTGTTCTGACCAATGAAATAGCCGCCGGTCACTAAAACAAAGGAGACATCTACCATACCGAGGGTGTCGATTTCACACAAAGGATTAATCCGCAAGCGGGCTCTGCAACTACAGTTGTGTGTGAAATAGATATGTGAGAAATTAGTTATTGATTGTTGTTGAATTGGAGGCATGTTTCCGGCAGCTTGGATGTAATTAGCAACAAACCCTCATTGCCTAAATGTGCCCAGCTGAGGCGCTGACCAGGTATTTATTTATTCAAATATGATATCCGACATAGCAATTATAGTAAATATTATGATTTTGACTTTTCTAATATGCATCGCGAATATGGATTTGAAAGTTTGAAGGACCATGGGGCCCATTTTGCTCAATATTCGTGAATAAAACGGGCCATTGAAACATTTTTTTCGCAGCAAATTTTTTTCGATCAATTGTCACCATAACGGTCAATATTATTACTTTACTGTAGCATGTGTTATTGTTCATTGTTCAGAGTGAAAACGTGCCCCAAACAGCTTAAATGTTTTTAGTTTTCCCCATCAACCCTAAAGGGGTCCGTTTAAGACACCTTTCGCCTACCTTGTCAGTTGTTTCTTGGCAAAGCTTGGCTTCTTGTGTAGGCAACAGTTAAGAACAATTTGAACCATCCTATATGAACCTGCGATAATAAATATTCTCATGTTCAAATAGGATGGATCAAAGACTACCTTTCGTGGATCCGGTCATGTTTTTGTTATTTTTTACTGATTTTATGTGATTTTGCCTCTCTTTGTTTTAAAAAAATATTTTAAAATGTTATTTATTTATTTATTTATTTATTTATTTATTTATTGATGTTTAAGGTCACATATTTATGCACAATGGCTAACCATGACCGTGACAGTTTTACGGGTGGAGGAAGCGGAGTACCTGGAGAGAACCACCGAGCAATGACGAGCAGCTGCCAGCTCCCCAACATCGTAACTCTGCACTGCAGCACAGGCAGGGTTAGATTGGTTGAAGACATGCGCACCATCGACGTGCAGTACACCTTAGTACACGGCATCATCGTGCCCCCACGCGGGCAATGGAGATGAAGTGTCTTGCCCAAGGACACAACGCGGTTGCCGCAGGTGGGATTCGAACCGAGGACCTCTCGGCTTGCAGCCTGCACCTCTACCTACTGAGCCACTGTTATTGATTAGAATCTATATATTTACAAGCCTTCTCCTTGGTCCATATGCTTAAAAGGAGATAATAGTCTTAATTGTTTGATCCTAATAATTGAAGCTGACGTTTTTATGCTCCACGAAAAAATTTAGGAGGAGCATATAGTCACTGCCCTGTCTACCTGTCTGTCCAAAACAAATGGTTTCCAGATGATAACTATAGTTTGCTTTGATTTAATGTATGACCTTAAAATTTTGCAGCATAATTACCTACCATGAAATGCAGATCAAGTTCTATTTTCACCATTATGACATTGACCATTCCAGAGTTATGTCTCTTGAAAAGTGGCAAAATGGTAAAATCAATAGTTTCTGGATGATGCCTGCAGTTCGCTTTGATGTACAATGTTATAATTTTGCGATTTTACCATGTACCATGAAATGCAGGTCATGTTCAATTGTCATTATGGCACTTACCTTTCCAAAGTTATGCAATTGAAAAGTCACAAAATAGTAAAATCTGTGGTTTCCTGATCATAACTCGAGATCACTTTGATGTACATGTACGACCTTATAATTTTGCAACCTTACTACCTACCATAAAATGTAAGTCAAGTTTTATTTTCACTGTTGTGGCATTCAGTGGCATTTACTGTTCCAGAGTTATGCCCCTTTAAATGTGGCAAAATGGTAAAGTGATTAAATATTTCTTATGGTATCTTATTAAATGCCCAGGGCATGTAGAATCAAACCTGCTTGTACATTCACTCTAATTAAGCAGTGACTCAGGACTCTCATAGTGGTGGTGCTCTCTATCCGTCTGTAGATGGAGTTGGTTTCCTCTTTCTAACTAAAATTCTGCTTGGCAGACTGAAACCAAACTTGGCATGTGGGTTAGGCATGATGAGAGGAAGAACCCTATTTATTTTGGGATCATTGTGCCAAATGTCAAGTTCACAGTGACCTTTAATTTTTATCAGTGTTGGTTTCTGCTCTGTAGGTAAAGTTCCACTTGGCCGATTGAAGCCAAACTTGGCATGTTGGTTAGGCATGATGAGAGGAAGAACTTTATTTATTTTGGGATCATTGTGCCAAAGATCAAGGTCACAGTGACCTTGAACTTAAAAATTTACCAGAGTTGGCTTCGCCAATTGAAATTTTGCGTGCCCAATCGATACTAAACTTGGCTTATGGGTTGAGCATTATGAAAGGAAGAACCCTATTTATTTTTAGCTCAACTTTGATGTAAGTCAAATTTGAGTTTATGCCATGGCCAGTCGTCTGTCTGTCTTTCTTGTCCGTCAACAATTCAATACGGCTCGGACTAGAGGTGTATTTATGAATCGATCTTTACGAAACTTCTTGGGTACCTTTGTTATGACTGTGGGACGAGAATGAGTGTTTTTTGGTCCGATCCGAAATTCAAGTTGGCTGCTGGCAGCCATTTTGTACAAAATTAGGTGCAATCAGATTTTTGCACAGAACTTCCATATCAAAGCTCTGATTTGAATAATTTTTTTGTATGAATGTTTAGTACCATGGGATACATCACATATAATACAGGTTTTTTTCTCGTGCGTAAATTATGCAAATTAGACAAGAGCAAAATTTCGTAATTTTTTGGGCGAATCAAGTTGGATTCACATGGGAACCACCCTACGCGAATCACGGGAATCCAACTGTTGGGGCATGAAGAATAGCCATGATTTTGTTGAAAGCCTATAATCTGTAAGAACTTTACTAACGTCTGTTCTCCGCCACACATAAAAAACATTCAACTCGAAACTGAAAGTTTAAAAGAATAGAATTAACCAGTTTGTTACCTATAGGGCTGCAGCGGTACACTTACCTCATGGTTCAGTACGTATTGCGGTTTTTCGGTGTTGGTACAATGCGTATTGCGGTACATTTTTAGCTCACCTGACTGAAAGTCAGGGTGAGCTTTTCCTATCACTCTTCGTCCGTCGTCCATCGTCCTGCGTGAAGGTGGTGTTTGAGCCTCTTTCTCCTAAACCAGTGGCCACATTTTAATTAAATTTCATGTAAGTAGTGGTTATATAGGGGCATTTTGATTTTTATGCAAATTAGGTTTCGGCTCATATTGAGCAGAGATGTGGGGAAAAAATGGCCAAATTTTTTGAAAATCTTCTAATGAACCACCAGCAGCAGAGACTTGATATGTAGTATACAGAGTCCTTTTGAGGTTTAGAATCAAGTTTGTTCAAGAAAAGTTTGTCGAGCATTATTTGCCTTTGTTATGGGAGGGGCAAAATTTTTTGGCCACGCCTAAAATTTCTATTTTCTGAACCGTGAGGTCGATTTGAACCAGATTTCATATGAGATGATAATGGGTCATAAGTAGTTGATTGATGCCAAAAAACATTTTCTCATTGCCCCGTGGGAACCCCGGGAGCTAAAAATAGGAAAAACCAAAACTACATGGCACAGAGAATTCTTATTTTGTATAAAGCTTACTGTTGTCCAGTAGAATAGAATGGTTAAAAAAAAATCCCTATCGGTTTGATCACAAGGTACTTTTTTCAGGACTTTGAAAAAGTGCTAAGTCAGCACTTTTTAACACTGCAGGCAATGGGAAAAAGATTAAAAAATCTTCTCCAGATCCAGCAGTCAGAATCTTTTGATATTTGGTATGCAACATTGTAGGGTGGATCTGATTCAAGTTTGTTCAAATCGGCCCCCTGGGTTCATATTTGGGCTCCGTATAGTAGCCCGATTTCGAACTTAGTGCATTTCAAGCAAATTTCTTAAAAAATCTTCTCCAGATCCAGCAGGCAGAATCTTTTGATATTTGGTATGCAACATTGTGGGGTGGATCTGATTTAAGTTTGTTCAAATCGGCTCCCTACATTCATATTTGGGCTCACTATGGAAGCTCGAATTCAAACTTAGTGCATTTCGGGCAAATCTCTTCAAAAATCTTCTTCTCCAGATCCAGCGGGCAGAATCTTTTGATATTTGGTATGCAACATTGTGGGGTGGATCTGATTCAAGTTTGTTCAAATCGGCCCCCTGGATTCATATTTGGGCTCACTATTGAAGCTCGAATTCGAACTTAGTGCATTTCAGTCAAATTTCTTCAAAAATCTTCTATTTTTATTCTGTACCAATGACCCAGACATAGCTGGTGCTAACTCTTAAAAATATAGGGCCAAACACAAATTTTGCCCCCCAATCCCCAAAATTTGCATCTAAAACCAAAGAAAACATGTCCTGAATGGCCCTCCATACTTCACCTCTACTGCGCATGCGCAGTGTCAAGGACGTCCCGAAATTGGCGCCATTAATCATTCTTTGTTTGGCCCTTCATCAGTTAACATCTGACTGATCTTTGTGCTTGTAAATCTCAGTTTAAATGATGCCAGACACATAAATATTAGTGAAATGGTGATTCTAAGGAGGATATAGAAGGAGGAGAGGAAAAATGAGTGACAGAAAATAATCAGGGCTGTAACTTAAAATTTTTTGATGAAATTATGTTAAGTTACCTATTTTCGAGGCAACAGCCTGTTGTGGTCATTCTTGTTATCAAGTTACACTGCTTGTTCAGTGTTTTCCTCTCTCCCTTTCCTTTAAGTCCCCTCTTGCTATTCTCCCATGCTTTTGGCATATTTTCTGTAATATTATTACTAAAATTTCTTGGGAGTTTTAACTGGATAACAGAATGAATTCTGTTCTTTTCCCCATGTTTACGTCTTCACCTATGGGTGTTTAGGCGTAGTGTTCTGCATCTACCATCTGATGTTCTGCAGTTTCTTCCCTGGAAGTCTCTGTTTTGCATCAGATAGTGTATTATTGGTAACTGATTTCGGGCCAGGGTGCCTGGAGTCTTGATCTAGTGTTTTTACACTAATTTACATTACCAACAGCCCTCTGTGTGAGGGGGGGATTTCTTGAAAATAATATCTTGATGTTAATTTAATCATAACTAGACGCATTATTATTGTTGTAAGTGTTGCATAAATTGTTTAAAATATTTTTAGAATTTTTGTCCACACTTAGGCTTGGGATCCATTGGGGCTCAACGTTACTTTTCAGAAACTTGGGCTGTTCTGAAAAAATATTTTTTCAAAAGTTTTCACAATTAATGAAGAGCTAGCGGAAAAGCGCTCATGTAATACGTCAATTGCCTAAGAGGACCCTAGTAGGTTTGACGTCTGCTAGCTCGCCCGGTGTAGCGTCCATTCATCGAATGGTTCGGCAGCCGGGTTCGTCCATTGCGGTCTAGAAAGGAGTTTTGGGTGATGCGAGCACTATAAAATATCCATGTGCACACCCAGTGACGGCAGATTAGAGGGGAGAACGGAGGAAGCCTTTTAGTCCGGTTCATAGCTCGTCCAGGCCCATCCGGGCTGCGAGCGAGAGAGGCCCCTCTCTTGTACATCAACATCTGGCCCCAGATGTTGTGGTACAAAATGTCTCGCATTCGGAGCATACGTCCGCCGCTCGGGACGCTCCGTTATATAGACAGTCCGGAGAGACTGTCAATAAGGCTTCCTCATTCTCATGGCAGTGCACACGACCGCACATTGGCTATGTGACCTCCGATATCCAGTCAACTTCGCCAATCAGAGAATCCTCGGCGACCAGGTCACGCCATCCGATAGCCAGGGACACGAGGCCTGGAGACTCCGGACGTTCGCATAAGAAAGTATGCGGGAGTCAACGTACACGGAGCTTCCAGCGGCAAAGCATCGTAAGACCGCTTCTGCACAGGCCTCGGTGACGGACGTGCTATCCCAAATAGCACAACTTATCCCAGCAACGACAGAAGCTCTGTCGCTTAATATAATATCCGGCGACGCTGGGTCGAGACGCTCCGCGGAAGCATCAGGTGCGGACGTCCGAAAATTTCATACGATCCGACCGTATGCCGAAAGGGATTCGGAGGTTTTCGAGCTTTCCCTTTCGGAACAACATAAGCTGCTGTATATGTCATCCGACTTCATCTTCTAGAGGTTCTTCGTCGGACCAGAATGCTGCTATACCGGATAAGAAACTGATAGCGTCGGTGGACTTAGAAATTTTTGGTTCGGTTCAGGGACATCGTCCCTCAGTTCCGACACAGTCCAATAATGTCTCAGATATGTTCGATTTATTGAATGACGCTATATATTTTTTTTATATGCTTGCTATGTACAAGCATATCTGGTTTCTTGTTCGCAAAATTACTGAGATGTCTTTCAAAAGTGTGCCTCTGTCGTCATAGTTAATGAAGAGCTAGCGGCAATTAGTGCTCATGGATTACGTCAATCCCCTAAGAGGTCCCTAGTAGGATCGACGGAGTTGACATTCGCTAGCTCACCCAGTGTAGCGTCCATTCATCGAATGGTTCGGCAGTCGGGTTCGTCCGTTGCGGTCTAGGATGGAGATTTGGGTGATGCGAGCACTATAATAGACTTTAGTACACACCCAGTGACGACGGATTAGAGGAGAGATCGGAGGAAGCCTGTTAGTCCGGTTCCTAGCTCGTCCGGTCCGTCCGGGCGGCGAGCGAGAGAGGTCCCTCTCTCGTGCAACAACATATGGGACCGGATGTTGTGGTACAGACATTTCACCTTCGGAGCGTATGTCCGCCACTCGGGATGCTCCGTTATATAGACAGTCCGAGTGACTGTCGATAATGCTTTCTCATCCTCACAGCAGCGCACACGACCGCACGTTGGCTACGTGACCTTGAATATCCAGCCAGCTTCGGCATTCAGTGATTCCATGGCGAACAGGTCACGCCATTCGGTAGCCAAGGGACACGAGGCCTGCACACTCCGGTCGCTCGCATAATAGAAGTATGCACGGGGTAACGAACACGGAGCTTCCAGCGGCAATGCATCGTAAGACCGCTTCTCCACAGGCCTCAGTGACGGACGTGCTATCCAAAATAGCACAGCTTATCGTAGCATCCCAGCAAACGACAGATTCTCGGTCGGATCAGGAATAACCCGACAGCGCTGGGTCGGTACGCTCCGCTGTTGCATCAGGTACGGACGACCGAATATTTCATTGGGTCCGACAGGATGGCGAAAGGGATTCGGATGATTTCAAGCTTTCCCTTTCGGAACAACAGAAGCTGCCATACATTTCTTCCGGCATTATCTTCCAGATTTTGTTCCGTCGGACTACATTGCTGCAATGCTGGATAAGAGACTAATAGCGTCATTGGACACGGAGTTTTGGATCGGTTCAGGGACATTGTCCCTGAGTTGCTGACGCAGTCCAATAATGTCTTTAGAACATTCGAATTATTGAACGACACTATATATATATAAGCTTGCTATCAACATGCTAGTATAGTTTCTTGTCCGCAATGCTCTATTCTGCCTTTCGTGAATTCTAGGGAATAATTGTTTATTGGCAGAACTGGGCTTACCGAGAGTTCCTTTGCGTCTAAGACGGCGAGACTAAAGACTGCAAATTATCTTTTTCGCCGTCTATGTCAATTCCAACCACGATGTTGGAAACGACAATGATGTATAATAGACTTAACTTAGACGCTTTATCATACATACACCACCTTACTGAGACGTTTATCATTACGTCTTCAAGAGAAAGAATTCCAGGATATGATCCTCAATGAGATTTCTTTCAGGGGCAGTAGTTTTTCCACGTATAACTCCGCCCTTCAGTGGCAACCTGGAGTTGGTTAGACGTGACGCAGCCCTAGCTACATCCACACACATGGATAGTAAGGTGAAGAACTCTCTTCTCTCTTCTCCGAGAAGCTTCTCTTCGACAGCAACCTTTCAGCAATCTTGAATTGCTCGATATACATGTTCTCTTGTCTATCAAGTGTAACAAGAGATTCAGACGTGGGCAAACATTCGGTGGTTGACTCAGAGAGTTCCACTGTAGTTGCCGGATCCGAGTTTTTCGATTATGACGGATGTCAGTCAAACAGGTTGGGACACAATTTTGATCCCAACGGATTCGAAGTGCCAGGGTCTTTGGGTTCCGCAGTTTTTAGGCAAGCTCCTTACTTCCAAGGAAGAATATTATGTTGGCTTGCACTACGTCGTTGGATGAATTTTATTCAGAAACGCATGTTCAATCCTGTCCAATAATACGACAGTAGTTGCGTATATCCGGAACCAGGGAGGCACTCATTCGGTTCCGTTATTGATTTTAACGGAAAGAATCCTTCTGTTTGTTATAGAACACCAAGTTCTGTTTCGGTTCGTCATATTCTCGGTCGTTGGATCGTATTAGCAGACTCCCTTTCACGTAAGGGTCGTTTATTGCCGTCGGAATGGACTATCAACAAACAAGTATTCAATCAGATTTGCTATCAATGGGAGTGCCCAGTGATAATTTATTTGCGACACAACTCTCCAATCAATTGTAGACGTATGTGTCACCGTGTTCGGATCCATGAGCATATGTAGTTAACGCTCTATCGATCTAGTAGGACGCGATAATAGGATATGCGTATCCTCCAGCGCTGTTGATTCAGCAAGTATTGCTAGGATTATTCATTCACAATACAATTCTGTTGGTAGAATCTCTGTCTCCACAGAGACGGTGGATATATTTACTTAGATGTCTACTGTGGGACTTACCGCGGAAACTTCCTCCACGAGAGGATCTTTTTTTTCGCTGGGGAAATCGTGTCAACTCTATCACAACCCGCAAGGTCTCAACCTTCACGTATTCCATTGTGCGGTCCTTCTTGCATGGCAAGCATTGTACAGGACGAGCAGTGGACGCGATTCCTAACTGTAGAAGGACCTCCTCTTCGCTATGCTATGCGGCTAAAGTGGAGGGTCTTCCTTCGTTGGTGTAGGGATCTTTATGTTGATATTTTTGATCCCACCATACCAGACATTGCAAACTTTCTAGTATACTTGTTTAACGAGATCATCTGCAGCCAGTTACTTTTAAAGGTTATAGGTCTATGTTATCTGATACCTATGCACACCATGATAGTTTACAATGGAGCCTAATGTCTCTTTATCTAAGTTAGTTTGAAACTTTTCGATAAGAGACCTAGAATCGTTAGATTAATTCCTATTCGGAATTTAGCTTGGGTTCTTATGAATTAAAGCAACCATTTGAACCCCTTGAGACAGCAGTTTCAAATTCTGGCCTTTTAAGGCAGCGGTTCTCTTAGTCTTCTCTTCTGCTGAAGAGTCAGTGAGCTTCATGCACTATCGGTGGACGATTCTCACTTTCGTAGTATCGGGAACTCTGTTACCTTTACTACTAATGTTGTATTTTTGGTTAAGAATCAGGCTCCTAATGATATCCGGAACCTATTGTTCTTAAGGTCCCTCCGTCTTCGTAGTATCGGGAACTCTATTACCTTTACTACTAATGTTGTATTTTTGGTTAAGAATCAGGCTCCTAATGATATCCGGAACCTGTTGTTCTTAAGGTCCTTCCGTCTTTGAGTGGGCATAGGCCTTTACTCTGTCCGGATAGACCTTTATGTATTTATTAACAGATCTCATTTTATCAGTTGGACGTAAAGCTTCTTCTGGCTCTGATGCCTAATAGAAGGGTCATTACGGTCCATTCTATTACTTAATGCATTCAGTTAACTATCGGTACTGCTTAGGATAATCTATCCTTAACTCAGCAGTCTGTGCTTAAGATTTCGGCTCATGAAGTTAGAGCTCTTCTACATTTTGGGTTTACGTATAGTATTGCTATTATAGATTAAAGTAGGCTGCATATTGGTCTCAGCCATCCACATTCACAAATTTTTATCTCAGAAATATTGTATCCATTTCAGGAGACCTGCATTATTTAGGTCCATTATCAGCTGCTCAGAAAGTCGATCACTGAACAATTGCAACTATAGCTATGTAGGCTTTATGTTCCGGCAGTGACTCCGTCCTGCTGCCCTCTTCGCTCTGGGCTATTTGACCCAGGGCAAGAAAAAGGGGGGTGGGGGGGGGGGTTCCCTTGGGTCACCTATTTTATTATGAAAACAAGGGGATACCTCCTCCGGAGTTAGTAATTCTGAGCTGTTACTGGGATGGTTTCTTAAGTGAAAGTTATGTTTTTAAATTCATTCATGTCATAGTTTTAAAGTATAGCATTTGAATATGTCATGTGTCAAACGGATGTTATTATACTATCCTCGGACACTTTTAAAAGAGTATAAAGAGTCTCAATTCTTAGGACTAACTTTATTTATTGGCTTACTTTAAAAATAATTAGTATAAGAATTATACTGCATATTAATAGAGAACATGGATGTTATGATGCTCAATTATAGAAGTTAAGTAAAAATTCCAATGTCCAAATCCATCTAAAAATCTCAACGTTTCGTCAGCAAAATGCCAGCTTCATCATTGAATTCCGAGATTTTTTGTAAAAATCTCGGAATTCAATGATAATCCGACCTTCTTTAGACATCTTGTAACCCTTGATGTAGTTAGCCTTTACCCTAACATTATTATTGAAGAAGGTATCGAAGCTATTAAACATGCTTTAGAAGAAACGGGACAGACCGATATGGCAGACCCTATTCTTTCTTTAGCCAAGTTTGTCCTGTATAATAATGTATTCACTTTTAATGACAAATTCTACTGCCAGTTGTCAGGTACGGCTATGGGTACCCCTTTTGCAGTTACGTATGCTAATATCTATATGTCTTTCTGGATGCGCAAATACTGGTCTCCGATTCCATTCAAGCCAGATTTTGCGTACAGATTCATTGACGATATTAGCGGCATATCATCAGCTACCACTGATCAAATTAAACAATTTGTCACTGAGCTTAATGAACAACACCCTCGCATTAAGTTTACTTTTGAAATTAGTGCAGAGCGGATCCCATTCTTAGATGTGATGGTAATTAAGGAAGGTAATTCTATTCAAACTGACCTGTTTTGCAAAGATACTGCATCACATAGATACCTGCCCCCGTCCAGCTGTCACCCCAGGCATATCTTCTGATCTATTATCTACAGTGGAGCTCTCCGCATCCTTCGTATCTGCAGTAAAACTGAATGGGCCGATAAAAATTTAGATAAGTTCTTCCGTTACCTTAAGAATTCGGGCTATAAATCAAAAGTTATTAAAGAGATGTTTGCTAAGGCCCGAACCCAACCCAGAGAAGAGCTCTTAAAATATAAGGATAACAACACAAAAAGCATCGACCCCATTCCCTGGGTAACTAATTATGATCCCCGGCAACCGGATTTGAGGCAACTGGCTAATAACGACTCAATCCTCAGAACGAGTCACAGAATGTCAAAAATTCTTGATAAAGGTACGATCATTATTGCACAGAGGAGGAACCCCACTATTGGTAATTTATTACAGATGAACAAATTACGTCCGTCAGACCCCAGTGAGGTTTATGTGGATACTAGCCCTGGATGTCGCCCCTGTTCCAGAAGCAAGTGTAAAGCATGTTCCGCTATGGTAACTGCTACATCTGTCTCTAATAGAGATTCTAAGTTGTTTTATATTAAACAGTCCCTTACCTGTCAATCAGACTTTGTGGTTTACTGTCTTACCTGTGCAAAATGTGGCATGCAATACGTAGGACAGACCACTAACCCCTTTAGCAAATGATTATCGGGTCATAGGCACAATATTAAATATAATAAAATTGACCATACCCCCCATGTGGCCCCACATTTCAATCAGCCAGAACATTACTTCATTTGCTATCTGCTACAGAGAATCCCTTCCAAAGATAAAAACAAACTTAATATTGCTGAGTCTGTTTGGATACACAGACTCAACTGTGTCTGGCCTTATGGTCTTAATGAATACGACCCGCTTGGATGTTAACAGTGTGCTAATTCCGTGAGCTTTGTTTATCTTTCATGTTTCACACCTTCTCTCTTCCCGGTTCTCTCTGTCTTCTCATTTCTCATTCTGTGTCTTCTCCTGATGAAGCTGGCATTTTGCTGACGAAACGTTGAGATTTTTAGATGGTTTTGGACATTGGAATTTTTACTTAACTATTATACAAGACTTTGTTCAAGTATCCGGTTTGTATGGCTGTGATCCCATCTTATGCTGTTCCAATGAAGATAGGTTTTTGTGGTGCTGTGCTATCTTTGTTATTATCAATTATAGAAGGTATTGTGTCTTTCTAATTTGTCATAAATAAGAAAGATACACGTGAAGCCTATTTCTCCTTTTCTCCTCCAGGAGATGACTCTATTTTATATAGTTGAGCTTATTGGATTTTCCTCTATGTCCTGGGCCCTCCAGCCTTTTTACTATTCAGCTATGTCTGGGTCATTGGTACAGTATAAAAATCTTAAAAAATTTATAGTAATTTATATATTTTTTATACTTACCAATTACCTCCCCGCTGAGGACATGGCGCTTACCAGGCACTGTTGGTAAGAATGATTAATGGCGCCAATTTCGGGACGTCCTTGACACTGCGCATGCGCAGTAGAGGTGAAGTATGGAGGGCCATTCAGGACATGTTTTCATTGGTTTTAGATGCAAATTTTGGGGATTGGGGGGCAAAATTTGTGTTTGGCCCTATATTTTTAAGAGTTAGCACCAGCTGTGTCTGGGTCATTGGTAAGTATAAAAAATATATAAATTACTATAAATTTTTTAAGTTTCTAGATCCAGCAGGCAGAATCTTTTGATATTTGGTATGCAACATTGTGGGGTAGATCAGATCTTATTCAAGTTTGTTCAAATCGGCCTTCTGAGTTTATATTTGGGCTCAGTATAGGAGCCCAAATTTGAACTTGGTGCATTTCAGGCAAATTTCTTCAAAAATCTTCTTCTCCAGATCCAGCAGGCAGAATCTTTTCATATTTGGTATGCAACATTGTGGGGTGGATCTGATTTAAGTTTGTTCAAATCGGCTCCCTAGATTCATATTTGGGCTCACTATGGAAGCTCGAATTCGAACTTAGTGCATTTCGGGGCATATTTCTTCAAAAATCTTTTCCAGATCCAGCAAGCAGAATCTTTTGATATTTGGTATGGAACATTGTGGGGTAGATCTGATTCGAGTTTGTTCAAATAGGCTTCCTGGATTCATATTTAGGCACACTATAGAAGCCTGAATTCGAACTTAGTGCATTTCAGGCAAATTTCTTCAAAAATCTTCTTCTCCAGATCCAGCAGGCAGAATCTTTTCATATTTGGTATGCAACATTGTGGGGTGGATCTGATTTAAGTTTGTTCAAATCGGCTCCCTAGATTCATATTTGGGCTCACTATGGAAGCTCGAATTCGAACTTAGTGCATTTCGGGGCATATTTCTTCAAAAATCTTCTCCAGATCCAGCAAGCAGAATCTTTTGATATTTGGTATGGAACATTGTGGGGTAGATCTGATTCGAGTTTGTTCAAATAGGCTCCCTGGATTCATATTTAGGCCCACTATAGAAGCCTGAATTCGAACTTAGTGCATATCAGGCAAATTTCTTCAAAAATCTTCTCCAGATCCAGCGGGCAGAATCTTTTGATATTTGGTATGCAACATTGTGGGTGGATCTGATTCCAGTTTGTTCAAACCGGCCTCCTGGGTTTATATTTGGGCTCGGTATAGGAGCCCAAATTTGAACTTAGTGCATTTCAGGCAAATTTCTTCAAAAATCTTCTTCTCCAGATCCAGCAGGCAGAATCTTTTCATATTTGGTATGCAACATTGTGGGGTGGATCTGATTCCAGTTTGTTCAAATCGGCCCCCTGGATTCATATTTGGGCTCACTATAGAAGCCCGAATTCGAACTTAGTGCATTTCAGGCAAATTTCTTAAAAAATCTTCTCCAGATCCAGCGGGCAGAATCTTTTGATATTTGGTATACAACATTGTGGGGTGGATCTGATTCAAGTTTGTTCAAATCGGCCCCCTGGGTTTATATTTGGGCTCAGTATAGGAGCCCAAATTTGAACTTGGTGCATTTCAGGCAAATTTCTTTGAAAATCTTCTTCTCAAGATCCAGCAGGCCGAATATTTTGATATTGGGTATGCACCACCATGCTTGGGGGGGGGGGTGATTCAAGTTTGTTCAAGCCAAGTCCCTGGGTTCATATTTGTGCTCACTGTGGTAGCCCAAATTATAACGTAGTTCAAAATGAGAAATTTTCTTTAAAAATCTTCTTCAGATCCAGCAGTCGGAATGTTTTGATATTTGGTATGCAGCATCCTTGGGGGGGGGGGGGGGGGGGGGGGGGGGGGGGTTTGGGAGGAGAGATTCAAGTTTGTTCAAGCCATGTCCCTAGGTCCATATTTGGACTCGTAGCCCAAATTATAACTTAGTTCAAAATGAGGGAATTTTCTTTAAAAATCTTCTTCAGATCCAGCAGTCGGAATGTTTTGCTATTTGGTATGCAGCATCCTTAGGGGGTGAGATTCAAGTTTGTTCAGCCATGTCTCTAGGTCCATATTTGGACTCACTGTGGGAGCTCGAATTGTAACTTAGTTCAAAATGAGGAATTTTCTTTAAAAAACTTCTTCTTCAGATCCAGCAGTCGGAATGTTTTGATATTTGGTGTGCAGCATCCTTAGGGGGGTGAGATTCAAGTTTGTTAAAGCCAAGTCCCTGGGTTCATATATGGGTTCCCCGTGGGAGCCTGAATTATAACTTAGTTCAATATGAGGAATATTCTTTAAAAATCTTCTTTTTTTTTTAGATCCACTGGTCAGAATCTTTGGATATTTGGTATAAGCTTTTCTTAGGAGACGCAGATGCAACTTGTTGAAATCAATTCTCTGGGTTGATATAAATTTAGGCTACCATGTCAGGTGAGCGCCCTCAGGCCCCTTGGGGCCTCTTGTTCAGAGAGAGGGAAAGGGAGAACAGTTTGATCCTGTGGAGAGTTTCCTTGACATTCACATCTGACTTCATGGGCCCTCTTTTGGGGGTGTTGGAATTCTCCTGCTGCGACTGCTGTACCGTGAGCGTACCAAAAATTAGGCTGAATGAACCGAGTATTGTACTGTGGAAAAATACCGCGGACGGTGCACCGAGACCGCGGTGAACCGTTGCAGCCCTAGTTACCTCGGAACCATTCTCAATTTCTTTGACAGTGTCCGAAGTGCACTGTAACCTCCAAAAGTTTGAATTGTAAATAATAATTTACAGAAAGCTCTGGCAATAACAACGTCTGCTCAGTTGCAACTTTGATTCAATCCGCATCTCTTGATGAATCATAGAGCGATTATTTGGGAGTTGAAATTTGCAGTTAATCAGGTGTCTACATGTTTGCGAAGTTTTAGACGAAAATGCAAAAAAAACAAAACTTTATTCCCAATTTTTGCGCGAATCCACCGAGATTCGTGCACTTGGTATTTTAGGCCAATCTTCACGCGAATCGATTCACGGATTCGCGTCAAAATTCTGCCCCTGTTGGACTAATTTTGATGTATTTAGTGTTACTTTCAGCACTGAAAGTGCAAATGCCAATGCGGCTCGTGCTAGAGATCGTATTTATGAACCGATCTTTACGAAACTTCATGCGTACCTTGGGTTTCACCGTGGGACGAGAACGAATGTTTTTGGGTCCAGTCTGAAATTCAAGGTGGTCGATGGCAGCCATTTTGTACAAAATTAGGTGCAATCAGATTTTTGCGCAGAACTTCCATACAAAAGCGCTGATTTGCATAATTTTTTGTGTGAATGTTTAGTACCATGGATACATCACATATAATACAGGTTTTTGTCTCATGCAGAAATTATGCAAATTAGATGAACTTTGATTTTTTCAGTGCTACTTACACACAGTAAGTACACATGTCAATACGGCTCGGGCTAGAGTCTGTATTTATGAACCGATCTTCACGAAACATTTTGGGTACCTTTGTTATCACCTTGGGTCGAGAACGAGTGTTTCTGGGTGCAGTCCAAAATTCAAGATGGCTGCCAGTGGCCATTTTGTACCGAAATTAGGTCTAATCAGTTTTTTGTACACAACTTCTATACGGCTCAGGCTAGAGGCCGTATTTATGAACCAATCTTTACGAACCTTGTGTACCTTTGTTATCACCATGGGATGAGAACGAGTGTTTTTGGGTGTGGTCCGAAATTCAAGATGGCCACCAGCAGCCATTTTGTACCAAAATTAGCGCAATCAGTTTTTTGTACAGAACTTCTGTATGAAATTTCTGATTTGTATAAATTTTTGTATGAATGTTTAGTAACATGGAATACATCACATATAGTACGGGTTTTTTTCTCGTGCAGAAGTTATGCAAATTAGATGAACATTGATTTATTCAGTGCTTCTTGTACACAGTAAGTGCACATGTCAATACGGCTCGGGTTAGCGGCTGTATTTATGAACCGATCTTCACGAAACTTCTTTTTTAGCTCAACTTGACAAAGTCAAGCTGAGCTATTGCCATCACTTCTCGTCCGTCAGCGTACATACGTACGTTAGTACGTACGTCCACAACTTCCTTTGGCACACCTCACAGGTCGCATTTGTGATCAGATCACTTTGAAACTTGGTATGCTTGTTTGGGGAGACCTCTAGATGGGAGCTATCGATTTTCTTCAATTTCTATCAAAAAATGTTGCCGCGGCCAACATTCTTAGAAATTAGTTTAGTCAGAAGACCTCAATATTACCCTTTGGCACACCCTACAGGGCACATTTATGATTGGATTGCTTTGAAACCTGGGATGCTTGTTTGGGGTGACCTCTAGATAGGAGCTATCGATTTTCTTCCATTTCCGTACAAAAATGTTGCTGCGACCAACGTTCTTAGAACTTAGTTTAGTCCAACCTCATTATTTCCCTTTGGCACACCCTACAGGGCATATTTATGATCGGATTGCTTTGAAACCTGGCATGCTTGTCGATTTTCTTCCATTTCTGTCAAAAAATGTTGACCTTTGAACTTAGTTTAGTCAATATTTCCCTTTAACACACCCTTCAGGGCACATTTATGATCTGATCACTTTGAAACTTGGTATATGTGTTCCGTGTGACCTCTAGATGTGAGCTATTGTTTTTTTCATTTCCATAAAAATTTATTGTCGTTATCACCAACCTTTGAACTTACTGCATTTGTGCATCAACTTATCCCTTTTGCACTCTCTGCAGGGTACATTTATGAATTTCCATAAAAAAACCCATTGCCACAAGCAATGACCTTCTACTTAGTGCATGAACATCTTCCTTTGGCATGCCTCAGAGGACACATTCATTATTAGGTTGTTTTGAAACTTTGTATGCTTATGCAGGGTGACAAAGATGGGAGCTATTGATTTTCTTTTCATTTCAATCAAAAAGTGTTGCTGTTAGGCCACACAAAGTAGATATTCTGTTTCTCAGGCCATTATTTGTGAAGTTGCATGCGGGCGAGCGGTTTTTTATTTTATTTTTTATTTCAGTTATCACTTCTTTGCCATCAAAAGTTCATGTTCTTGGTTCAAGTTTTAGGCCTCATAATCTACAGAATAGCATGGGTGGTGGTGTATTTCATCCCTTGAGTGCAAGAAGGCTTTGCAATGCTAAAGCATTGCAAAGCCTTCTTGCACTCAAGGGACAAATTCATCAGTTTTTTTTAACTTGGGTAAAATATCAGACAAAAACCATTTAATTTTTATTTTTTTAAGTTTAAATTGGTTATAAAAAGAGAGCATGCGGCAGCCAAAAGGACCATGCGGGAGGGCCTGAGAAACAGATGTTTTATTTTTTTAGGCCTTAGCAACAATCTTTGAATTTATTGCGTTTGTGCATCAACATTCTTTGACATGGCCTACAGGCCACGTTTATCATAGGATTGTTTTTGAACTTGGTGTGCTCATTAGGCAAGAACTTTAGATAAGAGCTATTGATAAGCATTCATTTCTGTGAAAAAAGTTGCCATTTACAATAACCTCTGAACATACTGCATTTGTGTATCAACATTCTTCCTTTAGCCAGTCTTACAGTTTACATTTAAAAATGCATGGATTACTCTGACGTTGTGCAAACACAATGCTGTTATGTTGAAATTTCATCAGATAACATTGGTACCAATGATCTTCAATTTTGCCTTTTCATTTATAACTTGCCAAGTTCAAGTTTGTCAAGTTGAGCTACAGTGTCATTGACACTTTCATTATTGGATTTTTACGAAACTTGGTCTGAAGTATCTGTATCAAGTATAGATGTGCATGTGGTCAGAAATTTTTGAAGCAAAAAATTTTGTGTGGTTACAGCCCTTGGAAATAGCAAAATTTCCATCACAAAAGCATGTCTGCTTAACTCCTGCATTTTTAGCTCAACTTTAACTTAGTCAAATTTGAGCTTATGCCATGGCCCATTTGTCTGTCTGCCCGTCTGTCCATCAACAATGCAATACGTCTCGGGCTAGAGGCTGTATTTATGAACCAATCTTTACGAAACTTCTTGGGTACCTTTGTTATCACCGAGGGACGAGAACAAATATTTTTGGGTGCAGTCCAAAATTCAAGATGGCCACCGGCAGCCATTTTGTACCGAAATTAGTAAAATCAGTTTTTTGTACAGAACTTCTGTATGAAAGTTCTGATTTGAATAAATTTTTGTCCGAATGTTTAGTAACATGGAATACATCACATATAAAACAGGGTTTTTTCTCCTGCAGAAATTCTGCAAATTCGATGAAATTTGATTTATTCAGTGCAACTTATACACAGTAAGTACACATGTCAATACGGCTCAGGCTGGGGGCTGTATTTATGAACTGATCTTCGCGAAACTTTTTGGGTACCTTTGTTATCACCTTGGGACAAGAACAAGTGTTTTGGGGTGTGGTTCGAAATTCAAAATGGCTGCCGGAGGCCATTTTGTACCAAAATTTGGTACAATCAGTTTTTTGTACAGAACTTCTATATAAACGTACTGATTTGAATAAATTTTTGAATGAATATTCAGTAACATGGAATACATCACATATAATACAGGTTTTTTTCTCGTGCAGAAATTATGCAAATTAGATAAACTTTGATTTATTCAGTGCTACTTATACACAGTAAGTGCACATGTCAATACGACTCGGGCTAGAGGCTGTATTCATGAATCTTCTTGGGTACCTTTGTTATCACCTTGGGACGAGAATGAGTGTTTTTGGGTGCGGTCCGACATTTCAAGATTGCCGGCGGTGGCCAATTAGACAAACTTTGATTTATTCAGTGCTACTTATACACAGTAAATGCACATTTCAATACGGCTCTGGCGAGAGGCATCTAACTCTCACCCAACTTTACAATACTTTACCTGTACATTTGTTACAGGTTACGGTCAGTATTTATGTGCAGACCTTTACAATACATTACATGTACCTTTGTTATCAGGTCATTACCTAGATGTGTGTCATTGATGTGTCACATACTATATATGTACATGTCTTACACAAGTTGAGCTACAGTGTCACTGACACTTTCATTTATTGGATTTTAATGAAACTTGGTCTGAAGAATTAGTATCAAGTGTAGATGTGTATGTGGTCAGGAATTTTTGATCCGACAAATTTCATGTGGCTACGGCCCTTTGTAATAGCAAAATTTCCATCACAAATGCTTGTGTGTTTAACTCCTCCTGCATTTTACATTGGATTTTTACAAAACTTTGTGTGCAGTATGAGTATGATGTGTACATGTGCATATGGAAAGGATTTCGATTCAGATAATTTTACCAGAGTTTTTGTCGACTTTGAATTTACCAAAATTGCAGGTTTTTAGCTTAACTTGACAAAGTCAAGATAAGCTATTGCCATCACGCGTGCGGAAGTCTGTTAGTCTGTGAGTCTGTTCACATTTTCCTTTAGCTCAGGTTACACCCCGTAGTTCTTGTCTGACCGTCACGAAATTTCATATGCGGGTTTGGGGTCATGTCTAGATGAAAACGTCCCCTTTTGGTCGCGACCGGTCAACTGGTATGGCAACCTGAGCCCAAAACCCGAAAACCATTAGCACAATCTACAGGTCGTATTTATGAAGGGATTTCATTGTAACTTGGTAGGATGCCTCTCTATAATGCCTAGATGAGAACTTCCCCTTTTGGTCATGATCTGTCAACCTCTATGGTTGCCCAAGCCCGAAACCCCAAAACTTTTAGCACAGTCTGCAAGTCATATTTAATATGGAGGGATTTCATTGTAACTTGGTAGGATGACTCCGCATGATGTCTAGATGAGAACGTCTCCTTTTGGACTTGATTGGGAAACTGTCGCGGCTGCAGGGGCCTGAAACCCCGAAAACCTTTAGCACAGTCTACAGGTCATATTTATGAAGGGATTTCATTGTACCTTGGTAGGATGACTCCAAATAATGTCTAGATGAGAATGTCCCCTTTTGGTCGCGATCATTCAGCCTTGATGGCTGCCAGAGCCCAAAAACCTTTAGCATAGTCCATAGGTCGTACTTTTGTAAGGATTTCATTGTAACTTGTTAGGTTGACTCCATATAATGCCTAGATGATGACATCCCCTTTTGGTCGTGATTGGTCAACTGACGGCTACAGGTGCCCGAAGCCCGAAAACCTTGAGCACAGTCTACAGGTCAAATTTATAAAGGGATTTCATTGTAACTTCGAAGGATCACTCCAGATGATGCCCAGACGAGAATGTCCCCTTTTGGTTGCGACCATTCAGCCATTATTTATTATCCCCTGCATTTTCAAAAATGCGGGGTTATTGTCGTGATCTCCGTCCGTACGTCCATCCATACGTCCATCCGTACATATGTCTGTCCGTCCGTCCGTACATACGTACGTCACACCCTGAAAGGTTCCTAGAGTATTCATAATTTGAAACGTTTAAACTATGCTAATGTGTTCAGGTAACATCTCGAAGGTTTCGAAATTTTGATTTTGCCCCCGGTGGTCCAGTGGAACCACTTTTATCATTAGAAAATCAGCTTTCATCGAAAGGCTCCTAGGGTATTTTATTCGAAACGCGTAAACTATGCTAATGTGTTCAGGTAACATCTCTAGATGTGCAAGAAGGTTTCGGAATTTTGAATTTGCCCCCGGTGGTTCCAGTGGAGCCACTTTTATCGTTAGAAAATCAGTTTTCATCGAAAGGCTCCTGGGGTATTTAATTTGAAATGCGTAAACTATGCTAATGTGTACATTGGCATGGGGGGGGGGGGGGTTCGAACCCACGCCGAGAAAGTTTCATTCGGCACCAGCCGCCTAGCGAAACTATACTGAACCACGCACACATTACTGAACCACACCAACCGCCTAGCGAAACTATACTGAATCACGCACACACCCCTGGGGTCTGTCGGTGGCCGAGTGGTGTGCGTGGTTCAGTATAGTTTCGCTAGGCGGTTGGTGCTGAAGGAAACTCTCTCGGCATGGGTTCGAACCCCCGCCATGCCAATGTAAACAAAACCAGCGTCCTTTCTTAATTCTATGGCATCCGAGAAATTTGAAAACGACAAGTACTGTCGCTGATTTCTTCTGAGGTGCAGTTTGTAGAATTAACTGCTTAGATGCAACTATCTGATGAATATGCTAATGTGTTCAGGTAGCAACTCTAGATGTGCATGAAGGTTTCAGAATTTTGATTTTGCCTCCGGTGGTTCCAGTGGAACCACTTTTATCGTTAGAAAATCAGTTTTCATCGAAAGGCTCCTAGGGTCTTCAATTCGAAACGTTTAAACTATGCTAATGTGCTCAGGTAACATCTCTAGATGTGCATGAAGGTTTCGGAATTTTGATTTTGCCCTCGGTGGTTCCAGTGGAACCACTTTAATCATTAGAAAATCAGTTTTCATTGAAATGCTCCTAGGGTATTTAATTCGAAATGCTTAAACTATGCTAATGTGTTTAGGTAGCAACTCGAGATGTGCATGAAGGTTTCATAATTTTGATTCGGCCCCCGGTGGTTCCAGTGGAACCACTTTTATCGTTAGAAAATCAGTTTTCATCAAAAGGCTCCTAGGGTTTTTAATTCGAAACATTTAAACTATGCTAATGTGTTCAGGTAACATCTCTAGATGTGTATGAAGGATTCAGAATTTTGATTTTGCTCCCCTGTGGTTCCAGTGGAACCCCCTTTTATCGTTAGAAAATCTCTTTTCATCGAAAGGCTCCTAGGGTGGGTATTCAATTAGAAATGATTAAGCTATGCTAATGTGTTCAGGTAACATCTCTAGATGTGCATGAATGTTTCGGAATTTTGAATTTGCCCCCGGTGACTAGAGCTGTCTCGGTGTCGGTTTTTTTGGTGCGATTTTCGGTGTACAAGAACATCGAAAATCGAACCGAAGCAATTTTTAAAAAATCGCGAAAGTTGATGTTATACCCATAATGCAATTTTCTGTTGCTGTTGCGCGTTTGCAACATGGAGCGACGTGCCATTCGCATAAAAGAAAGTCAGCAAGTTACAATTTTTTCTCTCAATATTTTCCTTATTCATAATTGACATCTAATTAACATAAGAGCGTGTGGTCAATATGCACACTAATCAGGGCTTGCCTTGAGTCGGAGCCGATTGGCCCCGGCCTCGAGAGGCCCCTTCTCAGGGCTTTTTGTTTCGGCCACGACTTTTTTTTCTGTCTTGGCTCCCGAAATCTCAGTGTTGGAAGGTTTGGGCAACAAAATTTTGCGAGATTAATTTTTCCATTCACGTCTCATTCATGCAAGTGTGATTAAAATAGAAGCAGCAAATAACAGATAAAATAATAATACAAACTGTTTTTGTCTGATTCGAATTAACATGCACCTAAATCCGCATGAAAACTGAGAAAATCCCTAGATTAAACAAAAAAAAACAAACACATTTACGAGACTTCGAAAGCACGCTTGTCAACCAATGGGGGAATTCCCTTCAATCCCACAATACTATGCGCGGGCACATCCGATCCTAACATCTGAATAAATGCAACACAAGACACAGAAACTGCCATCAAAATAAATGTATGAAATAAAATAAAATGTGGACCTGAGTCTACGTGGAGAGGGGGTGGGGGGTGGGGTGGATTCCATTTCTGAAATATCCAAAGCTGTGGGGAATTTTCATAGATTGAAATTATTTAAATGGTAAACTGAAATGTTTTTTTTTTTCAATTTTTTTCTTTGAGACAACCCTTGCATCGAAAATACACGCCCCACAATATGTACAAAACGTCCTAAAATTTTATCAACAAAAAATCCAAAATGTCCATGTACGAAACGTCCAACACCCACATGATGGGTTCAAGTCGTTCCGACCCGGGACGATTCGTCCCGAACATAGTGGGACGTTTCGTCCTCGAGACACTTGACAGAGTGGGATGTTTTGTCCTCTCCCAGAGACGAAACGCCCACTTGAATAGCAAATCATTAAGATGATATGGGATGTTGGATTTTTTTCATGGTGTGACAAGACATGATCACATCCTTAGCAATGGTTTGCCAAACCAGTTTTAATGATACACATCATGTTCACATTAAGTTGTGGATTTGTATTTGCCTAAAAAACATCTAGGTAAATAAGAAACACATTCCACTGGAATGTGTTTTTTATCTACCTGGATTTTTTTTTTGAAGCAAAAGCAATCAGCTAAGGTCGCCATTGGAAAGAATGTAACAACATAAAATTACCCCAAAAGGCCCCGACCTCAATATCTGGGAGACTTTTTTCAGGCTCCCAGCAGGCCCCGACCTCAACATCTGGGGGACTTTTTTTAGGCAAGGCAAGCCCTGCACTTGAGTGATAGTCGAGTGTCCCTGCTGCTAATTGTGCAAATCCCTCAGTCCCGATAATCTTCCAATCTGTGTCCCGTTTTCTGTTCAATTATTTACTGGACTTTTGTTTCAAGAGTTTGCAGCAGGAACACTAAACTGTCAATCGCGTGTGCATATTCAGCACACGCTCTGATGTTTACACGTGAAACCTAAACTAACATTGTGGATTTAAAGGCTCTTAATTTCATTACGTTGATTGATAGAATATTCAATACACATCATGACATGCATAGATTATTAGATTAATGCCTGACGATCATAAAGGTACTGTGTTTTTTTCAATATTTTACAAAAGAAGTGTTTTATGGACTTGAAACGAGGTCCACTTTTCTCAAAACAGCACTAAAAGTTACTAAAACCTCACTCGTGCACGATTATCAAACTCGAAAGACTGAATGAGGCACATGTGTTATTAACATCAACATCGCGTTTTTTTGTCCCAAAAAATCGAAAATCGACATCAAAGTCAAATTTCAACACCGAGACAGCTGTACCGGTGACTTTTATCATCAGAAAATCAGGTAACATCGCTAGATGTGCATGAAGGTTTCAAAATTTTGATTCGGCCCCTGGTGGTTCCAGTGAAACCACTTTTATCATTAGAAAATCAGTTTTCATCGAAAGGCTTCTAGGGTATTCAATTCGAAACGTTTAAACTATGCTAATGTGTTCAGGTAACAACTCTAGATGTGCATGAAGGTTTCGGAATTTTGATTTTGCCCTCTGTAGTTCCAGTGGAACCACTTTTATCATTAGAAAATCAGTTTTCATTGAAATGCTCCTAGGGTATTTAATTCGAAATGCTTAAACTATGCTTATGTGTTCAGGTAGCAACTCTAGATGTGCATGAAGGTTTCATAATTTTGATTTGGCCCCCGGTGGTTCCAGTGGAACCACTTTTATCGTTAGAAAATCAGTTTTCATCGAAAGGCTCCAAGGGTATGCAATTTGAAATGTTTAAACTATGCTAATGTGTTCAGGTAACATCTCTAGATGTGCATGAAGGTTTCGGAATTTTGATTTTGCCTCCGGTGGTTCCAGTGGAGCCACTTTTATTGTTATAAAATCAGTTTTCATCAAAAGGCTACTAGGGTTTTTAATTCGAAACATTTAAACTATGCTAATGTGTTCAGGTAACATCTCTAGATGTGTATGAAGGTTTCAGAATTTTGATTTTGCTCCCCTGTGGTTCCAGTGGAACCACTTTTATCGTTAGAAAATCAGTTTTCATCGAAAGGCACCCAGGGTATTCAGTTAGAAATGTTTAAGCTATGCTAATGTGTTCAGGTAACATCTCTAGATGTGCATGAATGTTTCGGAATTTTGATTTTGCCCCCGGTGACTTTTATCATTAGAAAATCAGTTTTCATCAAAAGGCTCCTAGGGTATTTAATTCGAAACGTTTAAACTATGCTAATGTGTTCAGGTAATAACGCTAGATGTGCATGAAGGTTTCGAAATTTTGATTCGGCCCCTGGTGGTTCCAGTGGAACCACTTTTATCATTAGAAAATCAGTTTTCATCGAAAGGCTCCTAGGGTATTCAATTTGAAACGTATGAACTATGCTAATGTGTTCAGGTAACATCTCTAAATGTGCATGAGGGTTTCGGAATTTTTATTTTGCCCCCGGTGGTTCCAGTGGAACCACTTTTATCGTTATAAAATCAGTTTTCATCGAAAGGCTCCTAGGGTATTTAATTCAAAACGTTAAAACTATGCTAAGGTGTTCAGGTAACATCTCTAAATGTGCATGAAGGTTTCGGAATTTTGATTTGGACCCAGGTGGTTCCAGTGGAACCACTTTTATTGTTAGAAAATCAGGTTTCATCGCAAGTCTTCTAGGATATTTAATTTGAATTGTATAAACTATGCTAATGTGTTCATGTAGCATCACTAGATGTGCATGAAGGTTTCAGAATTTTGATTTTGCCCCAAGTGGTTCCAGTGGAACCACTTTTATCGTTTGAAAATCAGTTTTCATCGAAAGGCTCCTTGGGTATTAATTCGAAACATTAAGACTATGCTAAGGTGTTGCTTAGGAAATGCGGGGATACACCATTCTGTGCTTTGCAAACAAATAACTCGATCTAGTTTATTTATTTATTGGTGTTTAAGGTCACATATTTCTGCACAATGGATAATCATGACCTCGACAGTTTTATGGGTGGAGGAAGCCGGAGTACCCGGAGAGAACCACCAAGCAACGGCGACGCCTTAGTACACAATGTCACCGTGCCCCCACATGGGCAATGGGGGTGAAGTGTCTTGCCCAAGGACACAACCCGGTTGCCGCAGGTGTGTTTCGAACCGAGGACCTCTCGGCTTGCAGCCTGCACCTCTACCTACTGAACCACCGCTCCCCCACCATTCAGCTATGATGGCTGCCTGAGCCCGAAACCCTTTAGCGCAGTCTGCAGGTCATATTTGTGAAGGGATTTCATTGTAACCTGGTAGGTTGACCTCATATAATGTCTAAATGAGAACATCCCCTTTTGGACGTGAGTGGGCAACTGTGATGGCTACAGGGGACCGAAGCCCGAAAACCTTTAGCAAAGTCTGCAGGTCATATTTATAAAGGGATTTCATTGTAGCATGGAAGGATGACTCCAAATAATGTCTAGATGTGAACGTCTTCTTTTGGTCGCGATCATTCAGCCTTGATGGCTGCCCGAGCCCAAAACCCAAAAACCTTTAGCACAGTCTATAGGTCATATTTATGTAAGGATTACATTGTAACTTGTTAGGTTGACTCCATATAATGCCTAGATGATGACATTCCCTTTTGGTCGTGATTGGTCAACTGTGACGGCTACAGGTGCCCAAAGCCCGAAAATCTTGAGCACAGTCTACAGGTCATATTTATAAAGGGATTTCATTGTAACTTCATAGGATCATTCCAGATGATGCCCAGATTACAACGTCCCCTTTTGGCCGCGATCATTCATCCATGATGGCTTCCCGAGCCCGAAACCCAAAAAACTTTAGTACAGACTACAAGTCGTATTTGTGAAGGGATTTCATTGTAACTTGGTAGAATGACTCGGTATAATGTCAAGATGAGGACGTCTCCTTTTAGTAGCAATCGGTCAACTGTCATGGCTACACAGGCCTGAAGCCTGAAAACCCTTAGCACAGTCAACAGGCCATATTTATGAAGGGATTTCAATGTAACTTGATAGGATGACTCGTTTTGGAATAATTTCACTGTAACTTGGTAACTTTTGTTGACATACGTTAACTGTGAGGGCCACATACATTAACTGTGAGGTCATATTAACCATCCCTCCGCCCTTTAGTACAGTGTACACATATTATTTTTATGAAAAACATAGCATACTGGGAACAGAAATTAACATATTCCCAATTATCACAATTCTTGTCTTATTTCATAATCCTTTCATAAACATTGAACATTATCCTTTTCATCAAACAAAACACACAGACAAGTTAAGCTACAGTGTCATTGACACTTTCATTGGAAGATATCTTCAGTTTTGATTAAAGAAATTAAATGATATTTGATGAGTGACATCATTGGGTATGAACATGTCCAAATCGATAATGAGATATTACTATCATAACATAAAAGTCGGCAGGGGATATGGATGTCTTTAGACTGTCTTGTTGGTGTGGCCCTGATGTTAACATACCAGGCATATCAAAAAAATAAATTATTCCTATAGATTTTGGTACTAAAGGTAGCAAGGTGCTGACCTGTGAACTATTTCTGTATGCGGCACAGTGGCCTATGATTCCTCTGAAATTGTTTGTTTTTTAAAATGGGTGAACTAATTTTATATTTTTGGTTATAGAATGATGTTGTGACTGATATAATTGGCAGGGTTGCAGAATCATTTAAGTGCAAACCTATTGAAGGTAAGTGTTTTTGAAATACATTTTAATCTCTCTGGGGTCTCCCTCCTGGGAACTCTGGGATGTGGAGCAGTGCTTGTTTATTGGGGTAAACAAGCTCTGTTTTCCTGGAAAAATGGGACCCCTGAACCAATACCTTAAGGGGAAGTCCTCTAAATGAGCAACATCGGTATAAACGATTTGCTAAACTTGACTTCATACCTAGGTTGCAAGCATGATAGAGCCTCAGATGCTGAAAATGACACTAAACGGCAATAAAAAAAATCTTTGTGAACCCAAGGAAGTGTAGCGATGAGCTGTTAGCTCACCTGACTGGAAGAGTGAGGTACGGCCTAGTCTGGTAAAGTCATAGAAATTTCCCACGAAATGCAATACCATATCAAACTTGCCAACAAGAATTCACAAAGTATTGTGAAGTTAGATTCAGCATGAAAAATGAGAATTGCTTAAGTCGTTATAATGCATCCATAAACTATTGCATGTTATTATATTGCTTCTTACAATTCCGTGAAATCTGGTAGTGTGAACAAAAATGAAATCTTTCAATCCAGGACTTTTCCATGACCCAGATGCTTGAAAAATTCTACTTTCGTTTCCAGATTTGAAATCCCATTGAATGAAGTTACAGGAAATTCATTGAAATATGGAAAAGACATGGCAATTTCATCTTAAAGAAAGTGTTTGACCCACGATAATCGTACACTTTTTGTTTTTCATGAGGGAGGTGTTTTTTAAAGTTTTCCCTAGTTTTTTATATGCCTGTTTGAAAAACGGTTGTATTATGTAATCAGTCTGTCTGTCCATCTGTCTGTCCATTAACATTTTGGGTTTCAGTCAGATAACTCCAGTTTGGATTACTTGGATCTCAACTAAAGGTGGTATGTGTATTATCCAGTTAGTAATACAGGCCAAGTTCGAACATGGACTCCGTCTAATTATTTTTACATGAGTTACAGCCCTTTTTCGACTTGGAATCTCTACCAGAGTTGGTACAATTCAAAATGGCTAATGGATATATTTAGCCATGCCTTGCAGTGCCCTTGTTAAATCATGGTATTCAATTCTTTGCCAGGGAACACATTAACTAATGCCAGGAGATGTTTTAACCATTGTTGTAACTTGAGAGTAAGTTTTAACCAATGTAAAGTTATATTTTAACCACTTTTGTTGTGGGGGTGGGGGTGCATTTTAATTTCGGAACGTTTTGACTACCACCCGATATTCCTCAGGTTTTTAAAACAGTGGATTTTGAATCCAGTTTTCAGCTTTCATTTGCACTGTAGATGTATTTATCATCACTCTTCAAGTGAAATATTCAGTACCTAACTCCATAAATACACAGAACGACACACGCGTGCTAATGGGTAATCGATATGGCACTTGTGCCATCGTGGAAGGATAAAACTTGAGGCCTGTGGCCTCTTGTTCTATCCTTCTGCGATGCCACAAGTGCCATATCGATTACCCATTAACATGCGTGCCGTTCTGTGTTTATTACATGCCTTCACGTCTTTTAAAAAAATTGTTAGAAGGACACTCAGCAATTCATTTGACAACTATCAACAAAAAGAATACATTTTATCGCCAATCAAATTTGAGGGGAACCCGTGTTTCTATTTCGTCCCCCTGAGTTCCAATGTTTCTACTAGCACATAGAACACATTGGAACTCCGGGGATGATTTTCAGCTATCGCTAGCGATTCAAATTGCAATTACGTTGCACGATTTGTAGAAAATTCCTGTGAAATTTCGCTTCTATTTAAAAATAGTCTGTCAACGACTTCCATTCCACACATATGTGCAGAACAGATTTTCATTTTCCACGTGGTTTAGTGTTGCTGTAGATGGGGATTACATAGAACAGGCGTGTAATAAATTTATATTCAATTGTCAATAACATTTTTCTGAACAAACACCCTTCAGTGCACAACTTATTGAAATTGGCCATAATCCATATTTCGTTTACAAGTTCAGAACTTACTGGGATTTCCAGAGGTGTTGTTTGACATACTTTCATAATCTATGTAATGTTTTACATGTCGCATATTCTTTTCCTCTTGTCATTTGGGACTATAAATGAAAATATGGAGAACTGATTTAAATAAAAACAAAACAAATCTGTATGCACTATCAATCATCTGTTCTTTAGAATTTAAAGGGGCACACTTTGAACTATAGAACCCCAAGAAAATATTTGCCAAAGAAGTGCAGTCAAGGTTTAAAATACATGTGCTAAACAAACTGCTTGTCCGTTTTCCAAAATTGAAGATCTGTGTATTATCGTATTGAAGTGGTAACCAATTAGAGACAGGAAAATGCAGTTTGTAAAATGTGCCATCCTGTCAAGTTGTAAAGCAAAAGTAAATGTGGTACATGTCAACCTTGTCAGGTGTAAATTTTTTTCACTGGCGACCAACATACATTCTTATATTGCAATTAGGGATTCATTGCAAGATTTTACATTGCTTTTATAGCATTATATATTGCATAATGTTACGGGAGCCAGAGGCATGGTGACGTTGCGGTAACTGGTTCTCGTCAGATCACCGAAGTTAAGCAACATCGAGCCTGGTTAGTCCTTGGATGGGTGACTGTCTGAGTGATCGATTCAGACTCCCGTGTTGTGTCCTTGGGCAAGGCACTTTACCCTGATTGTCCACATGGGGGCACGATGATGCCGTGTACTAAGGCGTACTGCACGTCGATGGTGCTCATGTCGTCAACCAATCTAACCCTGCCTGTGCTGCAGTGCGGAGTTACGATGTTGGGGAGCTGGCAGCTGCTCATTGTTGCTTCGTGGTTCTCTCCAGGTACTCTGGCTTCCTCCACCTGTGAAACTGTCACCGACACGATATGATCTTGGCTGTTAAAGTGTTGTTAAACCCTAATAAATAAATAAATAAATAAATAAATGTTACGTGAGCCCATTTAAAATATTTCCTAGTTGCAATATAAAGAATATTCCTTAAAAGTCTTCTTCTGATCCACCTGTCAGACTCTTGTGATAAACCAGTCAGAATCTCTTGCAACCGATCTTTTCCACACTTGGCATAAAATCAATTCAGTTTTGCTGGAATCCAAATGAGAATCCTGCTGTACATGATGGTGTATCCAACAGTTTACAAGAATAAGATTCTGGATTCTGACCGTTTTATAAGTCCTGCTCTTGATATTTGATACACAGCATTCATACGGTGGTCAGATTCAAGTTTGTTCAAATAAGGTCTAGTGACGAACCGATAATCTGAATTTGCAATCTGAACCGGCCGGTGATGGGTCATTGACCGATTATGAGACATCGGCCGATTATGACAACCAGCAGTTAAAAACCAGCAGCTTCAGATTATTTTTAGCTCACCTGAGCGAAGCTCAAGGGGAGCTTTACTAATCACTTTCTGTCCGTCGTCCGGCGTCCGTCGTCCGTCGTCGTCCGTCCGGCGTTAACTTTACATTATCGACTTCTCCTCCTAAACCACTAGCCCAATTTTATTCAAATGTTGGCTAAATGTTTATTACCTAATGCCAATTCAGATTTGTTCAAATGAAGTTGCCCCTCCTCCTGGGTGGTGCCACGCCCCCAAGGGGCACCAAAATCTTTGTAAATCTTCTTCTCATGAACCAGCAGTAGCAGAGACTTGATATTTGGTGTGCAGCTTCCTTTTGAGGTGTAGACTCAGATTTGTTCAAGAGAAGTTTGTGGGGCTATACTTGGCGTTGTTATGAGAGGGGCAAAATTTTTTGCCCCGCCCAAAATTTCTATTTTCCAAACCGAGAGGCTGATTTGAACCAAATTTTATGTGAGGGCTTATTGGGTCATGAGTACTTGATTTATGCAAAAAAAAATTTTCCCGCAGCCCCGTGGGAACCACAGGAGCTAAAAATAGAAAAAATTTAAAACGCCCATATCTCCAAAACTGCACGGCACTGAGAATTTTTATTTGGTATGCAGCTTCCTTAGGACCAACAGAAAGGATTGGTAAAAAAAAATTGCCATCGGTTTTATCATAGGGTACAGTTTCGGGACTTTGAAAAAGTGCTGAGTCAGCACTTTTTAACACTGTAGGCAATGGGAAAAACATTAAAAAATCTTCTTCTCCAGATCCAGCAGGCAGAATCTTTTGATATTTGGTATGCAACATTGTAGGGTGGATCTGATTCAAGTTTGTTCAAATCGGCCCCCTGGGTTCATATTTGGGCTCAGTAGAGGAGCCCGATTTCGAACTTAGTGCATTTCAGGCAAATTTCTTAAAAAATCTTCTCCAGATCCAGCAGGCAGAATCTTTTGATATTTGGTATGCAACATTGTGGGGTGGATCTGATTCAAGTTTGTTCAAATCGGCCCCCTGGGTTTATATTTGGGCTCAGTATAGGAGCCCAAATTTGAACTTAGTGCATTTCAGGCAAATTTCTTTGAAAATCTTCTTCTCCAGATCCAGCAGGCAGAATCTTTTGATATTTGGTATGCAACATTGTGGGGTGGATCTGATTCAAGTTTGTTCAAATCGGCTCCCTAGATTCATATTTGGGCTCATTATAGGAGCTCGAATTCGAATTTAGTGCATTTCAGGCAAATTTCTTCAAAAATCTTCTTCTCCAGATCCAGCAGGCAGAATCTTTTGATATTTGGTATGCAATGTTGCGGGGTAGATCTGATTCAAGTTTGTTCAAATCGGCCCCCTGGATACATATTTGGGCTTACTATAGAAGCCCGCATTTGAACTTAGTGCATTTCAGGCAAATTTCTTAAAAAATCTTCTTCTCCAGATCCAGCTTCAGAATCTTTTCATATTTGGTAAGCAACATTGTGGGGTGGATCTGATTCAAGATTGTTCAAATCGGCCCCCTGGGTTAATATTTGGGCTCAGTATAGGAGCCCGATTTCGAACTTAGTGCATTTCAGGCAAATTTCTTAAAAAATCTTCTTCTGCAGATCCAGCAGGCAGAATCTTTTGATATTTGGTATGCAACATTGTAGGGTGGATCTGATTCAAGTTTGTTCAAATCGGCCCCCTGGGTTCATATTTGGGCTCAGTATAGGAGCCCGATTTCGAACTTAGTGCATTTAGGCAAATTTCTTAAAAAATCTTCTTCTCCAGATCCAGAAGGCAGAATCTTTTGATATTTGGTATGCAACATTGTGGGGTGGATCTGATTCAAGTTTGTTCAAATCGGCTTCCTAGATTCATATTTGGGCTCACTATAGAAGCTCGAATTTGAACTTCGTGCATTTCATGCAAATTTCTTAAAAAATCTTCTTCTCCAGATCCAGCAGGCAGAATCTTTTCATATTTGGTAAGCAACATTGTGGGGTGGATCTGATTCAAGTTTGTTCAAATCGGCCCCCTGGGTTTATATTTGGGCTCAGTATAGGAGCCCAAATTTGAACTTAGTGCATTTCAAGCAAATTTATTAAAAAATCTTCTTCTCCAGATCCAGCAGGCAGAATCTTTTGATATTTGGTGTGCAACATTGTGGGGTGGATCTGATTCAAGTTTGTTCAAATCGGCTTCCTAGATTCATATTTGGGCTCACTATAGAAGCTCGAATTCGAACTTAGTGCATTTCAGGCAAATTTCTTAAAAAATTTTCTTCTCCAGATCCAGCAGGCAGAATCTTTTGATATTTGGTATGCAACATTGTGGGATGGATCTGATGCAAATTTGTTTAAATCGGCTCCCTAGATTCATATTTGAGCTTACTATAGAAGCTCGAATTCGAACTTAGTGCATTTCAGGCAAATTTTTTAAAAAATCATCTTCTCCAGATCCAGCTGGCAGAATCTTTTGATATTTGGTATGCAACATTGCGGGGTGGATCTGATTCAAGTTTGTTCAAATCGACCCCCTAGATTCATATTTGGGCTCACTATAGAAGCTCGAATTCAAACTTAGTGCATTTCGGGCAAATTTCTTCAAAAATCTTCTTCTCCAGATCCAGCAGGCAGAATCTTTTGATATTTGGTATGCAACATTGCGGGGTGGATCTGATTCAAGTTTGTTCAAATCGGCCCCCTGGATTCATATTTGGGCTTAATATAGAAGCCTGAATTCGGACTTAGTGCATTTCGGGCAAATTTATTAAAAAATCTTCTTCTCCAGATCCAGCAGGCAGAATCTTTTGATATTTGGTATGCAACATTGTGGGGTGGATCTGATTCAAGTTTGTTCAAATCGGCTTCCTAGATTCATATTTGGGCTCACTATAGAAGCTCGAATTCGAACTTAGTGCATTTCAGGCAAATTTCTTAAAAAATCATCTTCTCCAGATCCAGCAGGCAGAATCTTTTGATATTTGGTATGCAACATTGCGGGGTGGATCTGATTCAAGTTTGTTCAAATCGGCCCCCTGGATTCATATTTGGGCTCACTATAGAAGCTCGAATTCAAACTTAGTGCATTTCGGGCAAATTTCTTCAAAAATCTTCTTCTCCAGATCCAGCAGGCAGAATCTTTTGATATTTGGTATGCAACATTGCGGGGTGGATCTGATTCAAGTTTGTTCAAATCGGCCCCCTGGATTCATATTTGGGCTTAATATAGAAGCCCGAATTCGCACTTAGTGCATTTCAGGCAAATTTCTTCAAAAATCTTCTTCTCCAGATCCAGCAAGCAGAATCTTTTGATATTTGGTATGCAACATTGCGGGGTGGATCTGATTCAAGTTTGTTCAAATCGGCCCCCTGGATTCATATTTGGGCTTAATATAGAAGCCTGAATTCGGACTTAGTGCATTTCGGGCAAATTTATTAAAAAATCTTCTTCTCCAGATCCAGCAGGCAGAATCTTTTGATATTTGGTATGCAACATTGTGGGGTGGATCTGATTCAAGTTTGTTCAAATCGGCTTCCTAGATTCATATTTGGGCTCACTATAGAAGCTCGAATTCGAACTTAGTGCATTTCAGGCAAATTTCTTAAAAAATCATCTTCTCCAGATCCAGCAGGCAGAATCTTTTGATATTTGGTATGCAACATTGCGGGGTGGATCTGATTCAAGTTTGTTCAAATCGGCCCCCTGGATTCATATTTGGGCTCACTATAGAAGCTCGAATTCAAACTTAGTGCATTTCGGGCAAATTTCTTCAAAAATCTTCTTCTCCAGATCCAGCAGGCAGAATCTTTTGATATTTGGTATGCAACATTGCGGGGTGGATCTGATTCAAGTTTGTTCAAATCGGCCCCCTGGATTCATATTTGGGCTTAATATAGAAGCCCGAATTCGCACTTAGTGCATTTCAGGCAAATTTCTTCAAAAATCTTCTTCTCCAGATCCAGCAGGCAGAATCTTTTGATATTTGGTATGCAACATTGCGGGGTGGATCTGATTCAAGTTTGTTCAAATCGGCCCCCTGGATTCATATTTGGGCTTAATATAGAAGCCCGAATTCGCACTTAGTGCATTTCGGGCAAATTTCTTAAAAAATCTTCTTCTGCAGATCCAGCAGGCAGAATCTTTTGATATTTGGTATGCAACATTGTGGGGTGGATCTGATTCAAGTTTGTTCAAATCGGCTTCCTAGTTTCATATTTGGGCTCACTATAGAAGCTCGAATTCGAACTTAGTGCATTTCAGGCAAATTTCTTAAAAAATCTTCTTCTCCAGATCCAGCTTCAGAATCTTTTCGTATTTGGTAAGCAACATTGTGGGGTGGATCTGATTCAAGTTTGTTCAAATCGGCCCCCTGGGTTTATATTTGGGCTCCGTATAGGAGCCCAAATTTTAACTTAGTGCATTTCAGGCATATTTCTTAAAAAATCTTCTCCAGATCCAGCAGGCAGAATCTTTTGATATTTGGTATGCAACATTGTAGGGTGGATCTGATTGTGATTCATGAACGTATTTATTTGTAAAGTTGATAGAATCTTAGACAAAATTTGCAGAAAAGATCTACTATAGAAGGGGTGGTATCCAGGGTGAACCGTTTACCCAAATCTAGCAGTACTAATGCATTATTCACACAAATCTTCGTTCAAATTTTATGACCCCTCATTGGAACACACGCGTTCAGCTCATTCCAACAAGCATATGCCATGTTTTCGAGACAAAGGAATAAAAATTTTAGTTATTCATGAAATTTTTAGGCAACTGTTGTCTGTTATTCACATTGCTTCATGAAATTTCAGTACTTTTAGAAGTTACCTCAGTAATCAAGGGTTAATTCCCTTTAATTAAATGTCGCCTCTAAAAAACAACCACTTTGCATATCTTATCTTTTTACCAGCATAACTGCCAAAACTTGTCAGCATTCTTCGCAAAAATCGCTATTCAAATTTTAATTTTTGTCTCTTAAGCATACATGTACTTATCGCTTGTAAATACCCCATTGGAATGAGCTTTTTGAGCTCGTTCCAATGAGAGGTCGCACACCATGCTTTTTGAGTCAAAAAAGCAATTTTTTTAGTTATTCCAAAATTTCGTACGTAAAACACAGCTTTATAACTTCACATTAAAATGAGCTCTCTAAGCTTGTTCCAATCAACATTCACGCACTATGTCTTTCACACAAAAAATAAAATTTTCCATTTATTCAGGAATTTTGTTTGCAAGAACACTCTTACCCCCCCCCCCCCCCCCACACACACACACAAACACACACACACACACACACACACACACACACACACACACACAAACACAGACACACACATCTAAAAGTTCATCAGCAAAAAAACAGTTACTTCAATTTTTAAATGCATTATAGGAACAACTTGCCTAATCAAATTTAAATACTTTTGCATCATTCTGTATCTAGAACAAACCATTTACCATATCTTTACGCAAAATTCTCCAGCATCATTCACAAAAAAACACCATTATTTATATATTCACATTTCTGTCTCAAAAATATACCTGATCTTCCCATACCCCTATTGGAATAAGCTGTTTGAGCTTGTTCCAATGATGATAAAAAAAAATAAAATTTGTGAAAATTTTTGTTTTCTTGCATGCAAATATATACGTGTAGCACATGGAAGATATCCACAGTTGGGGAGAGATGTCCAAGGCTATCTCTTCACATTCCTTGTTTGTGCTTCATGCTAAACCAGTTTGTCTGCAGAGATAAATTTGCTTTATTAAAAATCATTGGAGATTGGCCACACACCAATGATTTTAAATAAAACTAATTTTAGGTAACAAATGTTGAACTTCAAACAAAATCTATCACTCAACCAGTTAATGTTGATGAGGCATGACATGGTGAAGGTGACCTAAAATACTTCTTAGAGTCACTTTGTCAGGTGAGCGATTAAGGCCACGTGGGGCCTCTTGTTTATTTAACACTGACAATTAAAAGTCTCATTGATAGCTAGCCATTTCAATAAAGTTTGCCTATTAAAAACGTATGAAGTGCATAGCTGAATATAAGAATCTATAGAGCCAAGATATTAAGGGATTTACCGCCTGCAATTAGTACAAAATTGCAATTTCACAGCTGATCACAGTCACTGACCTTCGACCATGACGCAACATTGCATTGAGGAGTATATAATGTTAAAGAATAAATAGAATGTGTTCAACTGCTAGTCTGTAGTATTTCATGAAGCAGACATTACAATACAATGGGAGAATAAAATTGAGAGATAAATTCAAATACCATCTTTTTTTTTTCACCGGCAGATAATTGTTGCGCAGCAGTATTTTATATGGCTGTCAAGACAACATTTTCAGTTGAAGTTCATTATTCAATTCATTTACCTCCCTTGATGTGTCTCCCCAATGTTGACTGCAAAGTAATGGTGGAGAAACACGTTAAGGAAGGTAAAATGTGTAAAAATGAACATTATATTTTTACACTATAACCCAATGGCCCAGACTAGCTGGTGCTTAACTCAAAAGTTATTAAGGGCCAAACACAAATTTTGAACCCCCCTAACTCAAAAGTTATTAAGGGCCAAACACAAATTTTGAATCCCCTAACCCCCAAAATTTACTTGCAAAACCGAAAATTAAAAGTCCTATCTGGCCCTCCATACATTTACTCTCCGATGTCAGGTAGTGACTGGAATTGTCGCTAACATCATTCTTTGTTTGGCCCTAAAGTCATCAACAATGAAATGACATCTGTGCTTTTAAATCTCCTTTTTTGAGAATGCCAAACACAAATCAATGCAAGAATTGGTGGATACAAGGCTGTTATTGGATGAAGGAAGGGTTCAACAGTGGTTTTGGACATTCAGAGCTGTAACTTTATAATATTTATAAAATTACTTTATGTTTCCCAATTTCGGACATATGCCTGACGTCCTCATTTTTGATAATGATTATTCCACTGTTTGTTAAGTATTCCTTCCCTATCCTTCCATGAACCCTTCCTGTTAAACTCTTGGCTATATTTTTATACTGTCCCAATGACCCAGACTTAGCTGGTGCTAAACTCTTTAATTGAGGGCCAAACACAAATTTTGTCCCCCAATGCCCAAAATTTGCATCAAAAGCCGAAAAATACATGTCCTATATGGTCCTCCATACATTTACTCCTCTGCGCATGCGCAGTGTCAAGGAGGTCCCAAAATTGGCGCCAATCATCATTCTTTGTTTGGCATTCAAAACAGTTAATCTTTACTGTTATTTGTGCTTCCAAATCTCAGTTTTCATGATGCCAGACACATTTTGATGAGAGAAATGGTGGAAATAAAGAGGAAATATAAGGAGGAGAGGAAAAAATAGTGCAAGAAAATGTTCAGGGCTGTAACTTATAATTATTTTATGAAATTATTTCATGTTGCCTTTTTTCAAGGCATGGCCCTGGTGTTGTCATTCTTGCTATGAAAGTACCATTGTTTGATCAGTGTTTCCTCTCTACCTTCCTTATTCCCCCCTAGCTATTCTCCCATGTTTTGGCTTATTTTTTGTAATGTTCATTACTAAAATTTCTTGGGAGTTTTGGCTTGGTAACAATTTTTTAGCTCAACTTTGGCGAAGCCAAATTTGAGCTTATGCCATGGCCCGTCGTCCGTCTGTCCGTCAACAATTGGATACGGCTCGGGCTAGAGGCCGTATTTATGAACCGATCTTTACGAAACTTCTTGGGTACCTTTGTTATGACCGTGGGACGAGAACGAGTGTTTTGGGGTTTGGTCCGAAATTCAAGATGGCTGCCAGCTGCCATTTTGTACCGACGATGCAGAAATCTGTTTTTTGTGCAGAACTTCCATATGAAAGCTATGATTTGAATAATTTTTTGTATGAATGTTTAGTACCATGGGATAAATCACATATAATACGGGTTTTTTTCTCGTGCAGAAATTATGCAAATTAGAAGAACTTCGATTTATTCATACTACTTATACACACACTGTAAGTGCACATGTCAATACGTCTAGGGCTGGAGGCTGTATTTATGAACCGATCTTCATGAAACTTCTTGGGTGCCTTTGTTATCACCTTGGGACGAGAACGAGTGTTTTGGGGTGCGGTCTGAAATTCAAGATGGCTGCCAGCGTCCATTTTGTACCAAAATTAGTGCAATCAAGTTTTTTGTACAGAACTTCTGTATGAAAGTTCTGATTTGAATAAATTTCTGTATGAATGTTTAGTAACATGGAATGCATCACATATAATACGGGTTTTTTTCTCGCGCAGAAATTATGCAAATTAGATGAACTTTGATTTATAAAGTGCTACTTATACACAGTAAGTGCACATGTCAATACGGCTCGGGCTAGAGGCTGTATTTATGAACCGATCTTCACAAAACCTCTTGGGTACCTTTGATATCACCTTGGGTATTGTCATGGCCCGTTGTCCATCTGTCTGTCCGTCCGTCGCACCTTCAACACAGCTCGGGCCAAACCGATCTTTACGAAACTTCTTGGGTACCTTTGTTATGACCGTGGGACGAGAACGAGTGTTTTTGAGTCCGGTCTGAAATTCAAGATGGCCACTGGCAGCCATTTTGTACAGAATTAGGTGCAATCCGATTTTTGTGCAGAACTTCCATATGAAAGCGCTGCTTTGAATTTTTTTTTTGTGTGAATGTTTAGTACCATGGGATACATCACATACAATACAGGTTTTTTAATCGTGCGTAAATTATGCCAATTAGACTAACTTTGATCTATTTAATGTTACTTTCAGCACTGTAACTGCAAATGCTAATACGGCTCGGCCTATAGGCTGTGTTTATGAACCGATGTTTACGAAACTTCTTGGGTACCTTTGTGATCACCTTGGGACGAGAACGAGTGTTTTTGGGTGCGGTCCGAAATTCAAGAGGGCCACCAGCAGCCATTTTGTACTTTTGTTAATGCAATCAGTTTTTTGTACAGAACTTCTGTATGGAAGTTCTGGTTTGAATAAATTTTGTTTGAATGTTTAGTAACATGGAATACATCACATATAATACAGGTTTTTTTCTCGTGCAAAAATTATGCAAATTAGATGAACTTTGATTTCTTCAGTGCTACTTATACACAGTAAGTGCATATGTCAATATGGCTTGTGCTACAGTCTGTATTTATGAACCGATCTTCACGAAACTTCTTGGGTACCTTTGTTATCACCTTGGGACGAGAAAGAGTGTTTCTGTGTGCGGTCCAAAATTCGAGATGTCTGCCAGTGGCCATTTTGTACTGAAATTAGGGCCAATCAGTTTTTTAGGTCACCAAAGGGAGCTGAACTTGTCACTTGCCATCTGTCGTCGTCTGTCGTCATGAACATTTTTCAAACGACTTATCCTCTGAAACCACTGGTCCGATTTTCACAAAACTTCATGTGGATATTTATTACTATATGGCAATTCATGTTTGTTCAAATGAAATGGCCACGTCCCTTGTGGGCTCTGTATGGGGCATAACTCTTATAGCACCGTATGAATTATAGAAAAATTATTAAAAAATCTTCTCCAGAACCAGTGGGCAGAATCTTTTGATACTTGGTATGCAGCATCTTGGTATGGGTCTGATTCAAGTTTGTTCAAATCGAATCCCTTGATCAATATTGGGGCTCCCATGGGCATGAATTTTTCCTGAGTGCAATTTAAGGAAAAATCTTCTCCAGAACCAGTGGGCAGAATCTTTTGATATTTCGTATACAGCATCTTGGTATGGGTCTGATTCAAGTTTGTTCAAATAGAGTCCCTTGATCAATTTTGGGGCTCACTATGGGGACCTGAATTTTTACTTAGCGCAATTTTAGAAAATTTTTTTAAAAATCTTCTTCTCCAGAACTAATGGGCAGGATCTTTTGATATTTGGTATAGAGCATCTTGGTATGGGTGTGATTCAAGTTTGTTCAAGTTGAGTCCCTCGATCAATATTGGGGATCACTATGGGGGTGTGAATTTTTACTTAGTGCAATCTAAGAAAAAAACAATCTTCTTCACCAGAACCAGTGGGCAGAATCTTTAGATATTTGGTATGCAGCATCTTGGTATGGGTTGGATTCACGTTTGTTCAAATTGAGTCTTTTGATCAATTTTGGGGCTCACTATGGGGGCGTGAATTTTTACTTAGTACAGTTCAAGAAAAATTCTTTAAAAATCTTTTCCAGAACCAGTGGGCAGAATCTTTTGATATTTGGTATGCAGTTTGCTAGTATGGGTCTGATTCAAGTTTTTTTTAGCTTCCCCCCCTCCCCCGATCACTATTTTGGCTCATTATGGGGGCATGAATTTTTATTTTGTGCAATTCAAGTCTGATTCTTTAAAAATCTTCTTCTCCAGAACCAGCATGCAGAGTCTTTTGATATTTGGTATACGGCATTCAAGTATGGGCTTGATTTAAGTTTGTACAAATTGAGTCCCTTTGTTCATATTAAGGGAATTTGAATTTCAACTTGGTGCAATCTGATTCAGGTTTATTCAAATTGAGTCCCTCGATCAGTATTGGGGCTCACTAAAGGGGTGTGAATTTTTGCTTAGTGCAATTTAAGAAAATTTCTTTAAAAATCTTCTTTTCCGGAACCGATGGGCAGAATCTTTTGATATTTGGTATACGGCATCTTGGTATGGGTCTGATTCAAGTTTGTTCAAATTGAATCCCCCGTTCAATATTGGGGATCACTATGGGGTGTGAATTTTTACTTAGTGCAATTTAAGAAAAAAATCTTTAACAATCTTCTTCACCAGAACCAATGGGCAGAATCTTTAAATATTTGGTATGCAGCATCTTGGTATGGGTCTGATTCACGATTGTTCAAATCGAGTCCCTCGATCAATATTGGGGATCCCTATGGGCCGTGAATTTTCACTTAGTGCAATTTAAGAAAAAATTCTTTAAAAATCTTCTCCCGAATTAGTGGGCAAAATCTTATGATATTTGGTATGTTGCATCTTAGTAAGGTTCTGATTCAATTTTGTTCAAATTGAGTCCCTCGATCAATATTGGGCCTCACTATGGGGGCGTGAATGTTTACTTTGTGCAATTCAAGGAAAATTCTTTAAAAAATCTTCTTCATCACCATCCTGCAGAATCTTTTGATATTTGATCAGCAGCATTGTCCCATTCAATCCTGTTGATGTTTTAGCTCCACAGAGAGTATAGATTTACTCTGTAGAACCTTAAGAATAGCTTTTGATAAAATTTGTGTTTTAACAGTATGGAAAATTCGGTGAGTGCCTATGGCCCTCTGGGGCCTCTTGTTGTACACAAGTTCTATACAGCTCAGGCTAGAGGCTGTATTTATGTTTCTGGTTGCTGTCCAAAATTCAAGATGGCTGCGAGTGGCCATTTTATACCGAAATTAGGTCCAATCAGTTTTTTGTACACAACTTCTATACGGCTCAGGCTAAGAGGCCGTATTTATGAACCGATTTTTACTTTACGAAACTTCTTGGGTACCTTTGTTATCACTGTGGTACGAGAACGAGTGTTTTGGGGTGCAGTCCAAAATTCAAGATGGCCACCAGCAGCCATTTTGTACCAAAATTAGTGCAATCAATTTTTTGTACAGAACTTCTGTATGAAAGTTCTGATTTGAATAAATTTTTGTAGGAATGTTTAGTAACATGGAATACATCACATATAATACAGGATTTTTCTCGTGCAGAAATTATGCAAATTAGATGAACTTTGATTTGTTCATTGCTACTTATACACAGTAAATACACATGTCAATACAGCTTGGGCTAGAGTCTGTATTTATGAAACGATCTTCACGAAACTTCTTGGGGTACCTTTGTTATCACCTTGTGACAGGAACGAGTGTATTTGGGTGCCTTTGTTATCACTGCTATGAGAATAAATATTTTTGGGTTCAGTCAGACCCATTCTGGGACTCGAAGATTTCTTTTCTAGTTTAGCATCTAACTGTCCCCCACCTTTACGATACTTTACCTATATATTTGTTACAGGCTATGGTTAACATTTATGTACAGACCGATACAATACTTTGCATGTACCTTTGTTATCAGGTCATTACCTAGATGTTTGTCATTGCTGTGTCACATTCTATACATGTGCATGTCTTAAACAAGTTGAGCTACAGTGTCAATGACACTTTCATTTCTTGAAGTTATGATCTCTATAGACCTAAGATATATACATGAAATTCAAATTTATTTCCAAATTTATTGAACATAGTATGTTGTTGGTTATGATTATTGTACAAGAATATAAAAAAAAACCTGACAAGTACACATGTATACTCATATTGTGTGCTTTCCTCTTGTAATTAATAACAGGTGTATCATGCGCTCATGGCGCAGCTGTTCATTATTTTTAGCTCACCTGGCCTAAAAGGCCATGTGAGCTTTTATCATCACTTGGTTTCCGTCTTCCGTAAATTTTTCACATTTTCATCTCTCTATAACCGCTGAGCCGATGTGAACCAAACTTGACAGGAATTGTCTATGGGAAGTCCTCTGCAAACGATCCTCATTTTGTTCCCGTCGGATAAAAAACATGGCTTCCAGAGGCATTCTTTGATTCTGGTTGGTGGATTTTCAAAAATCTTCTCTGAAACTGCCGGGCCAAATGTTTTGAAACTTCACATAAACGATGACTGGCACCCCCTCTACCAACGATCCTCATTTCATGTTGATTGGGTCACAAACATGGCCACAATTATGGCTTATAGTTACTGTAGAAACCATGTGAGAAATCACATTTTCATCATCTTCTCTGGAACTACTGAGCTGACATGAAGCAAACCTGGCAGGGATAGTCTATTGGAGGTCCTCTACAAATGATCCTCATTTTGATCCCATGGGTTTGAAAACATTGCCTCCAGAGGCATTTTTTGATACTGATTGGTGGATTTTGAAAAAATCTTCTCCTCTGGAACCACAGGGCCAAATGTTTTGAAACTTTGCATGGTTGATGACTGGGACCCCCCCTACCACCAGTCCTCTTTTAATGTTGAGCGGGTTGCAAACATGGCTTCAATTGTGGCTTATAGTTACTATAGAAATCCTATGGAAAATCACATTTTCATTTTCTTCTCTGGAACTACTGAGCTGACATGAACCAAACCTGGCATGAATGGTCTATGAGAGGTCCTCGACAAACGATCCTCATTTTGTTCCCGAGGGTTGAAAAATATGGCCGCCAGAGGCATTCTTTGATTCTGGTTGTTGGATTTTCAAAAATCTTCTCCTCTGAAACTGCCAGGCCAAATGTTTTGATACTTCGCATAAATTATGCCTGGGACCCCCTCTACCAACGATCCTCATTTAATGTTGTTCGGGTTGTAAACATGGCCATAATTGCAGCTTATAGTTTCTATAGAAACCCTGTGGGAAATCACATTTTCATGTTCTCTGGAACTGCTGAGCCGACGTGAACCAAACCAGGCAGGGATAGTCTATTGAAGGTCTTCTACAAAGGCTCCTGATTTTGGTTACCGTGCATCAAAAAACATGGCTGCCAGAAGCATTTTTAGCTCAACTTTGGCAAAGCCAAATTTGAGCTTATGCCATGGCCAGTCGGCCGTCTGTCCGTCAACAATTCAATACGGCTCAGGCTAGAGGCTGTGTTTATGAATCGATCTTTACAAAACTTCTTGGGTACCTTTGTTATGACCGTGGGACGAGAACAAGTGTTTTTGGGTTCGGTCCGAAATTCAAGATGGCAGCCAGCCACCATTTTTTACCGAAGAAATCTGTTTTTTGCACAGAACTTCCATATGAAAGCGCTGATTTGAATAATTTTTTGTATGAATGTTTAGTACCATGGGATACATCACATATAATACAGGTTTTTTTCTCGTACGTAAATTATGCAAATTAGACTAACTTTGATGTATTTAGTGTTACTTTCAGCACTGTCAGTGCAAATGCCAATACGGCTTGGGCTAGAGGCCGCATTTATGAACCGATCTTTACAAAACTTCTTGGGTACCTTTGGTATCACCGTGGGACGAGAACGAGTGTTTTTGGGTGCGGTCCGAAATTCAAGATGGCCGCTGGCAGCCATTTTATTCAAAATTAGAGGCAATCAGATTTTTGCACAGAACTTCACATGAAAGCTCTGATTTGAATATTTTTTAGCTCACCTGACTTTCAGTCAGGAGAGCTATAGTGATCACTCACCATCCGTCGTCCGTGAATGAAGACGCAAACATGGTGTTTGCGTCTTCTCCTCCCAAACCGCTGAACCAATTTAATTGATATTTGAGATAATAGTTTGTTATGATATAGCAATATGATTTTGTTCAAATCAAGTTGCCCCGCCCGTGGGTAGGGCCACACCCAAAAAGTGTGCTGAAATTTTTAAAAATCTTCTTCTCATGAACCAGCAGTAGCAGAGACTTGATATTTGGTGTGCAGCTTCCTTTTGAGGTGTAGACTCAGATTTGTTCAAGAGAAGTTTGTGGGGCTATACTTGGCGTCGTTATGGGAGGGGCAAAATTTTTGGCCCGCCCAAAATTTCTATTTTCCAAACCGAGAGGCTGATTTGAACCAAATTTTATGTGAGGGCTTATTGGGTCATAAGTAACTAATTTATGCTGATTTTTTTTTTCCCGTAGCCCCATGGGAACCGCAGGAGCTAAAAATAGAAAAAAATTGAAACGCCCATATCTCCAAAACTGCACGGCACCGAGAATTTTTATTTGGTGTGAAGCTTCCTTAGAACCAACAGAAAGAATTGGTAAAAAAAAAATTGCCATCGGTTTTATCATAGGGTACAGTTTCGGGACATTGAAAAAGTGCTGAGTCAGCACTTTTTAACACTGTAGGCAATGGGAAAAACATTAAAAAATCTTCTTCTCCAGATCCAGCAGGCAGAATCTTTTGATATTTGGTATGCAACATTGGAGGGTGGATCTGATTCAGGTTTGTTCAAATCGGCCCCCTGGGTTCATATTTGGGCTCAGTATAGGAGCCCGATTTCGAACTTAGTGCATTTCAGGCAAATTTCTTAAAAAATCTTCTTCTCCAGATCCAGCAGGCAGAATCTTTTGATATTTGGTATGCAACATTGTGGGGTGGATCTGATTCAAGTTTGTTCAAATCGGCCCCCTGGGTTTATATTTGGGCTCAGTATAGGAGCCCAAATTTGAACTTACTGCATTTCAGGCAAATTTCTTTGAAAATCATCTTCTCCAGATCCAGCAGGCAGAATCTTTTGATATTTGGTATGCAACATTGTGGGGTGGATCTGATTCAAGTTTGTTCAAATCGGCCCCCTGGGTTTATATTTGGGCTCAGTATAGGAGCCCAAATTTGAACTTAGTGCATTTCAGGCAAATTTCTTTGAAAATCATCTTCTCCAGATCCAGCAGGCAGAATCTTTTGATATTGGGTATGCAACATTGTGGGGTGGATCTGATTCCAGTTTGTTCAAATCGGCCACCTGGATTCATATTTGGGCTCACTATAGAAGCCCAAATTCGAACTTAGTGCATTTCAGGCAAATTTCTTTGAAAATCTTCCTCTCAAGATCCAGCAGGCAGAATCTTGTGATATTTGGTATGCAGCATCCTTAGGGGGGTGAGATTCAAGTTTGTTCAAGCCATGTCCCTAGGTCCATATTTGGGCTCAATGTGGGAGCTTGAATTGTAACTTTGTTCGAAATGAGGAATTTTCTTAAAAAATCTTCTTCTTCAGATCCAGCAGTCGGAATGGTTTGATATGTGGTGAGTAGCATCCTTGGGGGGGAGGGGGGATTCAAGTGTGTTAAAGCCAAGTCCATGGGTCCATATTTGGGCTCCCTGTGGGAGCCCAAATTATAACTTAGTCAATATGAGGAATTTTTCTTTAAAAATCTTCTTCTTCAGATTCAGCAGTTGGAATGTTTTGATATTTGGCATGGAGCAACCTTAGGGGGCTGAGATTCAAGTTTGTTCAAGCCAAGTCCCTTGGTTCATATTTGGGCTCACTATGGGAGCCTGAATGACAACTTAGTTCAAAATGAGGAATTTTATTTAAAAATCTTCAGATCCAGCAGATGAATGCTTTTGATATTTTTTATGCAGCATCCTTAGGGGGGTAAGATTCAAGTTTGTTCAAGCCATGTCCCTAGGTCCATATTTGGGCTGATTGTGGGAGCTCGAATTGTAACTTGGTTCAAAATGAGGAATTTTCTTTAAAAAACTACTTCTTCAGATCCAGCAGTCGGAATGTTTTGATATTTGGTGTGCAGAATCCTTAGGGGTGTGAGATTCAGGTTTGTTAAAGCCAAGTCCCTGGGTTCATATATGGGCTTCCTGTGGGAGCCCGAATTATGACTTAGTTCAGTATGAGGAATATTCTTTAAAAATCTTTTTTTAGATCCACTGGTCAGAATATTTGGATATTTGGTTTCAGCTTTTCTTAGGAGGAGCAGATGCAACTTGTGGAAATCAATTCTCTGGGTTGATATTTAGGCTACCATGTCGGGTGAGCGCCCTCAGGCCCCCTGGGGCCTCTTGTTTGTGTGAACGTTTAGTACCATGGGATAATACGGGTTTTTTCTCGTGCAGAAATTATGCAAATTAGATGAACTTTGATTTTTTCAGTGCTACTTATACACAGTAAGTACACATGTCAGTACAGCTCGGGCTAGAGGCTGTATTTATCAACCGATGTTCACGAAACGTCTTGGGTACCTTTGTTATCACCTTGGGACGAGAACGAGTGTTTCTCAGTGCGGTTCAAAATTCAAGATGGCTGCCAGTTGCCATTTTGTACCGAAATTAGGTCCAATCAGTTTTTTGCCACAACTTCTATACAGCTCGTATTTATGAACTGATCTTCACGAAACTTCTTGGGTACCTTTGTTTTCACCTTGGGACAGGAATGAGTGTGTTTTGGGGTGCCTTTGTTATCACTGTGCTATGAGAACAAATATTTTGGGGTTCAGTCAGACCCACTCTGGGACTCAAAGATTTCTTTTCTAGTTTAGCATCTGACTGTCACCCACCTTTACAATACTTTACCTATGCATTTGTTACAGGCTACGGTCAGTATTTATGTACAGACCGTTACAATACTTTATATGTACCTTTGTTATCAGGTCATTACCTAGATGTTTGTCATTGCTGTATCACATACTATACATGTACTTCTCTTGACAAGTTGAGCTACAGTGTCAATGACACTTTCATTTTATTCTAATTGGTGGATATTGAAAAATGTCCTGAAACTACAGGGCCAAATGTTTTGAAACTTTGCATGGTTGATGACTGCGACACCCTCTACCAAATGATCCGCATTTAATGTTAATCGGGTTGCAAACATGGCACCAGTTGCAGATTAAAGTTACTATAGAAACCCTATGGGAAATCACATTTTCATCTTTGGAACTACTGAGCCAAACTTTGCAGGAATGGTCTATGAGAGGATGGAAATATGTGGCAGCCAGAGGCTATATTCTAATGCTTAACCCAGTGCCTCTCCTGTCTGCACGAAGATCGGTACTGTCAGCAAAATACTTGTTTTTTGAGAATCTGGTAAGTGTTGGTTCCAGTTTTCTCCACTGAGAACTGGGGAAAAACCCCCCCAAAAATATTGTGTATACAGTACAAGTCAAAATAAGTTGTATCATAACTGCAATAAACTAAGTAAACTACAGCACCTGCACTGACAAGATCAGAATCTGACATTTTCTGGAAAGCTATCAGTGGGAGCTTTCCCGAAAATGATGTCATCTTCTGGTCTTATCAGTGTAGGAAGAGAAAAGATACATAGTTTATAGGATTATCTTACAACTTATTTTGACTTCTACTGTAAACAAGTGCAGCTGTAATTATGTTAATACATGTATTACTCTCAAGTTACTTATCTGAAATACTGATTGATGACAGGTGTTTGAAAAAGCATGGAAGTTTTATTTTCTTTTCCCAGTAGCTGTCCAGTAATTTAAGATATGACAAAATTGGAGTTAAATGTGTTTCCTGTAACCCTTTATCTATCCAAAGCTGTTTGAAAGAGAATACTGTTTGAAAAAATTGTAATTTTCAAAATATTTAACCTTCTTTTACTGATTTTTTTGTTGAAACAGAATTCATAAATGTGTGCATTTTCAAGAAATCTTCTTTGAAACTACAAGGCCAAATGTTTTGAAACTTAATGTGGGATTGAAGACTGGAGCACCCTTTATCAATGATCCTCATTTAATCTTCATCAGGTTGCAATTATGGCTGCAACTGTGGCTTATAGTTTCTATAGAAACCCTATAGGAAATCACATTTTCATCTTCTTCTCTGGAACTACTGAGCCAATGTGAACCAAGCTTGGCAGGCATGGTCTATGAGAGGTTCTCTAAAACTTGGTCATTTTATTCCTGTTGGATGAAAAACGTGGCCGCCAGAAAAATTAATTGATTCTAACTGAGCAATTTTGTAAACTCTTCTCTGAAACTACAAAGTCAAATATTTTGAAACTTCACATGATTGAGGACTGGGACACCTTCTACCAATGATCCTCATGTAATGTTGATGTAATGTTGAAAACATGGCCACAATTGCAGCTCATAGTTACCATGGAAAGCCTATGGGAAATCACATTTTATATGTAGTTCTGCCATGTGAGCAATTACAGGCTCTCTAGAGCCTCTAGTTTGGTTATGCATCATTGGTGTCTAGAGGAAGCTTCCTTTCGATTTTAGATCAGATAATCAGTTCAATATGGGCACCATGGTGGCCATCTTGAACTTGGTTTCCGTCCAACAACTTGTGAATGCTGATTCAAATCAATTTAATTTATTTGTCATGCATTGTTGGTATCTAGAGGAAGCTTCCTTTTGATTTTAGGTATTTATCCAAGAGACTTATGCTCGGGAGCATATGCCATGCTTTGTATTGCTCTTGAGCATGGGGGTGGAGTAAACTAGGTGGGGTGCAGGGGGAGACAAACTGTTACATCGAAACCAATTCCTGGGGTAGAAATCCTCTATGAAGTAGTCAGCACAGGTAAACTTTACTTCATCCCAAAGTTGCAGTCGAGAGATCAGCACGTTAGCCCAAGATGCTGAGAAAGACCTAAACACCAATAAATAGCTTTTAAAAAATTTTTTTGGGGCCACAAGGTTGACTATTTTAGTTCTAAATTCTCAAGACTTTCTGAATTTATGGTTGTATCATGAATTAAATTTATTAAGGTAATAGAAAATATAGAGGAAATATGAATTTTTCTGAACAATGATGTGTTAATAATACTTTAATCTTTTTCAGGTATGTTGTCTCATCAGTTGAAAAAACATGTAATTGATGGAGAGAAAGCAATAATTCAAAATCCAACTGATGCACAAAGGTAGATATCAAATAATTGCATTTTAACAGGTTATCAAGGCTTTTGAAAACAGAAATCATTAATTTAGTTCCAGAATTTCTTGAATAAATTGTGGAAAATCAGGGAACTTTTGTTTACAGTGCAAAGAGAGTGGGTAATTCAAAAATAATTTTTGTCCGGTCAACACAATTTTTTTTATTTCTGAGAAAACACCTGAGCTCTAGAAAACCCTCGGACAATGAACCTTCAAGTGCAACTCTGTGGTTCAACAGGCCTGAAAATGAAGAGCTTATGTTGTAATGCTATATATAACATGGTGGTAACCTATAGGAAAAAAAGTGTTGTAATGCTTTTTCACTTTCTCGGTTTTTTGCTTCGCAAGTGATGTTGTTTACGTCTTGACTGAATTTCCCCCAAAATAAATAACAACTAATGCATGATCTTGCTTGAGAATTTGCATGTCAATTGTTGTAATTTATTTTGAAGGTAATTTTGTTAAGGTTGTAAGCAGCATGCAACTCCAGTCATATTTGGATGCAATGCACAACCTTTGAGTTGAGTTTGTTCTAAAAGATTGTCATATCTGACTTGCAAAACATGCAGGATTAGGAGGTTAATTTATACTGTGTTGTTTTATCATAACCTATACTATGTTCGCATGTTTTACAATTGACATGTCCCCACATAACCTGAACGATCATTTACGTGTTACAGTGATTCACAAATTGAAAATTTCAACAACCCCAAAGCATTTATGCCAAAGAAATTTGGATAACCCTCCAAATTTAGATAACCATTCACATGTATATTCGCTTTTTTGTTAATTTGTAATATGTAGATCTGCCACGGTTAGCCGGATATCTGGTTTGCATCTGGTTGCCAAGAAACTCAACCGGTTAGAAAAGCCCTCAACCATACTCCTGATATTGCGTTCGATAATATGAGGTCTTGATTATTATTGAAGTTGGGAACAACCTACGTTGAACTACTGAGAAATTCATCTCCATTCCGGCATACATAGGGGATATATTTTGTTGACAGTACTCCCAGAAAACTGATACACTGTAGACACAATGTCATTAAACATTAGCTTTGTACCTATCCTACATTATTGAATACTGTTTTATCAGTCAACTTCTAAGAGTTATGAAACCTATGACATTGTCAACCTGTGTGTGTGTTTTGGGGAACATGTGCGTTAATTTGTTGGAAAGTATCACAGGAATCACAAGTAAGTTGAGAGGTTGTGGGATTTACACTGCGGTTGCAGTTTCGGTTTTTAAAGCAAAAAACCTCAGTTGCGGTTTTTGTTGTCCATGAGCATATAGAAACTATCCGTATATACCTATCAGATTGGCCCCACATTATTCTTGCAACATCTTCTACTAACAACTAACAAGGCATCTGTTGATTTTATGAGTTGAATAAATAATTATAACATATCTATTCCTGTAATGTTGTAAAATGCCAGACCAAAAAACCCCTGTGTTTTGGGTAACCCGGCTGACCCTAAAAATTTTATCAAGGAAAAGTCGCTCACATAGATCATTGTAACCCTAAACTTCCATTCTACTTCAACTGTGAATTTGAAACTGATTTTGGAGTTCAAGCTTTCTAAACTACGTGTATAAATAAATATATCGGAAGAATTCATGAAGAGCAAGTGGCAGGTTCTAGTTCAGCAAAGGAAACTGCATTTGATAAACTGATGAACGTTTTACAATGCTTCACCGTTGGTGTTGACAGGTCATAAATATTAATGAATATCGTGTTGAGTATCATGTATTGATACTGAAAGCCTAAAATCTTGGTTTAAAGTCTTGAAAATGTTATTGGTGCAAGTATATTCAACAACAGTTTCGTTTTTTTAGCTCATCTTGACAAAGTCAAGCTGAGCTAATCTAATCGCTTCCCGTCCGTCGTCCGTCAACACCATGTTTTGGTCTTCTCCTCCAAAGCCACTGGACCAATTCAAGTGAAAGTTTGTGTGAGTGATGGTCCCAAAGGGGCATTTCATTTTTGTTCAACTCAGCATGCCCAGCCCCATAGGGAGGGAGTGGGGGAAAATGCTCCAAAATATTTTAAAAATCTTCTCAAGAACCAGTGTACAATGACTTGATATTTGCTATGGAGCTTCCATATGAGGTGTAGAATCAAGTTTGTTCAAACGAAGTTCATAAAGTAATATTTGGCTTTGTAATAGGAGGGGTAAGATTTTTGGCCCCGCCCAAAATTTCTATTTTCTGAACCGATGGTCCGGTATGAACCAAATTTGGTTTGTGGTAGTATTGGGTCTTAAGTACTTGACCCATGCAAAAAAAAAATTTCCTGCATCCCCATGGGAACCCTGGGAGCTAAAAATAGAAATATTTTCAAACGCCCATATTTCCCAAACCCCACGGAACAGAGAGCTTTTATTTGGTATGAAGTATCCTTACGACCAGTAGAATTGAATGGTAAAAAAAAATTGCCATCGGTTATGTTAGGGTGTTCTGTAATGGGCATCGAAAAAATGCTTAGTCAGCATATTTGCAAAAATTTTAAAAAATCTTTTCTCCAGAACCAATCATCAGAATCTTTTGATATTTGGTATACAGCATTCATAGGGGGGGGTCAGATAAAAGTTTGTAGAAATAAAGCTCATTGGTTCATATTTGGGCTCTCTACAGGAGCCCGAAGTTTTAACATAGGGTAATATGGGGAATATTCTTTAAAAATCTTCTTCTTCAGAACCACCAGTCAGAATCTTTTAATATTTGGTATACATCATTGTTATGAGGGTCAGATTCTAGATTGTTCAAACCAAGTCCCTAGGTTAATATTTGGGCTTCCTACGGAAGCCCAAATTTTATCTTTGTTCAATATGGAGGGTAATTTAAAAAAATCTTCTTCTTCAGATCCATCAGTCAGAATGCTTTGATATTTGGTATGCAACATCTCTATGGGGGTCAGATTCAAGTTTGTTCAAATCAAATTCCTAGGTATATATTTGGGCTCACTATGGTAGCCCAAATTTTTACTTAGTGCAATATGAGAAAATTTCTTTAAAAATCTTCTTCTTCAGATCCACCAGTCGGAATGCTTTTATATTTGGTATACAACATCTCTAGGGGGGTCAGATTCCAGGTTGTTCAATTCGAGTGCCTAGGTTAATATTTGGGCTCCATATGGGAACATGAAATTTTACTTAGTACAATATGAAGGAATTTCTTCAAAAATCTTCTTCTTCAGATTCACTTGTCAGAATGCTTTCACATTTGGTATACAACATCTCTAGGGGGGTCAGATTCAAGTTTGTTCAAATCGGATCCATAGGTCAATATTTGGGCTCGCTATGGTAGCCCAAATTTGAACTTAGTGCAATTCGAAGAAATTTCTTTACAACTTCTCTTCTTCAGATCCAACAGTCAGAATGCTTTCATATTCAGTACACAACATCTCTAGGGAAGTCAGATTTAACTGTGTTCAAATCAAGAGCCTGGGTTAATATTTGGGCTCTCTATGGGAGCCGGAATTGGCCATTTTGCTGAAGAATTGAACATTTTGTATTCAGTACCCTCTAGAGGTACTAAGATTAATCCACATAGGTTGTATCAAGGGGCTTCATAGGGGAGCTCTACATTTTACTTATGATCAACTGAAGAAAAGGCATGATGCCCAGATTATTTTTGTCACTCCTGAGGGACTCAAGGATTGACAGTGTAGCCTATGGAGATGGCTTGCTTAATGTAGACTCATTCTTGGACTCTGTTTAAATTGTGTTCTGTACAAGATGAGCGCTTCAGGCCCCGTGGGGCCTCTTGTTTTTGTGTACCCATACCAAGTATGGTACACATAATGTCGGCATCTGGGGTGTCCCTCTGTCGTTCGTCCATCCGGCGTCCGTATCCATTTCTGTGGCATTCGATAACTTGAAAAATATTGCTTGGATTGTCATGTTACTTTATATTTGTGTTCAGGTTACTGATGTGCTGAGCTGTATAGTCTTTGGTGTAAATCTGATAATTATACCCCCTTCGAAGCGGGGGCTATATAGGAATCGCCTTGTACGTCCGTACGTCCGTCCGTCCGTACGTACGTCTTTCCGGACCTGAAATTCTTGTGTGCGCAACTCCTCCTACATTTATCAATCAATTTGGACAAAACTTTTCAGACATCATCACTACTAAGTGAACATGCGCATATTTCAAGATTTTTGATCTGCGACAATTTTAACCAGGTTATCTCCCTTTGACTTAGATTTATTGTGTCTTTCCATCCGAACAAATTCTTGTGCGCGCAACTCCTCCTACATTAATGAACCGATTTTGTTATACCCCCGCTTCGAAGAAGTGGGGGCTATATAGGAATCGCCCTGTACGTCCGTCCGTCCGTACGTCCGTCCGTACGTCTTTCCGGACCTGAAATTCTTGTGTGCGCAACTCCTCCTACATTTATCAATCAATTTGGACAAAACTTTTCAGACATCATCACTACTAAGTGAACATGCGCATATTTCAAGATTTTTGATCTGCGACAATTTTAACCAGGTTATCTCCCTTTGACTTAGATTTATTGTGTCTTTCCATCCGAACAAATTCTTGTGCGCGCAACTCCTCCTACATTAATGAACCGATTTTGATGAAACCTTTCAAACATCATCTCTACTAAGTGAACATGTGCATATTCCAAACTTTTTAATCTGCGACAATTTTAACCAGGTTATCTCTCTTGAACTTTGATTTAATATGGGTTTCTACATGAAATTCTTGTGTGCGCAACTCCTCCTACATTTATCAATCAATTTGGACAAAACTTTTCAGACATCATCACTACTAAGTGAACATGCGCATATTCCAAGATTTTTGATCTGCGACAATTTTAACTATGTTATCTCCCTTTAACTTAGATTTATTATGGGTTTCTACATGAAATTCTTGTGCGTGCAACTCCTCCTACATTTATCAATCAATTTGGACAAAACTTTTCAGACATCATCACTACTAAGTGAACATGCGCATATTCCAAGATTTTTGATCTGCGACAATTTTAACCAGGTTATCTCCCTTTGACTTAGATTTATTGACTTAGATTTATTGTGTCTTTCCATCCGAACAAATTCTTGTGTGCGCAACTCCTCCTACATTAATGAACCGATTTTGATGAAACCTTTCAAACATCATCTCTACTAAGTGAACATGTGCATATTCCAAACTTTTTAATCTGCGACAATTTTAACCAGGTTATCTCTCTTGAACTTTGATTTAATATGGGTTTCTACATGAAATTCTTGTGTGCGCAACTCCTCCTACATTTATCAATCAATTTGGACAAAACTTTTCAGACATCATCACTACTAAGTGAACATGCGCATATTCCAAGATTTTTGATCTGCGACAATTTTAACCAGGTTATCTCCCTTTGACTTAGATTTATTATGTCTTTCCGTTCGAACAAATTCTTGTGTGCGCAACTCCTCCTACATTAATGAACCGATTTTGATGAAACCTTTCAAACATCATCTCTACTAAGTGAACATGTGCATATTCCAAACTTTTTGATCTGCGACAATTTTAACCAGGTTATCTCTCTTGAACTTTGATTTAATATGGGTTTCTGCATGAAATTCTTGTGTGTGCAATTCCTACATTTATCAATCAATTTGGACGAAAGTTTACAGACATCATCACTACTAAGTGAACATGTGCATATTCCAAAATTTTTGAGCTGTGGCTATTTTAACTAGGTTATCTCCCTTTAACTTGGATTTATTATGGGTTTCTACATGAAATTCTTGTGCGTGCAACTCCTCCTACATTTATCAATCAATTTTGACGAAACCTTTCAAACATTATCACAACTAAGTGAACATACGCATATTCCCAAATTTTTGATCTGCGACAATTTTAACCATGTTATCTCCCTTTAACTTGGATTTATTATGGGTTTTCAAATGGGATTCTTGTGTGTGCAACTACTCCTACATTAATGAACCGATTTTGAATACATGTTGCACATTGTAAATGTGTTTTTCCAAATGTAAACCATATATGTGTGGGCTCTTTAAGTATTCAGTGCTGTTCTGTGGAAGGCCACATGCAAATACAAATTTCAACAACAAAAAATGATCTTTATGTATACATTTCCTTATGGCCTTCGCCTACATGATCAGAAGTGCATTCCTCTAAAAACCCAAAGCGGGGGTATTAATCACCTTCAGTGATAGTTCTAGTTTGATCCTGAGATATTAACCCTTTATCCTTCAGATTGAGAATTCTTCCAATCCCTTGGGCATGAGATAACTCAAAAAATATCAATCCAATTGTCATGTTACTTTATATATATCTTCAGGTTACTTCTGTGCCGTGCTGTATAGTTTTTGGTGTAAATTTGATAATTTGATCCTAAGATATTAACCCTTGATCCTTCAAATTGAAAATTCCTCCAAAAATTGGTCCTGAGATAATAACAGCTTTCTACTAGTTGTGTGTATGGGTACACATCTGACGATTAAATCGGCCTATAAAATTCCATTCAAATGTACCACTGTACATAAAAATTATTGACAGTTGTCAGCAGATGCGTAAATATTGCATTTAAAAGAATTAAGTAGACATTTTAGTAATACGATATTTGTTTTATTTCTCTAAGAACGTGCTGGAATTTTAAAACCAAATTTTCGGTTGTGTTTATTGTAGCACGGGTGTGATTTTTAGCACGAAGCCAAATTTGAGATATTGTCATGGCCCGTCGTCCGTTTGTCCATCCGTTTGTCATGCCATACACACGGCTCGGGCTAGAGGCCGTATTTATGAAGCGATCTTTACGAAACTTCTTGGGTACCTTTGTTATCACCGTGAGACGAGAACAAGTGTTTTTGGGTCCGGTCCGAAATTAGGTGCAATCCGATTTTTGCGCAGAACTTCCATATGAAAGCTCTGATTTGAATAATTTTTCGAATGAATGTTTAGTAACATGGAATACATCATATATAATAAGGGTTTTTTTTCTCGAGCAGAAATTATGCAATTTAGATGAACTTTGATTTATTCAGTGCTACTTACACACAATAAGTGCATGTGTCAATAGGGCTTGGGCTAGAGGCTGTATTTATGAACCAGTCTTCACAAAACTTCTTGGGTACATTTGTTATCACCCTGGGATGAGAACGAGTGGTGCTGAATGCGGTCCAAAATTCAAGATATCTGCCAGTGGCCATTTTGTACCGAAATTAGGTCCAATCATTTTTTGTACACAACTTCTATATGGCTCGGGCAGGGGGCTGTATTTAAGAACCGATCTTTACGAAACTTCTTGGGTACCTTTGTATTCACTGTGGGATGAGGACGAGTGTTTTTGGGTGCGGTCCAAAATTCAAGATGGCTGCCAGCAGCCTTTTTGTACCAAAAATAGTGCAATCAGTTTTTTGTACAGAACTTCTGTATGAAAGTTCTGATTTGAATAAATTTTTAGTAGGAATGTTTAGTAACATGGAATACATCACTTGTAATACAGGTTTTTTTCTCGTGCAGAAATTCTGCAAATTAGATGCACTTTGATTTTTTCAGTGCTACTTATGCTCAGTAAGTACACATGTCAATACGGCTCGGGCTAGGGGCTGTATTTATGAACCGATCTTCACGAAACTTCTTGGGTACCTTTGTTATCACCTTGGGACGAGAACGAGTCTTTCTGGGTGCGGTCAAAATTCAAGATCGCTGCCAGCGGCCATTTTGTACTGAAATTAGGTACAATCAGTTTTTTGTACAGAACTTCTATATGAAGGTTCTGATTTGAATAAATTTTTGAATGAATGTTTAGTAATATGGAATACATCACATATAATCCAGGTTTTTTCTCGAGCAGAAATTATGCAAATTAGATGAACTTTGATTTATTCAGTGCTACTTGTACAAAGTAAGTGCACATGTTAATATGGCTCGGGCTAGAGACCCTACTTATGAACCAATCTTCACAAAACTTATTGGGTACCTCTGTTATCACCTTGGGACGAGAACGAGTGTTTTTGGGTGCGGTCCGAAATTCAAGCTGGCAGCCAGCGGCCATTTTGTACCAAAATTAGGTACAATCAGTTTTTGGTACAGAACTTCTATATGAAGGTTCTGATTTGAATAAATATTTGAATAAATGTTTAGTAACATGTAATACAGGTTTTTTTTCTCGTGCAGAAATTGTGCAAATTAGATGAACTTTGATTTATTCAGTGCTACTCATACACAGTTGGTGCACATGTCAATACAGCTCGGGCTAGAGGCTGTATTTATGAACTTCTTGGGTGCCTTTGCTATCACCTTTGGACAGGATCAAGTGTTTTTGGGTGCCTTTGTTATCACTGTGCTATGAGAACAAATATTTTTGGGTTCAGTCAGTCCCACTCTGGGACTCGAAGATTTCTTTTCTAGTTTAGCATCTAACTGTCGCCCACCTTTACGATACTTTACCTATACATTTGTTACAGGCTATGGTCAGCATTTATATACAGACTGTTACAATAGTTTATATGTACCTTTGTTATCAGGTCATTACCTAGATGTTTGTCATTGCTGTGTCACATACTGTACATGTACATGTCTTACACAAGTTGAGCTACAGTGTCATTGACACTTTCATTTCTAAATTCCATGTACAGTGCTAATCAAATATTTCAAGTTAAATCGATCCCTGTTGAAAATCTTCTTCAGATCCACCAGTCAGACTGCTTTCATATTTGGTGTACAGCATCCTGATGGTGGAAGGGAAGTGCTCAGACTCAAGTGTGTTCAGGTTCAAGTTCCTAGGTTGATATTTGGGCTCCCCAAGTTTTGCATTACTGTAAATTGGGGCATTATTGCTGTGGTAACGTCCCAGTACTAGTAAAAAATCATCTGGCATGGACAACAGAGTTATAAATAATATAATAACTTCATTCCTCTGTAGTGTTAACTAGCTATAGATGTTAGTTAAATCCTTCTTTAAAAAACTAGTGTCAGGTGAGCACCTCAGAACCCATGAGGCCTCTAGTTTATTAAGTACCCTCTAGAGGTGTGTAACTAAGATTAATCCACACTGGTTGTATCAAGGAGCTCCATAGGGGATCTCCACTTTTTAGCTCACCTGACTGAAAGTCAGGGTGAGCTTTTCTTATCACTCTTCGTCCGTTGTCTGTCGTCCGTCGTCCTGCGTGAAGGTGGTGTTTCAGCCTCTTTCTCCTAAACCACTGGCCACATTTTAATTAAATTTCATGTAAGTAGTGGTTATATAGGGGCATTTTGATTTTTATCCAAAATAGGTTTCAGCTCATATTGAGCAGAGGTGTGGGGGAAAAAATGGCCAAATTTTTTGAAAATCTTCTTCTAATGAACCACCAGTAGCAGAGACTTGATACAGAGTCCTTTTGAGGTTTAGAATCAAGTTTGTTCAAGAGAAGTTTGTCGGGCATTATTTGCCTTCGTTATGGGAGGGGCAAAAATTTTAGCCTCGCCTAAAATTTCTACTTTCAGAACTGTCAGGTCGATTTGAACCAAATTTGATATGAGATGATAATGGGTCATAAGTAGTTGATTGATGCAACAAATTTTTTTCTCATTGCCCCGTGGGAACCTCGGGAGCTAAAAATAGGAAAAACCTTAAAACTGCCAGATCTCCAAAACAACACGGCACAGAGAATTCTTATTTTGTATAAAGCTTACTTTTATCCAGTAGAATAGAATGGTTAAAAATAAAAAAAATCCATATCGGTTTGATCACAAGGTACTTTTTTCAGGACTTTGAAAAAGTGCTGAGTCAGCACTTTTTAACACTGTAGTCAGTGGGAAAAAGATTAAAAAATCTTCTTCTCCAGATCGAGCAGGCAGAATCTTTTGATATGTGGCATGCAACATTGTGGGGTGGATCTGATTCAAGTTTGTTCAAAGCGACCCCCTGGGTTTATATTTGGGCTCAGTATAGAAGCTCGAATTCGAACTTAGTGCATTTCAGGCAAATTTCTTAAAAAATCTTCTTCTCCAGATCCAGCTTGCAGAATCTTTTGATATTTGGTATGCAACATTTTGGGGTGGATCTGATTCAAGTTTGTTCAAATCGGCCCCCTGGATTTATATTTGGGCTCAGTATAGAAGCTCGAATTTGAACTTAGTGCATTTCAGGCAAATTTCTTAAAAAATCTTCGTCTCCAGATCCAGCAGGCAGAATCTTTTGATATTTGGTAAGCAATATTGTAGGGTGGATCTGATTCAAGTTTGTTCAAATCGGCCCCCTGAATTCATATTTGGTCTCACTACAGAAACCTGAATTCGAACTTCGTGCATTTCAGGCAAATTTCTTTGAAAATCTTCATCTCAAGATCCAGCAGGCAGAATCTTTTGATATTGGGTGTGCACCATGCTTAGGGGGGTGAGATTCAAGTTTGTTCAAGCCAAGTCCCTGGGTTCATATTTGGGCTCACTGTGGTAGCCCGAATTATAACCTAGTTCAAAATGAGGAATTTTCTTTAAAAATCTTCTTCAGATCCAGCAGTTGGAATGTTTTGATATTTGATATGCAGCATCCTTAGGGGGGTCAGATTCAAGTTTGTTCAAGCCATGTCCCTAGGTCCATATTTGGACTCACTGTGGGAGCTTGAATTGTAACTTAGTTCAAAATGAGGAATTTTCTTTAAAAATCTTCTTCAGATCCAGCAGTTGGAATTTTTTGATATTTGGTGTGCAGCATCCTTGAGGGGGGGGGGGGGGGGGGGGGGGGGGGGGAATTCAAGTTTGTTAAAGCCAAGTCCCTGGGTTCATATATGGGCTCCCTGTGGGAGCCCGAATTATAACTTAGTTCAATATGAGGAATATTCTTTAAAAATCTTTTTTTTTTAGATCCACTGGTCAGAATCTTTGGATATTTGGTATAAGCTTTTCTTAGGAGGAGCAGATGCAACTTGTAGAAATCAATTCTCTGGGTTGATATTTAGGCTACCATGTCAGGCCCCTTGTGACCTCTTGTTTAGAATAGCGCTGGCTGGTTTTGGCCGTTACATTGGGTAAAGGGTTATCAGACTCATTGCTGTATGCCCAGAGATGAGATATCAGGGTATCTGTTGTTCGGTTTTGCATCACCATTTGTGAAACAATATCTCCTGGTTGCGAACCAATAAAAAAAAAATGATTTGCACACTGTGATTCAAAGTCTTTCTAAGATTTCTGCCTATATGACTATTAGACATTCTCTTTGATAACAAAGAATGCTATTACGGAACCACAAGTCCACAAAACTAATTGAGTTATCCCACTAAGGCACGTTACTCTTTCTTGATCACTTCCAGTCTCTGACTCTATCATTCATTATATCAGTGTCATTGGTTTTTCATACCATAACCTCTCTAAAACAATTTGCGACATACACATGTACAGTTGTTGCATTCATGTTGGATTTTCCTGAGCGTAAACACGTTCAGGAAAATCCAACATAAATACAACAACTGCGCAAACTGTACTCTGAAACGAAACTTTGAAGTTTGAGTCACGAACGAGTGACACTGATTGATTCGAGGGAATGAGTAAATCGAGGTGAGCAAGCTTACTGTGTCAGTGATGTGAACCCATAGAAACGAATGCACGTTGAACTGTATTATAATGCCGTACTTAATGTTAATTCGTAGCACTCTGGTAGTATTTCAATATTTTCCATCATTGACTCCATATTGTCCACGTAGAATGAAAAATTTAACAACTTATATCTTGTTTGACAGAGCTCAATGAGCTCTGTCAAACAAGATATAATTTATTAAATTCTCAGCTGCATCGTGGGAAAAATTTGCTGCTGAAAACTTTGGTATTTTGACATCAGAGTACAGAGGGTTAAGCCTATGAAATTGCTACAGCAAACTGTTACAGAAGGGGAAATTGAATTTAGGCACCTGTGATGAAATGTGCACAGTATGGTATTTGGACAAAAATAAAATGGGTTCGATAACCATAAACTGAAAATTAACTAACCTTGGTCTAAAACTACGAATCAATATATACCAATTGCTAATCAATGTTCCTGGAGGGGGAGAAATCGCAAATCAAAATTGTGAAAAAGATAACCTGGATCTTGAACTCAATACACCATCTTTGAAACAAATATGGTGGTAATTAATAACGTATATTTACCAAACAAATCACTCGCATAGACACTTGTAATTTACAGACTGAGCAGTTGAAAAAATATTATTTCCCAAACAATTTAAAAAAAAAGCCTTATCATGTGACTCCTCATTGGGACAAGCTTATATCTTGTTTGTTTGGTAAAGTGTTAACTCTTTACCCAACGCAGACGATATCAGAATTTATTATATTAAATATCATTTTTAGCTCAACTTTGGCGAAGCCAAATTTGAGCTTATGCCATGGCCCGTCGTCCATCTGGCTGCCTGTCCATCTGGCTGTCTGTCCGTCTGTCCATCAACAATTGGATACGGCTCGGGCTAGAGGCCGTATTTATGAACCGATCTTTACGAAACTTCTTGGGTACCTTTGTTATGACCGTGGGACGAGAAAGAGTGTTTTTGGGTGCGGTCCGAAATTCAAGATGGCTGCCAGCCACCATTTTGTACCGACGATGCAGAAATCTGTTTTTTTGTTCAGAACTTCCATATGAAAGCGCTGATTTGAATAATTTTTTTGTGTGAATGTTTAGTACCATGAGATACATCACATATAATACAGGTTTTTTTCTCGTGCAGAAATTATGCAAATTAGATGAACTTTGATTTTTTCAGTGCTGCTTACACACAGTAAGTACACATGTCAATACGGCTCGGGCTAGAGTCTGTATTTATGAACCGATCTTCACGAAACGTCTTGGGTACCTTTGTTATCATCCTTATTAATTAGGGTTGGTTCCTGAAAACTTTCCTTATTAATTAGGGTTGGTTCCTGAAAACTCCAGAACACAAACTGCCAACGAGGAACTCAAATCTCTCAGCTGGCTCTGGGCAAAATATCACATTCCCATGTATGCCCCCCTTCTCAGTGCAAGAATGAAACCAAATTCCACTTATCACCAGGACTGCAGAGTACATTCCCTACATATATATATTTTACTTCATTTTTTCTACTGCACATGTTATTTTCAGTTGCAGCCGATTCTCCTCTCTCTCTCTCTCTCTCTCTTCCTCTCCCTCCCTCTTTCTCTCTCTCTCTTCATTTTTTTTCCCTCATTCGTTGCTTTTTTGTCTCCCACTTTTTTGTCTTCTCATACTCTACATTTTCCCTTTCCCTGAGGTGGGTGACAGTAATACAGCCAGCTGGCTATGTCACCTCCCTGCAGAAGACAAATATGTAGCTTCATAAATCCTAGATGTGATATATTATTATTAGCTCACCTGAGCGAAGCTCAAGGGGAGCTTAACTAATCACTTTCTGTCCGTCGTCCGGCATCCGGCGTCCGTCGTCGTCCGTCCGGCGTTAACTTTACATTATCGACTTCTCCTCCTAAACCACTAGCCCAATTTTATTCAAATGTTGGCTAAATGTTTATTACCTAATGCCACTTCAGATTTGTTCAAATGAAGTTGCCCCTCCTCCTGGGTGGTGCCACACCCCCAAGGGGCACCAAAATCTTTGTAAATCTTCTTCTCATGAACCAGCAGTAGCAGAGACTTGATATTTGGTGTGCAGCTTCCTTTTGAGGTGTAGACTCAGATTTGTTCAAGAGAAGTTTGTGGGGCTATACTTGACGTTGTTATGAGAGGGGCAAAATTTTTTGCCCCGCCCAAAATTTCTATTTTCCAAACCGAGAGGCTGATTTGAACCAAATTTTATGTGAGGGCTTATTGGGTCATGAGTACTTGATTTATGCAAAAAAAAATTTTCCCGCAGCCCCGTGGGAACCACAGGAGCTAAAAATAGAAAAAATTTAAAACGCCCATATCTCCAAAACTGCACGGCACTGAGAATTTTTATTTGGTGTGCAGCTTCCTTAGGACCAACAGAAAGGATTGGTAAAAAAAAATTGCCATCGGTTTTATCATAGGGTACAGTTTCGGGACTTTGAAAAAGTGCTGAGTCAGCACTTTTTAACATTGTAGGCAATGGGAAAAACATTAAAAAATCTTCTTCTCCAGATCCAGCAGGCAGAATCTTTTGATATTTGGTATGCAACATTGTAGGGTGGATCTGATTCAAGTTTGTTCAAATCAGCCCCCTGGGTTCATATTTGGGCTCAGTATAGGAGCCCGATTTCGAACTTAGTGCATTTCAGGCAAATTTCTTAAAAAATCTTCTTCTCCAGATCCAGCAGGCAGAATCTTTTGATATTTGGTATGCAACATTGTAGGGTGGATCTGATTCAAGTTTGTTCAAATCGGCTCCCTAGATTCATATTTGGGCTCACTATAGGAGCTCGAATTCGAATTTAGTGCATTTCAAGCAAATTTCTTCAAAAATCTTCTTCTCCAGATCCAGCAGGCAGAATCTTATGATATTTGGTATGCAATGTTGCGGGGTAGATCTGATTCAAGTTTGTTCAAATCGGCCCCCTGGATACATATTTGGGCTTACTATAGAAGCCCGAATTCGAACTTAGTGCATTTCAGGCAAATTTCTTAAAAAATCTTCTTCTCCAGATCCAGCAGGCAGAATCTTTTCATATTTGGTAAGCAACATTGTGGGGTGGATCTGATTCAAGATTGTTCAAATCGGCCCCCTGAGTTAATATTTGGGCTCAGTATAGGAGCCCGATTTCGAACTTAGTGCATTTCAGGCAAATTTCTTAAAAAATCTTCTTCTCCAGATCCAGCAGGCAGAATCTTTTGATATTTGGTATGCAACATTGTAGGGTGGATCTGATTCAAGTTTGTTCAAATCGGCCCCCTGGGTTCATATTTGGGCTCAGTATAGGAGCCCGATTTCGAACTTAGTGCATTTAGGCAAATTTCTTAAAAAATCTTCTTCTCCAGATCCAGAAGGCAGAATCTTTTGATATTTGGTATGCAACATTGTGGGGTGGATCTGATTCAAGTTTGTTCAAATCGGCTTCCTAGATTCATATTTGGGCTCACTATAGAAGCTCGAATTTGAACTTAGTGCATTTCATGCAAATTTCTTAAAAAATCTTCTTCTCCAGATCCAGCAGGCAGAATCTTTTCATATTTGGTAAGCAACATTGTGGGGTGGATCTGATTCAAGTTTGTTCAAATCGGCCCCCTGGGTTTATATTTGGGCTCAGTATAGGAGCCCAAATTTGAACTTAGTGCATTTCAAGCAAATTTATTAAAAAATCTTCTTCTCCAGATCCAGCAGGCAGAATCTTTTGATATTTGGTATGCAACATTGTGGGGTGGATCTGATTCAAGTTTGTTCAAATCGGCTTCCTAGATTCATATTTGGGCTCACTATAGAAGCTCGAATTCGAACTTAGTGCATTTCAGGCAAATTTCTTAAAAAATCATCTTCTCCAGATCCAGCAGGCAGAATCTTTTGATATTTGGTATGCAACATTGCGGGGTGGATCTGATTCAAGTTTGTTCAAATCAGCCACCTGGATTCATATTTGGGCTCACTATAGAAGCTCGAATTCAAACTTAGTGCATTTCGGGCAAATTTCTTCAAAAATCTTCTTCTCCAGATCCAGCAGGCAGAATCTTTTGATATTTGGTATGCAACATTGCGGGGTGGATCTGATTCAAGTTTGTTCAAATCGGCCCCCTGGATTCATATTTGGGCTTAATATAGAAGCCCGAATTCGCACTTAGTGCATTTCAGGCAAATTTCTTCAAAAATCTTCTTCTCCAGATCCAGCAGGCAGAATCTTTTGATATTTGGTATGCAACATTGCGGGGTGGATCTGATTCAAGTTTGTTCAAATCGGCCCCCTGGATTCATATTTGGGCTTAATATAGAAGCCCGAATTCGCACTTAGTGCATTTCGGGCAAATTTATTAAAAAATCTTCTTCTCCAGATCCAGCAGGCAGAATCTTTTGATATTTGGTATGCAACATTGTGGGGTGGATCTGATTCAAGTTTGTTCAAATCGGCTTCCTAGTTTCATATTTGGGCTCACTATAGAAGCTTGAATTCGAACTTAGTGCATTTCAGGCAAATTTCTTAAAAAATCTTCTTCTCCAGATCCAGCTTCAGAATCTTTTCATATTTGGTAAGCAACATTGTGGGGTGGATCTGATTCAAGTTTGTTCAAATCGGCCCCCTGGGTTTATATTTGGGCTCCGTATAGGAGCCCAAATTTTAACTTAGTGCGTTTCAGGCATATTTCTTAAAAAATCTTCTTCTCCAGATCCAGCAGGCAGAATCTTTTGATATTTGGTATGCAACATTGTAGGGTGGATCTGATTGTGATTCATGAACGTATTTATTTGTAAAGTTGATAGAATCTTAGACAAAATTTGCAGAAAAGATCTACTATAGAAGGGGTGGTATCCAGGGTGAACCGCTTACCCAAATCTAGCAGTACTAATGCATTATTCACACAAATCTTCGTTCAAATTTTATGACCCCTCATTGGAACACACGCATTCAGCTCATTCCAACAAAGGTCATATGCCATGTTTTCGAGACAAAGGAATAAAAATTTTAGTTATTCATGAAATTTTTAGGCAACTGTTGTCTGTTATTCACATTGCTTCATGAAATTTCAGTACTTTTAGAAGTTACCTCAGTAATCAAGGGTTAATTCCCCTTAATTAAATGTCGCCTCTAAAAAACAACCACTTTGCATATCTTACCTTTTTACCAGCATAACTGCCAAAACTTGTCAGCATTCTTCGCAAAAATCGCTATTCAAATTTTAATTTTTGTCTCTTAAACATACATGTACTTATCGCTTGTAAATACCCCATTGGAATGAGCTTTTTGAGCTCATTCCAATGAGAGGTCGCACACCATGCTTTTTGAGTCAAAAAAGCAATTTTTTTAGTTATTCCAGAATTTCGTACGTAAAACACAGCTTTATGACTTCACATTAAAATGAGCTCTCTAAGCTTGTTCCAATCAACATTCACGCACTATGTCTTTCACACAAAAAATAAAATTTTCCATTTATTCAGGAATTTTGTTTGCAAGAACACTCTTACCCCCCCCCCCCCCCCCCCCCCTCCCCCACAAACACACACACACAAACACACACACACACACACAAACACAGACACACACATCTAAAAGTTCGTCAGCAAAAAAACAGTTACTTCAATTTTTAAATGCATTATAGGAACAACTTGCCTAATCAAATTTAAATACTTTTGCATCATTCTGTATCTAGAACAAACCATTTACCATATCTTTACGCAAAATTCTCCAGCATCATTCACAAAAAAACACCATTATTTATATATTCACATTTCTGTCTCAAAAATATACCTGATCTTCCCATACCCCTATTGGAATAAGCTGTTTGAGCTTGTTCCAATGATGATAAAAAAAAATAAAATTTGTGAAAATTTTTGTTTTCTTGCATGCAAATATATACATGTAGCACATGGAAGATATCCACAGTTGGGGAGAGATGTCCAAGGCTATCTCTTCACATTCCTTGTTTGTGCTTCATGCTAAACCAGTTTGTCTGCAGAGATAAATTTGCTTTATTAAAAATCATTGGAGATTGGCCACACACCAATGATTTTAAATAAAACTAATTTTAGGTAACAAATGTTGAACTTCAAACAAAATCTATCACTCAACCAGTTAATGTTGATGAGGCATGACATGGTGAAGGTGACCTAAAATACTTCTTAGAGTCACTTTGTCAGGTGAGCGATTAAGGCCACGTGGGGCCTCTTGTTACTATTTGTTGTTTCTTGGGCAATTATGTTATAAACATGTATTATAATGTCTTTTGCAAATAAAGTTATTACAAGTTAAAGTTATTACATTGGGACGAGAACGAGTGTTTCTGGATGCGGTCCAAAATTCAAGATGGCTGCCAGTGGCCATTTTGTACCGAAATTAGGTCTAATCAGTTTTTTGTACACAACTTCTATATGGCTCCGGCTAGAGGCCATATTTATGAACCGATCTTTACGAAACTTCTTGGGTACCTTTGTTATCACCGTGGGATGAGAACGAGTGTTTTTGGGTGTGGTCCAAAATTCAAGATGGCCACCAGCAGCCATTTTGTACCAAAATTAGTGCAATCAGTCTTTTGTACAGAACTTCTGTATGAAAGTTCTGATTTGATTAAATCTTTGTATGAATGTTTAGTAACATGGAATACATCGCATATAGTACGGGTTTTTTTCTCGTGCAGAAATTATGCAAATTAGATTAACTTTGATTTATTCAGTGCTACTTACACTCAGTAAGTGCTCATGTCAATACGGCTCGGGCTAGAGGCTATATTTATGAAGCGATCTTCACAAAACTTTTTGGGTACCTTTGTTATCACCTTGGGACGAGAACGAGTGTTTCTGGGTGCGGTCCAAGATTCAAGATGGCTGCTAGTGGCCATTTGTACCGAAATTAGGTCCAATCAGTTTTTTGTCACAACTTCTACACAGCTCATATTTGTGAACTGATCTTCACGCAACTTTTTGGGGACATTTGTTTTCACCTTGGGACAGGAATGAGTGTTTTGGGGTGCCTTTGTTATCACTGTGCTATGAGAACAAATATTTTGGGGTTCAGTCAGACCCACTCTGGGACTCAAAGATGTTTTTCTAATTTAGCATCTGACTGTCACCCACCTTTACAATACTTTACCTATACATTTGTTACAGGCAACAGTCGGTATTTATGTACAGACCGTTACAATACTTTATATGTACCTTTGTTATCAGGTCATTACCAAGATGTTTGTCATTGCTGTGTCACATACTATACATGTACATGTGTTTGTCTTGACAAGTTGAGCTACAGTGTCATTGACACTTTCATTTTTATGTGTACCCATACTATGTATGGTACACATAATGCCAGCATCCAGGGTGACCATCCGTCATTCGTCCATCCTTTGTCCGTCCGTCTGTCCATCCGTCCATCCGTCTGTCCATCCATCCATCTGTCCGTCCGGCATCCGTATCCATTTCTTTGGCATTCGATAACTTGAAAAATATTGCTTGGATTGTCAAGTTACTTTATATTTGTGTTCAGGTTACTGATGTGCCAAGCTGTAGAGTTTTTGGTGTAAATCGGATAATTTGATCCTGAGATATTAACCCTTTATCCTTCAAATTGAAAATTCCTCCAATCCCTTTGGCATTCGATAACTTGAAAAATATTCCTTGGATTGTCAAGTTACTTTATATTTGTGTTCAGTTTACTGATGTACCGAGCTGTATAGTTTTTGGTGTAAATCTGTTATTTTAATCCTGAGATATTAACCCTTTATCCTTCAAATTGAAAATTCCTCCAATCCCTTTGGCATTTGATAACTTGAAAAATATTGCTTGGATTGTCAAGTTACTTTATATTTGTGTTCAGGTTACTGATGTGCCAAGCTGTATAGTTTTTGGTGTAAATCTGATAATTTGATCCTAAGATATTAACCCTTTATCCGTCAAATTGAAAATTCCTCCAATCCCTTTGGCATGAGATAACTCAAAAAATATCAATCTGATTGTCATGTTACTTCATTTATGTGTTCAGGTTACTGATGTGCCGAGCTGTATAGTTTTTGGTGTAAATCTGATAATTTGATCCTGTGATTTTAACTCTTTATTCTTCAAATTGGGAACTCCTCCAATCCATTTCTTCGGCATGCGATAACTCAATAAATATTAATCCGATTATCAGGTTAGTTTTTTATATGTATTCAGGTTACTGATGTGCTGTTCTGTATAGTTTTTTATGGAAATCTAATAATTTGATTTGGAGATATTAACCCTTTATCCATCAAATTAGGCACTCCTCCAATCCATTTCTATATGTACCCATACCATGTATGGTGTACATAATGTCTGCATCCAGGGTGGCCCTCCGTCATACAGCTTTCTACGCGTATGGGTACACATCTGACTTTTTCATCGGCCTATTTTTAGCTCACCTGACTGAAAGTCAGGGTGAGCTTTTCTGATCACTTTTCGTCCGTCGTCCGGCGTGAAGGTGGTGTTTGGGTCTTTTTCTTCCAAACCACTGGCCGCATGTTAATGAAATTTCATGTGAGTAGGGGTTATATAGCGGCATTTTGATTTTTGGGCAAATTAGGTTTCGGCTCATATTGAGCAGAGGGGTGGGGCAAAAATGCTCCAATTCTTAAAAAATCTTCTTCTCAAGAACCAGCAATAGCAGAGACTTGATATTTGGTATGCAGCTTCCTTTTGAGGTGTAGACTCAAGTTTGTTCAAGAGAAGTTTGTAGGTCTATACTTGGCGATGTTATGGGAGGAGCAAAAATTTTGGCCCCCACCCCAAATTTCTATTTTTTAAACCGAGAGGCCAATTTGAACCAAATTTTATGTGAGGGCTTATTGGGTCATAAGTACCTAATTTATGCAGAAATTTTTTTTCCTGTAGCCCCGTGGGAACCACAGGAGCTAAAAATAGAAAAAAATTAAAACGCCTATATCTCAAAAACTGCACGGCAGTGAGAATTTTTATTTGGTGTGAAGCTTTCTTGGGACCAACAGAAAGGATTGGTAAAAAAAAATTGCTATCGGTTTTATCATAGGGTACTTTTTCGGGACTCTGAAAAAGTGCTGAGTCAGTATTTTTTAACACAGTAGGCAATGGGAAAAAAATAAAGAATTGTTTTCTTCCAAACCACTGCTCTAAAAGCTTTCATATTTTACATATAACATCTTTGGAACATTGATTCACATATTTGTAGAAATCAAATTCCTCGGTCCATATTTGGGTTCCCTATGGGAACCCAAATGTTCAAATTAGTGCAATATGAGGGATATATTTTAAAAATCTTCTTCTTCGGATCCACAAATCAGAATCTTTTGATATTTGCTATGCATCATCCTTAGGGGGGTGAGATTGATGTTTGTTCAAGCCAAGTCCCTGAGTTCATATTTGGACTCCCTTTGGGAACCCAAATTGTAACTTAGTGCAATACGAGGTATATTCTTTTAAAATCTTCTTCTTCGCATCCACCGGTCAGAATCTTTTGATATTTGGTATACAGTATGCTTAGGGAGGTGAGATTCAAGTTTGTTCAAGTCAAGTCCTTCGGCTCATATTTGGTCTCCCTGTGGGAGCCCAAATTATAACTTAGTTCAATATGAGGAATATTCTTTAAAAAAATTTTTTTTTTCAGATCCACCAGTCAAAATGTTTTGATATTTGATGTACAGCATTCGTAGGGGGGGGGGGGGGGGGGGGGGGGGGGCTGAGAGTGAAGTTTGTTAAAGCCAAGTCCCTTGGTTCATATTTGGGCTCACTGTAGAAGCCCAAATTATACCAAAATTTTTATTTTCCAAACCAAGAGGTCGATTTGAACCAAATTTGATATGAGGGCTTATTGGGTCACAAATACCTAATTTATGCCATAAATTGTTTTCCTGTCCCCCACGGCAACTACAGGAGCTGAAAAAATTTTTTTTTTTTGAATGCCCATATTTCCAGAACTACATGGCACTGAGAATTTTTATACAATGTGAAGCTTCCTTAGGGCCGGGAGAAAGGAATGGTGAAAAAAATGCCATTGGTTTTATCATAAGTACTTTTCCAGGACTAAAAGTGCCGAGTCATCATTTTTTAACACTGTAGGTAATGGGAATAACGTTGAATAATCTTCTTCTCCCAAACCACTGCTTCAGAAGCTTTTGTTTTTGGGTTCTCTATGGGAGCCCAATGTATAACTTAATTCAGTATGAGAAATATTCTTAAAAAATCTTTTTTTTCTGATACTCCTCTCAGAATCTTTTGATATTTGATTTTTAGTTTTCTTAGAAGCGGCAAATTGAAATTTGTTCAAGTTCTGGTTTATTGATAAAATTGGGCCCAGTAACCAATTCCTGCGTTGAAAGCCCTGTAAAGTGGGCAGTAATAGGCATAAACGATTGACCAAACCTGATATTATAATTATGCCTCTGTAATGATGTAGCCTTAGAAAGTGACCTTAAATTCCAATAAATAAATAGATAAATTATTGAGTACCCAATATGGGGATCTAACATATGAACACTCTGGGTTACTAAGTAGAGAAAACACTTTTATGTTGAAAAACTGATAATAACCACAAGGCAGAATCCCTTGCTATTTTGGTGATATGACTCGGCCAGTATCAGGTGAGCGCCCTCAGGCCCCGTGGGGCCTCTTGTTACATTATGATCGACTGAAGAAAAGGCATGATGCTTGGACTATTTTATTTAAGGATTGACAGTGTATCCTGTGGAGATTGATTGCTTGATGTAGATTCATTCTTGGACTCTGTTTATATCAGGTTCTGTTCAATTTGAGTGTTTCAGCCCCTGTGAGGCCTCTTGGTTTAGATTTCTTTTCTTTGTATCATTGGTTATTTAATATTTCCTTATACGACCACTAATGGATTTGTGGAGTGATGATGCCAGAGTTGATTCAAAAACTGTCCAAATTTCATTCCCCTTTCAAAAGATCTATCATTTTACATTGAGTTATTTTGTGATAGAAAACATCTTTCAATTTGCCAGACTGAGAAGAGTTTTTCAGTACGTGATTTTCTTCACACATGGGGATAATGTGACTCGTGTGAAAAATTTCTTCTATTTACACTGTTTATGAAAATGCTTGACTTATATAGAGTGGAGGAAAGAACATAAATAATTCATGTTTCTAATTTGTTTATTTAATTTCAGAAAAGAACATCAAAAATGCGAGTTTGAATTGTATGAAGTATATGGCATAGATATTTTAATAAGTAGTGGTGAAGGAAAGGTGAGTCTATATGTTTTGCTAGCCTTATATGACTGATAGTGCCATTTTACTGCATCTGTACATTATATAAATTCATTCATTGGTCTGTAAACAATTGAATAATTGTGAATCGTCTATTGGCCATCTCTACTACATATAAATGGAAAGTAGTGTTAATCTAATACAATCTACTGAATCATATCCTGCATCACTGGCATAATTTAAATACAGATGTATATTTATTTCCCCCGTAACAATTCCGAGGAGATGTAGCTGTGGCACTCTGTCCATCTGTAGACACAGCTTCTGCTCTAATAGAAATTCTGCTTGGTCAATCAAAACCAAACTTGAAATAGGGGTTCAGTATGATAAGAGGAAGAACCCTATATATTTTGTGGTCATTGTGCCAAAGGTCAAGATCACAATGACCTTCAACTTTCCTCTGCTTTCGTTTGCATATCCGGGGTTTTTTCCAGGTGAAGTTCTAACAAGCTTCATTGTCCACCAGAAAATAATGACGTTTCATGACGAAAATCAGGATTTTATACAAACAATAACAAAAAGTTTTGGGTTTTATCAAGCTGGAAATCATTATCTAGTACCCAACACAACCAAATCTTAATTTGGGGTAGATTGCAGACGTACAATGCTCAAAAAATGACCTGATATTATATAATCCACCTCTTTGAAATTTTCTGACATTGCAAACTGAAGAAGATGAGTGTTAAAAACAAAACAGTAAGTTTTCATTGGGATGACCCAAAATTTGGCCAACATACTTAAACATTTTGCACTGATCGCCTGTGTAAGTTATATCTACTGCAGTAAATTCTCCTGCTACCTTCCATACTATCCAAGGGCTACACTTTGAGCCAATGCTTTTTATGGCCAGTGTTAGGGTCATGTCTGGTATTGAAAAATAAAAAGAAGCAGAGTTTTAACTCCACCTAACTTGGCATAGTATTTTATTTTAACACAGTATGAATTAAAATGGTGGTACCGTACTGACTTGTGTCGAAGCCCAGGAGCTGCTTGCAGTGGATAAATTGCAAAGTGGAGGGGGGGAGGGGTGGGCTTCGGGATGAGTAATAGTGCTTGCAAGTCGCGTTGGGATGCGCCGGAAATTGGCGATATAAGGCAAGTAAGTATCCAATGGGTATGTTACATTTCTTTGGAAACCGCCAACCAATTTTATAGAATTTGCTTTAAAAATTCTCATAATTATCTTTTACATACATTTCATTTTCAGATTTCGGGTTTTAATCCTCAATTTAATGAATAAAACAAACAGAAAACCATGCGGTGTTGTTTTCATTTTTAGCTCAACTTTGACGAAGTCAAATTTGAGCTATTGTCATGGCCCGTCGTCCGTCCGTCCGTCCGTCCGTCTGTCTGTCTGTCCGTCTGTCCATACGTCAACAATTGGCTATGGCTCGGGCTAGAGGTCGTATTTATGAACCGATCTTTACGAAACTTCTTGTGTACCTTTGTTATGACCCTGGGACGGGAACGAGTGTTTTTAGGTGTGGTCCGAAATTCAAGATGGCTGCCAGTGGCCATTTTGTACCGATGATGCAAAAATCAGTTTTTTGTACAGAACTTCTGTATGAAAGTTCTGATTTGAATAAAGTTTTGTATAAATGTTTAGTACCATGGGATACATCACATATAATACGGTTTTTTTTCTCGTGCGTAAATTATGCAAATTAGACTGACTTTGATTTATTTAGTGTTACTTTCAGAGCTGTAAGTGCCAAGCTGCTATGGCTCGGGCTAGAGGCCGTATTTATGAACCGATCTTTACGGAACTTCTTGGGTACCTTTGTTATGACTGTGGGACGAGAACGAGTGTTTTTGGGTGCGGTCCGAAATTCAAGATGGCTGCCAGCTGCCATTTTGTACCGACGATGCAGACATCTGTTTTTTGTACAGAACTTCCATATGAAAGCTCTGATTTGAATAATTTTTTGTATGAATGTTTAGTACCATGGGATACATCACATATAATACAGGTTTTTTTCTCGTGTGTAAATTATGCAAATTAGACTAACTTTGATGTATTTTGGTGTTACTTTCAGCACTGTAAGTGCAAATGCCAATACGGCTCGGGCTAGAGGCCGTATTTATGAACCGATCTTTACAAAACTTCTTGGGTACCTTTGTTATCACCGTGGGACGAGAACGAGTGTTTTGGGGTCCGGTCCGAAATTCAAGATGGCCGATGGCAGCCATTTTGTACGAAATTTGGTGCAATCAGATTTTTGCACAGAACTTCCATATGAAAGCGCTGATTTGAATAATTTTTTGTGTGAATGTTTAGTACCATGGGATACATCACATATAATACGGGTTTTTTTCTCGTGCAGAAATTATGCAAATTAGATGAACTTTGATTTTTAGCTCAACTTTGACGAAGTCAAATTTGAGCTATTGTCATGGCCCGTCTGTCCGTCCGTCCATCTGTCCGTCTGTCCGTCCGTCAACAATTGGCTATGGCTCGGGCTAGAGGTCGTATTTATGAACCGATCTTTACGAAACTTCTTGTGTACCTTTGTTATGACCCTGGGACGGGAACGAGTGTTTTTAGGTGTGGTCCGAAATTCAAGATGGCTGCCAGTGGCCATTTTGTACCGATGATGCAAAAATCAATTTTTTGTACAGAACTTCTGTATGAAAGTTCTGATTTGAATAAAGTTTTGTATAAATGTTTAGTACCATGGGATACATCACATATAATACGGGTTTTTTTCTCGTGCGTAAATTATGCAAATTAGACTGACTTTGATTTATTTCGTGTTACTTTCAGAGCTGTAAGTGCCAAGCTGGTATGGCTCGGGCTAGAGGCCGTATTTATGAACCGATCTTTTCGGAACTTCTTGGGTACCTTTGTTATGACAGTGGGACGAGAACGAGTGTTTTTGGGTGCGGTCCAAAATTCAAGATGGCTGCCAGCTGCCATTTTGTACCGACGATGCAGAAATCTGTTTTTTGTACAGAACTTCCATATGAAAGCTCTGATTTGAATAATTTTTTGTATGAATGTTTAGTACCATGGGATACATCACATATAATACGGGTTTTTTTCTCATGCGTAAATTATGCAAATTAGACTAACTTTGATGTTTTTTGGTGTTACTTTCAGCACTGTAAGTGCAAATGCCAATACGGCTCGGGTTAGAGGCCGTATTTATGAACCGATCTTTACAAAACTTCTTGGGTACATTTGTTATCACCGTGGGACGAGAACGAGTGTTTTGGGGTCCGGTCCAAAATTCAAGATGGCCGATGGCAGCCATTTTGTACGAAATTTGGTGCAATCAGATTTTTGCACAGAACTTCCATATGAAAGCGCTGATTTGAATAATTTTTTGTGTGAAGGTTTAGTACCATGGGATACATCACATATAATACGGGTTTTTTTCTCGTGCAGAAATTATGCAAATTAGATGAACTTTGATTTTTTCAGTGCTGCTTACACACAGTAAGTACACATGTCAATACGGCTCGGGCTAGAGTCTGTATTTATGAACCGATCTTCACGAAACGTCTTGGGTACCTTTGTTATCACCTTGGGACAGGAACGAGTGTTTCTGGGTGCGGTCCAAAATTCAAGATGGCTGCCAGTGGCCATTTTGTATCGAAATTAGGTCTAATCAGTTTTTTGTACTCAACTTATATACGGCTCAGGCTAGATGCCGTATTTATGAACCGATCTTTACGAAACTTCATGGGTACCTTTGTTATTACCGTGGGATGAGAACGAGTGTTTTTGGGTGTGGTCCGAAATTCAAGATGGCCACCTGCAGCCATTTTGTACCAAAATTAGTGCAATCAGTCTTTTGTACAGAACTTCTGTATGAAAGTTCTGATTTGAATAAATTTTTGTATGAATGTTTAGTAACATGGAATACATCACATATAGTACGGGTTTTTTTCTCGTGCAGAAATTATGCAAATTAGATGAACTTTGATTTATTCAGTGCTACTTATACTCTGTAAGTGCACATGTCAATACGGCTCGGGCTAGAGGCTGTATTTATGAACCGATCTTCACAAAACTTCTTGGGTACCTTTGTTATCACCTTGGGACAAGAACGAGTGTTTCTGAGCACGGTCCAAAATTCAAGACTGCTGCCAGTGGCCATTTTGTACCGAAATTAGGTCCAATCAGTTTTTTGTCACAACTTCTACACAGCTCATATTTGTGAACTGATCTTCACGAAACTTCTTGGGTACCTTTGTTTTCACCTTGGGACAGGAATGAGTGTGTTTTGGGGTGCCTTTGTTATCACTGTGCTATGAGAACAAATATTTTGGGGTTCAGTCAGACCCACTCTGGGACTCAAAGATTTCTTTTCTAGTTTAGCATCTGACTGTCACCCACCTTTACAGTACTTTACCTATACATTTGTTACAGGCTATGGTCAGTATTTATGTACAGACAGTTACAATACTTTATATGTACCTTTGTTATAAGGTCATTACCTAGATGTTTGTCATTGCTGTGTCACTTTCTATACATGTACATGTCTTTGTCTTGACAAGTTGAGCTACAGTGTCATTGACACTTTTATTTTTAACTTAACTTAACATAGTCAAGATAAGCTATTGCCATCACGCGTGCGGAAGTCTGTTAGTCTGTTCACATTTTCCTTTAGCACGGGCTACACCCCGCAGTTCTTGTCTGATCGTCACGAAATTTCATATGCAGGTTTGGGGTCATGTCTAGATGAGAACGTCCCCTTTTGGTCACGATCGGGCAACCAGTATGGCTGCCCGAGCCCAAAACTCGAAAACCGTTAGCACAGTCTACAGGTCGTATTTATGAAGGGATTTCATTGTAACTTGGTAGGATGCCTCTGTATAATGCCTAGATGAGAACGTCTCCTTTTGGGCATGATCTATCAACCGTCAAGGCTGCCCATGCCCGAAACCCAAAAACTTTTAGCACAGTCTGCTGGTCATGTTTAATGTGGAGGGATTTCATTGTAACTTGGTAGGATGACTCCTTATGATGTCTAGATGGGAATTTCCCCATTTGGGCATGATCTGCCAACCGTGACTGCCCGAGCCCAAAACCCGAAAACCTTTAGCACAGTCTACAGGTCATATTTATTGAGGAATTTCATTGTAACTTGGTGGGTTGACTTCATACAATCTCTAGATGGGAAAGTCCCCTTTTGGACGTGACTGGGCAACTGTGACTGCTACAGGGGCCCGAAGCCCGAAAACCTTTAGCACAGTCTAGAGGTCATATTTACGAAGGGATTTCATTGTAACTTGGTAGGATGACTCCATATGATGTCTAGATGATAAGGTCCCATTTTGATCGCGATCATGCAGCCTTGATGGGTGTCCGAGCCCAAAAACCTTTAGCATAGGTAAAAGGTCATATTTATGGAAGGATTTCATTGTAACGTATTAGGTTGACTCCATATAATGCCTAGATGATGACATCCCCTTTTGGTCGTGATTGGTCAGTTGTGATGGCTACAAGTGCCCGAAGCCCAAAAACCTTGAGCACAGTCGACAGGTCATATTTATGAAGGGCTTTCATTGTAACTTCATAGGATCACTCCAGATGATGCCCAGATGAGATTGTCCCCTATGGTTGCGATCATTCAACCATAATGGCTGCCCGAGCCCGAAGCCCGAAAACCTTAAGCACAGTCAACAGGTCATACTTATGAAGGGATTTCATTGTAACTTGGTAGGTTGACTTCATATAATGTCTGGATGAGAACGTCCCCTTTTGGACATGATTGTGCAACTTTGACAGCTAAAGGTGCCCGAAGCCCGAAAACCTTTAGCACTGTCTACAGGTCATATTTTTGAAGGGATTTCATTGTAACTTGGTAGGATGACTCCAAATAATGTCTAGATGAGAAAGTCCCATTTTGGCCGTGATCATTCAGCCTTGATGAGTGCCCGAGCCCAAAAACCTTTAGCATAGGCAAAAGGTTATATTTATAGAAGTATTTCATTGTAACCTGTTAGGTTGACTCCATATAATGCCTAGATGATGACATCGCCTTTTAGTCGTGATTGGTCAACTGTGATGGCTACAGGTGCCCAAAGCCCGAAAACCTTGAGCACAGTCTACAGGTCATATTTATGAAGGGATTTCATTGTAACCTAGCAGGATCACTCCAGATGATGCCCAGATGAGATTGTCCCCTTTGGTTGCGATCATTCAACCATGATGGCTGCCCGAGCCCGAAGCCCGAAAACCTTTAGCACAGTCTACAGGTCATATTTATGAAGGGATTTCATTGTAAGTTGGTAGGTTGACTTCATATAATGTCTAGATGAGAACGTCCCCTTTTGGACACGATTAGGCAACTGTGACGGCTTCAGGGGCTCAAAGCCCGAAAACCTTTAGAACAGTCTACAGGTCATAATTATGAAGGGATTTCGTTGTAGCTTGGTAGGATGACTCCAAATAGTGTCCAGATGAGAACGTCCCCTTTTGGTCACGATCATTCAGCCTTGATGGCTGCCCGAGCCCAAAAACCTTTAGCATGTCTGTCGGTCGTATTTATGGAAGGATTTCATTGTAACTTGTTAGGTTGACTCCATATAATGCCTAGATGATGACATCCCCTTTTGGTCGTGGTTGGTCAACTGTGATGGCTACAGGTGCCTGAAGCCCGAAAATCTTGAGCACAATCTACAGGTCATATTTATGAAGGGATTTCATTGTAACTTCATAGGATCACTCCAGATGATGTCCAGATGAGAATGTCCCCTTTTGGTTGCGATCATTCAACCATGATGGCTGCAATCATTCAACCATGATGGCTGCCCAAGCCTGAAGCCCGAAAACCTTTAGCACTGTCTTCAGATCATATTTATGAAGGGATTTCATTGTAACTTGGTAGGTTGACTTCATGTAATGTCTAGATGAGAACAGCCCCTTTTGGACACCATTAGGCAACTGTGTTGGCTACAGGGGCCCAAAGCCCGAAAATCTTTAGCACAGTCTAGAAGTGATATTTATAAAGGGATTTCATTGTACCTTGGTAGGATGACTCTAAATAATGTCTAGATGAGAACGTTCCCTTTTGGTCGCGATCATTCAGCCTTGATGGCTGCCCAAACCCAAATCCCCAAAACCTTTAGCATAGTCTATTGGTCATATTTATGGAAGGACTTCATTGTAACCCGTAAGTTTGACTCCATATAATGCCTAGATGATGACATCCCCTTTTGGTCATAATTGGTCAACTGTGACGGCTTCAGGGGCCCGAAGCCCAAAAACCTTGAGCACAGTTTACAGGTCATATTTATGAAGGGATTTCATTGTAACTTTGTAGGATCACTCCAGATGATGCCCAGATGAGAATGTCCCCTTTTGGTTGCGATCATTCAACCATGATGGCTGCCAGAGCCCAAAGCCCGAAAACCTTTAGCACAGTCTACAAGCCATATTTATGAAGGGATTTTAATGTAACTTGATAGGATGACTCGTTTTGGAATAATTTCACTGTAACTTGGTAACTTTTGTTGATATACATTAACTGTGAGGGCCACATACATTAACTGTGAGGTCATATTAACCCACCCCTCAGCTCTTTAGTACAGTGTACACCTCATGTTATTTTTATCATAAACATAGCATACAGGGAACAGAAATGAACATATTCCCAATTATCACAATTCTTGTCTTATTTCATAATCTTTTCATAAACATAGAACATTATCCTTCTCATCAAACACAACACACAAGTTAAGCTACACTGTCATTGACACTTTCATTTGTACAGGTTACTCGCGAAGCCAGAAATGGACGTAAGTATGTCTGTCAACACTGCAAACCACCTCCTTGAAAACAGACAAACATAGTCTGTTTAAAAATAGATGTTTTTTTAAATATGTACATTTATTACGAATAAAACAAAATATAGCTTCACACAAAATCAATAAAAAAAATCATAATATGAAGACCAGATAAAATTTACACAGCGGAATATGTATAACAAAATATTTGCCTCCCTTGGCAACATTAAAAAAATTGATTTTACACTGAAATTCTTAACTTCACATGTTGCAGAGCATGATGAAATGATAAATGAGCATGTTTTATTGAACCAATAAGTCAAAAATCATATCCCTGGTTATAGTGTTATATAATTCTCAAATACCAGAGTTGTAATTATTTTTTATTTTTAATTACCACTTTCTCATTAATTTCTGAACACCTGTTTTCACAGTGAGTTGTGTACGCTCAAAAGTGGCAGTGTTCTTTCCAATGAGTTGTGCACCACTCGAAAGTGGCAGTGTTCAATCAGTATCTTTCTGATGATGTTCAACCACTGTGAAAACTATATGTTGTGGGCGTGTTTCAGACAACTATTGACAGCAGCCTGCACACTCATTTGAAACAAGTGACAGCTTCCAAAACGAGGTCGACAAAAATAGACAAGTCAATTTTGCTTGGGATATATAATTTTTTAATGAAGACTTATTACACTGAACACAGATATAATGTATTACACAAAAGACGAATTTAACAATACAAAAACCTCAACTCCAAAAAATGTACATAATACAGTATTACAGTTCTATTTGGTAAGTACAGTGTTGCAACAAGTCACCTGTTTTTCCATTTAATGCCTGTAAATTTGATGTCTTGTCTCAAACAACTTTCGTCCAATTTGAAACTTGGGGGTGGGCTTTAACTCGAGTAGGGCACCCTGGTTCACAAATCTGAAAAAAAGTGGGAGGTGGGCTTAATCACGAATATGGGCTTCGACACGGGTCAGTACGGTACAACCGTTTAATAGAGAATATCTTCGGGATTGAAGTGTGCAGTGGCTTTAGATTCCCTGCATTTTCAGTTGATTCTTACAGCCAGCTGTGTGTGACAGAAGGTGGTGGATGGTCATGTAAGTGGTGGGGGTCATGAAAGTGGATTGAAGGCCAGTGCTCTGAATAAAGAAATTTTCTGATTGCACCAAGTTCATTTTGAAAAGCACGTTTTTGCTCACCTCAGCAAAACTCAGGGGGAGCTTTACCAATCACTTTCCGTCTGTTGTCCTTCCATCCGGCGTTAATTTTACATTATCGACTTCTCATAAATCACTGGGCCGCATTGAACCAGATTTTATGTGCATGCTGCATGCTGATCATATGTCAATTCAAGTTTCTTATCCCCCGCCGATGAAGTCTGTCAGTCCGTAATTCCGTCACAAACTTGGTCCGTTAAACTCCTCCACTTTTCAGTGGATTTTTATTAAACTTCGACTGAAGTATCCGTTTTAAGTGTAGATGTGCATGTGGAAAGGAATTTTCAATGCAACAAATTTTGCATGGTTACAGCCCTTGGAAATAGCCAAATTTTCATCACAAAGGCTTGTCCAAAAAATTTCCTTTCCGTTATTTTGAACATGACACACAGTAGTTCGCTTATACATTCACACACGATACTCTAACAGTAAGAGGGTTGTGCATTGATAACTCGCCCAGAGCTTACTCCTGCCACAAAACGAACTTGCATGTTCTGATAAAAAAAAAAATGGAAGCAATTCTGAGATCTCAGAAACGTTTTAATACTTCAGTATTTTTTTTTAATCAAAGACAGGCGAAAGTTGCCCCCACTCCTTATTTTCTTTTATACACGTGACACCTGTTGCTCCAATTCACTAGCGACATTAATTAATGTGCCCGATTTGGAATTTACGCATCCATTTTTCCACAATTTTAATAATTTGCCATTTAAAATCCAGAACTAATTTTAGTGGGTTACATATATTTTCACCGTCAGAATTTCCATCAGTGTTCAAACATGATTTCATCAGATTATCTAGATCTTAGAAGTTAAAAGTTCATTTCAGGAATTCTGGTAATAAATTTAAAAAAACAAACACTAGATTTCAAGTTTGCAATTTTATTCTGAACCACAGGCAAACAATAACATTAACTTAAGTATATTTCGAAAAAAAAATCCACTTTGAATGTACAATTCAACAGTAATAAAAATCTGAAGTTGAACATTGAAATCAACGCTCTCAATCAAAATCACTCGCCTCACATTTTTCACTCTCGCAAACTCTATTTGAGATGAGCGATATTCCACCCTCCTCCATTTTGCTCCCATTCTCCACTGTTAACTCATTCTACATTTTTCATTGGATTTTTGCAAAACATGGTGTGAAGTATCGGTATCAAGTGTACATGTGCATGTGGTCAGGAATTTTTGATGCAACCAATTTAACATGGTTACAGCCATTGGTAATAGCAAAATTTCTGTCACAAATGCTCGGCCGCTTAACTCCTACATTTTTCATTGGATTTTTACGAAACTTGGTGTGCAGTATGAGAATGATGTGTACATGTGCATATGGAAAAGAAGTTTTGATTTGAATAGTTTTACCAGAGTTATAGCCCTTGTCTTTGAATTTACCAAAATTGCAGGTTTTTAGCTCACCGAAGGGAGCTCAACTTATCACGTGCCGTCCATCGTCGTGAACATTTTTCAAACGACTTCTCCTCTGAAACCACTGGTCCGATTTTCACGAAACTTCATGTGGATGTTCATTGCTATATGGCAATTCATGTTTGTTCAAATGAAATGGCCACGTCCCTTGGGGGCTCTGTATGGGGCATAACTCTGATAGCACCGTATGAATTATAGAAAAATTATTAAAAAATCTTCTTCTCCAGAACCAGTGGGCAGAATCTTTTGATACTTGGTATGCAGCATCTTGGTATGGGTCTGATTCAAGTTTGTTCAAATCGGCCCACTGGATTCATATTTGGGCTGACTATAGAAGCCCAAATTCGAACTTAGTGCATTTCAGGCAAATTTCTTAAAAAATCTTCTTCTGCAGATCCAGCAGGCAGAATCTTTTGATATTTGGTATGCAACATTGTGGGGTGGATCTGATTCAAGTTTGTTCAAATCGGCCCCCTGGATTCACATTTGGGCTCAGTATAGAAGCCCAAATTCGAACTTAGTGCATTTCAGGCAAATTTCTTAAAAAATCTTCTTCTGCAGATCCAGCAGGCAGAATCTTTTGATATTTGGTATGCAACATTGTGGGGTGGATCTGATTCAAGTTTGTTCAAATCGGTCCCCTGGATTCACATTTGGGCTCAGTATAGAAGCCCGAATTCGAACTTATTGCATTTCAGGCAAATTTCTTTAAAAATCTTCTTCAGTTCCAGCAGTCAGAATCTTTTGATATTGGGTATGCAACATGCTTAGGGGGGTGAGATTCAAGTTTGTTCAAGCCAAGTCCCTGGGTTCATATTTGGGCTCACTGTGGTAGCCCGAATTATAACTTAGTTCAAAATGAGGAATTTTCTTTAAAAATCTTCTTCTTCAGATCCAGCAGTCGGAATGTTTTGATATTTGGTATGCAGCATCCTTAGGGGGTGAGATTCAAGTTTGTTCAAGCCATGTCCCTAGGTCCATATTTGAGCTCACTGTGGGAGCCCGAATGATAACTTAGTTCAAAATGAGGAACTTTCTTTAAAAATCTTCTTCTTCAGATCCAGCAGTCGTAATGTTTTGATGTTTGGTATGCAGCATCCTTAGGGGGTGAGATTCAAGTTTGTTAAAGCCATGTCCCTAGGTCCATATTTGGGCTCACTGTGGGAGCCCGAATGATAACTTGGTTCAAAATGAGGAACTTTCTTTAAAAATCATCTTCTTCAGATCCAGCCATTGGAATGTTTTGATATGTGGTGTGTAGCATCCTTAGGGGGTGAGATTCAAGTTTGTTAAAGCCAAGTCCCTGGGTCCATATTTGTGCTCCATGTGGAAGCCCGAATTATAACTTAGTCAAAAAGAGGATTTTTTCTTTAAACATCTTCTTCCTTACGGGGTGAGATTCAAGTTTGTTCAAGCGAAGTCCCTGGGTTCATATTTGGGCTCACTGTGGGAGCCCGAATGATAACTTAGTTCAAAATGAGGAATTTTCTTTAAAAATCGTCTTCTTCATATCCAGCAGATGAATGCTTTTGATATTTGGTATGCAACATCCTTAGGGGGGTAAGATTCAAGTTTGTTCAAGCCATGGCCCTAGTTCCATAAAATTTGTCTCTCATGACTTCATTCCTTTGTAGTGTTGATGAACCATGTCTAACTGAATGTGACCCCCAAATACTTTTAACCACTTTGGCCGGTGAGCGATTAAGGCTCCTTGGGGCCTCTTGTTGGAAGATATCTTCAGTTGCGATTAAAGAAATTAAATGATATTTGGTGAGTGACATTATTGGGTATGAATACATGTCCAGGTCGATTATGAGATTAGTTCTATCATAACATAAAAGTCAGCGGGGGATATGGAGGATGTCATTAGACTGTCTTGTTAGCTCACCTGACTTTCAGTCAGGAGAGCTATAGTGATCACTCACCGTCCGCTGTCCGTCGTCGTCTGTGAACATGGTGTTTGCGCCTTCTCCTCCCAAACCGCTGAACCAATTTAATTGATATTTGAGATAATAGTTTGTTATGACATCGCAATTTGATTTTGTTCAAATCAAGTTGCCTCGCCCGTGGGTAGGGCCACACCCAAAAAGTGTGCTGAAATCTTAAAAAATCTTCTTCTCATGAGCCAGCAGTAGCAGAGACTTAATATTTGGTGTGCAGCTTCCTTTTGAGGTGTAGACTCAGATTTGTTCAAGAGAAGTTTGTGTGGCTATACTTGGCGTCGTTATGGGAGGGGCAAAATTTTTGGCCCCGCCCAAAATTTCTATTTTCCAACCGAGAGACTGATTTGAACCAAATTTTATGTGAGGGCTTATTGGGTCATAAGTACCTAATTTATGCTGATTTTTTTTTTCCTGTAGCCCCATGGGAACCGCAGGAGCTAAAAATAGAAAAAAATTAAAACGCCCATATCTCCAAAACTGCACGGCACCGAGAATTTTTATTTGGTGTGAAGCTTCCTTAGGACCAACAGAAAGGATTGGTAAAAAAAAATTGCCATCGGTTTTATCATAGGGTACAGTTTCGTGACTTTGAAAAAGTGCTGAGTCAGCACTTTTTAACACTGTAGGCAATGGGGAAAACATTAAAAAATCTTCTCCAGATCCAGCAGGCAGAATCTTTTTATATTTGGTATGCAACATTGTAGGGTGGATCTGATTCAAGTTTGTTCAAATTGGCCCCCTGGGTTCATATTTGTGCTCGGTATAGAAGCCCGATTTCGAACTTGGTGCATTTCAGGCAAATTTCTTAAAAAATCTTCTTCTCCAGATCCAGCAGGCAGAATCTTCTGATATTTGGTATGCAACATTGTGGGGTGGATCTGATTCAAGTTTGTTCAAATCGGTTCCCTGGGTTTATGTTTGGGCTCAGTATAGGAGCCCAAATTTGAACTTAGTGCATTTCAGGCAAGTTTCTTTGAAAATCTTCTTCTCAAGATCCAGCAGGCAGAATCTTTTGATATTGGGTATGCAATATTGTGGGGTGGATCTGATTCAAGTTTGTTCAAATCGGCTCCCTAGATTCATATTTGGGCTCACTATAGAACCTCAAATTCGAACTTAGTGCATTTCAGGCAAATTTCTTCAAAAATCTTCTTCTCCAGATCCTGCAGGCAGAATCTTTTGATATTTGGTATGCAACATTGTGGGGTGGATCTGATTCAGGTTTGTTCAAATCGGCCACCTGGATTCATATTTGGGCTCACTATAGAAGCCCAAATTCGAACTTAGTGCATTTCAGGCAAATTTCTTCAAAAATCTTCTCCAGATCCAACAGGCAGAATCTTGTGATATTTGGTATGCAACATTGTGGGGTGGATCTGATTCAAGTTTGTTCAAATCGGCCCCCTGGGTTTATATTTGGGCTCAGTATAGGAGCCCAAATTTGAACTTAGTGCATTTCAGGCAAATTTCTTTCAAAATCTTCTTCTCAAGATCCAGCAGGCAGAATCTTTTGATATTGGGTATGCACCATGTTTAGGGGGGTGAGATTCAATTTGGTTCAAGCCAAGTCCCTGGCTTCATATTTGGGTTCGCTATGGGAGCCTGAATGACAACTTAGTTCAAAATGAGGAATTTTCTTTAAAAATCTTCTTCAGATCCAGCAGATGAATGCTTTTGATATTTTTTTTATGCAGCATCCTTAGGGGGGTAAGATTCAAGTTTGTTCAAGCCATGTCCCTAGGTCCATATTTGGGCTGATTGTGGGAGCTCGAATTGTAACTTGGTTCAAAATGAGGAATTTTCTTTAAAAACTTCTTCAGATCCAGCAGTCGGAAAGTTTTGATATTTGGTGTACAGAATCCTTAGGGGTGTGAGATTCAGGTTTGTTAAAGCCAAGTCCCTGGGTTCATATATGGGCTCCCTATGGGAGCCCGAATTATGACTTAGTTCAATATGAGGAATATTCTTTAAAAATCTTTTTTTAGATTCACTGGTCAGAATATTTGGATATTTGGTATAAGCTTTTCTTTGGAGGAGCAGATGCAACTTGTTGAAATCAATTCTCTGGGTTGATATTTAGGCTACCATGTCAGGTGAGCGCCCTCAGGCCCCCTGGGGCCTCTTGTTCAAATAAAGTTGCCATGCCCACAGGGGGCACCACAAGGGGCATAACTCTGATAGTACTTATATATTTGAAAAGAAAATTGTTTTAAATATTCTCTAGAACCATCAATTTGAATCTTTTGATATTTGGTACACAACATCTCTAGGGGGTCAGATTCAAGTTTCTTCAAATCGAGTCCTGAGTTGATATTTGGGTTCCCTGTGGCAACCTGAATTTTAACTTTGTGCAGTATTAGGAAACTTTTTTTAAAAAATCTTCTTCAGATCCACCAGTCAGAATACTTTCATATTTGGTATACAACATCTCTAGGTATGTCAGATTCAAGTTTGTTCAAATCGGGTATCAGGGTTAATATTTGGTCTATCTATTGGAGCCCGAATTTTAACTTGGTGCAATATGAGGAGATTTCTTTAAAAATCTTTGTCAGATCCACCAGTCAGAATGCTTTCGTATTTGGTATATAACATCTCTAAGGGTGTCGGATTCAAGTTTGTTCAAATCTGTCCCTGGGTTAATATTTGGGCTTCCTATGGGAGCCCAAATTTTAACTTTATGCAATATGAGGGAATTTGTTTAAACATTTTCTTCTCCAGAATCAACTTATTAGAATGTATTGATTCTTGGTATACAACTTATCCTGGGATTCGGTTTTAAGTTTGTTCAAATTGAGTCCATTGGTTAATATTTGGCCTAGGAAGCCAGAATTTTAACTTGGTGCACTATGATGAAATTTCCTTAAAAATCTTCAGATCCACCAGTCAGAATGCTTTCATATTTGGTATACAACATCTCTAGGGGAGTCAAATTCAAGTTTGTTCAAAGCAAGTAGCTGAGTTAATGTTTGGGCTTGCTATCGGAGCCCGAATTTTAACTTTGTGTAATATAAGGAAACTTCTTTAACAATTTTCTTCAGATCCACCAGTCAGAATGCTTTCGTATTTGGTATACAACATCTCTAGGGGGGAAGGGGGCTGGGGGTCAGATTCAAGATTGTTCAAATCGTGTCCCTGGGTTAATATTTGGGTTCTCTATTGGAGCCTGAATTTTAACTTAGTGCAATATAATTTCTTTAAAAATCTTCTTGTTCAGGTCCACCAGTCAGAATCCTTTCATATTTGATATATAACAACTCTAGGGGTATCCGATTCAAGTTTGTTCAATTTGAGCCCCTGGCTTATTATTTGGTCCCTCTATGGGCGGGGGGGGGGGGGGGGGGGGGGGGGGGGGGGGCTGGAGGGGAGTGTAGGTTCAAGGTTGTTCAAATCCATTCCTTAGTGTTTTACCATAAACTCTGCCTTTTAAACTGCAGTGACATAATCCCTTAGACGTTTGGCAGTGTTTGTCTAAGGCTGATAGAATTGGAAGCATTTGGGAAGACCTGTGATAATAATCGTCTGACATGGACACTAGAGTTATGAATAAATTCGTGACTTCATTCCTCTGTAGTGTTCATGAACCATGACTAACTGAATGTGCCCCAAAATACTTCTTTGAACCACTTTGTCAGGTGAGCGATTAAGGCCTCTTTGGGCCTCTTGTTATCTGTGACAGCAATCCTATATCCAATCGTTGGATTGAGTGATAACAAATAAGTGATATTTAGTAATAAGTAACATTCTATTTAAATAGCACTTTTAGATCCAATCATACCAATAAGTGATATTCGGTAATAAGAAGAGGCTTCCTTAAATAATAACAATTTTTAGCTCAACTTTGGCAAAGCCAAATTTGAGCTAATGCCATGGCCAGTCGTCCGTCTGTCCATCAACAATTCAATACGGCTCGGGCTAGAGGCCGTGTTTATGAACCGATCTTTACGAAACTTCTTGGGTACCTTTGTTATGACCCTGGGGTTCAGTCCGAAATTCAAGATGGCAGCCAGCCACCATTTTGTACCGACGATGCAGAAATCTGTTTTTTTTTGCACAGAACTTCCATATGAAAGCGCTGATTTGAATAATTTTTTGTGTGAATGGTTAGTACCATGGGATACATCACATGTAATACGGGGTTTTTTCGCGTGCAGAAATTATGCAAATAAGATGAACTTTGATTTTTTCAGTGTTACTTACAGACAGTAAGTACACATGTCAATACGGCTCAGGCTAGAGGCTGTATTTATCAACCGATCTTCACGAAACTTCTTGGGTACCTCTGTTATCACCTTGGGACAAGAACAAGTGTTTCTGATTGCGGTCCAAAATTCAAGATGGCTGCAGGTGGCCATTTTGTACCGAAATTAGGTCTAATCAGTTTTTTGTACTCAACTTCTATACGGCTCAGGCTTGAGGCGGGATTTATGAACTGATCTTTACAAAACTTCTTGGGTACCTTTGTTATCACCTTGGGATGGGAACAAGTGTATTTGGGTGTGGTCCGAAATTCAAGATGGCCACCAGCAGCCATTTTGTACCAAAATTAGTGCAATCAGTCTTTTGTACAGAACTTCTGTATGAAAGTTCTGATTTGAATAAAGTTTTGTATGAATGTTTAGTAACATGGAATACATCACATATAGTGCGTTTTTTTTCTCGTGCAGAAATTATGCAAATTAGATGAACATTGATTTTTTCAGTGCCACTTACACACAGTAAGTACACATGTCAATACGGCTCGGGCTAGAGGCTGTATTTATCAACCGATCTTCACGAAACTTCTTGGGTACCTCTGCTATCACCTTGGGACGAGAACGAGTGTTTCTGAGTGCAGTCTGAAATTCAAGATGGCTGCCAGTGGCCATTTTGTACCGAAATTAGGTCTAATCAGTTTTTTGTACACAACTTCTATACGGCTCAGGCTAGAGGCCGTATTTATGAACCGATCTTTAGGAAACGTCTTGGGTACCTTTGTTACCACCGTGGGATGAGAACGGGTGTTTTAGGGTGTGGTCCGAAATTCAACATGGCCACCAGCAGCCATTTTGTACCAAAATTAGTGCAATCAGTGTTTTGTACAGAACTTCTGTATGAAAGTTCTGATTTGAATAAATTTTTGTATGAATGTTTAGTAAAATGGAGTACATCACATACATTACGTGTTTTTTTCTTGTGCAGAAATTATGCAAATTAGATGAATTTTGATTTATTTAGTGCTACTTATACTGTAAGTGCACATGTCAATACGGCTCGGGCTAGAGGCTGTATTTATCAACTGATCTTCACGAAACTTCTTGAGTACCTTTGTTATCACCTTGGTACGAGAACGAGTGTTTCTGAGTGCGGTCCAAAATTCAAGATGGCTACCAGTGGCCATTTTGTACCAAAATTAGGTCCAATCAGTTTTTTGTCACAACTTATATACAGCTCGTATTTATGAACTGATCTTCACGAAACTTCTTGGGTACCTTTGTTTTCACCTTGGGACAGGAATGAGTGTGTTTTGGGGTGCCTTTGTTATCACTGTGCTATGAGAACAAATATTTTGGGGTTCAGTCAGACCCACTCTGGGACTCGAAGATTTCTTTTCTAGTTTAGCATCTGACTGTCACCCACCTTTACAATACTTTACCTATACATTTGTTACAGGCTACGGTCAGTATTTATGTACAGGCTATTACAATACTTTATATGTCCCTTTGTTATCAGGTCATTACCTAGGTGTTTGTCATTGATGTGTCACATACTATACATGTACATGTCTTGACAAGTTGAGCTACAGTGTCATTGACACTTTCATTATATATTTGGCCTTACATCACTTAGTAGCACCAGAGGTGCATCTTTTAATGACAGGGTGTCTCCTAACCAAGTGTGGTGCTAACTTGATTGCCTGCTGCTCGCATGTGAAAAGTGCGTAATACTCTGCTTGCTTCAGTTTGAAGTGAGAACATTTTTTCACGTCAAGGGAGGATACTCTTAAATCATTTGGCCTTTGCAAACAGTACATTACAATAGAAAATCAATGTCAGCCAATCAAAATCAGGGACAAAAATGAATACAATTTCACCAGTGACCTCATGTCGAATTGTGTGCAAACAGCAAGTGTTATTTTTGTCCCCCGACCCTTTGGGGGACTATTGTAATCAGCAGTGTCTGTCTGTCCGTGCGTGCATCCGTCCGTCCGTCCGTCACACCCTTGTCCGGATGATAACTTTAGTTTGGATGATTTTACTGAAACTAAATTTGGTATGTGTCTTACTTGGGTGGAAATGCAGGTCAAGTTCGAAAATGGGCACGCTCCACTGATTTCTACTGGATTTATTCCCCTTTTTCGACTTAAAAAATACAGTTTTTGTGTTGTCCGGATGATAACTTTAGTTAGGATCATTTGATTGAAACGAAATTTAGTATGCCGCTTATTTGGGTGGAAATGCAGGTCAAGTTCGAAAATGGGCACGCTCCACTAATTTTTACTGGATTTATTCCCCTTTTTCGACTTAGAAAATACGGTTTTTGTGTTGTCCGGATGATAACTTTACTTTGGATCATTTGATTGAAACGAAACTAAGTATGTGGTTTAATTGGTTGGAAATACAGGTCAAGATAAAAAATGGCCCACTGATTTCTACTGGATTTTTTCCCCTTTTTCGACTTAAAAAATACAGTTTTTGTGTTGTCCGGATGATAACTTTAGTTAGGATCATTTGATTGAAACGAAATTTAGTATGCCGCTTATTTGGGTGGAAATGCAGGTCAAGTTCGAAAATGGGCACGCTCCACTGATTTTTACTGGATTTATTCCCCTTTTTCGACTTAGAAAATACGGTTTTTGTGTTGTCCGGATGATAACTTTACGTTGGATCATTTGATTGAAACGAAACTAAGTATGTGGTTTAATTGGTTGGAAATACAGGTCAAGTTAAAAAATGGCCATGCTCTGCGAACAAATTGCATCCTAACAGCTCCCTTGAATTTGCCATCTTGGTCGGGGGACCGGGGGCATTGCACTTGTTTTTATTTATGTTACCACCTCTCCCTCCAACATGCTTTACGCTACACCTTTCATATTTGGTACATGGATAAATGGTTCTGAGGGGATGATGCATGCTCAAAATTTTTTTTTCAAAATCCAAGATGGCGGAATGGCGGCCATTTTTGTTGTGTTTTTTAAGCTTTTTTTTCTCTTATTTTCATGTTACCACCCCTCCCACCAACATGGTTCAAGCTACACCTTTCATATTTGGTACATGGATAAATGGTTCTGAGGGGATGATGCACGCTCAAAATTTTTTTTTCAAAATCCAAGATGGCGGAATGGCAGCCATTTTTGTTGTGTTTTTTAAAGCTTTTTTTCTCTATTTTCATGTTACCACGCCTCCCACCAACATGGTTCAAGCTACACCTTTCATATTATGGTACATGGATAAATGGTTCTGAGGGGATGATGCATGCTCAAAATTTTTTTTTTGAAATCCAAGATGGCGGAATGTCGGCCATTTTTGTTGTGTTTTTTTAAGCTTTTTTCCTCTATTTTCATGTTACCACCCCTCCCACCAACACGGTTCAAGCTACACCTTTCATATTTGGTACATGGATAAATGGTTCTGAGGGGATGATGCACGCTCAAACATTTTTTTTCAAAATCCAAGATGGCGGAATGGCGGCCATTTTTGTTGAGTTTTTAAAGCTTTTTTTTCTCTATTTTCATGTTACCACCCCTCCCACCAATATGGTTCAAGCTACACTTTGCATATTTGGCACATGGATAGAGGGTTGGGAGGGGATGATGCACGTTCAATATTTTTTCTTCAAAAATCCAAGATGGCGGCATGGCGGCCATTTTTGTTGTGTTTTTTAGGCCATTTTCTCTATTTTTAGCTTAACTTGACATAGTCAAGATAAGCTATTGCCATCACGCGTGCGGAAGTCTGTTAGTCTGTGACGTCTGTTCACATTTCCTTTAGCACGGGCTACACCCCGCAGTTCTTGTCTGATCGTCACGAAATTTCATATGCAGGTTTGGGGTCATGTCTAGATGAGAGCGTCCCCTTTTGGTCGCGATCGGGCAACCGGTATGGCTGCCCGAGCCCAAAACCCGAAAACCATTAGCACAGTCTACAGGTCGTATTTATGAAGGGATTTCATTGTAACTTGGTAGGATGCCTCTGTATAGTGCCTAGACGAGAACGTCCCCTTTTGGGCATGATCTATCAACCGTGATGGCTGCCCAAGCCCGAAACCCCAAAACGTTTAGCACAGTCTGCAGGTCATGTTTAATGTGGAGGGATTTCATTGTAACTTGGTAGGATGACTCCTTATGATGTCTAGATGCGAATTTCCCCATTTGGGCATAATCTGCCAACCGTGACGACTGCCCGAGCCCAAAACCCGAAAACCTTTAGCACAGTCTACAGGTCATATTTATTGAGGAATTTCATTGTAACTTGGTGGGTTGACTTCATACGATGTCTAGATGAGAAAGTCCCCCTTTGGACGTGATTGGGCAACTGTGACGGCTACAGGAGCCCAAAGCCCGAAAACCTTTAGCACAGTCTAGAGGTCATATTTATGAAATGATTTCATTGTAACTTGGCAGGATGACTCCAAATAATGTCTAGTTGAGAACGTCCCATTTTGATCGCGATCATGCAGCCTTGATGGGTGCCCGAGCCCAAAAACCTTTAGCATAGGCAAAAGGTCATATTTATGGAAGGATTTCATTGTAACCTGTTAGGTTGACTCCATATAATGCCTAGATGATGACATCCCCTTTCGGTCGTGATTGGCCAGTTGTGATGGCTACAAGTGCCCGAAGCCCAAAAACCTTGAGCACAGTCTACAGGTCATATTTATGAAGGGATTTCATTGTAACTTCTTAGGATCACTCCAGATGATGCTCAGATGAGATTGTCCCCTATGGTTGCGATCATTCACCCATGATGGCTGCCCAAGCCCGAAGCCCGAAAACCTTTAGCACAGTCTACAGGTCATATTTATGAAGGGATTTCATTGTAACTTGGTAGGTTAACTTCATATAATGTCTAGATGAGAACGTGCGATCATTCACCCATGATGGCTGCCCGAGCCCGAAGCCCGAAAACCTTTATCACATTCTACAGGTCATATTTATGAAGGGATTTCATTGTAACTTGGTAGGTTAACTTCATATAATGTCTAGATGAGAACGTCCCCTTTTGGACGTGATTGGGCAACTGTGACGGCTAAAGGTGCCCGAAGCCCAAAAACCTTTAGCACAGTCTACAGGTCATATTTATGAGGGGATTTCATTGTAACTTGGTAGGATGACTCCAAATAATGTCTAGATGAGAACGGCCCCTTTTGATCGCGATCATTCAGCCTTGATGGGTGCCCGAGCCCAAGAACCTTTAGGATAGGTAAAGAGTCATATTTATGGAAGGATTTCATTGTAACGTATTAGGTTGACTCCATATAATGCCTAGATGATGACATCCCCTTTTGGTCGTAATTGGTCAGCTGTGTTGACTACAAGTGCCTGAAGCCCAAAAACCTTGAGCACAGTCTACAGGCCATATTTATGAAGGGATTTCATTGTAACTTCATAGGATCATTCCAGATGATGCCCAGATGAGATTGTCCCCTTTGGTTGCGATTATTCAACCATGATGGCTGCCCGAACCCGAAGCCCGAAAACCTTAAGCACAGTCTACAAGTCATATTTGTGAAGGGATTTCATTGTAACTTGGTAGGTTGACTCCATATAATGCCTAGATGAGAACATCCCCTTCTGGACATGTTTGGGCAACTTTGACGGCTAAGGGTGCCTGAAGCCGAAAAAACCTTTAGCACTGTCTACAGGTCATATTTATGAAGGGATTTCATTGTAACTTGGTAGGTTGACTCCAAATAAGGTCAAGATGAGAACGTCCCATTTTGGCCGTGATCATTCAGCCTTGATGGGTGCCCGAGCCCAAAAACCTTTAGCATAGGCAAAAGTTTATATTTATAGAAGGATTTCATTGTAACATTGTTAGGTTGACTCCATATAATGCCTAGATGATGACATCCCCTTTTGGTCGTGATTGGTCAACTGTGAGTGCTACAGGTGCCCGAAGCCCGAAAACCTTGAACACAGTCTACAGGTCATATTTATGAAGGGATTTCATTGTAACTTCGCAGGATCACTCCAGATGATGCCCAGATGAGATTGTCCCCTTTGGTTGCGATCATTCAACCATGATGGCTGCCCGAGCCCGAAGCCCGAAAAACTTTAGCACAGTCTAAGGTCATATTTATGAAGGGATTTCATTGTAACTTGGTAGGTTGACTTCATATAATGTCTAGATGAGAACGTCCCCTTTTGGACACGAGTGGGCAACTGTGACGGCTTCAGGGGCCCAAAGCCCGAAAACCTTTAGAACAGTCTACAGGTCATAATTATGAAGGGATTTTATTGTAGCTTGGTAGGATGACTCCAAATAGTGTCCAGATGAGAACGTCCCCTTTTGGTCCCGATCATTCAGCCTTGATGGCTGCCCGAGCCCAAAAACCTTTAGCATGTCTGTAGGTCGTATTTATGGAAGGATTTCATTGTAACTTGTTAGGTTGACTCCATATAATGCCTAGATGAGAACGTCCCCTTTGGACGCAATTGGGAAACTGACGGCTACAGGGGCCCGAAGCCCGAAAACCTTTAGCACAGTCTACAGGCCATATTTATGAAGGGATTTTAATGTAACTTGATAGGATGACTCATTTTGGAATAATTTCATTGTAATTTTGTTGATATATGTTAACTGTGAGGGCCACATATATTAACTGTGAGGTCATATTAACCCACCCCTCAGATCTTTAGTACAGTGTACACCTCATATTATTTTTATCATAAACATAGCATACAGGGAACAGAAATGAACATATTCCCAATTATCACAATTGTTGTCTTATTTCATAATCCTTTCATAAACATTGAACATTATCCTTTTCATTAAACACAACACACAAGTTAAGCTACAGTGTCATTGACACTTTCATATGTTACCACCCCTCACTCCAACATGGTTCAAGCTACACTTTTTATATCTGGCACATGGATAGAGGGTTGTCATGGGATGTTGCACGTTCAATATTTGTTTTCCAAAATTCAAGATGGCGCCATGGCAACCATTTCTGTTGTGTTTTTTAAGCTTTTTTCTCTATTTTTTGTTACCACTGCTCACTCCAACATGGTTCAAGCTGCACTTTTCATATATGGTACATGGATTAAGGGGTTGTGAGGGGATTATGCACGCTCAATATTTTTTTTCCAAAATTTAACATCTGTCTGTCTGTCTGTCTGTCTGTCTGTCTGTCTGTCTGTCTGTCTGTCTCTGTTTTTATGTTACCACCTCTCCCTCTAATATGCTTCAAGCTACACCTTTCATATTTGGTACATGGATAAATGGTTCTGAGGGGATGATGCACAGTCAATATTTATTTTTCAAAATCCAAGATGGCAGAATGTCGGCCATTATTGTTGTGTTTTTTAAGCTTTTTTCTCTATTTTATGTTACCACCACTCCCTCCAACATAGTTCAAGCTACGCCTTTCATATATGGTACATGGATAAAGGGTTGTGAGGGGATTATGGACGCTCAATATTTTTTTTTCAAAATCCAAGATACTTATATACTTTTGGTACATGGATAAATGGTTCTGAGGGGATGATGCACAGTCAATATTTATTTTTCAAAATCCAAGATGGCAGAATGGCCACCATTATTGTTGTGTTTTTTAAGCTTTTTTTCTCTATTTTATGTTACCACCCCTCCCTCCAATATGGTTCAAGCTACGCCTTTCATATATGGTACATGGATAAAGGGTTGTGAGGGGATTATGGACGCTCAATATTTTTTTTTCAAAATCCAAGATACTTATATACTCTAGTGTCTTAGGTGACAAAAACACCTTATGTCACAAAAGCGCCGTAGGGGACTAATACCACCTCGGTGGTCAAACACTTGTTAATGCAACTTTTATCAACATCCATCAGAACATTGAGTTCTTGTACAAAAAGTTTATCCTCTTCTTTCCGTTGTCTCTCAATTCCGCTATCTCTTCTTGTACTTTTGATTGGCTTGTTCCCTGGGCATTAGTCAAACTTTCCATTACTATTTTCTTCACCTCTTCAGTCTCAACTCTTTTTTCAATCTATACCTCTAGAGTTTCTATCCTACTTTCCATTTGTTTGAGAAACATTTCACATCGCTCTTCTATCTCTTTATCCAGCTTAACATTTTTCATAGCTTTCCTCTCACATTGGTGTGAGCATTTGTTGAAAAGTTTATATTCTGTACCTGACAAGTTCAGGCATTTCTTGCAAAAGTGCTCCTCACACCGTTCACAGGGTTCGCACGCGGGTCTGGAATCCTGGAAAAGTTTTGGAAATTAGAAAAAAAATGTCCATACCCTGGAATAGTCTGGAAAACGGCACCTTTTTTGAGCTGGTTTGGAAAAAGTCTTGGAGAAAACTGAACACAGAAGAGGTGTGTATGGAAAAGTTATGGAATCAATCATTTGTTTCGAAAATCCGAATATTGTTTAAAAAAAAAAATGAAAATCTCGATGCGTCGTCGGAATTCACGAACATCTGCTATTTGGCCGGTCTTTATTTGCATTTATCGGGATATTTTAGAAACACCGACGGATGTAAAGTATCAAGACACTTCAGAAACACCGGCGAATGACCTCATTTTTGCAAATCTGTAAATATATCACAAAACATGCCTTGCAATTGTATCTTCAGAGAAAAGTGGCTATCGGAATCAAAGTTTTGTGGCTGGATACAAAAAGATGTTAATAAACTGAAACCCAGATGCATTCCATGTGCGAAATCGATTGACATTGCCAATATGGGAGAAGCTGCACTTGTCAGTCATTCGAACGGAAAAAAAACATTTGGAGGCAACTACATCAAAGAAAAACAGTCAACTCTTTTATGAGCTATCAAATGAAAAAAACTGAATGTGCAAGCAATAATAATAGTGATGCATCCAAGATAATATCTTCTGTTGTCAAGTCTGATGTTTTAAAAGCCAAAATTTTATGGACACTGGGGTATGGAAAAAGTATGGAAAGTTTCTCGCCGGTGGTCTTGGAAATGTGTGGAAAGTCCTTGAAAAGTTTTGGAAAAGTTATGGAATTTTTCTCCTTTAGAGGTGTATGAACCCTGGTTCACATTCAAGTATTTCAGCTTTATCATCACTAAAAGTATTTTTGCACATCATGCATTTCCATCCTTTGTCTTCGTCTTGCCTGTGTGATTCTTTTCTAGTGGTCATTTTAATTTCTTTTTAATTTTTAGCTCAACTTTGACGAAGTCAAATTTGAGCTATTGTCATGGCCCGTCGTCCGTCTGGCCGTCTGTCCGTCTGTCCGTACGTCAACAATTGGCTATGGCTCGGGCTAGAGGTCGTATTTATGAACCGATCTTTACGAAACTTCTTGTGTACCTTTGTTATGACCCTGGGACGGGAACGAGTGTTTTTAGGTGTGGTCCGAAATTCAAGATGCCTGCCAGTGGCCATTTTGTACCGATGATGCAAAAATCAGTTTTTTGTACAGAACTTCTGTATGAATGTTCTGATTTGAATAAAGTTTTGTATAAATGTTTAGTACCATGGGATACATCACATATAATACGGGTTTTTTTCTCGTGCGTAAATTACGCAAATTAGACTGACTTTGATTTATTTAGTGTTACTTTCAGAGCTGTAAGTGCCAAGCTGCTATGGCTCGGGCTAGAGGCCGTATTTATGAACCAATCTTTACGAAACTTCTTGGGTACCTTTGTTATGACCCTGGGACGGGAACAAGTGTTTTTGGGTGTGGTCCAAAATTCAAGATGGCTGCCAGTGGCCATTTTGTACCGATGATGCAAAAATCAGTTTTTTGTACAGAACTTCTGTATGAAAGTTCTGATTTGAATAAAGCTTTGTATAAATGTATAGTACAATGGGATACATCACATATAATACAGGTTTTTTTCTCGTGCATAAATTATGCAAATTAGACTAACTTTGATTTATTTAGTGTTACTTTCAGAGCTGTAAGTGCCAAGCTGCTATGGCTCGGGCTAGAGGCCGTATTTATGAACCAATCTTTACGAAACTTCTTGGGTACCTTTGTTATGACCGTGGGACGAGAACGGGTGTTTTTGGGTGCAGTCCCAAATTCCAGATGGCTGCCAGCAGCCATTTTGTACCGACGATGCCGAAATCTGTTTTTTGTACAGAACTTCCATATGAAAGCTCTGATTTGAATAATTTTTTGTATGAATGTTTAGTACCATGGGATACATTACATATATTACAGGTATTTTTCTTGTGCGTAAATTATGCAAATTAGGTTAACTATGATTTATTTAGTGTTACTTTCAGCACTGTGAGTGCAAATCCCAATACGGCTCGGGCTAGAGGCCGTATTTATGAACCGATCTTCACGAAACTTCTGGGGTACCTTTGTTATCACTGTGGGACGAGAAGGAGTGTTTTTGGGTCCAGTCTGAAATTCAAGATGGCCGCTAGCAGCCATTTTGTTCAAAATTAAGTGCAATCAGATTTTTGCGCAGAACTTCCAAATGAAAGATCTGATTTGAATAAATTTTTGTATGAATGTTTAGTACCATGGGATACATTACATATAATACAGAGTTTTTCTCGTGAATAAATTATGCAAATTAGGGGTCCGGGTGGGACTTAGAAAATTTTGGACCAAAATCCGGAAATTAGTTTTTTGTGTTTTGATGCATTTTGGTCAATTTTAAGAAGAAGAAGAAAAAATTTTAGTCTGAAAATATTTTGTTTGGGACTGAAAATTTCCACACAAAAATAATAATCTACAATGATTGGTCTTAATCTGTAGTCCATTACAGTCACCTTGTAATTCTTTTATTATTGTTGACTGGGCCAAAACAAATACTAATTCCTGTCATATTCTTTATTCAGTTGTCTTGGTCACAGCAAGTACTAATTCCTGCCATATCCAAGTTGAGCTACAGAGTCATTGACTCTTTCATTTTAGCTTGTTACCCTAATACTCTCTTTCTCATTAAAAGTTTTATGGGAATAGAGCAAATTCTCTTGTTCCCTCACAAGCACTGCAGGAATAGAGCAAATCTCTTTTTCCTGAAATTCAGTTTATTACCTCGACAGATTCACATATACACCGGAAAGTTGTACAGGAATAGAGCAATTCTCTTGTTTCCTCACAACAGTTAATAAATAAATTGCCCTAATACTCTCTTTCTCATTAAAAGTTTTATGGGAATAGAGCAAATTCTCTTGTTCCCTCATAAGCACTGCAGGAATAGAGCAAGTCTCTTTATTCTGAAATTCAATTTATTACCTCGGTGGGTTCACATATACACCAGAAAATTGTACAGGAATAGAGCAATTTTCTTGTTCCCTCACAAACGGTTAATAAATAATGTTGCACTACATGAACACCTCAGCAGTGGTTTGGAATAGAGCAAATCTCTTATTCCTGTGCAAATATTCTTCTTGCTAAGCGATACAACCTGAGTAGCCACAGTCTAGACAATTCAGTACTTGGGTGTACCCCATCGCTGCGAAGGTAATTCAGATTTATAGAGTATTTTGTTTTGTTCTTATTTCTGCTCTTTGCTGATCGAAGCAAGTCCAGGTTTATCTTTGGTACCGGAGTGCTATTCAGTTTGTGGATTTCAGTGTTTAGTTCCTGTATTTGTGTTTTCAAAGTAGTATCATCTTCCTGGAATCTATCAGGGTAATGGTGACCTTTGCAGTAATTAAATCTTCTAATTGAATAGTGTGGGCATTCCAAAAATAATACAACTGAGTTTCTATTAATACAAAGTACTCTTTCAGTGTCTTATATCTGTCAATAATCATGATATCAATATCTTCTCTAGAAACATATATATACTTTCCGTTTTTAGCTCAACTTTGACGAAGTCAAATTTGAGCTATTGTCATGACCCGTCGTCCGTCTGTCCGTCCGTCCGTCCGTCCGTCCGTCCGTCCGTCAACAATTGGCTATGGCTCGGGCTAGAGGTCGTATTTATGAACCGATCTTTACGAAACTTCTTGTGTACCTTTGTTATGACCCTGGGACGGGAACGAGTGTGTTTAGGTGTGGTCCGAAAATTCAAGATGGCTGCCAGTGGCCATTTTGTACCGATGATGCAAAAATCAGTTTTTTGTACAGAACTTCTGTATGAAAGTTCTGATTTGAATAAAGTTTTGTATAAATGTTTAGTACCATGGGATACATCACATATAATACGGGTTTTTTTCTCGTGCGTAAATTGTGCAAATTAGACTGACTTTGATTTATTTAGTGTTACTTTCAGAGCTGTAAGTGCCAAGCTGCTATGGCTCGGGCTAGAGGCCGTATTTATGAACCAATCTTTACGAAACTTCTTGGGTACCTTTGTTATGACTGTGGGACGAGAACGAGTGTTTTTGGGTGCGGTCCGAAATTCAAGATGGCTGCCATTTTGTACCGACGATGCAGAAATCTGTTTTTTGTACAGAACTTCCATATGAAAGCTCTGATTTGAATAATTTTTTGTATGAATGTTTAGTACCATGGGATACATCACATATAATACGGGTTTTTTTCTCGTGCAGAAATTATGCAAATTAGATGAACTTTGATTTTTTCAGTGCTGCTTACACACAGTAAGTACAGATGTCAATACGGCTCGGGCTAGAGTCTGTATTTATGAACCGATCTTCACGAAACGTCATGGGTACCTTTGTTATCACCTTGGGACGAGAACGAGTGTTTCTGGGTGCTGTCCAAAATTCAAGATGGCTGCCAGTGGGCATTTTGTATCGAAATTAGGTCCAATCAGTTTTTTGTACACAACTTCTATATGGCTCAGGCTAGATGCCGTATTTATGAACCAATCTTTATGAAACTTCATGGGTACCTTTGTTATTACCGTGGGATGAGAACGAGTGTTTTTGGGTGTGGTCCGAATTTCAAGATGGCCACCAGCAGCCATTTTGTACCAAAATTAGTGCAATCAGTCTTTTGTACAGAACTTCTGTATGAAAGTTCTGACTTGAATAAATTTTTGTATGAATGTTTAGTAACATGGAATACATCACATATAGTACGGGTTTTTTTCTCGTGCAGAAATTATGCAAATTAGATGAACTTTGATTTATTCAGTGCTACTTATACTCTGTAAGTGCACATATCAATACGGCTCGGGCTAGAGGCTGTATTTATGAACCGATCTTCACAAAACTTCTTGGGTACCTTTGTTATCACCTTGGGACGAGAACGAGTGTTTCTGGGCATGGTCCAAAATTCAAGATGGCTGCCAGTGGCCATTTTGTACCGAAATCAGGTCCAATCAGTTTTTTGTCATAACTTCTACACAGCTCATATTTGTGAACTGATCTTCCCGAAACTTCTTGGGTACCTTTGTTTTCACCTTGGGACAGGAATGAGTGTGTTTTGGGGTGCCTTTGTTATCACTGTGCTATGAGAACAAATATTTTGGGGTTCAGTCAGACCCACTCTGGGACTCAAAGATTTCTTTTCTAGTTTAGCACCTGACTGTCACCCACCTTTACAATACTTTACCTATACATTTGTTACAGGCAACGCTCAGTATTTATGTACAGACCGTTACAATACTTTATATGTACCTTTGTTATCAGGTCATTACCTAGATGTTTGTCATTGCTGTGTCACATACTATACATGTACATGTGTTTGTCTTGACAAGTTGAGCTACAGTGTCATTGACACTTTCATTTTATCGTCAATTCACACGTTCCAAACCATATGAAAATTTTTGGTGATCTACTATATCTAATTTGTCTCCTTATTAGTCCCCTACCGGTATTGCCGGAGGGGACTATAGGTTTGCACTCAGTCCATCCGTCAGTCAGTCTGTCAGTCACACTTTAGTTTTCCGGAGTTTTTTTGGAAACGCTTCAACGGAATGATTTCATTTTTGGTACACTATTATAGAACGATGACTTACAGATCAAGTTTTAGTTTCATGCTGATTGCATTACTCTTGTGTGAGTTACGGCCCTTGGAAATACAGGAAAAAGCACCAAAATATCAGTTTTCCGGAGTTTCTTTGGAAACGCTTCAACAATGATTTCATTTTTGGTAACCTACTTAGAACGATGACTTACAGATCAAGCTTCATTTGCACTCTGTCCATCCGTCAGTCTGTCTGTCAGTCATACTTTAGTTTTCCGGACTTTTTTTTGGAAATGCTTCAACCGAATGATTTCATTCTTGGTAACCTACTATAGAACAATGACTTACAGTTCAAGTTTGAGTTTCTTGCTGATTGCATTATTCTTGTGTGTGTTATGGCCCTTGGAAATATGGAAAAGTGCCAAAATATCAGTTTTCTGGACTTTTTTGGGGAAATGCTTTAACGGACTTCATGCTGATCACATATAGGTTATAACATTTGTATAATTATTAAAGCTCATTAGTCTGGTAGGGGACATTGTATTGCTTCAGCGATACGTGCGCTCTTGTTTCATTATTTATATAACCAGAGTCAGGTCTTGCTCCGCATTTAGTGATGAAATTTATATCAACATGGTCATTATACCCCCTGCAAACAAAGTTTGGGGGGTGGGGGGGGTTATATAGGAATCACCCTGTCCATCCGTCCGTCTGTCCATCCTTATAAGCGCAACTCCTCCTAAACCGTTTGAAGAATTTTCATGAAACTGTACACAATGGAAGAACTCCATATGAAGATGTGCATGAAGCAATATAATTCTGTTCTGACATTTCCAAGGGGAGATAATCTAACTTATACGTCTGTCCATCCTTATAAGCACAACACCACCTAAACCGTTTGAAGAATTTTCATGAAACTTTACACAATGGAAGAACTCCATATGAAGATGTGCATGAAGCAATATAATTCCGTTCTGACATTTCCAAGGGGAGATATTCTAACTTATACGTCTGTCCATCCTTATAAACGCAACTCCTCCTAAACCGTTTGAAGAATTTTCATGAAACTTTACACAGTGGAAGAACTCCATATGAAGATGTGCATGAAGCAATATAATTCTGTTCTGACATTTCCAAGGGGAGATAATCAAACTTAAACATTTCCGGCACGGGGGGTATCACTTTGTGAGCTTGATCACAGTACCTCTAGTTTCTATTTACCTCCAATTTGAGATATCTACCTTTGCTATCAGAGACCAAAAAAACATATCTTTTCCCCACCAATTTGCCGTCTCTCTTCTCTAGCTTTTCTAGGTTATCTATCTCTATATTTAATTTCGTCATCAGTACGTATATCGAAGACATCTATCTCTATATTCAACTTCGTCATCATTATGCTTATTGGAGATAACATGAAAATAGGCAAGTCAGACTTTGACCGATCATGTTTGTTTTTAAAGTCAGTAAATCGAAAAAATAAATTTCCCTACAATTCTCAAAGATACAATATCACAATAAGAAGTACATTTCTTATTTCAAAAACTTCAGATGGTTATATATTTAACAGATTTTGATCTTTATTTTCCACGAGATTCAAATTGCGTCCATCACTTTTCCCGGAAGTCTTTGTACATGCGAGGTCGTACTGTGCCACATATTGTAACATTTAATATTCAATTCTTTCAAGAAGCACATTTTTATCGCCCGCTTAGGTGAGGTAATTGGCACAGTTTTTGTTCATACACTCTCAAAAAATACAAATTGCAGAAGGTATGGTGTGCAAGAGTGGTAGCGCTCCTCAAAAATCAAAAGACTGCTCATGCCAACCTGTGATGGGTGTACGGTCACTCAGGGTTGAGGTATTCGTATTCGGTATTTAATCGTATTCAGTACATTTTTTGAGTATTCAAAGGAGTGTGGTGACTCAGTGGTAGACTGTTGGACTTCTATGCTAGAGGTCCTGAATTGATCCCCATCCGGGACGTCTCGTGTTGTGTCCTTGGGCAAGGCACTTTATCCCGGTTGATTACATGGGGCACGATGACGCTGTGTACTGAGGCGTACTGCACGTCGATGGTGTACATGTCTTCAAACCCTGTAACCCTGCTTGGGCGGAGCTTGAACAGAGTAAAAATGTTGAGCTGACAGTTGCTCGTCGATAGGCTTGCCGCGATTATGAAATTTCAGTCGATTAATCAGAGCCCAAAATCGACGATTAGTCGACTTTCTTGACCATGCTTTTTTAGCTCACCTGAGCGAAGCTCAAGGGGAGCTTTACTAATCACTTTCTGTCCGTCGTCCGGCGTCCGTCGTCGTCCGTCCGGCGTTAACTTTACATTATCGACTTCTCCTAAACCACTAGCCCAATTTTATTCAAATGTTGGCTAAATGTTTATTACCTAATGCCAATTCAGATTTGTTCAAATGAAGTTGCCCCTCCTCCTGGGTGGTGCCACACCCCCAAGGGGCACCAAAATCTTTGTAAATCTTCTTCTCATGAACCAGCAGTAGCAGAGACTTGATATTTGGTGTGCAGCTTCCTTTTGAGGTGTAGACTCAGATTTGTTCAAGAGAAGTTTGTGGGGCTATACTTGACGTTGTTATGAGAGGGGCAAAATTTTTTGCCCCGCCCAAAATTTCTATTTTCCAAACCGAGAGGCTGATTTGAACCAAATTTTATGTGAGGGCTTATTGGGTAATGAGTACTTGATTTATGCAAAAAAAAATTTTCCCGCAGCCCCGTGGGAACCACAGGAGCTAAAAATAGAAAAAATTTAAAACGCCCATATCTCCAAAACTGCACGGCACTGAGAATTTTTATTTGGTGTGCAGCTTCCTTAGGACCAACAGAAAGGATTGGTAAAAAAAAATTGCCATCGGTTTTATCATAGGGTACAGTTTCGGGACTTTGAAAAAGTGCTGAGTCAGCACTTTTTAACACTGTAGGCAATGGGAAAAACATTAAAAAATCTTCTTCTCCAGATCCAGCAGGCAGAATCTTTTGATATTTGGTATGCAACATTGTAGGGTGGATCTGATTCAAGTTTGTTCAAATCGGCCCTCTGGGTTCATATTTGGGCTCAGTATAGGAGCCCGATTTCGAACTTAGTGCATTTCAGGCTAATTTCTTAAAAAATCTTCTTCTCCAGATCCAGAAGGCAGAATCTTTTGATATTTGGTATGCAACATTGTGGGGTGGATCTGATTCAAGTTTGTTCAAATCGGCCCCCTGGGTTTATATTTGGGCTCAGTATAGGAGCCCAAATTTGAACTTACTGCATTTCAGGCAAATTTCTTTGAAAATCTTCTTCTCCAGATCCAGCAGGCAGAATCTTTTGATATTTGGTATGCAACATTGTAGGGTGGATCCGATTCAAGTTTGTTCAAATCGGCTCCCTAGATTCATATTTGGGCTCACTATAGGAGCTCGAAATCGAATTTAGTGCATTTCAGGCAAATTTCTTCAAAAATCTTCTTCTCCAGATCCAGCAGGCAGAATCTTTTGATATTTGGTATGCAATGTTGCGGGGTAGATCTGATTCAAGTTTGTTCAAATCGGCCCCCTGGATACATATTTGGGCTTACTATAGAAGCCCGAATTCGAACTTAGTGCATTTCAGGCAAATTTCTTAAAAAATCTTCTTCTCCAGATCCAGCAGGCAGAATCTTTTCATATTTGGTAAGCAACATTGTGGGGTGGATCTGATTCAAGATTGTTCAAATCGGCCCCCTGGGTTAATATTTGGGCTCAGTATAGGAGCCCGATTTCGAACTTAGTGCATTTCAGGCAAATTTCTTAAAAAATCTTCTTCTCCAGATCCAGCAGGCAGAATCTTTTGATATTTGGTATGCAACATTGTAGGGTGGATCTGATTCAAGTTTGTTCAAATCGGCCCCCTGGGTTCATATTTGGGCTCAGTATAGGAGCCCGATTTCGAACTTAGTGCATTTAGGCAAATTTCTTAAAAAATCTTCTTCTCCAGATCCAGAAGGCAGAATCTTTTGATATTTGGTATGCAACATTGTGGGGTGGATCTGATTCAAGTTTGTTCAAATCGGCTTCCTAGATTCATATTTGGGCTCACTATAGAAGCTTGAATTTGAACTTAGTGCATTTCATGCAAATTTCTTAAAAAATCTTCTTCTCCAGATCCAGCAGGCAGAATCTTTTCATATTTGGTAAGCAACATTGTGGGGTGGATCTGATTCAAGTTTGTTCAAATCGGCCCCCTGAGTTTATATTTGGGCTCAGTATAGGAGCCCAAATTTGAACTTAGTGCATTTCAAGCAAATTTATTAAAAAATCTTCTTCTCCAGATCCAGCAGGCAGAATCTTTTGATATTTGGTATGCAACATTGTGGGGTGGATTTGATTCAAGTTTGTTCAAATCGGCTTCCTAGATACATATTTGGGCTCACTATAGAAGCTCGAATTCGAACTTAGTGCATTTCAGGCAAATTTCTTAAAAAATCATCTTCTCCAGATCCAGCAGGCAGAATCTTTTGATATTTGGTATGCAACATTGCGGGGTGGATCTGTTTCAAGTTTGTTCAAATCGGCCCCCTGGATTCATATTTGGGCTCACTATAGAAGCTCGAATTCAAACTTAGTGCATTTCGGGCAAATTTCTTCAAAAATCTTCTTCTCCAGATCCAGAAGGCAGAATCTTTTGATATTTGGTATGCAACATTGCGGGGTGGATCTGATTCAAGTTCGTTCAAATCGGCTCCCTGGATTCATATTTGGGCTTAATATAGAAGCCCGAATTCGCACTTAGTGCATTTCAGGCAAATTTCTTCAAAAATCTTCTTCTCCAGATCCAGCAGGCAGAATCTTTTGATATTTGGTATGCAACATTGCGGGGTGGATCTGATTCAAGTTTGTTCAAATCGGCCCCCTGGATTCATATTTGGGCTTAATATAGAAGCCCGAATTCGCACTTAGTGCATTTCGGGCAAATTTATTAAAAAATCTTCTTCTCCAGATCCAGCAGGCAGAATCTTTTGATATTTGGTATGCAACATTGTGGGGTGGATCTGATTCAAGTTTGTTCAAATCGGCTTCCTAGTTTCATATTTGGGCTCACTATAGAAGCTCGAATTCAAACTTAGTGCATTTCGGGCAAATTTCTTCAAAAATCTTCTTCTCCAGATCCAGAAGGCAGAATCTTTTGATATTTGGTATGCAACATTGCGGGGTGGATCTGATTCAAGTTTGTTCAAATCGGCCCCCTGGATTCATATTTGGGCTTAATATAGAAGCCCGAATTCGCACTTAGTGCATTTCAGGCAAATTTCTTCAAAAATCTTCTTCTCCAGATCCAGCAGGCAGAATCTTTTGATATTTGGTATGCAACATTGCGGGGTGGATCTGATTCAAGTTTGTTCAAATCGGCCCCCTGGATTCATATTTGGGCTTAATATAGAAGCCCGAATTCGCACTTAGTGCATTTCGGGCAAATTTATTAAAAAATCTTCTTCAGATCCAGCAGGCAGAATCTTTTGATATTTGGTATGCAACATTGTGGGGTGGATCTGATTCAAGTTTGTTCAAATCGGCTTCCTAGTTTCATATTTGGGCTCACTATAGAAGCTCGAATTCGAACTTGGTGCATTTCAGGCAAATTTCTTAAAAAATCTTCTTCTCCAGATCCAGCTTCAGAATCTTTTCATATTTGGTAAGCAACATTGTGGGGTGGATCTGATTCAAGTTTGTTCAAATCGGCCCCCTGGGTTTATATTTGGGCTCCGTATAGGAGCCCAAATTTTAACTTAGTGCGTTTCAGGCATATTTCTTAAAAAATCTTCTTCTCCAGATCCAGCAGGCAGAATCTTTTGATATTTGATATGCAACATTGTAGGGTGGATCTGATTGTGATTCATGAACGTATTTATTTGTGAAGTTGATAGAATCTTAGACAAAATTTGCAGAAAAGATCTACTATAGAAGGGGTGGTATCCAGGGTGAACCGTTTACCCAAATCTAGCAGTACTAATGCATTATTCACACAAATCTTCGTTCAAATTTTATGACCCCTCATTGGAACACACGCATTCAGCTCATTCCAACAAAGGTCATATGCCATGTTTTCGAGACAAAGGAATAAAAATTTTACTTATTCAAGAAATTTTTAGGCAACTGTTGTCTGTTATTCACATTGCTTCATGAAATTTCAGTACTTTTAGAAGTTACCTCAGTAATCAAGGGTTAATTCCCCTTAATTAAATGTCGCCTCTAAAAAACAACCACTTTGCATATCTTACCTTTTTACCAGCATAACTGCCAAAACTTGTCAGCATTCTTCGCAAAAATCGCTATTCAAATTTTAATTTTTGTCTCTTAAACATACATGTACTTATCGCTTGTAAATACCCCATTGGAATGAGCTTTTTGAGCTCATTCCAATGAGAGGTCGCACACCATGCTTTTTGAGTCAAAAAAGCAATTTTTTTAGTTATTCCAGAATTTCGTACGTAAAACTCAGCTTTATGACTTCACATTAAAATGAGCTCTCTAAGCTTGTTCCAATCAACATTCACGCACTGTCTTTCACACAAAAAATAAAATTTTCCATTTATTCAGGAATTTTGTTTGCAAGAACACTCTTACCCCCCCCCCCCCCCCCCCACACACACACACACACAAACACACACACACACACAAACACACACACACACATCTAAAAGTTCGTCAGCAAAAAAACAGTTACTTCAATTTTTAAATGCATTATAGGAACAACTTGCCTAATCAAATTTAAATACTTTTGCATCATTCTGTATCTAGAACAAACCATTTACCATATCTTTACGCAAAATCTCCAGCATCATTCACAAAAAAACACCATTATTTATATATTCACATTTCTGTCTCAAAAATATACCTGATCTTCCCATACCCCTATTGGAATAAGCTGTTTGAGCTTGTTCCAATGATGATAAAAAAAAATAAAATTTGTGAAAATTTTTGTTTTCTTGCATGCAAATATATACATGTAGCACATGGAAGATATCCACAGTTGGGGAGAGATGTCCAAGGCTATCTCTTCACATTCCTTGTTTGTGCTTCATGCTAAACCAGTTTGTCTGCAGAGATAAATTTGCTTTATTAAAAATCATTGGAGATTGGCCACACACCAATGATTTTAAATAAAACTAATTTTAGGTAACAAATGTTGAACTTCAAACAAAATCTATCACTCAACCAGTTAATGTTGATGAGGCATGACATGGTGAAGGTGACCTAAAATACTTCTTAGAGTCACTTTGTCAGGTGAGCGATTAAGGGCACGTGGGGCCTCTTGTTTTAACAAAGGGTCGAATAAAACGAGATGGCTGAATGGTCCTAAAGGTAGGTATAACCGGGCGTGTGGCCGTGTACATTTCAATTAACATGGCGACATAGTCAACGATCCATCATTCCCACATTATAAGGCTTGGTGAACGTCGAAATGAATGTTCCGTTGACCATATTCTGTTAAGTTAGTCGATCGTCTGCCATACCGTTAAACAGTAATACACCCTGACGCCCGAAATTCAGATGAAACATAACAGTGAGCAGCCAGAAGGAACTAGGTCTGATCCGTGGGAGAGGGATTTTACAACTTATAAGGACTATTCTGTTGGACCCTGTAAGGGCAATAAGGATGTAAAAAGTCCCCCCTCCCCTTCTGCACACACACTCACAATAATTTATCAATGGTGGGAAACGTGATTTTCGGATTTCCAACACGAAAGAGTGACCCAAGGGAGCTAACTCTAGTTTTGTGACGCAAAATACTGAAATTTCATCAAATGCAGCGAGTTTCATTTCGCGTTCAAAATAAAAGATTTATGAGCAAAGAATGGTTATTGGAAACGATGTTGTTTAAAATACGGACATGTTGTTGACATGACAAGAGCAGTAATACTTGAAAATAACTTTCACATTCCCCCCCCCCCCCCCCCCCCCCCCAAAAAAAAAAATCATTAAAGTGGGAGGTAATTACTGCAAACATTTCCGAATCGGACTTAGAAAAATGACGATTTATTTGGGGGGGGGGGGGGGGGTGTGGACCTGATGATGCCCTTCTTTACCTCCATATGGTCTACCACTGTCATTTATACATCCAGAAAAGTTCCTATCATGTATATACAGCGTGATCACATTCTGGCAAGGCAGTGGTGTCGTTATACATGCGGGGGTAAAAAAAGTTAACTTTCAAATTTAAAGTCGATCAATCGGCACGACCAACGATTAGTCGGCTTTTTGCATAATCACGGCAAGCCTACTCGTCGATACTCTGTGGTTCTCTCTGGGTACTCCGGCTTCCTCCACCCATAAAACTGTCATGGTCACGATTGGCCATTGTGCATAATTTTGTGACCTTAAACACAAATAAATGAGTATTCAGATGTACTCAGTATTCATGCAATTTTGAAGTATTTAAATTCGAATACAGTCAAATTTGAGGTGTATTCATGAATACTTTTTGAATACATTTCTTGTTAGCTCAACTGACTGAAAGTCATTAGGAGCTTAAGGGATGGGAAAAAAGACGAATTGTCTTGCTATTCTCCACCTTACTTGATTGTCATAGTATGTTATTTTAACATATTATGAACTGAAATGGTGGTACAGTAATAGAGAATATCTTCGGGATTAAAGTGTGTATTTGCTTTAGATCCTCTCTATATTCCCTTCACTTTCAGTTGAATCTTACTTAACCTTTAAAGGCCTATTTTCAACTTTTATGACCTCAGAACAGGTGCCCTTAACATGCCATCATGAGTTGATCCTGCTGACAATAGACAAATTACAAAGGCAGTGGTTTCGAGTCTAGTCTTTGCTGCCTGTTATGGAAACCAAGACTTGACTAGAAATCACTGTTAAGCCACAGGATATGTACGTCTAGACTGCAGGATTTCACAAATTTATTTTTTGCGGGACCCATTTCCGACATGTGTCTTAAACAAATGAATTATGCTTATTTATCTTCAAATACATAGATCGTCAGATTGTTCAACAACCACATCAAATCATGTTTATAGAAATTAATTAGAGCTGATACGGTTAACCAGTTAATTGACTAACCAATGAGCAATGTTTTGATCGATAAAAAGAGTAATTGATCGGTTAACCGTCACTTTTGAACTACCGTATTATATGGGTTAACAAAGGAACAAACTTGCTCCAAAACAGGCAAACATTGTCACACTGACTCACATCAATTATATGAGACGGAGAGCAACGCATGTCAGTTACGTGCTGACATACATGTTCACTTGCATGATCATTATACTGTATCAGTAGCTGGAAATGATCATTCTCAGCCCTTCACCAAATGCGGGTAGCAGATGATACTTGCACAAGAAATTCTTGTATTACTAAAGATTTTCAATGTTTGTCTCAAAAATATAGCTTATGACCCCTCCCTCATTGGAACTTCTGTTTGGAGAAAAAATTTGAAAACATAAAATTTGAATGGACATTTTTAGCTCAACTTTGGCGAAGCCAAATTTGTGCTTAGGCCATGGCCAGTCATCCGTCTGTCCATCAACAATTCAATACGTCTCGGGCTAGAGGCCGTGTTTATGAACCGATCTTTATGAAACTTCTTGGGTACCTTTGTTATGTCCGTGGGACGAGAGCGAGTGTTTTTGGGTCCGCTCCAAAATTCAAGTTGGTCTCTGGCAGCCATTTTGTACAAAATTAGGTGCAATCAGATTTTTGCGCAGAACTTCCATATGAAAGCGCTGATATGAATAATTTTTTGTATGAATGTTTAGTACCATGGGATACATCACATATAATACAGGTTTTTTTCTCGTGCGTAAATTATGCAAATTAGACTAACTTTGATGTATTATGTGTTACTTTCAGCACTGTAAGTGCAAATGCCAATACGGCTCGGGCTAGAGGCCGTATTTATAAACCGATCTTTACGAAACTTCTTGGGTACCTTTGGTATCACCGTGGGACGAGAACGAGTGTTTTGTGGTCCGGTCCGAAATTCAAGATGGCCGATGGCAGCCATTTTGTACAAAATTTGGTGCAATCAGATTTTTGCACAGAACTTCCATATGAAAGCACTGATTTGAATAATTTTTTGTGTGAATGTTTAGTACCATGGGATACATCGCATATAATACGGGTTTTTTTCTCGTGCAGAAATTATGCAAATTAGATGAACTTTGATTTCTTCAGTGCTACTTACACACAGTAAGTACACATGTCAATACGGCTTGGGCTAGAGTCTGTATTTATGAACTGATCTTCACGAAATGTCTTGGGTACCTTTGTTATCACCGTGAGATGAGAACGAGTGTTTTTGGGTGTGGTCCAAAATTCAAGATGGCCACCAGCAGCCATTTTGTACCAAAATTAGTGCAATCAGTCTTTTGTACAGAACTTCTGTATGAAAGTTCTGATTTGAATAAATTTTTGTATGAATGTTTAGTAACATGGAATACATCACATATAGTACAGGGTTTTTTTCTCGTGCAGAAATTATGCAAATTAGATGAACTTTGATTTTTTCAGTGCTGCTTACACACAGTAAGTACACATGTCAATACGGCTCGGGCTAGAGTCTGTATTTATGAACCGATCTTCACGAAACGTCTTGGGTACTTTTGTTATCACCTTGGGACGAGAACGAGTGTTTCTGGATGCGGTCCAAAATTCAAGATGGCTGCCAGTGGCCATTTTGTACCGAAATTAGGTCCAATCAGTTTTAAGCTTAACTTGACATATTCAAGATAAGCTATTGCCATCACGCGTGCGGAAGTCTGTTAGTCTGTGAGTCTGTGACGTCTGTTCACATTTTCCTTTGGCACGGGCTACACCCTGCAGTTCTTGTCTGATCATCACAAAATTTCATATGCAGGTTTGGGGTCATGTCTAGATAAGAACGTCCCCTTTTGGTCGCGATCGGGCAACCGGTATGGCTGCCCGAGCCCAAAAACCATTAGCACAGTCTACAGGGCGTATTTATGAAGGGATTTCATTGTAACTTGGTAGGATGCCTCTGTATAATGCCTAGATGAGAACTTCCCTTTTTGGGCATGATCTCTCAACCGTGATGGCTGCCCAAGCCCAAAACCCAAAAACTTTTAGCACAGTCTGCAAGTCATGTTTAATGTGGAGGGATTTCATTGTTACTTGGTAGGATGACTCCTTATGATGTCTAGATGAGAATTTCCCCATTTGGGCATGATCTACCAACCGTGACGACTGCCCGAGCCCAAAACCAAAAAACCTTTAGCACAGTCTACAGGTCATATTTATTGAGGAATTTCATTGTAACTTGGTGGGTTGACTTCATACAATGTCTAGATGAGAAAGTCCCCGTTTGGAAGTGATTGGGCAACTGTGACGGCTACAGGGGCCCGAAGCCCGAAAACCTTTAGCACAGTCTAGAGGTCATATTTATGAAGGGATTTCATTGTAACTTGGTAGGATGACTCCAAATAATGTCTAGATGAGAACGTCCCATTTTGATCGCGATCATGCAGCCTTGATAGGTGCCCGAGCCCAAAAACCTTTAGCATAGGCAAAAGGTCATATTTATGGAAGGATTTCATTGTAACCTGTTAGGTTGACTCCATATAATGCCTAGATGATGACATCCCCTTTTTGTCGTGATTGGTCAGTTGTGATGGCTACAAGTGCCCAAAGCCCGAAAACATTGAGCATAGTCTTCAGGTCATATTTGTGAAGGGATTTCATTGTAACTTCTTAGGATCACTCCAGATAATGCCCAGATGAGATTGTCCCCTATGGTTGCGATCATTCAGCCATGATGGCTGCCCGAGCCCGAAGCCCGAAAACCTTTAGCACAGTCTACAGGTCACATTTATGAAGGGATTTCATTGTAGCTTGGTAGGTTAACTTCATATAATGTCTAAATGAGAACGACCCCTTTTGGACATGATTGGGCAACTGTGACGGCTAAAGGTGCCCGAAGCCCGAAAACCTTTAGCACAGTCTACAGGTCATATTTATGAAGGGATTTCATTGTAACTTGGTAGGATGACTCCAAATAATGTCCAGATGAGAACGTCCATTTTGATCGCGATCATTCAGCCTTGATGGGTGTCAGAGCCCAAAAACCTTTAACATAGGTAAAAGGTCATATTTATGGAAGCATTTCATTGTAACCTATTAGGTTGACTCCATATAATGCCTAGATGATGACATCCCCTTTTGGTCGTGATTGGTCAGCTGTGATGGCTACAAGTGCCCGAAGCCCGAAAACCTTGAGCACAGTCTACAGGTCGTATTTATGAAGGGATTTCATTGTACCTTCGTAGGATCACTCCAGATTATGCCCAGATGAGATTGTCCCCTTTGGTTGCGATCATTCAACCATGATGGCTGCCCGAGCCCGAAGCCCGAAAACCTTAAGCACAGTCTACAGGTCATATTTATGAAGGGATTTCATTGTAACTTGGTAGGTTGACTTCATATAATGTCTAGATGAGAACGTCCCCTTTTGGACATGATTGGGCAACTTTGACGGCTTCAGGGGCCTGAAGCCCGAAAACCTTTAGCACAGTCTACAGGCCATATTTATGAAGGGATTTTAATGTAACTTCATAGGATGACTCGTTTTGGAATAATTTCACTGTAACTTGGTAACTTTTGTTGATATACGTTAACTGTGAGGGCCACATACATTAACTGTGAGGTCATATTAACCCACCCCTCAGCTCTTTAGTACAGTGTATACCTCATATTATTTTTATCATAAACAAAGTATACAGGGAACAGAAATGAACATATTCCCAATTATCACAATTCTTGTCTTATTTCATAATCCTTTCATAAACATGGAACATTATCCTTTTCATCAAAAACAACACACAAGTTAAGCTACAGTGTCATTGACACTTTCATTTGTCACAACTTTTATACAGTTCGTATTTATGAACTGATCTTCACAAAACTTCTTGGGTACCTTTGTTTTCACCTTGGGACAGGAATGAGTGTGTTTTGGGGTGCCTTTGTTATCACTGTGCTATGAGAATAAATATTATGGGGTTCAGTCCGACCCACTCTGGGACTCACAGATTTCTTTTCTAGTTTAGCATCTGACTGTCACCCACTTTCACAATACTTTACCTATACATTTGTTACAGGCTATGGTCAGTTTGTATGTACAGACCGTTACAATACTTTATATGTACCTTTATCAGGTCATTACCTAGATGTTTGTCACTTGCTGTGTCACATACTATACATGTACATGTCTTAACAAGTTGAGCTACAGTGTCATTGACACATTCATTGTGTGTGTCGCTGGCTGGTTTTGTCTAATACATTGAGTAAAGTTTTGTATAAATCATCAGTGGTATGGCAATTATTCAGCTGCCTATTATGGCAAGTGATTAAACAGTTAACAAAGGTTAATCTATGCAATTAATCAATTAAGAAAACCCTTTAATCATTTCAGCTGTTAAATTTATGTAATTTTATTAACTTTTATCTGATGAAAAAATGCTTATATTTTTTCGGGAACGGTAAATGGGTCTCCTTAAAAAGCATTTGCAAGAACATCACGGGAACGAAATGGCCGTTCTTGCAATTTGTGAAACCCTGAGACTGTGGTCAGGTGTGAACTCAGGACAAGTGTCAAGGCCCTTAAGGGTTAAAGCCCCCCATGTGTGTGACAGGGATTGGAGAAGGGAGGTTTTAAAAGATGATGTTAAATTTAAGTCGAGAGACGAAAGTATGTCTGCCCAACATGTTTGCTGCTGCAGTTTCAGCATTAAGTGTTGGATTCTCGTGAATGATGGTAGCATTCTTCATCATCATAGGGAATAGGTAGATCCTATGGCAGAACAAAGCGGGATGTGGAAAAAAAAGAAAATGAGTTTTACTATAACCACCTTACTTGCTTGGCATATAGTATGTTAAAATAATTTTAACATAGTATGAATTGAAATGGTGGTACAGTAATAGAGAATATCTTTGGGATTAAAGTGTGCATAAATTTGCTTTAGATCCCCTCTGTGTTCCCTACACTTTCAGTCAAATCTTAAATCTCCCATGTGTGTGACGTGATTGGGAGGTTTTAAAAGATGATGTTAAATTTAAGTTTTTATAAGTTTGTTCATTTTATGAGTGTTTCATTACAAAGGATCTTCTAATGTAAAATGGCTTCTTTTTGACACATTTCTTATATGAACCAACCTGTGTTTGGGTCATTCTAAGTTGTCAAGGATGGAAACGGGAGAAGCGGAAGTCTTTACAAATTTCACCTTTCATTGCATAGTTTGTAGTTTTAGTATTACATGAATTAAAATGCTGAAACAGTTATTTAGAAAATCTTCTTAAGAAGGGCAGTGGCTTAACATGAACAAATGTTAACTGATTTGATTCTTTTTTTTTATTATATGGGTTTCCAGGAAAATTGTCTCTCGATCGAGTTTGAAAATGGGCTCAGTCCGATATATGGTAGCAGAATTATTGCACTGACTTAATAATCACTGACTTAGTAATTTTTTGCAATTTAGTTTAGAAAAGGTACTCGTATGCTTTTTAGCTCAACTTGACAAAAGCTGAGCTATTGCCATCACTTCTTGTCCGTCGGCGTTCGTACATTAGTATGTTAGTACATTAGTATGTACGTCCACAATTTCCTTTGGCACACCTCACAGGTTGCATTTATGATTAGATCGCTTTGAAACTTGGTATGCTTGTTTGGGGTGACTTCTAGATGGGAGCTATCGATATTTTTATACTGTACCAATGACCCAGACATAGCTGGTGCTAACTCTTAAAAATATAGGGCCAAACACAAATTTTGCCCCCCAATCCCCAAAATTTGCATCTAAAACCAAAGAAAACATGTCCTGAATGGCCCTCCATACTTCACCTCTACTGCGCATGCGCAGTGTCAAGGACGTCCCGAAATTGGCGCCATTAATCATTCTTTGTTTGGCCCTTCATCAGTTAACATCTGACTGATCTTTGTGCTTGTAAATCTCAGTTTAAATGATGCCAGACACATAATTATTAGGGGGGCGCGGTGGCTTAGTTGGTAGAGGTGCAGGCTGTAAGCCGAGAGGTCCTCGGTTTGAATCCCACCTGCGGCAACCGCATTGTGTCCTTGGGCAAGACACTTCACCCCGACTGCCTACATGGGGGCACGATGACTCTGTGTACTGAGGCGTACTGCACATCGATGGTGCGCATGTCTTCAACCAATCTAACCCTGCCTGTGCTGCGGTGCAGAGTTACGATGTTGGGGAGCTGGCAGCTGCTCGTCGTTGCTCGGTGGTTCTCTCCGGGTACACCGGCTTCCTCCACCCGTAAAACTGTCACGGTCTCGATTAGCCATTGTGCATAAGTATGTGACCTTAAACACCAATAAATAAATAAATAATACATAAATATTAGTGAAATGGTGATTCTAAGGAGGATATAGAAGGAGGAGAGGAAAAATGAGTGACAGAAAATTATCAGGGTTGTAACTTAAAATTTTTTAATGAAATTATGTTAAGTTACCTATTTTCGAGGCAACAGCCTGTTGTGGTCATTCTTGTTATCAAGTTACACTGCTTGTTCAGTGTTTTCCTCTCTCCCTTTCCTTTAAGTCCCCTCTTGCTATTGTCCCATGCTTTTGGCATATTTTCTGTAATATTATTACTAAAATTTCTTGGGAGTTTTAGCTGGATAACAGAATGAATTCTGTTCTTTTCCCCATGTTTACGTCTTCACCTATGGGTGGTTAGGCGTAGTGTTCTGCATCTACCATCTGATGTTCTGCCGTTTCTTCCCTGGAAGTCTCTGTTTTGCATCAGATAGTGTATTATTGGTAACTGATTTTGGGCCAGGGTGCCTGGAGTCTTGATCTGGTGTTTTTACACTTATTGTTTACATTACCAACAGCCCTCTGTGTGAGGGGGGATTTCTTGAAAATAATATCTTGATGTTAATTTAATCATAACTAGATACATTATTATTGTTCGTAAGTATTGCATAAATTGTTTAAAATATTTTTAGAATTTTTGTCCACACTTAGGCTTGGGATCCATTGGGGCTCAACGTTACTTTTCAGAAACTTGGGCTGTTCTGAAAAAATATTTTTTCAAAATTTTTTGATTTCAATTATTTTTTTTATGTTAATGGATCATGTTATTATGTATTTTGATTGTCAGGGGTTGGTACGAGTACTAGGACTTTGTTTTCTTTTCACAATGAAAGGATATTGTTTAATTGTAATAAGAGGAAATCTTCCTCTGACTTTCATAATCATTGTATAATGTAGTCAGTGTACTCGCACTAACTCCTGTTCTGTATGTGTTAATTTCGATGACAACATGGGAAGCGTGTGTCACGGTATGTTAGTGGGGAATTGGCCATTCCGGTCCTTTCCCCGCAGGGTCACTCTACTTTATCAATCTCTATTTCAGACGGTCATGATCAGGGTGATGTATCCGTGATGTCTTCCAAAGGTGTGCCTCCGTCGTCACAATTAATGAAGAGCTAGCGGAAAAGTGCTCATGTAAATACGTCAATTGCCTAAGAGGACCCTAGTAGGTTTGACGTCCGCTAGCTCGCCCGGTGGAGCGTCCATTCATCGAATGGTTCGGCAGCCGGGTTCGTCCGTTGCGGTCTAGAAGGAGTTTTGGGTGATGCGAGCACTATAAATCAATAAAATGCACACCCAGTGACGGCGGATTAGAGGAGAGAATGGAGGAAGCCTTTTAGTCCAGTTCCTAGCTCGTCCAGGTCCATCCGGACTGCGAGCGAGAGAGGCCCCTCTCTCGTACAACAACATCTGGCCCCAGATGTTGTGGTACAAAGTGTTTCGCATTCGGAGCATACGTCCACCGCTCGGGACGCTCCGATATATAGTCAGTCCGGAGAGACTGTCTATAAGGCTTCCTCATCCTCATGGTAGCGCACACGACCGCTCTTGGCTACGTGACCTCGGATATCCGTTCAGCTTCGCCAATCAGAGAATCATCGGCGACCAGGTCACACCATCCGGTAGCCAGGGACACCGGGCCTGCAGACTCTGGATGTTCGCATAAGAAAGTGTGTGGGAGTCAACGTTCACGGAGCTTCCAGCGGCAAAGCATCGTAAGACCGCTACTGCACAGGCCTCGGTGACGGACGTGCTATCCCAAATAGCACAGCTTATTGCAGCATCCCAGCAACGACAGAATCTCTGTCGCATTATGTATTATCCGACGACGCTGGGTCGGGACGCTCCGCGGAAGCAGGTACGGACGTCCGAGAATTTCATCCGCTCCGACGGGATTCGGAGGATTTCGAGCTTTCCCTTTTCGGAACAACATAAGCTGCTGTGTATGTCATCTGACTTTATCTTCTAGAGGTTCTTTCGTCGGACCAGAATGCTGCGATGCCGGATAAGAAACTGATAGCATCGGTGGACACAGAAATTTTTTGGTTCGGTTCAGGGACATCGTCCCTCTGTTCCGACACAGTCCAATAATGTCACACAACTTTCGAATTATTGAACGACGCTATATATATTATTATATGCCTGCTATTAACAAGCATGTCTGGTTTCTTGTTCGCAAAGTTACTGAGATGTCTTTCAAAGTGTGCCTCTATCGTCATAGTTAATGAAGAGCTAGCGTCAATAAGTGCTCATGGAATACGTCAATCGCCTAAGAGGTCCCTAGTAGGATCGACGGAGTTGACATTCGCTAGCTCACCCGGTGTAGCGTCCATTCATCGAATGGTTCAGCAGTCGGGTTCATCTGTTGCGGTCTAGGAAGGAGATTTGGGTGATGCGAGCACTATAATAGACTTTAGTACACACCCAGTGACGACGGATTAGAGCACAAATCGGAGGAAGCGTGTTAGTCCGGTTCCTAGCTCGTCCAGGTCCGTCCGGGCTGCGAGCGAGAGAGGTCCCTCTCTCGTACAACAACATATGGGACCGGATGTTGTGGTACAGACATTTCGCATTTGGAGCATATGTCCGTCGCTTGGGACGCTCTGTTATATTGACAGTCTGAGAGACTGTCGATAATGCTTCCTCATCCTCACAGCAGCGCACATGACGGCACATTGGCTACGTGACCTCGAGTATCCGGCCAGCTTCATCATTCAGTGATTCCACAGCGAACAGGTCACGCCATCCGGTAGCCAAGGGACACGAGGCCTATACACTCTGTTCACTCACATAATAGAAGTATGCACGGGGTAACGAACACGGAGCTTCCAGCGGCAATGCATAGTAAGACAGCTTCTCCACAGGCCTCAGTGACGGACGTGCTATCCAAAATAGCACGGTTTATCGCAGCATCCCAGCAAACGACAATTCTCGGTCGGATCAGGAATAATCCGACGGCGCTGGGTCGGTGCGCTCCGCTGTTGCATCAGGTTCGGACGACCGAACACTTTATAGGGACCGGCAGGATGGCGAAAGGGATTCGGACGATTTTGAGCTTTCCCTTTCGGCAATATCTTCCAGAGGTTGTTCCGTCGGACTACATTGCTGCGATGCTGGATAGGAGACTAATAGCATCATTGGACACAGAGTTTTTGATCGGTTCAGGGACATTGTCCCTGACTTCCCGACATAGTCCAATAATGTCTTTAGAACATTTCGAATTATTTAACGACGCTATATATAAGCTTGCTACCAAGCATGATAGTCTAGTTTCTTGTCCGCAATGCTCTATTCTGCCTTTTTTCAGTTCCAGGAAATAATTTATATCGGCAGAACAGGGCATACCGAGAGTTCATTTGCGTCTAGACGGCAGTGCTGAAGACTGGGAATTATCTTTTTCGCCGTCTATGTCAATTCCAACCACGATGTTGGAAACGACAATGATGTATAATAGACTTAACTTAGACGCTTTATCATACGTAGACCACCTTACTGAGGCGTTATCTTTACGTCTTCAAGAGAAAGAATTCCAGGATATGATCCTCAATGTGATTTCTTTCAAGGGCAGTAGTTTTTCCACGTATAACTCAGCCCTTCAGTGGCAACCTGGAGTTGGTTAGACGTGACGCAGCCCTAGTTACATCCACGCGCGTGGATAGTAAGGTGAAGAACTCTCTCAGAGTCGCTTCGGTCTCGGAGAAGCTTCTCTTCGACGGCAACTTTTCAGCAATCTATGAATTGCTCGATATACACATTCTCTTGTCTATCAAGTGTAGCAAGAGATTCAGACTGGGGCAAACATTCGGTGGCTGACTCAGAGAGTGCCACTGCAGTTGCCGGATCTGAGTTTTATGATTATGACGGATGCCAGTCAAACAGGTTGGGGGACAATATTGATCCCAACGGATTCGAAGTGCCAGGGACTTTGGGTTCCGCAATTTCTAGGCAAGCACTTAACTTCCAGGAAATGATGTTATTTAGGCTTGCACTATGTCATTGAATGAACATTATTCAGAAATGCATGTCCAAATCCTGTTCGTTAATACGACAGTAGTTGCGTATCTCTGGAACCAGGGAGGCACTCATTCGATTCCGTTATTCAATTTAACGGGAAGAATCCTTCTGTTTGTTATAGTACACCAAGTTCTGCTTCGGTCCGTCATATTCCGGGTCGTCTGATTGTATTAGCAGACTCCCTTTCATGTAAGGGTCGCTTGTTACCGTCAGAATGGACTCTCATCAAACAAGTATTCAATCAGATTTGCTATCAATGGGAGCGCCCAATGATAACTTATTTGCGACACAACTCACTATTCAATTGCAGACGTATGTGTTTTCATGTCCGGATCCCTGAGCTTATGTTGTTAACGCTCTATTGATCTAATAGGACGGAATGATAGGATATGCGTATCCTCTAGCGCTGTTGATTCAGCAAGTATTGCTAAGATAAACATCCACAATACAATTCTGTTGATAGCATCTCTGTCTTCACAGAGACCGTGGGTAAATTTACTCAGGTGTCTACTGTGGGTCTTACCGCGAAAACTTCCTCCATGAGAGGATCTTCTTTCGCTGGGGAAATCGTGTCAACTCCATCACAACCCGCAAGGTCTCAACCTTCACGTATTCTGTTGTGGTCCTTCTTGCACGGCAAGCATTGTACAGGATGAGTTATGGACACGATTTCTTACTGTAGGAGAACCTCTTCTTCGCTATACTATGCGGCTAAAGTGGAGGCTCTTCTGTCGTTGGTGTAGGGATCATTAGGTTGATATTTTTGATCCCTCCATACTAGACATTGCAACTTTCTAGTATACTTGTTTGACAAGATCAACTGCAGCCTGTTACTATTAAGGTTATAGGTCTATGTTATCTCATACCTATGCACTCTATGATAGTTTACAATTGAGTCTTATGTCTCTTGATCTAAGTCAGTTAGAAACTTTTCGATAAATAGACCTAGAATCCTTAGATTAAATTCCTATACGGAATTTAGCTTCGGTTCTTATTTAGCTAAGTAATCATTTGAGCCTCTGGAAACAGTAGTTTTCAGATTCTGACCTTTTAAGACAGTTATTCTCTTAGTCTTCTCTTCTACTGAAGAGTCAGTGAGCTTCATGCACTATCGGTGGACGATTCTCACTTTCGTAGTATCGGAAACACTATTTCCTTTACTACTAATGTTGGATTTTTGGTTAAGAATCAGGCTCCTAATATCCGGAACCTATTGTTATTAAGGTCCTTCCGTCTTCGTACGGGCATAGGCCTTTACTCTGTCTGGTTAGAGTTTACGTATTTATAAACAGATATCAGTTTATTAGTAAGGACGTAAGCTTCTTCTGTCTTTGATGCCTAATAGAAGGACATTACGCTCCATTCTATTGCTAATGGATTCAATTAACTATCGGTACTGCTTATGGTATATCATTAACTCAGCAGTTTGTGCTTGAGTTTTCGGCTCATGAAGTAAGAGCTCTTTCTACATCTTGGGCTTACATTAATAGTGTCGCTATTATAGATTTTATGAAGGCTGCACATTGGGCTCAGCCAAACACATTCATGAATTTTTATCTCAGAAATATTGAGTACATTTCTGGAGGCCTCCATTGTTAGGTCTATTATCTACTGCTCAGAATGTCATTCGCTTAACAGTTGCTACTATAGCTAGGTAGGCTTTCTGTTCCGGCAGTGACTCCGTCCTGCTGCCCTCTTCGCTCTGGGCTATTTGACCCAGGGCAAGGAGAAGGGGGGGGGGGGGGGGGAGGGTGTTCCCTTGGGTCACCTGTTTTATTATGAAAATGAGGGGATACCTCCTCCGGAGTTAGTAATTCTGAGCTGTTACTGGGATGGTTTTTAAGTGATAAGTTTATGTTTTAAAAATTCATTCAAGTCATAGTTTTTAAAGTATAGCTTTTGAATATATCACGTGTCAAACGGACGTTATTATACAATCCTTAGACACTTTTAAGGAGTATAAAGAGTCTCTATTCTCTAGACTAACTTTATTTATTGGCTTACTTTAAAAATTATTAGTATAAGGATTATACTGGATATTAATAGAGTACATGGATGTTATGATGCTCAATTATGGAAGGTGTTGTGTCTTTCTAATTTATCATAAATAAGAAAGATACATGTAAGGCCTAATACTCCTTTTCCCCTCGAGGGGATGACTCTATTTTATATAATTGAGCTTATTGGAATTTCCTCTATGTCCTAGGCCCTCCAGCCGTTTTACTATTCAGCTATGTCTGGGTCATTGGTACAGTATAAAAATGTTTAAAAATTTATAGTAATTTATATATTTTTTATACTTACCAATGACCCAGACAGGGATGGCCCTCCCAGGAGTTGGGAACTCATACCTCCCCGCTGAGTACATAGCGCTTACCAGGCACTGGTTATAAGAATGATTAATAGCGCCAATTTTGGGACGTCCTTGACACTGCGCATGCGCAGTAGAGGTGAAGTATGGAGGGCCATTCAGGACATGTTTTCTTTGGTTTTAGATGCAAATTTTGGGGATTGGGGGGCAAAATTTGTGTTTGGCCCTATATTTTTAAGAGTTAGCACCAGCTGTGTCTGGGTCATTGGTAAGTATAAAAAATATATAAATTACTATAAATTTTTTAACTTTCTTCAATTTCCGTCAAAAAATGTTGCTGCGGCCAAGGTTCTTAGAACTTAGTTTAGTCAGACCTCAATTTTTCCCTTTGGCACACCCTACATGGCACATTTATGATCGGATTGCTTTGAAACATGGTATGCTTGTTTGGGGAGACCACTAGATGGGAGCTATCGATTTTCTTCAATTTCCGTCGAAATATGTTGACGCTGCCAACGTTCTTAGAACTTAGTTTAGTCAGACCTCAATATTTCCCTTTGGCACACCCTACAGGGCACATTTATTAGCTCAACTTGATAAAGGCAAGCTGAGCTATTGCCATCACTTCTCGTCTGTCGGCATACGTATGTAATGTACGTACGTACATACGTACATCCACTATTTCCTTTGGCTCACCTCACAGTTCGCATTTATTTTCATTTCCTTTAAAAAATTATTGTCGTTTTCACCAGCCTTTGAACTTACTGCATTTGTGTAGCAACTTGTCCCTTTTGCACTCTCTGCAGGGTATATTTATGAATTTACATAAAAAAGAGAAAAAAACATTGCCACAGGCAATAGTGCATTTGTGCATTAACATCTTCCTTTGGCATGCCTCAGAGGGTGCATTCATTATCAGGCTGTTTTGAAACTTTGTATGCTTATGCAGGATGACAAAGATAGGAGCTATCGATTTTCTTTTCATTTCCATCAAAAACTTGATGCAGTTAGCAACAGTCTTTGAATTTATTGCATTTGTGCATCAACATTCCTCTTTGACATGGCCTACAGTCCACATTTATCAGGATTTTTGTGTCGCCTGCCCCACGAAGTTGCGAGCGACATATAGGGATTACTTTTGTTGTCTTGTGTCGTCCGCGTCACACTTTCTCTTATCCACCACTCCTCTTTAACCTATGAATGGATTTTGATGAAACTTTCAGTGATTCTTTATCAAATAATGGCATTGTGCACCTCCTATTTTATCTTTTGATCCATTGTATTTTTTCCAGAGTTATGCCCCTTTTCCACTTGGAATTCTGTCTTAAACGCCTTGGAGTGTCTCTTATCCGCCACTCCTCTTTAACCTATGAATGGATTTTGATGAAACTTTCAGTGATTCTTTATCACATAATGGCATTGTGCACCTTCTATTTTATTTTTTGATCCGCTGTATTTTTTCCAGAGTTATGAACCTTTTCAACTTAGAATTCTGTCTGAAAAGCCTTGGAGTGTATGTAGCTCGGTCATTGTCAGGCGGATTTTAATGATATTTGGTATGCACATGAACCAGGATGGGGGAAAGGATATCCACATACAACCGTTATCATCCACACATTTTTTCAGAGTTATGTCCCTTTTTCGACTTGGTCGTCCGAGTCGTCCGCGTCACACTTTCTCTTGTCCGCCACTCCTCTTTAACCTATGAATGGATTTTGATGAAACTTTCAGTGATTCTTTATCACATAATGGCATTGTGCACCTCCTATTTTATTTTTTGATCCGCTGTATTTTTTCCAGAGTTATGCCCCTTTTCAACTTAGAATTCTGTCTGAAATGCCTTGGAGTGGATATATCTCAGTCATTGTCAGGCGGATTAATGAATTAGATTGGGCTCACCAGTGAAATGCCTCACTACAGACATTTATTTACAGCAACTGGAATTCAAGTGAACGCGAATTGTCTCGCTTGACTCCCCATAAAAGCATGATCTTCAAGAATTTACTGGAAACAATAACTGCTTATTAAATATTGCTCCAGACAGAATTGGCCACAAAAGTTCAGAACTGGTTGTCTTCCTTAAACACATGACTTAACATAAACAGAAATAATATCATTACTTTGTAGCAACTTACATAAAAGAACTTGATTAACAAAGTTTGAGGTAAATATTTAAAGACACGCTATTAAAATATAGTGCAGGCGACACACGTCTTCCATGGAAGACTCACATCTAAGTTTTTTTTAACTTGGTGTGCTCATTGGGCGAGACCTTTAGATAAGAGCTATTGATGAGCATTCATTCATTCCTGTGAAAAAAGTTGCCATTTACAATAACCTCTGAACTTCCTGCATTTGTGTTTCAAGATTCTTCCTTTAGCCAGTCTTACAGTTTACATTTATAAATTCAAGGATTACTCTTGACGTTGTGCACACACAATGCTGTTATGTTGAAATTTCACCAAATAACATTGGTACCAATGATCTTTCCCCGTGGGAACCCCGGGAAGTAAGCAGCACTTGTTTACTGTGGTAAACCAGTTCTGCTTTACTAGTAAAATAGGACCCAGTCACCAATGCTTGGGGTGAAAGTCCTCTAAAATGGGCAATATGTTGATCAACGATTGACTAAACTTGACTACATCTCCATGTTGTGTCACGATTAGCCATGGTGCATAAATATGTGACGTTAACCACGAACAAACAAACAAACCAATGATCTTGAATTTTGCCATTTCACTTGCAGCTTATCAAGTTCAAGTTTGTCAAGTTGAGCTAGAGTGTCATTGACACTTTCATTTTAGCTCATCTTGACAAAGTCAAGCTGAGCTAATCTCATCACTCTCCGTCCGTCATCCGTCAACACCATGTTTTGGTCTTCTCCAAAACCACTGGGCCAATTAAGTGAAAGTTTGTGCGAGTGATGGTCCCAAAGGGGCATTGCGTTTTTGTTCAACTCAACATGCCCAGCCCCATAGGGAGGGAGTGGGGGAAAATACTCCAAAGTATTTGTTAAAATCTTCTCATGAACCAGTGTGTACAATGACTTGATATTTGTTATGGTGCTTCCTTTTGAGGTGTAGAATCAAGTTTGTTCAAATGAAGTTCGTGAAGCAATATTTGGCTTTGTAATGGGAGGGTTAAGATTTTTGGCCCTGCCCAAAATTTCTATTTTCTGAACCGATGGTCCTGTTTGAACCAAATTTGGTATGTGGTATTATTGGGTCATAAGTACTTGACTCATGCAAGACACTTCATCTCCATTGCCCGTGTGGGGGCACGATGACGCCGTGTACTAAGGCGTACTGCACGTCGTTGGTACGCATTTCTTCACACAATCTAACCCTGCCTGTGCTACTGTGCAGTGCAGAGTTACGATGTTGGGGAGCTGGCAGCTGCTCGTCGTTGCTCGGTGGTTCTCTCCGGGTACTCCGGCTTCCTCCACCCTTAAAACTGTCACGGTCATGATTAGCCAGTGTGCATAATAAATATGTGACCTTAAAACATCAATAAATAAATAAATAAATAAATACTTGACTCATGCAAAAAAAAAAAATTTCTGCATCCCCATGGGAACCCTGGGAGCTAAAAATAGAAATATTTTCAAACGCCCATATTTCCCAAACCACAAGCAACAGAGAGCTGTTATTTGGCGTGAAGCATCCTTAGGACAAGTAGAATTGAATGGTAAAAGAAAATTGCCATCGGAACCTTATGTTAGGGTGTTCTGTAATGGGCATCGAAAAAAGGCTGAGTCAGCATATTTGCAAAAATTTTTAAAAATCTTTTCTTCAGAACCAATAATCAGAATCTTTTGATATTGGGTATACAACGTTCATAGGGGGGGAGGGGGGGGGGGGGGGGGTCAGATACAAGTTTGTTAAAATAAAGCCCATTGGTTCATATTTGGGCTCAATACAATACTTTAAAAATCTTCTTTTTCAGAACCACCAGTCAGAATCTTTTAATGTTTGGTTATCTGTACCCCGCATCTGGCTCGTATATATCAATTGATCTTTCATTTGCATGCCCTTCTGTATTCCTTGTTTTTAGCTCACCTGACTGAAAGTCAGGGTGAGCTTTTCTTATCACTCTTCGTCCGTCGTCCTGCGTGAAGGTGGTGTTTGAGCCTTTTTCTCCTAAACCACTACATTTTAATTAAATTTCATGTAAGTTTTGCATGCCCTTCTGTATTCCTTGTTTTTAGCTCAACTGACTGAAAGTCAGGGTGAGCTTTTCTTATCACTCTTCGTCCGTCGTCCTGCGTGAAGGTGGTGTTTAAGCCTCTTTCTCCTAAACCACTGGCCACATTTTAATTAAATTTCATGTAAGTAGTGGTTATATAGGGGCATTTGGTTTTTTCTTCAAATTGGATTTCTGCTCATATTGTGGAGTGGGGTGGGGCCAAAATGTACAAAATTTAAAAAAATCTTCTCATGAACCAGCCATAGCAGAGACTTGATATTTGGTATGCAGCTTCCGTTTGAGGTGTTGACTCAAGTTTGTTCAAGAGAAGTTTGACGGGCAATATTTACCTTTGTTCTGAGAGGGGCAAGAATTTTTGCCCCACCCAAAATTTCTATTTTCTGAACCCAGAGGCTTTTTTGAACCAAATTTAATATGAGGTATTATTGGGTTATAAGTACTTGATTTTTGCCCAAATGGGAACTGCAGCAGCTAAAAATAGAAAAAAAATTGAAACGCCCATATCTCCAAAACTGCACAGCACCGAGAATTTTTATTTGGTGTGAAGCTTCTTTAGGACCAACAGAAAGGATTGGTAAAAGAAAATTGCCTTCGGTTTTATGATAGGGTCCAGTTTCGGGACTTTGAAAAAGTGCTGAGTCAGCACTTTTTAACACTGTAGGCAATGGAAAAAACATTAAAAAATCTTCTCCAGATCTAGCAGGCAGAATCTTTTGATATTTGGTATGCAACATTGCAAGGTGGATCTGATTCAAGTTTGTTCAAATTGGCCCCTGGGTTTATATTTGGGCTCAGTATAGGAGCCCGATTTCAAACTTTGTGCATTTCAGGTCTTGTTCAAATCGGCCCCCTGGATTTATATTTGGCCTCACTATAGAAACTCGAATTGGAACTTAGTGCATTTCAGGCAAATTTCTTTAAAAATCTTCTTCTCCAGATCCAGCAGGCAGAATCTTTTGATATTTGGTATGCAACATTGTGGGGTGGATCTGATTCAAGTTTGTTCAAATCGGCTCCCTGGATTCATATTTGGGCTCACTATAGAAGCCCGAATTCGAACTTAGTGCATTTCAGGCAAATTTCTTAAAAAATCTTCTTCTCCAGACCCAGCAGGCAGAATCTTTTGATAAGTTTGTTCAAATCGGCCCATTAGATTCATATTTGGGCTCACTATAGAAGCCCGAATTCAAACTTAGTGCATTTCGGGCAAATTTCTTAAAAAATCTTCTTCTCCAGATCCAGCAGGCAGAATCTTTTGATATTTGGCATGCAACTTTTAGGGTGGATCTGATTCAAGTTTGTCCAAATCGGCCCCCCTGGATTCATACTTGAGCTCACTATAGAAGCTCGAATTCGAACTTAGTGCATTTCAGGCAAATTTCTTAAAAAATCTTCTCCAGATCCAGCAGGCAGAATCTTTTGATATTTGGTATGCAACATTGTGGGGTGGATCTGATTCAAGTTTGTTCAAATCGGCCCCCTGGTTTTAAATTTTGGGCTCAGTATAGGTTATGCAGAAGGCCTACACCACAACCTCTCCTATATTTCTTTGAAAATCTTCGTCTCAAGATCCAGCAGGCAGAATCTTTTGATATTGGGTATGCACCATGCTTAGGGGAGGTGAGATTCAATTTTGTTCAAGCCAAGTCCCTGGGTTCATATTTGGGCTCACTGTGGGAGCCCGAATTATAACTTAGTTCAAAATGAGGAATTTTCTTAAAAAATCTTCTTCTTCAGATCCAGCTGTCGGAATGTTTTGATATGTGGTGTGTAGCATCCTTAGGGGGCTGAGATTCAAGTTTGTTCAAGCCAAGACCCAGCATTGATATTTGGGCTCCCTGTGGGTGCCCGTATGACAACTTCGTTCAAAATGAGGAATTTTCTTTAAAAATCTTCTTCAGATCCAGCAGATGAATGCTTTTGATATTTTTTATGCAGCATCCTTAGGGGGTTAAGATTCAAGTTTGTTCAAGCCATGTCCCTAGGTCCATATTTGGGCTCATTGGGAGAGCTCGAATTGTAACTTAGTTCAAAATGAGGAATTTTCTTTAAAAATCTTCTTCTTCAGATCCAGCAGTCGGAATGTTTTGAAATTTGGTGTGCAGCATCCTTAAGGGTGTGAGATTCAAGTTTGTTAAAGCCAAGTTCCTGGGTTTATATATGGGCTCCCTGTGGAAGCTCGAATTATAACTTAGTTCAATATGAGGAGTATTCTTTAAAAATCTTTTTTTTTAGATCCACTGGTCAGAATCTTTGGATATTTGGTGTAAGCTTTTCTTAGGAGCAGATGCAACTTTTTGAAATTCTCTGGGTTGATATTTAGGCTACCATGTCAGGTGAGCGCCCTCAGGCCCCCTGGGGCCTCTTGTTAACTTAACTTGACAAAGTCAATATATGCCATCACGCGTGCGGACGTCGGTTAGTCTGTTCACATTTTCCTTTAGCACAGGCTACAAGCCGAGTTCTTGTCTGATCGTCACAAAATTTCATATGCAGGTTTGGGGCATTGTCTAGATGAGAACGTCCCCTTTTGGTCACGATCGGTCAACCGGTATGGCTGCCCGAGCGCAAAACCCGAAAACCATTAGCACAGTCTACAGGGCGTATTTATGAAGGGATTTCATTGTAACTTGGTAGGATGCCTCTGTATAATGCCTAGATGAGAACGTCCCCTTTTGGTCATGATCTGTCAACCGTGATGGCTGCCCAAGCCCGAAACCCAAAAACTTATAGCACAGTCTGCAGGTCATATTCAGTATGGAGGGAGTTCATTGTAACTGGGTAGGATGACTCTGTATGATGTCTAGATGAGAACTTCCCCATTTGGTCGCGATCTGTCAACCGTGACGACTGCTCGAGCCCAAAGCCCAAAAACCTTTAGCACAGTCTGCAGGTCATATTTATGAAGGGATTTCATGGTAACTTGGTAGGTTGAATTCATATAATGTCTAGATGAGAATGTCCCCTTTTGGACGTAATTGGGCAACTGTGACGGCTACAGGGGCCCGAAGCCTGAAAACCTTTAGCACAGTCTACAGGTCATATTTATGAAGGGATTTCATGGTAACTTGGTAGGATGACTCCAAATAATGTCTAGATGAGAATGTCCCCTTTTGGTTGCGGTAATACTGCCTTGATGTCTGCCCGAGCCCAAAAACCTTTAGCGTAGTCTTTCTTTATTTATGGAAGGATTTCATTGTAACTTGTTAGGTTGACTCCATATAATACCTGGATGATGATATCCCCTTTTGGTCATGATTGGTCAACTGTGATGGCTACAGGTGCTCGAAGACTGAAAACCTTGTCATATTTATGAAGGGATTTCATTGTAACTTCGTAGGATCACTCCGGATGATGCCCAGATAAAAATGTCCCCTTTAGATTGTGATCATTCAATCATGATGGCTGCCTGAGCCCGAAGCCTGAAAACCTTTAGCACAGTCAACAGGTCATACTTACGAAGGGATTTCATTGTAACTTGGTAGGTTGACTTCATATAATGTCTAGATGAGAACGTCCCCTTTTGGACGTGATTGGGCAACTGTGATGGCTACAGGGGCCTGAAGCCCAAAAACCTTTAGCACAGTCTACAGGTCATATTTATGAAGGGATTTCATTGTAACTTGGTAGGATGACTCCAAATAATGTCTTGATGAGAACGTTTCCTTTTGGTCGCGTTCATTCAGCCTTGATGGCTGCCCGAGCCCACAAACCTTTAGCATGGTCTATAGGTCGTTTTTATGGAAGGATTTCATTGTAACTTGTTAGGTTGACTCCATATAATGCCTAGATGATGACAGCCCAAAACCCGAAAAAATTTAGTACAGACAACAGGTTGTATTTGTGAAGGGATTTCATTGTAACTTAGTAGAATGACTCAGTATAATGTCGAGATGAGGACGTCCCCTTTTAGTTGCAATCGGTCAACCGTCACGGCTACACAGGCTTGAAGCCCGAAAACCTTTAGCACAGTCTACAAGCCATATTTATGAAGGGCCACATACATTAACTGTAGGCCCGTAACGATACACTGATGCATCGGTGCATCGCGATACACTCTCCCCGAGATACGCGTATTGGTTGGGAAGTGCCGTATCGTGGAATCGCGATGCGGTTGGATTGGTAATGGTCGCTTCATTAAATGCTTACATACACAACAGTCTATCACTTCTTCTTATACCATACTGACTCGTTTCGAAGCCTGGGGTGCTTGCAGTGGATAAATTGCAAAGTGTGAGGGGGGGGGGGGGGTGGGGGGCGCTTCGGGACGACTAATAGTGCTTGCAAGTCGCGTTTGGATGCGACAGAAATTGGCGATATTAGACAAGTCAGTATTCACTGGCACTGGGTATGTTTCGTTTCTCTGGAAACTGCCTACCAATTTTGTAGAATTTGCTTTAAAAATTCTCATAATTATCTTGTACATACGTTACATTATCAAATTTTGGGTTTTTATCCTCAATTTAATGAATAAAACAAACAGAAAACCATGCGGTGTTATTTTCATATTTTTTTTGTACAGGTTTCTCTCGAAGCCAGAAATGGACGTAAGTATGTCAATCAACACTGCAAACCACCCCCTTGAAACAGACAAACATAGTCTGTTTAAAAATAGCTGGTTTTTTTTAAAAATATGTACATTTATTATGAATAAAACAAAAATATACGTTCACAAAAAATCAATAAAAAAAATCATAATATGAACTTGAAGACCAGATAAAATTTGGCACAGCGGAATATGAATAACAAAATAGTTGCCTCCCTTGGCAAAATTCGAAAAATTTATTTTACACTGAAAGTCATAACTTCACATGCTGCAGAGCATGATGAAATGATAAAGCAACATGTTTTATTGAACCAATAAGTCATAAACCATATCCCTGGTTATATTGTTATATAATTCTCAAATACCAGAGTTGTAATTATTTTTTATTTTTAATTACCACTTTCTCATTAATTTCTGAATACCCGTTTTTCACAATGAGTTGTGCACGCTCGAAAGTGGCAATGTTCTTTCACAATGAGCTGTGCACCGCTCGAAAGTGGCAGTATTCAATCAGTATCTTTTTGATGATATTCAACCACTGTGAAAACTGTGAAAACTATATGTTGTGGGCGTGTTTCAGACAACTATTGACAGCAGCCTGCACACTCATTTGAAACAAGTGACAGCTTCCAAAACGAGGTCAACAAAAAAAATAAAGAAGTCAATTTTGCTTGGGATATATAATTTTTTAATAAAGGCTTATTATACTGAAGATAGACATAATGTATTACACAAAAGACGAATTTAACAACACAAAAATCTCAACTCCAAAAAATATACATAATACAGTATTACAGTTCTGTTTGCCAGTGTTTGGTAAGTACAGTGTTGCAACAAGTCACCTGTTTTTCTATTTGATGCCTGTAAATTAGACGTCTTGTCTCAAACAACTTCCGTCCAATTTGAAACTTGGGGGGTGGGGGCCCGGTGGGCTTTGACTCAAGTAGGGCACCCTGGTTCACAAATCTGAAGAAATGGGGAAGGGGGGGGGGGGGGGGGGGGGGGCTTCGGCACGAGCATGGGCTTTGAGACGAGTCAGACTCAGTCAGTACAGTAATAAAATTCAATGAAGTTGAACAAGCTTTGCCTGAAAAAAAAATAATTAAATCACCAAATCCCTGATTCCCTGTGTGTATTTAAACATTGATTGTATTCTTATATTCTGACAGGGTTACACACTGTGTAACCCTGTCAGAATATAAGAATGCAATCAATATTTAAATTTTTAAGCAATGAAAAATGTTCAGAACCCCTCTCCCTCAGTCTCCCTGAATCCCACTGGCTGAGAATGAGTGACCCTATAGAAGTTCAAGTCATACAAGATCACCCATTCACAATCATTGCAGTTCGGGGGGTTATACTGAAGTGACAGGTGCACTGGTGCAGTGTATATGTACAAACTGAATCAAGATAGTTTGAAGATACGTATCTAGATACGTACCGTATCGCGGGTAAAATATCGAGATACGAATCGTATCGTGGCCAAAGCGTATCGTTACGGGTCTAATTAACTGTGAGGTCATATTAACCCACCCCTCAGCTCTTTAGTACAGTGTGCACCTCTTATTATTTTTATTAAAAACATGGCATACAGGGAACAGAAATTAACATATTTTTGATTATCACAATTCTTGTCTTATTTCATAATCCTTTCATAAACATAGAACATTGTCCTTTTTATCAAACACAACACACAAGTTAAGCTACAGTGTCATTGACACTTTCATTCGTGGAAGGTAGAAGATGACTTGTGCGGGAGTGACCACTTTCCAATTGTGTTGGCGAGTGTTTTTCCGGCAGACGATGAGAGGGTGCCCCAGTGGAACTTTCAAAAAGCCCATTGGGACACTTTCTCATCACTTTGTTCTGAACATGAGAAATTTCAAGATGGTGCTGATCAAATAGAACATTTTACAACGAGCTGATTGATATTACAAACACAGTCATCCGTAAAACCTTGGCAGATCCAAAATATTTCACCAAACCATGGTTTGACAATGAATGTAAACCGGCTATCAAAAATAGCAAGAGAACTGAACGGGAATTTAACAAGTCACCATCCACACATAATTTGGATAAACTGCATATTAATCAGGCAAAAGCAAGACTACTTATAAAACAAAAAAAGAAAAGTTCTTGGGAAACTTACATTTCTAAGATTAACCAAAACACCCCCATCACTAAAATTTGGAAAATGATTAAAACTATTAAAGGAAAAGAAACAAAAACACCTGTACAACACCGAAATGATAACAGCACCCTAATTAGATCTAAAACAGAAATTACAAACAAATTGGCCTCCACATTTTCGAAACATTCGTTGTCTGAAAATTGTAATTCAGAATTTCTCAAAATTATAAAAAACAGCAAGAAAAACAAAAGATCAAATTTACCTCCAATAATTTAGAGGATTACAAAGAACCTTTCTCTGTGGAAGAGTTACGTAACTCTTTGCATAGAGCAAAGGATATTGCCACTGGTCCCGATGAAATACATTACCAAATTTTAAATCATCTGCCGAAATCATCTCTTGAACTTTTATTATATCTAATTTAATGACATTTGGGTGACTGGCCAGTTTCCACCACCCTGGCGCAAAGCAATGATAATTCCCATCCCAAAGCCTGATAAAGACCACAGCAACCCTAGTAATTATAGGCCTATTGCCATAACCTATTGCAAAACCACGGAGAGGATGATCAATGACCGACTTGTCTGGTTTCTGGAATCGAACAATCTACTTGCGAATGTTCAGTATGGTTTCAGAAGCCAGAGAAGTACTGTGGATCATTTGGTCAGACTTGAAACGTTTATTAGAAATGCCTTCGCCAGAAAAGAACATGTGGTCGCCATCTTCTTTGATCTGGATAAGACATATGATACAATGTGGACCTATGGGATTTTAAAAGATCTTTTTAACATGGGGTTGAGAGTTTTATTGAAAACTTTTTAAAGGACCACCAATTTCAGGTTCGTGTTGGGTCTATCTGATCCTCACAAACAGGAATTGAGGGTACCTCAGGGTAGTATTTTGTCCGTTACTCTATTTTTGGTAAAAATTAATAGCATCATCGATGCAATTGAGAATATGGTCGATCCTCCATTGTATGTCGATGACTTTTTAATCTGCTAGAGAGCAGAAACATGAATGCTATAGAGCGCAAACTTCAGCTGTGCCTAAATAGAATCCAAAAATGGGCTCCAGAAAATGGTTTTAAGTTTTCAAAGACAAAAACAAATTGTGTAAAAACAAATTGTGTTTATTTTTGTAAACTTTGGAAACATCACCTCGATCCGAAGTTTCAAATCCACAGTAGTCCTATTAAAGTCGTTAAGGAAGTGAAATTCTTAGGTTTATTGTTTGACAATAAACTGAATTTCACTTCCCATATAAAACAACTGAAGGTGAAATGTAAAAAAGCACTTAACATCCTCAAGGTGGTTGGTAGTGCTGATTGGGGTGCTGACCAGAAAACTTTAGAATTAGAATTAGTATTAAACCCCATATGGAGTCCGCCAAAATTGAACCAGATACAATAAAAGAGAACCGTGGACCATAAACCCCTCCTTGGCATCTTAAAAAGCCAACAGTTATTTTGGACCTAGCTTCTACAAAAAAGTCTGAAACCAATTCCCTGTTGTTTTAGCAGAAATATGCTGAAGTTAAGTCAAAGTACAGTGCATATACAAGGATCTATACACATGGATCAAAAGATGGTGACAAAGTATCATCAGCCGTTGTCACTGGTGATCATATCACTTCAATCAGAATACTGAATCAAAGTTATATTTTCACACCTGAAGTTAAAGCTTTACATCTTGTGTTTGAGCACATCGAGAATGTACAGGAAGGAGAGTCAATCATATTTTCTGACTCTTTTTCCTCTTTGCTTGCTTTGTTCAACCCCCAAGTTTAAGAACCCTCTCATTTTGGAACTTAGTGAGAAGTTAAAAAATCTTGTGTCAGACCAATGTGATATTGTGTTTTGCTGGTTACCTGGACATATAGATATCTCGAGTAACACCAGAGCGGGACAGTGCAGCAAAACAGGCTTTAACTAAGCCTCTCACTGATTTTAACATCCCTTTCAGTGACTTCAAACCACATATCGGTAACTATATCAAATCTGTATGGCAGGCGGATTGGAATGGAGCGACAAATAACAAGCTCCATCTCTTCCAACCAACTATTTCGGATCACTACCCATCCAGTAACCTTTGTAGAAAAGATCATGTTATTCTGACACAGTGTCATATTGGTCACACACGACTAACACATTTCCTTTTTGTTAGAGGGTAATATTCGACCAGAATGTGTTCCATGCCAGCATGTGTTGTCAGTAGAGCACATTCTTTATACCCTCCGCAAACAAAGTTTGGGGGGGTATATAGGAATCACCCTGTCCATCCGTCTGTCCATCCTTGTAAGCGCAACTCCTCCTAAATCGTTTGAAGAATTTTCATGAAACTTTACACAATGGAAGAACTCCATATGTAGATGTGCATGAAGCAATATAATTCCGTTCTGACATTTCCAAGGGGAGATAATCTAACTTATACATTTCAGGCACGGGGGGGTATCACTTTGTGAGCTTGCTCACAGTACCTCTAGTTTAAATTGTACTGATTTTAATCATGTTAGAGGGCAGTATTTTACAGTTGGATCTCGAAGAGATTTATTTTGCCATACAAGCTCGCATAAAATTCTCTCATTTTTTGAAAGAAATCAACCTTTTTTAATAAATTTTAAAATTGTTTTTATTCTTTTAACATTGACTCCACAAGTCTAAATGTCACCAGGTTGATTTATAAATATTCTGGTTTTTGTAACTTTAGTCATTACTGTTTCAACCACTCTTGGTTTGAAGTTTTATTGTGATTATTTCATATTTATTCAGTTGATTTTATTTCATACTTGACATTTGTAGTTTCTGCAGTTTTCTCGCCACGATATAGCCTTAGCTACTGATGTGGCATTAAGCAACAATAAATAAATAAATTTAATGTTTGGTATACATCATTGTTATGAGGGTCAGATTCAAGATTGTTCAAACCAAGTCCCTAGGTTACGAAAGCCCAAATTTTAACTTTAAAGCCCAAATTTTAACTTTGTTCAATATGGGGGATAATTTTTAAACATCTTCAGATCCACCAATCAGAATGCTTTCATATTTGGTATGCAACATCTCTAGGGAGGGTCAGATTCAAGTTTGTTCAAATCAGATCCCTGGGCATATATTTGGGTTCGCTATATTAGCCCAAATATTTACTTAGTGCAATTTGAGGAAATTTCTTTAAAATCTTCTTCAGATCCACCAGTTGGAATGCTTTCATATTTGGTATACAACATCTCCAGGAGGGATAGGGGGGGGGGGGGGGGGGGGGGTCAGATTCAAGTTTGTTCAATTTGAGTGCCTGGGTTAATATTTGGGCTCTATATGGGAACCTGAAATTTACCTTGGTACAATATGAGGGAATTTCTTCAAAAATCTTCTTCTTCAGATCCACTATTCAGAATGCTTTCATGTTTGGTTTACAACTTCTCTAAGGGGGTCAGATTCAAATTTGTTCAAATCAGGTCCCTAGGTATATATTTAGGCTCGCCATGGTAGCCCAAAATTTTACTTAGTGCGATTTGAGGAAATTTCTTTAAATTTCTTTAAAAATCTTCTTCAGATCCACCAGTTGGAATGCTTTCATATTTGGTATACAACATCTCTGGGG